>JASAUF010000676.1:15520000-16720000 GCA_030180095.1 Magnolia changhungtana
ACTAGAGTCCTTAAATTACAAGGTGCCCACTTGATAGTTAGACCAGGCCAATATTCATCATAAGCCCAAGCCTGGCTTACAGGGTAGCTAGGACTGGCCCATTGCCATATGAAATCGTATACACATGAAGGTTGCACCGAAGGTGGGGCCTACCATGCATCCAACTCATCTAACATGGTGGGCCATGATGAAAAAGGGATACCCTGATGCAACCACCAAGTGAGCCATTGTGCAAATTCCAAGGTTCTTGCAGGGTGGTTGTCCATTGCTTCTGTCTGTGGCCTCACGTGGCTAGATTGATGTGAGTTCCAGCCATTCAAATTTCGTGAGGGCAACCATGTTGAATGATGGATTGAATCTCATACAACATTATATATGGTGGGCTTCACATGCAACTAGTTGCACTTTTTTATTTTTAACGTGTGAGAACATCTTTATTATTATTATTATTATTATTTTAAATTTATTTTAAGGTGGGATTCACCAACTATATATTGATAAAGGAAAATGTTATTTTTAAATATTAGTTGCGTGTGAGATCTTTTTTTTTTTTTTTTTTTTTTTTTTTTTTAAGGTGGGATTCAACAACTATATATTGATAAAGGAAAATGTACATCTTGGAGATTCGGGCGGGCCCCATAGGGAGACAGGCCACACCTATCATATGGAAAGAAAGAAAGAAAAAACTGTGGTAGGAAAAGAAGCAGAAGTTGGAATCAACTACTGGACTGGCGCTAACAAACAATAGCCTCCAACCAAACCTAAAGATGGCCACCCAAAAGTTTTGTGATTGGACAATGCCATTGCGCATGGGGTAGGAAACTGGCAGAGGCCGCCCCAGCGCGAGGCGTAGGGAGCCTTATGCATAAGAATAGAGTTAGTCAACCCCTGTTTTAGGTCTAGAATGCTTGATCTGGCCAAGGCTCGATCTGTCAAGAAGCATGGAACCTCTTACGGGTCTTGGAAGGTCACTCGACACAAGGAAAAGCGTGTTCAGGGCGCCCATGCTTGCCAATTTTGCCAGGCTGTCGGCTATAGAGTTACCCTCCCTAAGCGTGTGGGAGAAACGGATGTTGAGGGCCTGAGTGAGCTGTTGAATTACTCTCAAATAGTACCATATGTTCCAACTGTAGGATTTGTTGGGATTGGCTCCACATCGAAAATCACTCGAGAATCCGTCTCTGCCCTGATCTAAGACAGGCCCTTATCTCTGCATAGGATCAAGCCATCGACTGGCGCATGGGCCTCTGCAACTGTGTTAGAAACTGAACCATATCTATTATAGAAGGCGAAGATGAAGTTGCCATGGTGATCTCTGCAACTTCTGCCTCCACTCTCCTCACCTGGGTTGTCCCTAGCTGAACCGTCTACATTCAACTTGACCCATACAAAAGGGGGTTTGTGCCAAGTGATAATTTGGGTCCTATCTGTGATAGAAGGGGAATACATATATCCATTCCCAATGATCACCCGATGTGCATCCCTTGAGTAGAAGAGATGTCCAAGTGAGGCAATTGAGAGAGTAAATCTCTGATCCACTTTGTGATTTTTGCGATAGTTGAGCCTGCTGAAAAATGGCGATCGTCGAATCTGGCAACGTTTCTGCTAAGCCATAGTTCCCATATAATAAGAGGGTGAATGAGGCCACGAAGAAGCTTCCAAGAGGAGGATTTTCTGGCAACCATCGTCCACTGATGGATCTGAAGGGAAGTGGGTTGCCCCTGAATGAAATTGACCTTGAATAGTGTTGAGGGTCAAATATTGCATATTATCCCCCATTTATTACTTGGTTTTATGAACATGATAATGCTTAATATTCTATTTTAATCATGTTTGTGTTACAAAGTGAATTTAAGAGCTTGGATTGAAAAGAATGCTAAAAACATGAATTTAACGATCAAGAATCACCAAAACCAAGGATGGATCGTATGAGACCAAGAATGAAGAATTTATGTGTCAAAGATCTAAGAAAATCAAGTGAGAAATGAAGAGCATTGAAGACTTGAAGTGAAGAAAATGAATCCTGAAATTGTCCTGAAAACAAAAATATTCCTGAAAGTATCCTGAAGAAGCATATTCTGAAACGCTGGGGCATTCTGTGAAATTGCGTACAGTGAAGCGTATTTTGGAAAACTGCGTAAATTTGAGGTGATTTTTAGAGTTTTCCAACTAGGTGCGAAAGTTGGAGTTCCACAACAATAAATAGGACTCCCCCTAAGATGTTCCTAGGAATCTTCTAGGGTTTGTGGAGTGGAGCAAAAGCGTGGAGAAACCGTCGCCAAGAGTTTTTCTTCCATTTCCTTAGTTGTTTTTTATATTTTTCTTAAGAGATTCTAGTTCAATCATGTCTATGGTTGGCTAAACCTCTTAGCTATGGCTAAGAGGTGAAGCTTGTAGCGTGATGGGATATTTTCTATTGCTTTGATTCCTGTTTAAGTTGAATTATCTTTGATTCTAGTTTGATTATAAGAAATACTTTCAGTTTTTAATGGTTTGTTATGACTTAAATTACAATAGATCTGCGATAGCTTTGAGTATATTCTTTTCATGTATTGAGATTGTGAAATTAGAAAATCTCGTTGTTCACCATCGTCCCATGGGCATGGTTGGGTGATGGAATCCTTCTAATCTTCATGATTCTCTTATGATTGGTTGTGGGATTGGTAAATCCTATTGTTTGCCTTGTCTCATGAGCATGGTTTTGTGATAGAATCTCTTTCAGTTCTCACAACTCGCATCTATTGAGAATTAGGTCAAAGGAAGTTCAGATTTGATTTTATTGAGATATCTTCCAATTGGATAAGATGAGACTCTGATTCCAGTTACTTCATTGAATCAAGCATAGATCCCCCTGATCTCTACAAGCAGATCCTTGGAAACCCTAGTTTCCCACCTTTGAATTTCTTTAGTTTTTTATTAAATCTCTCACAATTACTCTTTATACTTCCAGACTTAGGTTTTAATCTTCTTCTAATTCTAGTTCTAGTTACTTTTAGAAAACACATGAGATTAGTCCCTGTGGATTTGACCTCGGTCTCACCGAGATTATTACTACATTGCGACCCTACACTTGTGGTTGTGAACAAGTTTTTGGCGCCGTTGCCAGGGATTAACAGTTTCGTTTTTCTGAGATTAACTAGTTTTAGAATTAGGTTAAGATTAGGGTTTTTCTATTTTCTATTTTTAGGGTTTATTTTCTGTTTTTAGAAACTTTCTAATTCTAGGATTTCTTTTATTTTTAGAAACTAACTTACTTTCTAATTCTAGGTTTAGAACTTTCCTAATCAGTTTTTTCTTAGAAACTTTCCTTTTTCGTTTTTAGAAACTAGGCTTTTTTTTTTTTCCTTTTTAGTTTTAGACACTAACTCATCTTTCTATTTTCATTTTTAGAAACTTTCTTATTTCTTTTTTAGAAACTAATTCACTCTCCTTTTTCTTTTGCAGGATCTTAACATAGATCTCCTATAATATGGTAACTTCTTTCTAACTTCTCCTCTACGTACTTTCCATATTGCTGTATCATTTTTCTTTTATTCTTTTTTTTTTTTTAAGGAATAGATTCAGAGGCAAGGTTTCACCATGTAAGAGTGGGAACGTCAATATGCTAAGCTAGTTTTAGAGAATGCGAGAAATTGTGAAGGGCTGTCAGATGATTATATGAGGAAACAACCCATGTTTCAAAATTTTTCTGAAACCATCATCGAGAACCGAACGGCATACGATGCTCCACCAGTTAAGAAATCCTTACGCAATTATATGCGGGAGAACAATTACACCTCACGGGTTAAGAAAACAGTACGTGAGTGTTGGAGTTATCATAATTATGGGAGTGAGAATTATTATCACCCATCAGACAAGAAGAAAACAACGAGAGATTATATTATGGGTGATAGTATGTATCAACAACCATCAGATTCTCCCATTTATGACTCGTATGACTATAATCAGTGGAAACATCAATGTTGGGAAGATGAACTAGCAAGACATTATAGTGAACATTCTCTTGGGTCCTCTACCTTTGAAACCCAATCAAAAACGATCCAAGAGGAATCACTTCAGGGTTACACAGACAATTTTTCTGGCATCAGAAGAATGATAGAAGCGCTTGAATCACGCCTCGATAAGCTAATGGAGGCTAGTTCACCCCAGTCTCAACCCAATCCAATTCTTCATTCCCAACTCCCTACTTATGATTAGTGGAAACATTAAGATTGGGAAGCTAAATCAACAATGCAGCATAGTGACAATTCTCTTGGGTCTTATACCTCTGAGATCCAACAAAAAACGATCCAAGAGAATTACTTCAGAATTCCATACAAGCTCTAGAGCTCAGTCAGCAAAACACACTCCAGAGATTTCAAGAACTTATAAAAGATATACAACAGTGGGGTTCACGTGATGCGATTATGGAGAATACTGAAATTAAGAAAGAAGAGTTGGATTGTGTTAATGAGCATATGGTTCAATTTTCTGAAGAGTCGATCTCGATGACGATCCAAAGGAATAATCAAAAGACGTGGGTGTCTTTCAAATATAATGATAATAGACACTTCACTTACATGACACACTTGGTTTCAATGATCAGGGAGAGGTTAGTTTATTCGAACCTCGACCCAATTTAGGAATAGAATGTGAGGAAAGTGATCCCATCCTCGAGTGTACTGCACTAAATTGGAAAATGATGAGTATTGGGATAACGATCATGAATGTGCAGCCCAAATTCCCCTGAAATCAATCTCGAGTTTAGTCCAGGTCAATGATCAAGAAGTACATGAAGTGATCGGTCATAATGAGCTATCCACTCATCTGACATGGCTGATTTAAATGTGGAGGATGATCCCCTTTCAACTGACCCTTCTAACTCTTGTGAGACATGTTTAGATCGCTCCCCTGAATTGAATGATGATATGATTCGGGAGATGGACAAGTTGCTCGATATGACTTTAGAAGTTGAAACCACCCAGTCGAGGCCACCATCTGAGTTGTACACTTTTGACAATACAATGCTTTTACTGAGTAGTACCAATGAACAGAGTCTTCGCATCAATTCTTCTCCTGTTGATTCTCAATCCACCTATGAAAGGTAAGACAAGATACATCCGGTGACGATTTATTCTCACCGTGATGAAGAGAAAGAGATCATGCTTCCATCCATTTCCAGAGACGATGGAATCCTTGAGCAGATTATCACAAATTTCAATAAGGAAAATGAGTCACTCTCAGCTGAATTTTCCAACTCTTTGGATGATTTCTTAGCACACTTTGTAGATTCAAATGATCTCATGATACAAGACATAGTGAATGCCTTGCATGACAACACCTCGGTAGTTGTTACTGACCGAGAGAACCCTTATTCTGAAACCTTTCCCTCCACAGATCCTGAATGTTTACTATCACATGAGAGAGAGCTAACAATTGAACCGGAATCTGAAACTTCGGAATGTGTTGAGACTACATCATCTGCTAAGAATTTTTCTGAATTTTATCTACTTATGGTCTTTGATTCACAATAGAGTACTAACACTGAAACTTTTTCAGTCACAGGTGAATCATATATACTTTGGATACTTCAAGCGATTCAACAATAATTTTTTATTGAGGTCCGTAAATTTCTCTAGAAATTCATGCTCCAGGGCATCCAAGCCTATTGCAAAAGGGGCTTTTGGATGATCTTGTTGAGAAACCTACTGAGAAATTTATCAAGATATTGGCCGGAGGACTAAGTAGCTTTTCCTTTACTTTCCTAGTTTAGGATTAGTTTATTGCTTTCATGTTATGTCTAGGATAGTCGACTTTATGTTGTTTAGGATAGTTTACTTTTTGTTGGTTTAACTCTTGTGCTAACCCATCTTCACACTGAGACAATTGGAAAAGCCACTAGATTCCTTCTTCAGGTATTACCTTTCCATCACTTCTCCTTTACTTTCGTTATCTTATGTGCATTGCATGCTTATATCTTTTACATTGAGGACAATGTAGATTTTAGGTTAGGGGGCGTGGATTAGGCAAGCTAATCAGTGTTTTCTTAGTCTATGAGCAAAAATTGTGAAAATTTTTTGAAAATTTTTGTAAATTCAAGTGATTTTGAAGTTTATTCATAATTTAGAAGTATAAGATGCTTAATGTTAGTGATTTATGACTCTTGGGTTCAGTTACTTATTAAATTTAACACTTAAGTTTGAATTATTAATCCATGATTAGAAGTTTTAAACATTGATTGAGTCATGATTTCACATATCACATCTAGCTTACACATTAAGGTGTCATTTTGATATTGAATTGTTAACTTAGTGATTATTAAGCATGGAAGGAACCAACTTGGGAATTTATCCATCATGTTCAATGAGAAGAATTGAAAATAATAATAATAAAAAAAATAAAAATAAAAAGCTAGTTAAAAAAATAGTTATCGTCGAAAACGGTTACCTATTAAAGATCTTTAAAAAGGTTAACATAGCGTGAAAGCCATCGATGGAAAAATCAAAAGTTAGAAGAATGAAAAGATGAAATGTAAAGCAAGTTTTGGTTGTCTTGAATGCTCTTTTGAGTATCAATGTTATCATGAAAATTAAGAATTGAACCTTTGATTGTGATAAGTCCAAATTTCACTATGCACCCGTGGAACTCAATGTTTAGAATTGTTCTAATTTGTGGATTAATACTTTGAACTTGACTATGAAGTTTACTGAGTGCTGCAGTTTAGGAGAAAATAATGCTCAACATCGATGTATTTTGAAACTCTATTATCTGGATTGTTTTAAAACCACTTGAGCTTATAGAAATTGTCCTATGGTTCTTGAAATATTTTTTGCATACTTTGATTGGGACTAGCAAAATGCTAGTTGGGGATTGTGGTGGGGGTCAAAAATTGCATATTATCCCCCATTTATTACTTGGTTTATGAACATGATAATGCTTAATGTTCTATTTTAATCATGTTTATGTTACAAAGTGAATTTAAGAGTTGGATTGAAAAGAATGTTAAAAGCATGAATTTAACGATCAAGAATCACCAAAGCCAAGGATGGATCTTGTGAGACCAAGAATGAAGAATTTACATGCCAAATATCTAAGAAAACCAAGTGAGGAATGAAGAGCATTGAAGACTTTAAGTGAAGAAAAGGAATCCTGAAATTGTCCTGAAAACAAACATATTCCTAAAAGTGTCTTGAAGAAGCATATTGTGAAATGCTAGGGCATACTGTGAAATTGCGTGCAGTGAAGCCTATTTTGAAAAACTGTGTAAATTTGAGGCAATTTTTAGAGTTTTCTAACTAGGTGCGAAAGTTGGAGTTTCACAATTATAAATAGGACTCCCTAGGATGTTCCTAGGAATCTTCTAGGGTTTGTGAAGTGGAGAAAAAGCGTGGAGAAGCCATCGTCAAGAGTTTTTCTTCACTTTCCTTAGTTGTTTTTTATGCTTTTCTTAAGAGATTCTAATTCAATTGGCTAAACCTCTTAGTTATGGCTAAGAGGTGAAGCTTGTAGCGTGATGGGATGTTTTCTATTGCTTTGATTCATGTTTAAGTTAAACTATCTTTTATTCTTGTTTGATTATAAGAAATACTTTCAGTTTTTAATGGTTTGTTGTGACTTAAATTATAATAGATTTGTGATAGCTTTAAGTATGTTCTTTCATATATTGAGATTGTAAAATTAGGAAATCTCATTGTTCACCATCGTCCCATGGGCATGGTTGGGTGATGAAATTCTTTTAATCTTCATGATTCTCTTATGATTGGTTGTGGGATTGGTAAATCATGTTGTTTGCCATGTCTCATGGGCATGGTTTTGTGATGGAATCACTTCCAGTTCTCACCCTTCTCATCCATTGAGAATTAGGTCAAAGGAAGTTTAGATTTGATTTTACTGAGATATCTTCCAATTGGATAAGATGAGACTCTGATTCCAGTTGCGTCATTTAATCAAGCATAGATCTCCCTGATCTCTACAAGTGGATTCTTGGAAACCCTAGTTTCCCACCTTTGAATTTCTTAAGTTTTTCATTAAATCTCTCATAATTACTCTCTATAGTTCCAGACTTAGGTTTTCATCTTCTTCTAGTTCTAGTTCTAGTTACTTTCAGAAAACACACGAGATTAGTCCCTATGGATTCGACCTCGGTCTCACCGAGATTATTACTACATCGCGACCCTACACTTGGGGTTGTGAACAAATAGTTGGGCGAAGAAGCTCCAAACTTGGGATGTTACCAAACCATTACAAAGAAGGTGGTCGAGGTTAATGGGAGGGTTGGGCATTAAACAAACGATGGACTGGAGGCTAGGGATTATCGAAAGAAAGTTGGGGGGTGTTAGGCTAATTAGAGTGCAGTTAATGAAGTTAGGAGGGGGAGTATCACTGAGAGGGGCTAGCCTGTTTTGCTGGACTATAGAGAAAGTTGGCATAAAGGTTGGATGTGGATGGGTTGAAAGAGAGGGAAGTGAAGATGGAGTTGCTGTGATGGCTGATATGATAAGAAGGGGCTGGGAGGACTGAGAGGAGGTGGTGGGGTTTAGGAGATGTGCCTCAGGTAGGAGAGGAATGAGGATAGATTTGGTGGCATTTGCCTAGGCACTGTAGGTTGGGAAAGGGGCTGACTGGGGTTGTTGGCTGCCAACGACCGTTGCTTCATGATTTGGGTGGGGGTTCACACAACGTTCGCATCTAAACGCCAAGCTGATGCCAATATTCTGGACTACAACGTTTATCAGGATTGCTTTATGCATCACTTTGCAAAGAAATATGCCGATCTTTGAAGGGAAGTACTTGTTGTAGGCCCAATGAGTCTAGGGTTGAATGGGACGGGAGGCTCGGATGGTGTTCCAAGTAGATTTTGAAGTGAACTTCCTTGAAGGCGAGATGTTCCAAATTAGTTTGTCATGTTTGTTGGAGAGAAAGATGCTGCTCACTTTAATTAATCAGGTAGAGGAAGAAGGGAACATGGATTTGACTAACGAAAGGTTCCACCCGCCTGAGAGGCTCCAAAAGTCCTTAACCAAGGCATCTTTGGAAGGACCAAGAGGGGGGAGAAAGCGGCTCCAATCAGTAACCCATTTCCTGTCCAATTATGTGACCAGAAACTGACATTTCCTTCGCCAATAAACCATCTCGAGTTGAGAATGCAGAAAAGGAGCGTGCCTCTAACTTGTATCTATATGATCAAACCTCCAATGTTGGCCTGGCTTCTACCATTACTGAATGTAGAGAGGTACTTAACATTGAATAGCTTGATCCATAAAGATTTTCCTTCGAGAAGTCTCCATGCCATCTTACAGTAGAAGGCTTGCATAACATCCACCAATCTTCTAATGCCTAGCCCACCATCGCTGACTAGATAGAATAATTCACTCCATCTAACCCAGTGTTGTCGGTTGCCAGCTTCTGAGTTTCCCCAAAAGAAAGAAGCTATCATCTTTTCAATCTGATGGCAGGCTCTTTTCGGGATGTAGAGGGCTAATAGAATGTGCACTGGGATGCTACTTAGGACATGTTTGATAAGCACCGGTTTAGCAGCCTGGTTGAGAAGCTTGGCCTTCCATCCCGCTATCCATTGCTCAATCTTGTGGATGAGAGGCAGAAGATGTTAGTATCGAACTTTTCCTTTGACTAGCGGAGCTCTCAAGTAAGTGAGGGAAAAATTGGATTGTTGGAAGCCAGTGAGATGAGAAATCTGCCTCGTCCGCCCAATTGGAGCCTTTTTGGGGAGGAGGTAGCAGCTTCTCGACGCGTTGACTCTCTAGCCCGATCCTCACTCGTAGGATTGAATGAAGGAGAGAAGGGAGCGAATCCAAGAGAACCTACCATTAAGAAAGATAATCATATCATCAACGAATAACAGGTGGGTTATAGTAGTGTTATTCCTGGGGAGTTTATAAGGAAGGTAGGTCCCAGATAGGAAAAGACGATTAAGTACTCTACTTAAGACCTCCACCACGATAATAAATATAGCCGGGGAGAGGGGATCTCCTTGGCGAAGGCCCCTCGATGATTGGAAGAAGCCGAAAGGTCTTCCATTAATGATTGTAGAGAACCAGCAGCCCTCTCAACATTGTTGGGCTAAACGAATCCACTCTAGGCGCTGAAATCGAAGGATAGAAGAACCTCCCTAATGAAGCTCCATTCCATCCTGTCGTAGGCCTTCTCCATGTCCAGCGTGAAGATGATGTTGCCACCAACAATTTTCCTGTCTATGTCGAAGGCCATCTCCGAGGCTATTGATATGCTTTGCGCAATAGATTTGTCCTTTGTGAGGGTACTCTACTCCCTGAAAATGATTATTGGAAGGAGGTTGGACAACCTAGAAGCAATGATCTTAGAAAAAATATTTTGGATACAGTTGGGGAGGCTAATGGGCCTGTAGTCTACAAAGCTAATTGCATTTGGTTTCTTTGGGATGAGGAAGATCGAAGTGCGGCGGAAGGATTTGGGGATTTGGCCTCCCTAGAACAATTTGATAGCTGCTAGAAGAATATCGTTCTTAATAATGTCCCAACATGATGTCAAGAAGCCTCCTGAGAAGCTGTCTGGGCTAGGCGCACTGTCGGCAGGGATGGAAAATGCATCGGCTTTGACCTCCTCTAAGGTTGGAGGTTGCATTAGCATGAAATTCATATGGTTGGATATTAGATCAAGGATACAACGGAGTAGGTCTGGGGGGACGTGGGTTTCTTAGATGAGAAGAGTTACCCTAATGGCTTCTACTCCGAAATCTGAATCTAAGTGAAGAGTGGAACCTGAGGGAAGATGGATGGAAGTGATGGATGCTCTTCTTCTTCTGTCTATCACAGATGCATGAAAAATTCAGATATTCCCGTCTCCAACTTTCAGCCACATAACTCTGGACTTCTATTTCCATTTAGTCTCTTCTTGGAGAAGGGCCATCTTAAGACGAGCTTGAGCTAGGTCTAGCTTAGCCCTGTCATCATAAGATCTGGACTGGATGAGATTGAATTCTACCTTGTTCACCTCATTTTCAACACGTTTGACAGATTAAACAATCTTTCCAAATATAGAGTTGTTTTAGGTTTTGAGAGTGGTCTTGAGCCTCTTCATCTTCAGGAATAATCGAAGCAGGGGGTAGCCTGCTCCACATGTGCCCATGATTCTCTAACTAGATTGTAGAAATCC
The DNA here is from genome assembly GCA_030180095.1 of Magnolia changhungtana. Taxonomy (NCBI): domain Eukaryota; kingdom Viridiplantae; phylum Streptophyta; class Magnoliopsida; order Magnoliales; family Magnoliaceae; genus Magnolia; species Magnolia changhungtana. The sequence goes on from JASAUF010000676.1 coordinate 15,531,131, forward strand.
TTATGAAGTGTCCACATATTTTGGTATCTGAATGGAATAGACCCTAAAGCTGCTGGTTGTTGTAACGTGAGGAGAAGAGGGGAATGATCAGAGAAGAGTGGAGGTAAGTATTCAACTCTGCTACTTCGAAATGATTGTGTCAAGCCGTGTTGAATAACATCCTATCCAACCTAGCCCAGCGCCTGATAAGCCCAGATCTGTTATTGCACCAGGAGAATTTTGATCCCACGTAACATACATCCAATAGGCCAGCATTCCTGATGGCTGTCCTAAAGTCTTCCATTCTCCTGGTGTTGGGAAAGCTACTCCCAATTCTTTCTTTAGAGCTGATGGTTGTGTTAAAGTCACCACATAGAAGCCATGGGCTATCATTAATCTAGATATTGAAAGAGTTTCTTCCCAAAGAGATTCTCTTTCGTGCCTATTGCACTGTGTAGATGGTTGTGATAAGAATTGATATGTTGCTCTCCTCGGTTGGAACTTAAATGGTGATACTTTGCTTGGATGCTGCCACTTGTGTATAGATAAAGGAATGTTAGAAAGAATCCAAATCTTACCTACAACTGACTCTTCCTCAATAGTCTGCTGAAAACCCGGGGTGGCAGCGACTGCTCTCCTCCTAGAGGGACGAATCATTGGCTCTTGCAGCAAGAGGAGATTTGCTTAGACAAGTAAGACGAAGGTTCCTCCTATATGGTGCTTTCTTGCTGTTGCGGGCGTGTTTAGAACAGTGGTGGTTTGCTAACATGGATGATGGAGATAGCGGTTAGATGATAGAGGGAATAAGGCTCTGCTGAGCCCTGATATCGACCCAAAGATGGAGATCTATTGATGCAAAGATTGGAGGATCTAAGGACCCTGGTGGATCAGATTGGGAGTCTTAACCATAGAGAAATGAGATTTCATCGTCATCAATAAGGCAAATCCTGCATGTGGCTATCGGGTCTTCTTCTGGCCAATTCTATCTCTCGAAACTAGCAAAATGATTGTCTCTGATCTGGATAATTTGGGCTGAGACTTCATTGGTGTGGTGAGCGAGAGCGGCTAAATTGTTAGGGACTGGGTTGGTAAGGTGCTTGGGCTGGGATAGCCAGGAGGCTGGGTTATTGGGGCTGGTGCTGGATATGGGGTTCTGCTGCAGTGGTTGCTCTGAGGAGGGGCGGAGGTGGTATAGATCAGAGGCAGTCTTGAGTTGGATCTGGTTGAGGAAGTTAGAATGGTAAGCAGGGGTAGAGGTTTGACACTGATGGATGATGCCAAAACTAGAGGGATTGAAGGGGCTTATGGATTGGTGGTTGATTGATGGCCTATGATTGGGAATGATTGGGTTGGTATGTTGTGATGTAGATGGAGAATTGGGTATTGGGCAATGATGTGGGTTCTGTTCTAGTGTATAGGAGTGAAGCCGAGGCTAGGATGGGGAGGTGGAACGGCTGTCAGTGGGATTAACAATGGTATTAGGTCCTAAATGGGATGGGTTGGGGCTGGATGGATAGGCATTGGTAGGAGGGTTTGAGATGTTGGGTTGAGGCTTAGCCTCAGTTAGGGTGCTAGGAAGGGTGCTCTATTTGTGGTAACTGATAGAGGCATATTGTCGAGTACCTGTAGGTCGCTAATTAGGACTCGAGGTCTCCTTACAATAGGGTTGGTCTATTAAGGGCTCTGTGCTTGGCTAACAAGGCTGGATGGATGGTCCTGGAAGGGTGGGGTCGTAAGGAAGATCTCTATTCTCTGAGTGTGAATGTCGACGATCAGAAGCGACCTGCTGAAGGGTGCGTCGTACCATTGTTTGATGTAGGGATGTTGTTTCAACCGTCGTGATTATTGAGAAGGATAGACGTTCTACCTCCAGATCCGTGGATGATGATAGTACTGCTCCAAGAAAGGGGAGGATCTTTACCCTGGCAAACATGAGGAAGGAGGCTGAGAGGGTAATTAGGTCAATGTCCTCAACATTTCCAAAGTTGCTACTATATGTTTGATGGTAGGTCTACTCCAAGCGTGAAGAGGAATCCCTTGGATACAGATCCATATACCTCTATTTGTGGAAACTGTCGAGGGCTCCCATGGAGAGACAGAGAGACCCACAACTTGATGAAGTAGATCATCTCACTTAAAAGTGACCACTTCTGCCCTGGTATGGAAAGAGATGAGAAAGGATTGGTCCGATACTCTGGCTACTTCCACCCCAGATGCACTAAATGAAGAGGATCTCAAAGAGTCTGGCAGGGTAAGAACTGAAAGGGTAAGATCGACTACCACACCTATCAACGCATGAGCTAGTTCTTTCCTCTTGGAGTTAGGGATCTAGGGAGGAACACGGATGGAGAGGGTCCCCTGTATGGATGGTTGTTGAGGTGGGTTGGGAGCAATGCAGGTGGATTGATGGTGTGCCGGCCCGGAGATGGTTGGACAAGAGATCGGAGCTGGGGGCGAGGTTGGTATTGGGGGTTTGGGGGCTGAGCTATGTTGTTGACGATATCTCCTGTTCTGATGAGCGTGTTGAAAGAGGATGGTTAGGCGCATCATGTTTAAACCTTAAAGCCTGGCCATGGCTGCAGACGTGTCTTCTTTGTGCTTGAATCTGACGAAGCCAAAACCCTTATTTCTCTCCAAGTTTTGGAGTCTTGGAATGAAGATGTCTGATATGACTCCAAGCTTTGTGAATAGAGGCCTAATGTCCACTTCCGAGCAGTCGAACGGTATGTTGGCTTCGAAGAGAGAATGGGGAGAGACGAAGTTGCTCTATTGACAACGACGCTGAACTTTCATCCAGCTTCCCTCCGCTTCAGTCATCTTATGTGGTGCAGTTGCGTGTGAGAACTTCTCTTACACATATTGATGTATAAATATGTATGTAAACTAACACGTGTGCACTGGAGTGATACTATTACCACAATAAACGGTGGTACAGGACAGATGTGGGGCCATGTGATGCATTAAGGTCATCTTACCTGTTCATTAGATACCTCACATCGTATCATATTACTTACATGTAGTAAAATAGGCCCAATATAACAATCAAGTGAGCCACAACACGGGGCACAATGTAAGAGGAGACGCCACCCTTAATTTACACAAGAGTTTGAAACAACCTAGTTCTTGTTATGACCCTTCATCCAGCTAGATAAAGGTTCTAAATGACCTAAAATTTCACATAGATGACACGGGCAACTCCTACACACAAATCAAGGGTGGACTTGTTGCAGGGAAGGGTGTAATGAGGACGATTATCGTCTTCCTTGAATAATAAGCACTTGAATTTATAGGGCTCTCTTGAATTCACAAGAATAGTTTCTCAAATCTATAAGGGAAATGAGGCAAACTTTGAGATTTTTATTAAAAACTATCTAAAACAAACAACTTTCCATGCTTAAATAACCTTAAATAAACCCTAAGATGTAATTAGAGAAGACCTAAATAAATAAGGAAACAAAACTGAAAAAACGTGTAAATTTTCGCATTTTATCAATCAATTGATCTATCGATCCGAAGGGCGCAAAAACGTCCAGAGACTAAAACCCATTAATTGAATTTGTTCTGATCAATTGAATCGTCGATCGATCAAACTGAGCAAAATAATATCCAGCAAGCTTTTCATCTAAATTTAAATTTCCATCGATCCATTGATTGACTTGATTGATCCGCTCGATCAACTTCGATCAATCTAACTATGATGAAATTTGTTGATTTCTTTCTCAAAAAAAAACTTATCCTCGAGTTATCCTCTGATTTTGGTTCATGATACTTGTACATGTCTGATACATTGAATACGCATGAGATTGACATATGCATTGTCCATGATATAGGTACTGGTCCTATCTTCTTATTTTTCAGCTTCTTGTAAGTTCCGGTTGGAAATCTCTCCTTGCATAGGTGAACCATAACGTTGACACACACATTGAATACCTTTAAGTGCCGATGTGTATAAGCCGTTCCCTTGTACTTATGGTTGGATGATTTCAACTAGGTTTGAACATTAGTGTGTACACTTATGATTCGGTCCATCATATGTTCTGCGACGCTCATATGTAGTAGCTTGGGCAATGAAACCAAATCAAGAGTATGCTTAAACACTCATCCATACACAACTTCAAACAAGGACTTGCCGGTGCAACGATTTTGTATATTGTTGAACTCAAATTTCACTTGAGCCCAAGTAAAGATGCATCGTATAAGGTTCTTGAGTGTATGATTTACCTCATTGGTTTGCCCATCTGTCTGTAGATGATATGCATTGTTGAACTGTAGCTTGTTGTCAAATCGCCTCTACAAAGTCATCAAAAAGTGATTGAGGAATTTAGTGTCAAGATTTGAGGTGATAGATATTGGAACTTTGTGTAGTCGAATAACCTCTCAGAAGAACAAATTGGTGACATGTGTAGTGTCGAGGGTCTTCTTACACGGTATGAAATGAGTCATCTTGGAGAATTTATCAATCACCACAAACACTGAATCCATTCCACGCTTGGTCCGCAGGAGACCTAAAGCAAAGTCCATAAACAAATCCTACCAAGGACCGTTAGGAATGGGCAATTAAGTATATAGTCCCATCTTTTATGACTGTCCTTGGATGGCCGACACGTATGGCATTGATGCACCGCTTTTTCCATATCACATTTCAACTATGGTCAATAGTAACACTCCTCTAAGAGAACTATTATCTTGTCTCGCCCTAGGTGACCGCTAAGGCCACCAACATGTAGCTCTTGGACAATATGCTCTCGTAACAAACTCTGTAGAATGCATAATTGATTTTCTTTGAAAATGAAACCATCTTGAATATAGAGGTCACTGGACTGACCCTCTTGGCATCTAATCCATGCATCCTTGAAATCGTTGTCTTCTGTATATAGGTCTTCGAGGTACTCGAACCCGACAACCTCATTGCTCATGGTGACCAACAAGACTGAACGTCGACTAAGTGTATTAGTTACCTTTTTGTCACTGCTCGATCTTGTGCTTCAGTACGAATGCGAATTCCTGTAAGAAAGAAATCCACCTAGCATGCACATGGTTAATGTCAGCCTAATTGTTAATAAACTTGAGGGCTTGATGGTCCGTATAGAGTACAAACTCCCGCTGAATCAAGTAATGCCTTTAATGCCGCAAGGCTTTAACCACTATGTACAATTCTATCTCATACGTCGACCATTTCTTATGAGCATCGCTAAGTTTCTCGCTATAGAAGGCCATCGGTCTGCCCTTTTGAGATAACACACCCCCAATGTCGACATATGAAGCATTGCACTCAACTTTAAATAATTTATCAAAGCTGGGGACTATGAGGATCGGAGTAGTGGACTTCCTTTTAATTATAGCAAAGCTTCTGTCAACCTTATTAGTCCACTAAAAATGTCCTTTCTTCATGCAAATAGTGATCGATGCCACGATGGTACTCAAGTTCCTCACGAACTGATGATACAACATCGCCAACTTGTAAAAATTTTGCGCTTTATGAATGTCATCAGAACCTGCCATTTTCTAATGGCTTTCACCTTCTCATCATTCACACGGATGCCCGTGGATGTCACGACAAATCTAAAAAATAATAGGATTTCTATTATAAAACTGCACTTATTTAGATTGAGGTACAACTTTTTCTCTATGAGCACTCGAAGCACCTGTTTGAGATGTTCCACATGATCTGCTTCGTCCTAACTGTATATTAATATGTTATCAAAATAAACTACCATGAATCAACTAATGAATGATTTCAGAACCTGGGTCATCACCCTCATAAACATATTAGATGCATTTGAGAGCCCAAAGGGCATGACCAACCATTCGTACAGACCCTTCTTGATCTTAAATGATGTCTTCCACTCATCGCTCGGCCAAATATGAATATGATGGTATCTACTCCTCAAATCTAGTTTAGAAAACAGTTTTGCCCCCTCTATAATATGTCCAACATATCGTCCAGTCGTGGTATAGGAAATATGTGCTTTATGGTTATTTTGTTTATTGTACGGATATAGATACATATGCGCCAACTCCCATCTTTTTTAAGAGTCGATAGAGTTGGTACGACACATGAACTCATACTTTTTCGCACTAGACCCTTATGAATCAATTCCTCCACATATTATTGCAAAATATCACACTTTTTTGAATTCATCTGATAATGAGGGTGGTTGAGTAAATTAGCCTATGGGATAAGGTCAATATGGTGCTAAATATCTCGCATGTGAGGCAATCCATCGGGAAGGGTCCGATTGCCTTAGATTCATAGAACAATGGTTTCAGTTTCTCAGGAATAATCGTGAACTTTACTGTAACACCTCATACTTTTCGTTACTCAGGTGTTACCTTAAAGATCTAAATTAATTTACATGTGCATGGGAACACACTTGACTCACCTTAAGCATCATCCTCCAGTGGTCCTCAATCTGTCCATCTCAACCGTCTATTACGACCTTGATCAAGTTATCTGGCCGTTGAGGTCTCAAATGCAAACAATAATCTCATCACGAAATTGACTTTTATCTTCATAACCCACTGCATTGCTAGGATCCCAAGGGTAATGAAAGTCTAAACCCTGCCCTATTAGATAGATTGAACCATACATTATCAATCTTGGGCCCTATATCATCAAGATCCACCATTTAACCAAATTCACGTCATAACAAAATACAGTCCAACTTTACAGATCCAACCCTACTATTGTAAAATTCAATTACTCAAGGCACACTAGGAGTTCCAAGTAGTCCTAAAGCCTCCAAACACCAATTACACACAATTCGACTAGGGGATTGCAATACCAACCATGGGACCGCGAGACATGATAGACATTTGTCAAGCACAAATAAATATAAATTAGTTGCTAATGACTTGATCATTCAGTGCAACGTAAAATAAATATGCAAATAAAATAATTATCATAATAAGAATATTAACAAAGACATTATTAAACGATATTTTAATAGTAAGAAAAATATAGTAAATGTCACCTGGACATTCCTAGTCATTACTATGATCATTAATGGACTCCTAGTATTAAAGTAGGACTCCTTTAGATTGTTGATTTTCGATAGTATGGCAATCTGACCATTACAGCAATAGAAATCGACGCTTATAGACTGTACTTCATTGGTATGGCCCACCCGAGCTTTACATTCGCGTCATCTTTGGTCAGGGGCTCTGATCGGACCCTCTAAGTGGGATGGACGGAGTGGATTTACAAATCACATCACGGTGGACCCCATGTACATGGCGCATGTGCATAGGTCGTGTTCACCCGCTGAACACTAGGTCAGGAAACCCAGTCAATCGGGTTTGACCCGACGATTTCTTGAAAAGGAAAAAATCCTTCATCCTTTTTGCGCTCCCGACTACGGGCCTTTTAAATCCACATCGTCCATGCGTTTAGTTTGTGACCCACCATCACTATCAGCATTATGATCTGATCCGTCCATCTGGTAGAGGGGCCATAAGAGACCTAAACCTTATAAGATTACAAACTGGTGAGCCCGCGCGAACACATGACATCGATCGCAAGAAGGCCGGCATGCAGAAGAATTGTGTTTCCAGCAACTTCAAAACCAACCCATTGTGATTAATGTGGGCCACCTTGAGCTAATCCAAACCATCCACCACGTTCAGGGCTCGGGCTCAACCAAATTACCCAACCCATCTCGCATGTAGGGATGCACATGTGTGAGCTCGAGCTCTGGTGCAATCAGGTTCAACACAAGCTTTCTAGAAATGGCGTTATGTTGCTATTGCCAGGTTGGCAATCCGCGTTAGCTCTTCTCTCTAAATCCCAACCATCAATGTGGTATTATCTCAGTGCTTCTTTCAGCGCCAAATAAGGGCAGGCAATCGTCTGTTAGGCGAGCTGGAGTGGGGAGTTTTTTCCCTTTGGGAAATAGGCGCTGGTGAGATCTGAGCCCTCGCCCTAGCTTTCTCGATCAATCTCACATGTCCGACCTAGGGCAGCCTCACTTAGGGTGACCAGCTTCCCGAGAGCAGCGCCTTTCACACGAGATGGTGATTTCGACCGAATTTCTCCTGAGATGTTAATGGACACACGAATGCTAATGGGATAAAGTGGACCCTGCAATGATCAGAGACCCCATCTGGTCCATCTAGATGGATTGGATTGCCATCTTAATCAGTACACAGAAAATCTCCATTATTGGCAACGTCATCTTCATCGTCTAGCCCAAGAACCCACCATGATGGTGTGGGCCCCATCTTACTATCAGGAACGCTTGTCCGATGGGCCATGGTAATAGGAGATCCATCCCACGGATGGATTTCTCCCATGCAAAGTATAAAGTGAAAGAAAAAAGGTATGAGAAGGGCCATTATCCTGGCCATTCGTTGTAACAGCGAGGGGTAGTCGTGGGTAACCCTAAGTCTATAAAAAGGGCCCTATTCCCTTGGGATTCCCACCAGCATTTCATGAGAGAAATGGGAGAAAAAATAGGAGCGAGAAGAGGAAGAGAGTTCGAGTGTTGGTGCTGAGCTCAATGTCGCATTGCACCGAGTCGAACAGGCCAGCTCGTTCGGGTTGAGTTAGGGCAGCTAAGAAGCCCTGGCTCTAGGGAAATACAAGAAGAAAGGTGAGAGAGAGAGAGAGAGAGAGAGAGAGAGAGAGAGAGAGAGAGAGAGAGAGAGAGAGAGAGAGAGAGAGAGAGAGAGAGAGAGAGAGAGAGAGAGAGAGAGAGAGTCTGTGTGTGTGTCTTGCCGCACGAACTCAACTCGAGCCGAGTCATCGACTCGCTAGCATCGAGTTGGGTGAGCCCTGTCTGAGGCCAGACATTGCTAGATGACCAGCAGAGAAGGAAGAAAGGGAAGAGAAGTAGAGAGAAAAGTAGAGAGAGGGAGTGTGGGTGGTTGATGGCTGCTTGGTTCAATACCGAGTCAACTCTTCGAGTTTTGATTGAGTCGGGATGGGTTCCTTGCTGAAATCCTGAGTCCAGGGTGTGGCGGGACATGCAACATGGAAATGACAGTGGGAGACAAAGGAAAAGGTGAAGTAGAAAGGAAGAATGAAGAAAGAAAGGAGAAGGAAGGTAGAGAAGCGATGGGGTTTTGACTCGCTGAGTCAACTCGACTGAGTTGAATTCGAGTCTAGACCAAACCAGACCTTGCTAGGCCATGAGGAAGAAAGAAGAAGAGGAAAGAGAGAAAGGAAGAGAGAAGAAGTAGAGGAAGGGAGTCACTGAGTCTACTCTGTTGAATCGGGTCATCGATCCTATTCGTCCTCCTGAGTTAACTCATTGGACATTGCGTTGGGCTGCATCAAACCTCAGATGAGGTATAAACTCTTTACCCTCTTGTGTGTAATTTAAATTTGATTATTTAATTAGATATTGTTCCTATAAAGTTTTCCTTTCTCAAAACCCTAACCTTAGTTTAGATTGTAGGTTAAAGTTCATTAGAGAACATAATTAAGGCCCTAATGTTGATCCTAACCGTAGATGGTTTATAAAACATTGATCTAACCATACATCTTACAAGTCATGGTAGGATTCGATTCTAAGGGCAAACGTGCTTCCTAGCAACATTAGTAGGCGGTTCAACATAAAAGGTGATGACTTCTTTCCCTTAAACTTTTATTTAAAAAACGTCTTCTTGAATTGACAAGTCTTTCTTGAATCGACAAGAGAAGTTTCTTGAATCCACAAGAGAAAATTAAAAAATAATAATAAATAAATAAATAAAATTTGAGAAATTTATTAAAAGCTATCTAAAATAAATGAGTTTGCATGCTTAAATAACTTTAAATAAATTCTAACATGTAATTGAGGAAGACTTAAACAAATAAGGAAATAAATTTAAAAAAAGCACGAATATTTGTATTCTATCAATCGATCGATTGAAAGGGCGCAAAAATGTCCAGGACTAAAACTCCAAAAATCGAATTGTCCTGGTTGCGATCAAATTGAGCAAAAAAATGTTAGCAAGCTTTTCTTCTAAATTTGATTCTCCATCGATTGAGCCATTTATATTAAAATTTGTTGATTTCCTCCTAAAACTTTTTGTTACAGCACATGCTTGCTCCACGTCCTGATGTAGTACGTTTAGTCCCAACTTGGTCCTTGTGGTACGATACACCTGATTGGTGGATCAGCCTAATGTTAGGACCCTTCGGGTAACATCCGTTGATGCGTGTGACCAAGTACTTGGATTTTATGCACGGATCATGTGGGCCATGCATCTACCAAATATCACTGTAGTTCCTGTAATATGTGTACATAAAAAACTTGTGACTGTTGAAAATAAAATTATTGAAAAGAAAGTAAAGGATGAAAGAATACTGGTTGATTATAATCAATCTATACATAGATTAAAGTGAAATAGAATTCATGTAGTGGACCTCGATTCATTGAAATAAGACTTAGTTGATGATGACGAAGAAAGTAAAATATGAAGGGAGAGGCTAAGATGAAGGTGCGGTCCCCACCTGAGAAGGACTGCCAATAAAAATGTCAGTGAAGCGACGGTGTTGATAATGGTTGTCACGAACGTCGGAGATGTGTATCTTAAGCTCGTAAAGTACATGTTTAGTGTTAAGCTGGCCCTGTAATCAAAATTTCCCATTTAATCTGTTATTCCTCTTTCAACCCAATCGCTTGTTTGTTTCCAATGTCATTTATGGGCCCTGCCATAGATGTACTGTGGTCCAAAAATAGCTTTGATAGGTATTGAAAATATGGACCAGATTCGGTGAGGCAGGGTTAACAGCTTAATTAGTGGGTGAGCTCCTAACCATGGGGCTCACGTAGATGTATGTGTTGTATATCCATGCCGATCATCTATTTTTCCAGCTTATTTAAAGCATTTTCGGAAAATTAAAAATAAAAAATGAGGCAGATCCAAATCTCAGGTAGACCACATAGTATGGATTGAATTCCCACCATTCAAAAAGTTTCTAATCAAGATGTTATTTGTATTTTCCCTTCATACAGGTCTACGTGACCTTACCAACAGGTTGGATAGCAAATAAACATTACAGTGGGCCCTAAGAAGGTTTTAATGTTGGACGTTCAACCACGACCACTTTGGTGTGGTGTGGTCCACTTGAGATTGGATCTGTATCATTTTTGGGACCATGCTCTGTAAAAACAGATGGATGGCATGGATATACAACACATACATCAAGGTGGGCCCCACGGTCAGGGCCTCACCTGTAAGCTGTTACCCTTCCTCACCTAATCAGCGCTCTGAAAATATACATATTAAAATCGATAGCCCAATGGCCCACATTTTCTGTCCACGTACGACGTATGTATGACACCAACCTGATTTTTGAGCCGTTATGCATCATATGTTCGGCTTGGATTTTTCACACATGTTTATTTTGGATATTAATGATGACCGTCCGATCAGTAACTGACCCTATCATAGTCGTCAATTAAGCATAGTATTCATGTAAGTTGGAAGATGGATACTCACGTAAAAAGTGAGAGTACAGATATCTCCAAAAACAATGCAAGTGTGAGCTTTGGCCTTGTTTTTCTGCAACGAAAACGTGTAAAACCAGTGGTTAACATGTTGTAGCTGGATATAACTTCTCTTCCCTCATTGGTCAGGTATACTTTATTTTCAACCGTCCATTTTGAATCCAACCATTAGATGCCTATTATTGTTTAGCAAGGGTGCTTTTCACAGCATTGGCCATCATTAGATGAATGCTTTTCCAAGGGTTAGCATTGATTTTCTGGGTGCCCTCCAACGAAGATGAGGCCCATTAAATTGAGGATCTGGTCACCGAAATATGGTCCCCCACACATAACAAGAGCTTCCCAGCACCCTATATTTATTCGCACATGGGCATTATCTAGGTCATTCATCAGATGTGGGCCAGTGAAGATGCCAAGCCCAATCATCGGCGATATGGGGTGCGAGAAGAATGGAAGGTAGGAAAAAAAAATATGATCAATGATCCATATTCGTTGTACCCATGTGACCCACTTGATAGGTGGATCTTGTTGACTTTTGGGCATCTCATATTCATGGCGGATACCCATATGATGAGTGGATCGGATCACACACACGTGCTATGTTGGCACTGTGCTGCATGTTGAGAGAGAGAGAGAGAGAGAGAGAGAGAGAGAGAGAGAGAGAGAGAGAGAGAGAGAGAGAGAGTTAGTTGCACTCACTTCTCAAGGAAATAGGCAAAAGGAAACATGAGAACACCAGCTACAAGATGTCTGTAGGTGACATAAACGTGAGGATTCATTCCATGTTTGAAAGAAGCTTCTGAGAAGAAGTTAACGAATGTGAAGCCAAATTGAACGAAAACCATGAGAAGGTGTGGCTTGAACCTCTTGTAAATGGCTCCTATTCCACCCCTGCAACCCATTGTATGTGTTGTATGGCCTCAGCATGCATGAATACAACGCAAGCAGCATACCAACTGCTTATATAACGTTGAAATGATTTGGGTCTCACTCCTCCCCCCTCCCTCCATGCTGTGAGTTATCACTTCCAAAAAAGAAAAAACTGATCTTTACCCAAAAGGACCCAACAATCTATATTTTTACAAATAATGCCCCCACGACTAGAAATTACGTGGAGGTGCTTTTTGAGGGGAGCGGATTAGGGAATTCGTTGTAAATCCATATCCATACCCCCCATGGAAAAGGTGGCTAATAACCATCAAAAACTTTTCGTAAGCCATGAAAGTTTTGTTGGGATTTTTAGCCTGCGGAATCACACAAATCTAGATCTAGGATGGTAATCCAATGGCACCAAGCACACACAAGAAAAGAGAACACACAGATTTAACGTGGAAAACCCTTGCGGGAAAAAACCACGGCACAAAGCGACAGATCACCACTATGAAAGCATCAATTACAAAGAGAAAGGACTTACCCGATTCGAACAACCTCGAATCTCACCCTTGCTACACCCTTTAGAAACCCTGGAACCCTTTTAGAAAGCCTTAGCATTCATCACCATACCCTAGAAAAGCCTTAGGGATACATATTTATAGTTTAGGAAACTTCCCTTCCGCATCCCAGTTGCGAAAGGACTCAAATCCGCAGTTTCGCGCAAAATCGCGGAACAAACTGCGTAACCTACGACTAGTCCTGGCTCTCCTACGACTGGTCGTAGACCACCTACGACTGGTCCTAGCTACAGTAAAAAACAGCAAAACTTTCTGGACTTTGAGTCGTGCCAGGGCTCGAACCTACGACCGGTCGAGCGTCTCCCACGACCAGTCGAAGCTTCCCACGACCGGTCGAACGACCTCAAAACCTTAGATTTAAGACTTTTCTCAACAATCTCCACCAAGTCTTCAATCTTCAACCGTGTAGCTCCTTGACCTCTTCTCTTATCTCTGCTTCACATCATAGCTCAAGATCACATTGGCCAACCCGTGCCAATCACGGATCTGATAGATACCTGCTATACCGTCGGCACGAATATCTCTGAGAAGCCGATCACTTCTCTCTGAGCATAACCTTCGCTACCAACCTTGCCCTGTATCTATGCTGTATCCTCCTGAATATCCACCTGCATCCAACCGCTCACCGGCCCACTGGAAGCTCCACCAGCTCCCATATGTCTGTCTGGTACAACGAATCCATCACATCGCCCATAGTCACCTTCTACTTCTCAGCACCAGGCTCACCTAGAGCCATCAGAATAGAAGATGAATCCCCTGCAATATTGGAGTCATCCATGTACCTTGCCGATATCCTGCAATCATGCCATGTGGTTCTTCTCACAGGTGGCTGCTCCATCTGCTCTGTATCCCTGTCCGCACGTCTCAGCCTTCCTGCCCTGCCCGCTCATGTGGCCATGCCCATCATGCCACACACGTGCAGAGGTGAAATTCGCTACATCCACTGTAGCTCCACCTTTTGAAGTGCTCCCGATCAACCTGTAAACATGATCGAGTCATTGCGCTTTCATGACTACCCGTGCCCCCTTGGATACCTTAAGAGCACCATCAATACCTGTGTACTTGCATCTCTTTGCCTCAAGCACACCAAGAGAAATCAGATTCTGCTTTAACTCAGGAACGTGCCTCACATCTGTCAAGGTACGTTCCACCCCATCAAACATCCTGATGCGTACCGTACCAATAGCCACAACATTACAGGCAATGTCATTGCCCATAAATACCTGTCCACCATCGCACTCCCTATAGCTGGTGAACCAACTCCGATGAGGAGTCATGTGAAAAGATGCCCCTGTGTCTAGCATCCACTCGTCCTTACGATCATCATATGACCGTCTGAGCGAAGAAACAGACAAAACATCACCATCACATCCACTCGATTCATCTGACGTGGCAGTGTTAGCCTCCCTGCATGAAGCCTCAGAATCTTCCCTCTTAAATTTAGGATTTTCACAATCCCTCTTCACATGTCCTTCCTTCCCACAATTCCAGCACTTTACCTTTCCTTTGCCCTTGCCCTTGGATTTGGATCTAGAACCTGAAGAACCTATACCTTGTCCAGAATTCCTACCCACTGTAAACAGTGCATCAGAAGATGTCCCCATGTTGCTGTCTAGCTGTCTCATAGCCTTCCCTTGAAGGGCTGAGATAACAATGTCGACACTCAGGGTTTTATTCATGCTGCACATAGTATCCTTGAATGACTCATAGGATGCAGGGAGAGAATTCAGCAACATACATGCTTGTTCTTCATCTTTCATCACTTCCTCCATATCCAGCAATTTGCAAACCAATTTATTAAAGTTGCTGATGTGAGCCTCCAGATCTCCACCCTCTGCCATCTTGAAGTTATACCACTGCCGCTTCAAGTGTAGGCGATTTTCAGAGGATTTCTTCGCATAGACATCCTCTAACTTCGCCCATAACTTAGCCGCAGTTTTCTCCCTCATGACGTTGTAGAGAACCTCATCCGTGAGACATAAACGGATCGATGATAAGGCTTTCTTATCAAGAGTATTCCAATCACCATCAGTCATAGTGGACTTCCGCTCCTCAAGAGCACCATCCTCGCCTTGCTTGATTAAGGAACTCATCATCTTGATCTTCCATAACTCAAAATTATTTTTCCCTGAATACTTCTCAATATCATACCTGGCGCTCGCCATTATTACTAATCCCTCAGATTCAGATCTGTGTCCCAACCGATTGCTCTGATACCACTTGTTGGGATTTTTGGCTTGCGGAATCACACAGATCTAGATCTAGGATGGTAATCCAATGGCACCAAGCACACACAAGAAAAGAGAAACACTGGATTTAACGTGGAAAACCCTTGCGGGAAAAAACCACGGCACAAAGCGACAGATCACCACTATGAAAGCATCAATTACAAAGAGAAAGGACTTACCCGATTCGAACAACCTCGAATCTCACCCTTGCTACACCCTTTAGAAACCCTGGAACCCTTTTAGAAAGCCTTAGCATTCATCACCATACCCTAGAAAAGCCCTAGGGATACCTATTTATAGTTTAGGAAACTTCCCTTCCGCATCCCAGTTGCGAAAGGACTCAAATCCGCAGTTTCGCGCAAAATCGCGGAACAAACTGCGTAACCTACGACTAGTCCTGGCTCTCCTACGACTGGTCGTAGACCACCTACGACTGATCCTATCTACAGTAAAAAACAGCAAAACTTTCTGGACTTTGAGTCGTGCCAGGGCTCGAACCTACGACCGGTCGAGCGTCTCCCACGACCAGTCGAAGCTTCCCACGACCGGTCGAACGACCTCAAAACCTTAGATTTAAGACTTTTCTCAACAAGTTTTGGATTAATCTGATCTTTGCATTTTATCTTCATCCACGTCGTTTTGACCTCATCAACGGTTGGATGGAAAATAAACATTAGGGATCCCCTTATAGTAGCTACTAGAAAGTCTGTTAATTGTGTTTGCTTTTTTAGGAGACTCTTGTACATGGGCTCATATGATAGGTAGGATCCTAGGCCTTTTAGGGGTCATGCCCGTATGTTGTCTTGTTCAGGGGCGGCTCTAAGGGGTAGGCAGGTGAGGCAATCGCCTAAGGCCCCTATTTATGAAAAGGCCCTATATCATAGGAACAGGCTTTTAATACTCTGACAGCGTCTAGTAATCTATACACATGCACTGAGAAATTGCAACCTTTGAATATTTTTAAATTAAATTAAAAAGATATAAAAGTGGGTCCCGGTTTAGATGGTTCATGAAAACCAAAAACAAAAACACACAATGGTTGGATCTCCTAATTGGTTGATTCTTGTACACTAAACAAATTATTTGAATTCAACATACAAATTCCCACTAATTGGAAGATAGAATAGTAAAATCAATGGATTTTTTGTAATTTAGCCTATTTAGAATGGATCACCTAATTTAGATGGTTTGGATGGAGTCAAAATATGCTATATTAACAATCTAGGAATGCCTATTTATTACCCATAACACTGCTAGAGTACTATACAATTTAGAATGGACCACTTTAGGGATTCCTGTAGCCCTGAGCTTTGTGGGGTCCACATTATTGTATGTGTTATATCTACTCCGTTTATCCGTTTCTTCATCCCATTTTAGATTATTAGAAAAAACATGAAGCAGAACCAAAGCTCAAGTGGACTACAACACATAAAAAAAAGTGGATATTGAATGCTCACCATTACAAACTTTTCTACAGGCAGCAGAAATTTTGGATAAGCTAATATTTATGTTTTCATTTCATCCATCTAGGATTCACCTTATGAACGGTTTAGTAATTTTATCTATCGAAACTGATTTATAGGATAAGCTTGAATACAAAAGTTTATTAATTTTTATGGTTTAATTTTGAATTTATTAATTTTCTATTTTTTAAACTTTTTAAACTAAAAAGCCTCATTTTATGACTTGCCTAAGGCCCCCAGAAATGTTGAGCCGCCCCTGGTCTTGTTAGCTGATTGTTAAAATCCCTCATAAACAAAAGTTTGTATGGTGTGCATTCATTCACCACGGTTATCTCTGGTGTTGTCCACCAGAGGATTTAATCTGCTTATTTTTTTCAGTCATGTCCTAAAATAGGCTGGAAAAATGAATGGACGGTATGAATATATATAACACATCATCAGGTGAGCTCCACTGTAGGGTCGTTACCCACTAAGGTGTTAGTTTCTACCCGGATAACATGTAAATCCACTCCTGTTTAGGATATTACAAAAATACCATCATTTATTTATTTTTTCTTTCTTATTATAAAAACATGAAACTCAAGATTTGTGGGGCTCACGTGTATGCGTGTAACATCCAATCCGTTAAACATTTACACCACATTAGCCTTTCAGATCCCCCTTTCCTCAATCAAAGATGCTTTCAACTCTTTATATGCTCTTAGCTCCTCTGCCCTCTTATATAATCTAGTCCGCCCTTACTCAAATTTCTCATCGAATTCGAAAATGCGGGCGGGAAAATGTAACACTAATTTCATAATGATAACAAGACAAAAACCATGAAGTCAATCAAACCATCAAAGGAGCTACACTTGAATTGAAATTTTTGAATGACCTATATTAGTTCTTATGAATTAGCCCACTGTTACATTTTTTATTCCTCTAATTATAATATTAGTGGGTATTTGTTGAACTAATTAGATGCCAGACACATGCAATGTGAACCCACAACTTTTAATTTTGACCGTTTATTGACAAGAATCAAAGTACGGTAGAAATGTAATTTCTCATTTTAAAAAGTACTGAGTGGGGCATTATTTTGGAAGCGGATTGGCTGGTGTACCACACAGCAGCTATATAGCTGCTGTAGGTACGTGTCGTGAGAGGACGGGCACTGACGCTCCACAAGCTCCGAGTTGTACGAACGGTTCAAAGGAGATCAAAGTTACATGGCCCCGCAGTGATGTATTTATTATATCTGCACCGTTCATCTATTTTTAGAGATCATTTTAGAATATTATCCAAAAACGAATAATATTCAAAGATCATCTGGACCACACCACAAATAGCAGCGGGGATAATGATTTTCACCAGTAAATAATTTGTAGGGCCCATGATAACATTTATTTTCATCCAATTTGTTCGTAAGTTCATAAAGACCTGAACCAAGAGGAAAAACAAATTTCAT
Organism: Magnolia changhungtana; assembly: GCA_030180095.1. Classification (NCBI taxonomy): domain Eukaryota; kingdom Viridiplantae; phylum Streptophyta; class Magnoliopsida; order Magnoliales; family Magnoliaceae; genus Magnolia; species Magnolia changhungtana. The sequence continues at coordinate 15,549,137 of JASAUF010000676.1, forward strand.
ATTAATCCAAGACTTCTGTGAACCCAAAAATGTTTTCAATGGTAGACGTTCAATCCCCCACTTCTTTTTGTACTGTGGTCCACTTTAGATAGATCTGTATAAATGTTTGACTCAAGCCGTAAGACGAGCTCGCCAAATGGATGAACGGTTTGGATATAACATATACCTCATGATCAGACTCACATGACTTACGAATGGACGGAATGGCTTTCTCACAAACATCATAGTGGCCCCACACAGAATCTTGTGCAGGAACTTCCTGCGAAAGGCTTTCGCAGGAAATCTGTGTCCTGTTCATCTCTCCCTAGCTAACTGCATGCAGCATTCCTCAAAAGTAGAAAATGGTATCAAGCAGGGAAAAAAAAAAAGCAAAACTAAGGAGAGGATTCGGTCAGTTCCTGACCATGGGGCCCACCTTAATGTATGATTCCATCTGTTTTTTCAGTTAATTTTAAGGATGTACAAAAAATCAGTTAATTTGTATATTCACATAATCAAACGCAAACAATACATGCAGAGAATACATAGATTTTACATGAAAAAATCCTCACGGGCGAAAACCACGGTACAAAGCTACAAGCAGTCCACTATGAAACAATATTACAAGATATAGAAAACTTACAATGATGAGAACCCTTTAGAGTAAAACCTCTTTTTTTTTTTTTTCTTAAAAACTTTTAGGAACATCTTAACATTCATTTAAAATCTCCTAATCTCGATGGCACCTGATATTTATACTATCGAAACTGGAATTAGAAACAAATAGTGCAATTACGTAGTTCTGCATGCGCAGTCAATGGATCAACATTGATCGAGCAATCCTTGATTGATCGAGGATGCATGTTCGATCAATCAAACACGTCAAAAACAATTTAGAGAGTTTAATGTATTTTTCAAATTATTGTCAATCGATCAACCCGATGGTTCGATCAATCAATTATGGTTCAAAACGTCCAACGAGTAATCTGTCCAATCACGGGGAGGTTCGATCAATCGAGTGGCGGTCAATAGATTGTTGTCTCCTGTTTCTGCATAGATATTAGAGACATTCATTCAACATTTATCAATATTAGATGTGCATAAGGTCTGAATGAATTTCCATTTTGAGTGTTAATTGGGAATTCAGTAAATAGTTCCGTCGACTAAGTGATAGGTATTTAGGTCTGAATGAATTTCCATTTTGAGTGTTAATTGGGAATTCAGTGAATAGTACCGTAGACTGAGTGATAGGCATTTTGAAGATAAATCTTTCATATTCCATGTATAAACTTATGAAAGATGCCTCAGGTGATGTACAGTATTTTGTAACGCAGACATTGATCGAGAATGTAGAAGCAAAAGGAAAGAAATGATCACTGAAGGAAAAACAAGGAAGAAAAGCTTTGGAAGAGTGTGATGGTTGGCATGTAGGCACTGAGATATTGCACATTTGCCGTACATGCAACTCAAATAAAATAGTCCAAATGATGCTCTCACCATGTTGCATCATGACCTGAGAATTATACTAATACCCCTATTCGGAGCTTTCCTACACCCACGCGCGTGTACAAGTCAGTACAAGGACTGGTACAATATCCAAGCCATCCATCAGAAGGTTACCACTATGTAGATTCCCTATAAATCCATCTGGTGAAGTTTCATGGGGTCCACCTCATGGATGGTTTGGATATTTTACCTGTATGCCATGATGGCATCTATGGTAGTGTGTGCATTAGCTAACTCTTGGTGAGCGGGTTGGTGGATTTTCAATGGATGGTGGAGGAGAAAAGTCGCAAACTTTCGAATTCAGATAGCTAGTGTATGTGAATTGAGGGTTAAGATTGTTAAGAAAAATTGACTTTCAGCCAATTACCCATCTGTAGTGGGTCTGAAAATGTGGACATGTATATTAATTTCTGACTCTTTGGGTGAAACTTTATTTGATCCATTCGATAACATAATAAATAATTAATTAATTAATAAAAAATTCATCCAGTCAACATAATAATCATATTATATTTGTGGAAATCACAAAACAGATCCTTTGCTCCTATCTTTCAAACCACTCCATTAATTTATTTCTCATGATGTTTTGAAGAATTGAATCCATTAACTGATTCATGGTATCCCTTCATCCATAGTATGAAAGGACTCCTCTTGAATTAAGAAGAAGGATTGAATTGTTTTTATTTTTCTTTCTAAATGACTCTGATAAGAATTTTTATAGATGAGGCATCTTACAAATCATTTCTATATAGATCTTACTTATAAAGTCTCTCTCTCTCTCTCTCTCTCTCTCTCTCTCTCTCTCTCTCTCTCTCTCTCTCTTAATTTAAAGAAAATCTATATTTCATTTAGAAGGGAGCACAAAGGCTATACAACACAATGCTAAATTCGGGCAGGGCCAACGACAAAAGGGAATTGGCCCACCTATCATGTACGTCAAATGAAAAGGAAATATGAGATTGGAATAGGCCTCATGTAGATAGCCTAATCCTACTTTGTCTAGGAACAAATGGCCTTTGATGGTGGATGGGAGGGACTCCAGAGATTGGAAGGTTAATCCCGCTTGGCCTACGCTACCTAGGTGTGCTAGTCCATCAGTAACAGCGTTGGCTTCCTTTGGTGGATGGGTGATTCGAACTTCCATATAGCACCTAAGGGATTCAATCATCTTCCTCCTATTGCGCAGCATGCCAACAACGCTAGTGAACCAAGATTCAATCTTCGGTCTCACTTACAAACGATAAACAAGAAGAAATATAATCTAGAAGTAGAATAAAAGCATACCAACAAACCACATGACATAATATACGTAGAAAAATCCTAACAAGGGTTAAAAAAAAAAACTACGGGTGCAAACTTCTACTATGAAGAAAACGAGATTACTAGCAATATACTAACCTTTTGTCCTTGAATGTATAGAAAAAATCCTTTGTATACACCTTAAAATATCCTAAAATAGCCCTATAGGAACCCCTATTATCGTTTAAGCAACTTCCCTTATGTACTCTTGCGAAACCGCCTCAAATTTACGCAATCTGCACTAAATTCGGACTAGGATCTGCGTAGCCTCGACTAGTTGAGCAAGGGCCTCAACTCGTTGAGCACCGTGAAATTCTAAAACATTAGCTAGGTGGACTTTGAGTCGAGCACTGTTCGACTAATCGAGCAGCCTCCTCGACCGATCGAGCCAGGCCCTCGATAGGTCGAGCGACCCTTTGGTGTGCTGGCTCCACACCAACAATCTCCCACTTGGAAACACATCACCATAATCTTTTGTCTTCTACATCCGGAGTGCACTACCTCCCCGTCTTCAAGCCTGAAGACCAATCAAAGCTGAACAGAGCTTTAACTTCTCTCGTGTGATCGCCTTGGTCAGCATATCCGTAGGATTCTCACTTGTATGGATCTTCTCCAGAGCAATCAATCCGTCTTTTAATAACGAACGTATAAAGTGATATCTGATGTCAATATACTTGGTCCTTGAATGAAAAGCTGAATTCTTAACCAAGTCTATTGCACTTTGACCGTCACTGTACAGCTTGAAATTTGCTTGCTTCTTTCCCAACTCTTCCATAAAACCTTGCATCTACACCATCTCCTTGCACGCGTCTGTAGCTGCAACATATTTTGCTTCCGTTGTACTGGTGGATACTATCTTCTGTAACTGAGAGACTCAACTGACTGTAGCACTACTCAGAGGAAAGACATACCTTGTAGTGCTTCTTCTGTTGTCAATATCTCCTTCCAAATTTGAATCTATGTATCCATGTAGCTTAATTTCTGATCATCCATAACACAACCCTACATCCACAGTACCTACCAGGTATCTAAGGATCCACTTCACAGCTTCCCAATGTTCCTTCCCGGGGTTGTTCATGAACCTGCTAATAACTCCCACTGCTTCAGCAATATCTGGCCTTGTGCTCACCATAGCATACATGAGGCTCCCAATAGCTGACGCATATGAGACTTTAGTTATGTAGTCCCATTCCTCCTGCGTCTTCGCACCTTGCTCTTTAAAAAGCTTGAAGTGGTTGGCTAATGGAGTGTTAATCGGCTTAGCACCTCCCATACTTAATCGATCAAGTGCCTTGGCTATATACTCTACCTGTGACAAAACTAGTTTCTTGTTTTCCCTGTCACGCTTTGTCCTCATGCTTAGGATTTGTTTTGTAGCTCCTAAATCTTTCATGGCAAATTTTCTAGACTGTTGTCTTTTGAGATCTAAAATGTCCTTCATGCTTGATCCCGCTACAAGTATATCATCTACGTACAGAAGAAGAATGATGTACGACGTATCAAACTTCTTCAAATAGCAACAGTGGTCTGCATGACATCTCCTAAAATTGTTTCTCGACATGAAACTGTTGAACTTCTGGTACCACTGCCTCAGGGCCTGCTTCAAGCCATATAGACTCTTCTTCAGTTTATAAACCTTGTTCTCCTTTCCTAGTGCCACATATCCTGTCGACTGATGCATATATATCTATTCTTCAAGGTCCCTATGAAAAAAGGCTGTCTTAACATCTAGCTACTTTAGATGCAAGTCCTCTAGGCTGTCTTAACATCTAGCTGTTCTAGATGCAACTCTTCTGTATGCACTATACTTAAGACTATACGAATCGTAGACATTTTTATCACTGGTGAAAATATTTCAGTGAAGTCGATACCTGTCTTTTGTTGGAACCCTTTCACAACCAATTTGACCTTGTACCGTTTCGAACCATCGTGCTCCTCCTTCAGTCTGTAAACCCACTTGTTATGAAGAGCTCTCTTACCCTTAGGTAGAGTGACTAGCTCCCACGTATGATTGGATTCAAGAGAATCCATCTCATCATCCATGGCCTACTCCTACTTAACCCGTGTATCTAACTGTAATGCCTCTTCAAAACACTCTGGTTCACCATTATCTGTCAGCAGAAGATAATGTAAGGAGGGTGAGTATCGAACCTTGGGTCTCCTCTCCCGAGTAGATCTCCTCACAACCGATGTCTACGGTTCTGCCTCATTATGCTCCTGTGCATGCTCATCCTGTGGCACTGTAACACCCGTATCCGGTAACTCTTCCAATTCTACGATTTTTTTCTCATCGGCCTTACTTTGCTGCACATTGTCCTTATGCATAACTTTTTCATTGAAGAGTACGTTTTTGCTTCTGATGATTTTCCTGTTCTCTATATCCCAAAAACGGTAACCAAAATCATGCTGCCCGTAGCTTATAAACGTGCACTTCCTAGACTTCGCATCCAGCTTGTTTCTGTGCTTTGCATCAATGTGAACATATGAAGTGCAACCGAACACTTTAAGATGTGTAAGGTTCTTCTGGTACCCCACCATCTAATGGTATTAAGAGACTTCTATTTAGAAGATATGTGGTAGTATTCATAGTATCTGCCCAAAACATCTTAGGTAACCTTTCATGTAACCTCATGCTCCTGGCACGCTCAAGGATGGTCCTGTTAATGCACCGTTCTGTTGTGGTGTTCCTGGAATCATTTTCTAATGTTTGACTCCATTTACTGCACAATAATCATCAAACCTCTTATCACAGTACTCTCCCCTATTATCTGATCTGATACATTTTACTGTTTTACTTATCTCGTTTTCTACCATTACTTTCCCCTTCTTAAATACATCAAATACATCAGATTTATGCTTTAAGAAATAGACCCACAGTTTTCTACTAGCATCATCAATAAAAGAAACAAAATAACGTGAGTCACCAAGAGATGATACCTGTGCCGATCTCTACACATCAGTGTGTACAAGTTCCAACAGATGCGCCTTTGGAGCACGTCCTATTTTCTGGAAACTTACTCTCTTCTGCTTATCATACATGCAGTCCTTGCAGAATTCCAAGTTAATAGACTTTAACCCCGGTAGCTTCCCTTTTGACAATGACACTTTCATCTCTTTCTCACTCATATGATCCCAACCTCTGATGTCATAACTGCCCATTCACTCCAGTTAATGCGACTGCAAGTGAACTATACGATCCTGAGGTCACAAACAAAGTACCTTCCCTCTTACCTTGAGATATCACTAAGGCACTTTTTGTGATCTTCCAGGAATCACTAGTGAATGTCGTCACATATCTGGTATCAGCCAACTACCCCACTAAGATCAAGTTTCATTTTAAACTTGGTACATGTCTGACATCCTTCAATTTTAAAATCATTTCGTCTTTCTGACTTATATGAACGTCTCCCTTTCCAATAATACTGCACGGCTCATCATCACCCAGGCAGACTCTCCGGAAGTCACCTGACACATAATCACGCAGAACTTCTTTACATGAAGTGGCATGAAATGAAGCACCTGAGTCTATAACTCAAGATTCATTCATCGCATCAAGAGACAAGATCAACGCTTCTGTGTCACTCTCCTCAGATAGATTCACTGAATCTTTCCCATCTTGAGAGCTTCCTTCTTGTTTCTTAAACACCCTGCAATCACATTTCATGTGTCCCTTTTTTCAGTAATGCCAACACCCATCTTTGTCTTTCGGTCTCTTGGACTTCTTCCTCGACTTAGAACATTCGTGTTTATTTCCTCCTTTGTTCAGCGATCTTCCTCTTCCTTCAACATTTTGAGCATTCCCTGAATCCCTTGAAACTCCCGATGTCTTTCTTTTAGATTCTTCGCTGAGAATTAGGCCGAACACATCATCAAATTTCAGTTTTGTCGACCCTGAAGAATTGTTTACGGCAATCACCAAACCATCCCAACAGTCTGGTAAGCTGGACAAGATTAATAACGCCCTGACCTCGTCTTCATAAACAATGTCAACGGATTCTAATTAGCTCATGACTGAACTCATTTTGATGTTCAGCCACGCTCCCACCATTTGACATCTTCATGTTGAATATCTGTTTCATAAGATGAACCTCGTTGGACGTTGAGGGTTTCTCATACATCGTAGTTAGAGCTTGCATTAATTCTTTTGTGGTCTTCACCTTGGATATATTACAGGTGACGCTCTTAGACAAAGAGAGTTAGATCGTTCCTAAAGCTTTCCGATCCAATAAAGACCATTCATCATCTGTCATCTTCTCTGATTTCTTCTCTTTTCTTCCTTAGAGGAATACAGAGGTCCTTCTGATACAGATAATCCTCCATCTACATCTTCCAGATGGCAAAGTTTGAACTATCAAACTTCTCAATTCTACTCTTCCCTTCTTCCGTCATCTCTCCCACTTGAACTAAACTAAAAGCTCTGATACCAGTTGTTGCGTAGCACGCCAACAATGCTAATAAACCGAGATTCAATCTCCAGTCTCACCTACAAACGATAAACAAGAAGAAGTAGAATCAAAGTATACCAACAAACCATAAGACAAAATATATGTGAAAAAACCCCAGCAAGGGTAAAAAAACCACGGGTGCAAACTTTCACTATGAAGAAAACAAGATTATAAGCAATATATTAACCTTTTTCCCTTGGATGTATTAAAAAAAACCCTTTGCATATACCTTAGAATACCCTAGAACAGCCCTAGGAACCTTTATTTATAGTTTAGGCAACTTCCCTTCCGCACTTTTGTGAAACCGCCTCAAATTTACGCAGTCCACACCAAATCTGGACTAAGATCTAGCCTCGACTAGTCGAGCAAGGGCCTCAACTGGACGAGCGGCCCACTCGACCGATCGAGCACTCCACTCAATTGGTCGAGCATTGCGGAATTCCAAAACATTAGCTTGCTGGAATTTGAGTCGAGCAGCCTCCTCGACCGGTCGAGCCAGGCCCTCGACTGGTCAAGCGACCCTTTGGTGTGCTGGCTCCACACCTCAACACCTCAAGTACCACAATGACCAAGAATCGAGGGTTTCTCTAGATAGGGCTGCCACAACCAAGCTAGAGTCACTGGTTACCTCCACTCTAGAATATTCAAAATGTGCGCATTGAGTTAGGCCATCAAGAATCGCCTTCATTTCTACCCTCGTGTTAAGACCGAAGCCATAGCAAATGGCAAAAGCAAACAGAAAATCCCCCTTGCAGTTTCTTCCAACACATCCCCCTCCTAAAGGGCCCGGGTTCTCTCTCGAAGATCTATCGATGTTGACTTTGATCCAGCCCTGCTGGGGTCTGGACCACTTCACAACAATTGTTTTGGGCAGCTTGGGCGGAGGGACTTGGATCCTTAAGATGTTGAGAGTGAGGAGCATAGGCATCTTTAGGACTTGGGCTTCATCAGGATGGAGCCAATTAGGTTGATCTAGAGGAGGATGTTCGAGATAACCCTGGAGGTGCGCATCTCATAGTTCTCGAATCATGCATTTTTCCTCGCCATCCAAAATAAGTCTTTCATATATCATGTAACTTACAAAAAAGTTTCTAGATATGCGTTCCTTATAATGGCCCCTGATTTCCTAGCTTTCATTGAGCGTCTCCTTCTACATTGAGTGTTGAGTGTATACACTTTTCTTATAGTTGGAAAACATAAAACTTAACTGTGCATAACTCCTCTGTTGTGGCCTCTACTGTGGCCACCATGAGCCATGTTTGCATTTGATGAGCCTGACCAATAGCAGCAACCGGGTCGACTAGTTGTCCATTTGGGTCGGCTAGACTCGACCCAACTTGACTCAGTATAAATCTAAAATAATTATAAATAGATATTTAACATTGTTAAATAACCTGAAATTCAAATGTTTTTACTAGACCAGTGTGCTGGTTAAGTTGATCTTTCCTTCTCTCAAAGGTCATGGGTTTGATTCCTCCTTCCATAATTTAACTTTATTAGTTTTCACACTAGTTCACTGATTGACTCGGTTCGAGTGGTTGAGTCAAATCTAGGAGTGTTCTTGAGTTGGGTTGGATAAAGTTCTAATGTAGGACATGACACAAATACATTTCTAGCATAGCTAGACCAAAAGAAGGTTAAACATAAATAGAAATAATGCATCATATCTAGGCCCAGTCCTACATAGGGCATGATGTAACTAGTCCCTAGTTGTGCCCAGTTCAAAAAAAATTCAGTTCGGATAGGGAGAAATTGTCACTTGATTTGTGAATCATAAATCGGCCATAACTTTTGATCTAAGTATTGTTATTTGATGCACATCCTATCAATATTTACTATAATGGGCCATTCGGGATTAACCAGCCTACATAGTGGGTTGCGTCCATCCTTTTCTTAAGAAAAGCACGCTTCCAGTTCAAAAATAGAATTTTAGCAAAATTTTACTATTTATAGTAATTCCAATTTTTATCATATTTTCTTAGTTTTAAAGTTTTATATTTCCATCTTTTTTAGAGTCCTCCGTTAAGATATACCTGGACTTTTTATTTTTGAAAAATTAGGCTTTAGATAAGTTTTACTATTTTGGTTAACTTTTAGTTAGGGTTAGAATTTTGCTAATTTGGGTAATTTTGAATTAGGATTTTTTTTTTTCTAATATTAATAGGTAATCGAGCAATCATACACATTAGATATTATTTAATAGAAATATTCGATTTAAGGTTTTACTTAAGGAAGATGATGATCTTCGTCTTTAGTTTTTCACTTTCTTCCTTGCGTTAGTTGGTATCAAGTAACTTGGCTTGAAATATCACTAAGTCAAGTTAACTCATTTGAGTTTCAAGTTGACCCAACAAGGTTTAAACCTATGATTGTTCTTAAACTGTACATTCGTTTTGAAAGTGTGACCCACCCGAATTTAGGACAGGTCATTAACACAATTGGGCTTTCCTGATAAATGGGTTCAAGAGTCCAAAATAGCACATGTTTGACAAGCATGCAGTTATAAACACTCATGTACAACATGATTGAAGTCCATGCCATATGACCGGTGGGACTCGCACTTAGAAACAATGCAATCCCTATCTTAATGCTTTTCATCAACAGGAGTTATTTTGATACTTTAGCTTTGTATTGTTGGGCATTGATGTCCCTTAATGGATGCAGAAGAAAATTAGATAGAATCAAACACGCAATAGAGAAAGAAAAAGAATAAGCAAACACAAAGAATATAGAATTTTTTCATGAAAAAACTCTTGTGGAAAAAACCATGGCACAAACCTACGATCAATCCATTATAATCAGAAGAATACAAGAGGTGGAACAACTTACAGATATAAACTATAGTTTTTTCCTTCAAACCCTAGAAAATTCGTGCTAGCATATAAAACGTATTTTGCATTACCCTAATCGCATCTAACGACATACTTATATACTACCGCATATAATTAGGAAACAAAACCCACACCTACGTAGAAACTTACATGCACGTTCGGTCGACCCAATTGGACCTTCGGTTGACCAAAAACTTCATAGTGTGTTTTGGTCAACCCGACTAAACCTTCTGTTCACTCCCCAAGTATAGGGTTATGATGTAGTAATAAACTCGGTAAGACCGAGGTCGAATCCCAAGGGACTGTAACTTGTACGTTATCTAAAAATAATTAGATCTAAAACTAGGCTAAGATGAAATCTAAACCAATTATGATTTGAGGAATAATGGTGAAATAATTAATCTAAAACTTAGGAGAAAATTCAAGAAGAAAAACTAGGGATTTAGAGGATCCACTTGTAGAGATCAGGGAGATCTTATGCCTGTATTATAAATCAGGAAAATTAACTGAACTGCCTTTAATGTAATTTTGAGAAGATGAAAGGTATATGAATTAGAATGGATTCCATCACCAAACCATGCCCGGAGACAAAGCAAACAACGAGAATTAAACTAATTACCAACCAATCAATGTATGAAGGTTAGGAAGGGTACTGACATCCAACCATGCCCAGGAGACGATGGTGAACAACAGGGCTTCCTGACGTCATAAACATAAAAGAAAAAGAACATGCTCAAAGCCATTGCAGACCCATTGTAATTTCGGTCAATGAGACCATTAAGGTGAAAACATTCCCTTAATAAAATTAAATCAAAATCAGATCAGTCTTAAACAAAGGCACAAGCAAAGAGACCTCCCATCACGCTACAAGCTTCACCTCTTAGCCCTAGCTAAGAGGTTTAGCCACACATGAGTGGACTAGATCTCTCAAAATAAAATAAATAAATTAAAAGCAAAGAAGAAAAAAGAAAAAATACAACTCTACTCCTTTCTCTCTCTTCTCTCACGGCTCTGGATCTCGAATTCCCCTAGCTCTGAATGGCTTTCCCACGTCCAAAACTTCCCTTTATATAGTTGCTGGATGGTGGAGTTGGTGGCAGAGTCGAAGAAGGACTCGGACTACAAATTTTCGCAGCCGTGATCGGTGGGCCCCACAGAGGCATTTTCTGGAAAATCCACCCCGTCCATTAGATTCAGGACGAAATTTCAGTCAAAAATGAGTGGTTTCGAAGGTCCATTTGCACAGCCCACAGAAGAAATCTCAAAAAACTCAGTTTTGAACGTCGCAAGACCGCCTGTTTGTGGCCTCTGTACCGCACACATGTGTACGCATGGGAATGAAATATCACCATGGTTTTGAAGCTCGCGAACCCATCTACACGATGGACGGCTCGGATCGTCCGTACAGGTGACGTACGGGGCCCACAATCCGACGGAAAAACGGCCAGCGGCCGTGCGTTACGCGGACGCGGATCGTCCTCCGTGGCAATGGTGGGTCCCATTCCTTCCACTGAATGGAAAATCCACTCCGTTCATGAGATAGACGTCGGAAAACCGTTCAGATTCGGTCGGTTTTGGATCAAATTTGGTGTGGCCCACCGATCATCTACTCCACCGTCCAGATTATGTTCAACGGCCAGGATCTCTGATAATCTTGCATGGGGTAAAACCGCCACCTAGGCGTTGGTAAATGACGCCCCATGAAGCTGATGGACGGTATGGATTTCTCATTTGGGCGATTCGTGGGGCCCACAACACGATCCAGCGGTCGGACGCGGAAGACGCTGCCGCACGCCTGCTGTTGAGAGGAAGAGTCGGGTCAGCCGACTTTGACCGGAAATCCCGGTTCGGTGCGGCTCGCGTGCGATCGTGCTGTGTACACGCACGTCGCACGTGGGCCATCTTGTAATGCATATGAATGAAATCCGCTCCATCTATCCATTTTGTCAGATCATTTAACCCGTAGAGACCGAAGATGAGGCCCATCCAAACAGCAGGTGGGCCCAGAATCATGATTCTGAGGGCTGATTTGTCCGTTAAGCCACTTCCACCAGGATCTAATGGCTGAAATTCGGTGTGTACGGTTAATTTATGGTCCTGAAGCCATGTATGGAGTTTCGGGCCGAACGGATGGTGAGAACCCCGTGATCTTGCATTCTGGACCAATTTCGGGCCACTTGAGCTTCAGTTTCTCGATTTTCTCGGATCTCTGGCTGTGTAAAATCGTTGATCTTGGTCCCATGGAGTCCGTACCTTGCTCTGGTGAATTCTGAGTGTCAAATCCATACTTTTAGTGTCAGTTTCCAATCAACACTCCTGATTGCATCCTGCAACAAAACACAATTAAAATACTCTGTTAAACATTATTGTATATGTAAAATCTGGCAGTAACTAGGGTCTGATATGCAATATTTGACCCTCAACACAACCCCCAACCAGCATTTTGCTAGTCCCGAGCAAAATATGCGAACATTAAGTTGAAAATTCCGAAACAATTCTTGTGAAGCCAAGTGATATTTTGAAAAACAATCCAGATATGAGAAATCTTAGGATTCATGAATGTTGATTATCAATTTCTCCTGGCCTCCCATACACGGTGAATTTCATAATCAAGTTCAAATATTAATCCATAAACTAGAATAACTTTAAACATTGAGTTCCATGGGTGTATAGGGAAATCTCAGCCTATCATCATTAAGAGATCAAATTGTCGATTTCATGATATCATTAGTAATCAATCAGAACCATCACCTAAACCAGTACTTTGCCTCACAGATCATTCTTTTATTTTCTAGTTTTTTTTTTTTTTTTTTTTTTTTTTTTATATATAAAAAAACATGGGAATCAAATTTTCACTCATAAGGAGCAAACCTATGGTGAAACTAGTCGCCCAACTCTTTCCAAGCTGTTGATCATGGAAAAGCGAAACCACACCTATAGGGAGCAAACCCATGGTGTAATTCCTTTTTATACCCTGATGGCCAAATCTTTTAGGCTGGTTTCTTTTCATGCTCAGCGATTACCAAGTTAATCATTCAATTTTAAACTGAAATCTTAATGTGTAAGTGAGATGTGGTATGTGAAATCATGACTCAATCAATGTTTACAACTTCTAATCATGGATTAATAATTCAAACTTAACTGTGAAATCTAACAAATACTGAATCCAAGAGTTATAAATTTCCAACATCACGTATCTTGAAATTCTAAATCTAAGATGTCTTGTCAAAATCACTTTGAATTCATAAGAAAGTCCAAAAAAATTTAAAAATTTTCACAATTTTTGCTCAAGACCAAGAAAACACTGATTAGGTAACCTAATCTCCCACCCCCAACCTCAAATCTACATTGTCCTCAATGTAAAAGATATGAGCATGGAATGCACATGGGACAACGAAAGTAAAAGAGAAGTGATGGGAAGATAGTACCTGAATGATGAATCGTGAGAGACTTTCCAAGAGATCTCAACATGGAATCCGGTCAGTACGAGAGAGAAAGCAGAATAACAAAAATAAAATCCTATCTATACCACTTTCGCAGGTGCTCTCGATTGCATTTAGCGTATGCAACAAGCCTTTAAACCCCTAGGTTGCCCCTAGTGGACGAGTTGTAGTCTCGTGAGGGTTTGCAGTAATGTTACCCACAAACATTGAACTAACTAATCATGTTGCAAGGTTCCTCTTCTGGCCAGTATCTTGATAAGTTCCTCAGTAAGTTCCTCAACAAGATCATCCAAAAGCCCTTTTTGCAAAAGGCTTGGGTGCCCTGGAGCATGATTTTCCAGAGAGACTTACGTACCTCATAAGAAATTTTCCATTGTATTGCTTGAGGTAACCAGAGTATGTATGATTCACCTGTGACAGAAGAAGTTTCAACGTTAGTATCCCATGGTGAATCAGAGACTACAAGTAGATAAAGTTTAGAAAACTTCGCAAAAAGTGATGTAGCCTCAACACATTTCGAAGTGTCAAACTTCGGTTCAATTTTCAGCTCCTCCTCCTTTAATGGTGGACGGTTAGGATCAGGGGAAGAAGGGGCTTCAAAATAAGGGTTCTCTCGGTCAGTGATAACTACCGAGATGTTGTCTTGCAAGGCATCCACTTTGTTTTTTGACATGGGATCGTTTGACTTTGAAAAGTAGTGTGCCCAGCAATTATCAAAAGAGTCGGAAATTTCAAATTGAGAGTGACTTATTTTCCTCATGGAAATCAGTAATGAGATGCTCAAGGACTCCTCGCCCTTAAAAGTATATGAAGATATGTTCTCTTGCTCAAATACCGCACAAACATATTGAAGATCAATAGGGGAAGCATCGATGGGATCACTTTGTTCATTGAAACTACTCAATCGAGGCGTTGAACCTGTCGACGTGTACAGCTCAGATGGTGGTCGTAATTGAGTGGTTTCAAATTCTAGAGTCGTAGCGAGCAGCTCGTCCTTCTCCCGAATCACATTATCATTCAATTCAAGAGAGTGGTCCAAACATGTCTCACAGAAGTTGGAAGGGTCGGTTTTAATGAGCTCATCTTCCACTTTTAAATCAGATATCTTAGGTGAGTGGAGTAGCTCAGTATGACCGATCACTTCGTGTGCTTCTTGAGCATTGACCTGGACCATACTAGAGATTGATTCCAGGGGAATTTGGGTTGTGCTCTCATGAATCTCATCCCAATACTTCTCAGCTTCTAATTCAGTGCAGTACACACTTGAGATGGGGTCGCTTTCCTTACATTCTAAATTCGGTTGAGGTTCGAATAAACTAACCTCAACCTTATCATTGAGATCCTGTGTATCATGTAAGGAAAGTGTGTCATCATCACTGTATTTGAAAGACACCCATGTATCTCCATCATTCTTTTGAAGCAGTCATTGAGATCGGCTCATTGGGAAATTGAACCACGTGCTCGTTAATGGAATCCAACTCCTCATTCCAAATTCCAGATTTCGTCAAAAGCGAGTGAGGATCACTTTCCTGGCATTGTATTTCGGATTGGATTGTAGTTGGGATGCACGAGCTTCTTCTATCCTTTCAAGGTGTAGTCGGTGCTTCCATTGTTTTTCTTATTTCCGTAAGGCATTCCATGGTATATGAATTTCATCCTCTTGGATCGTTTACGGTAGGTTCTCAACGGTAGGGTATCCAAGAGAATAATCATTACATGTGGTTGGTTCATCTTCCCGCTTTGATGGTTCCTTGTTTATAGTCATACGGGTCATCGGTCGGGAGTTGATACGCGTTATCATTCCAATAATCACGCATCTTGTTTCCTTAACTCGTGGAATGCAATTATTTTCCGTAGATAATCACCGAAGGACTTCTTAATCGGTGGAGCATCATGTTTTGATTGGTTGAAGTAATTTTGAGAAAATATTTGAGGCATGAAAGGTCTGTTTTCCATTATTATCATCATACATCAAAAATTTTTCCCAAGATTCCTTAGCTATCTCAAGATATATACGATCCAACTCTTGCATAGTAAAACCCTAATTCCGAATCTAATCCTAAGAAAGAAAATGAAAATCTAGAAAGAAAGAGAAAGTTGGAAGGAGATTACCAACTTAAAGTCCCTAAGCTAAAGACCTGCAAAATAAAACAAATTAAGTTAGTTCAAAAATAGAAGAAATTTCTAGAGCAAATCAAATCTAAAGAGTTAGGAAATCTAGCAAATCAGAAAGAGTTTACCCAATTAGAAGTTCTATCTTAACAACCTACGAGAATAAGAAATATGTTAGTTCTATGAAAAATAGAAAACAAAATTAAAAATTTAAAATTAGTAAAATCCTAATCTTAAACTAACTCTAAAACTAATTAATTTCGAGAAAATCGTAGTCGGTCCCAGAGCAACTGGCGCTTAAAAACTTGTTCACTCCCCAAGTATAGGGTTATGATGTAGTAATAAACTCGGTAAGACCGAGGTCGAATCCCAAGGATCAGAACTTGTACGTTATCTAAAAATAATTAGATCTAAAACTAGGCTAAGATGAAATCTAAACCAATTATGATTTGAGGAATAATGGTGAAATAATTAATCTAAAACTTAGGAGAAAATTCAAGAAGAAAAACTAGGGATTTAGAGGATCCACTTGTAGAGATCAGGGAGATCTTATGCCTGTATTATAAATCAGGAAAATTAACTGAACTGCCTTTAATGTAATTTTGAGAAGATGAAAGGTATATGAATTAGAATGGATTCCATCACCAAACCATGCCCAGGAGACAAAGCAAACAACAGAATTAAACTAATTACCAACCAATCAATGTATGAAGGTTAGGAAGGGTACCGACATCCAACCATGCCCAGGAGACGATGGTGAACAACAGGGCTTCCTGACGTCATAAACATAAAAGAAAAAGAACATGCTCAAAGCCATTGCAGACCCATTGTAATTTCAGTCACAACAGACCATTAAGGACTGAAAACATTCCCTTAATAAAATTAAATCAAAATCAGATCAGTCTTAAACAAAGGCACAAGCAAAGAGACCTCCCATCACGCTACAAGCTTCACCTCTTAGCCCTAGCTAAGAGGTTTAGCCACACATGAGTGGACTAGATCTCTCAAAATAAAATAAATAAATTAAAAGCAAAGAAGGAAAGAAAAAATACAACTCTACTCCTTTCTCTCTCTCTTCTCTCCCTGGCTCTGGATCTCGAATTCCCTAGCTCTGAATGGCTTTCCCACGTCCAAAACTTCCCTTTTATAGCTGCTGGATGGCTGGAGTTGGTGGCAGAGTCGAAGAAGGACTCGGACTACAAATTTTCGCAGCCGTGATCGGTGGGCCCCACAGAGGCATTTTCTGGAAAATCCACCCCGTCCATTAGATTCAGGACGAAATTTCAGTAAAAAATGAGTGGTTTCGAAGGTCCATTTGCACAGCCCACAGAAGAAATCTCAAAAAACTCAGTTTTGAACGTCGCAAGACCGCCTGTTTGTGGCCTCTGTACCGCACACATGTGTACGCATGGGAATGAAATATCACCATGGTTTTGAAGCTCGCGAACCCATCTACACGATGGACGGCTCGGATCGTCCGTACAGGTGACGTACGGGGCCCACAATCCGACGGAAAAACGGCCAGCGGCCGTGCGTTACGCGGACGCGGATCGTCCTCCGTGGCAATGGTGGGTCCCATTCCTTCCACTGAATGGAAAATCCACTCCGTTCATGAGATAGACGTCGGAAAACCGTTCAGATTCGGTCGGTTTTGGATCAAATTTGGTGTGGCCCACCGATCATCTACTCCACCGTCCAGATTATGTTCAACGGCCAGGATCTCTGATAATCTTGCATGGGGTAAAACCGCCACCTAGGCGTTGGTAAATGACGCCCCATGAAGCTGATGGACGGTATGGATTTCTCATTTGGGCGATTCGTGGGGCCCACAACACGATCCAGCGGTCGGACGCGGAAGACGCTGCCGCACGCCTGCTGTTGAGAGGAAGAGTCGGGTCAGCCGACTTTGACCGGAAATCCCGGTTCGGTGCGGCTCGCGTGCGATCGTGCTGTGTACACGCACGTCGCACGTGGGGTCTACTGTAATGCATATGAATGAAATCCGCTCCATCTATCCATTTTGTCAGATCATTTAACCCGTAGAGACCGAAGATGAGGCCCATCCAAACAGCAGGTGGGCCCATAATCATGATTTTGAGGGCTGATTTGTCCGTTAAGCCACTTCCACCAGGATCTAATGGCTGAAATTCGGCGTGTACGGTTAATTTATGGTCCTGAAGCCATGTATGGAGTTTCGGGCCGAACGGATGGTGAGAACCCCGTGATCTTGCATTCTGGACCAATTTCGGGCCACTTGAGCTTCAGTTTCTCGATTTTCTCGGATCTCTGGCTGTGTAAAATCGTTGATCTTGGTCCCATGGAGTCCGTACCTTGCTCTGGTGAATTCTGAGTGTCAAATCCATACTTTTAGTGTCAGTTTCCAATCAACACTCCTGATTGCATCCTGCAACAAAACACAATTAAAATACTCTGTTAAACATTATTGTATATGTAAAATCTGGCAGTAACTAGGGTCTGATATGCAATATTTGACCCTCAACACCTTCGATTGACCAAGCACATCACAGCATGCACCGGTCGATAGAAACATACTTCAGTTGAACCGAGAAAGAAAGAAGCACCAGATTAAAGGCACTCGATTAACAATCTCCATCGTGACTTTAATCATCTAGCTCCATTGCTCTAATTTGCTATCACCATCTCCAATCATATTCATAACAACACTATCATCATCGCTTTTCATGCACATTCTATCTTCATTTCTTCTCTACCACACTCAGAGTAGTCGAGCAAAGCTTGAACTTCTCTTCAAGAACAACCTTCATAAGCACATTCGTCAGATTCTTGCTACTATGAATCTTTTCAAGAGTATCATCTCATTCCTATAACATCTGTCAGATAAAGCGATGACGTACATTAATGTGTTTAGTCCAAGAACGATACACCAAGTTCTTTGCCAAATTGATAGACTCTCATTGTCACAATGCATAAGCATGACTTTCTGCTAAAGTCTCAATTCATTCAGTATCCCTTTCAACCAAGAAAATTCCTTTAATGCATTCGTCATTCCCATATATTTAGCTTTGGTTATGGGAAGAGAAATCGCAGGCTGCAACTTCAATATATATATATATATATATATATATATATATATATATATATATATATATATATATATATATATAAAGCAAGTTGTACATAACATAAATGAATAACCGAAACTTGACTTTCTATTGTCCACATTCCTTGCATAATTCACATTCATATAGCATATAAGTTTCTTATTAGAATTTTCAGAAGCCAAGATGTAGTCTGTTATACCTCATATGTGACGAAGTAGCCATTTCACTGCTTCATAATGTTACATGCAGGGTTTTACATGTATCTTCTCACAATACCCACCGCATGTGAAATATCCGGTCTATTATAGATCATGGCATACATAAGATTGCCAACTGCCCACAAGTAGGGCACATGACATATATGCCGCTTTTTTTCACATGACATAAGACATTGTTTTAAAGAAAGCCGAAAGTGAGCAATGTGGGGTGTGTTAATCAGTTTAACTTTTTTCAGTTCAAATTTGACCAAAACCTTTTCAAGATACTCTGGCCTATTTAGACAACCATACCTTACTTCTTCAACACAAAACAAAAATGATAAATGACAATTTTTTATTTTTATTTTTTTGTTTTTTCAAAATATAGAGACTTTATATTCAAAGGATGAAAAGCACATCAGAGCTGTACAAGGGAGGAATTCGGGCAGGGCCAATGAAAAAACTGTGGGCCCACCTATCATATGGATAGGAATCAGGACACTTTAAGACATCCCAAGCCTACCTTATTTAATAACAGAGAACCGCGGATGATTGGGGGGAGATCTCCCGGATGATTGTAGATGCGGTGTCGTGCACAAATGACAAATGACATATGTGCATGTGTCGTGCACAAGGATCCTACGCATCGTCATACGTCCGTGCATGCCCTTTCCTAAAACTCAGGCCAATCAAATCATCAGGTTGGTGATACGTGCCTTGAATGAAAGCTGTTTATTATCATCTGCCGTCCATTTCACCTTGCACAGGTGGCCAACTTGATAAATGGACTGCGAGAATTATACGCATAGGAACACTCTCTATTAGTTGCCCACTTTGTGAATGGCCTTGATCTTGCCCACTAAAGATTGGGGGTATCTTATCCAACATTCACTTCTGGAAACGGCAAGGAGACTGCACGGTAGCTAGTAACTGATCCAGCAAGCTCGTCTATTCAATCATGACATTTTTGTACTGGACGTCTTTATAATCCAAATAGTATTCCGCACCTTGAAGACCACCTGGCACGAAAATCATGCCGTCCAGCTCATGATCAGGTTAGCGAATCTGATTCATTAGATATTCTGATAAATATTCTTCTGTTATCCATGAACTGATTTTCGACATGAGTAATCTTGGCAGGGCCCTAACATTTGCATGGTTAGTCAACATTTTAATAATTAAAATAAGCTGCATGAATAGTGATAATGCCTTCACTTCTCATCATCGTTTCCTGTTTTGGGTTTTCATGAAACCAGCTCCCATCTGATTGCCACTTTCATGATTTTAGGGTGATAGCACATCGAGTAAACTTTGTGGGGGCTAACCATGATGTATGCCTCTTATCCACACTGTCCATCTATTTTACCCCTCATTTTAGGACATGAGCTCAAAATTAAAACATATCCAAAGCTCAAGTGGGCCACACCATCGAAAACAGTGTGAATTGAATGACTACTGTTGAAAACTTCTTGGGAGCTATGGAAGTTTTTGTTCAAGCTGATATTCGTGTTTTCCCTTCATTCACATCTGCGTTACCTTATGAACAGGTCCGATGAAATATAAATATCATTGTGGACCTTAAGAAAGTTTCAATAGTGAAGGTCATTATCCCCATGGTTCCCCGTGGTGTGGTCCACTTGAGCTTTGGATATGCTTCAATTTTGGACAGTATAGATAAGACATACATCACAGTGGGCCCAATGGAATTTACTCTATTGTATAGCATATTGAGTTACCCACTACGCAATCCACTTCCCGTTTTAGGTCTATAGCCAAAAATAGCTTTTAGATGAAGTAGAACAACAGCCCAACACAAACTATCTTTGAAATATGCACTAATGGCTTAGATAACCTCCTCTGTCATTATAGAAAGGACCCTGCTACTGGTATCAATGATCGTGGCCTTGTGCCATGTGCTTAGTACTGTCGGAAAATCAGGCAAATCCAGTCAACATGCCACTGTTTACAGTGCGAGTGGACATTTTGACAGGAGCTTTAAACATGCATAAACATGTGGCCTGATTTTTAGTATACACCAGCCTGTATTACATAGTGGGTGACCCAAATTTCACGCACTAATCTTATTGTGACTGTGTTAGGGCTACGCCAGGCTTGGCCCCAACCATAAGGCTCAAGACCATAGCCCAACATGTGCCGAGCACAAAAGGCCTAAGCAAACTCAGCGGCAAATGGGCTAGCCAGATTGGGGAGTGATGGTCAAACGGACCACACCTACAGTTATCTGGGAGATCTCCCCCCATCAGTCACGGTTCTTTGTTCTTAGACAAGGTAGGATTGGGATGTCTTAGAGTGTCCTGACTCCTATCTATATGATAGGTGGGATAGGTGGACCCACAGCTTTTTTCGCTGGCCCTGCTTGAAATCCTCACCTGTACAGATGTGATGTGCATCACATCCTTTGAATATAAAGACTTTTGAAAAAAAAAAAAAAAAAAAAAAAAAACAAAAAACAAAAAAACAAAACAAGCCCGAAGAGAATAGATCCTTACATGGATGTCTCTCATCCATCAATTCATCAAGTTGGCTATACATGCTCAAAGAAAGAGAGAGAGAGAGAGATAGAGAGAGGGAGATGAAAAATAGAATTGCAAAAATGCATGTATTGGCTCATTTTTCACATGAGTCACAGTATGAAATTAATAAGTTGTAAATGGGAAGGAAGAGGGAAGCAAATCCACGATCTTTGCTAGAAGAAAATATGAAATTAACTGGCACACAATTAAGTGTTTTAGTGATAATGATTGCATTTTATATTACTTAGCTTAATTTGGTTATCTTTTGTTCCTATAGTTAATTTTTTACATCTATACTTATTAAATATCAAGTTAAGTCTTCAAGCCAACCTGACTGATGTAGATCTGGTCGCAAACAGTTTCATGGCTAAGATGGATCAGAAAAGGCACGGTCAACAACAAAAGTGATCCGGACTGTTGGACCTTAAATCGGGTGTATCTCGCAATCCGGAATGAGTTATCGAACGTAAAATTTATGATTTTGGGTAGAACGAGCTACTAGCAGGGTTGCGTAAGACGGATTTGCGAAATACCATCAGATCGACGGTCATTTCCCTATTTTAATTCCATTTTACTATAAATAGTAAGTTTTAGTTTGATTATAATTCTTCATTCGTTGGACTTTATGAGTTGCACCCAACATGAAAAGTGCTTAGAATAATTAGGAGATCAGTTTGGTGAAGCCAAATAGGATACTTACTATTTTTGGCCAAAAACCTTGTGCACTAGTAGACATTACGACCGTATGTAAATAGTAAGTTTATTATTTATAATAGTAAGTTTATTATTTATAATAAGTTGTGAATTCTATGAGTTTTAGTTATAGTATGATTCTGAAATTTCTCTCATTGCTTGGTATCCCTGTTTAAAGGGTTGAACTCATTTATTTCATTAATCAATCAACCTACAAATTTTATAGAATTTATTTTCTATTTTCCTTACTTTTGTCTCATGGATTTGAAAAGCTTCTATGAGGAGTCCAGAGAACCCACTGGATTCAAAATACTTATGCTTGAGGAAGATGGTGATTGACCTCATCACGTTCATCCTTAAGTCACTGGCTAAACATCTGGTGGAGTCCGAGTTTTCCAATTTTCCAACTATGATATAAAATCGGCCAGTCGGGCCAACCTGAACCTGGTTGTGCCAAAACGACTTGAACCGAGCTCAACTAAAAAATCGAGCAAGCCAAAAGACAGGCCACCAAGAGCCCGCCCTAGGTAGCTACATGGGTTATGTTTGTAAATGGAGAGCCACATGGGTGGAACTATCATAAGATCCACCCTATCTATCAGGTACGAGTTGTCTCATTTCTAACATTAATCCCAAAAAACATGATCAACCAAAATTTATGTAGGCCGCACCACATAAATTAAATAATTTAGATGAAATGCTCACCATTAGTTCTAATTAGACCCCACTGTGGTGTCTATAGACCGTCCAATCCATTCATACAATTTATGTCAACAAGATGAAAAAAACACCAAAAATAAATAAAAACTCACAGTAGTTTATAACTCAGGTATTGCATCGTGTGAATTTTAGAGGTTATATATTTGTTTTTCGTTTCTTTTTTTGGGTGGCCGACATGAGTGCTTAAATATCCTGAAATTTAGATTAAAGCCAAAAAAAATAGAAAAAGCATTATATTATATGAAAAGTGTGGATTTCATGATACTAAGTTATTGTTGGGGGCCTTGCACAAAACCTTAGGATCTAGCCCTCCAGAACAAACCAGAATTATGGATAAAGCAATGAAATAAATCAAAGCATCAATCACACACCACACAAGAGATTTTTACGTGGAAAACCCTCAAAGAGGTAAAAACCACGGGACCTCGTCCAGATCAACAATCCACTATGAAGTAGAACGTTACAATCTTCTTCACTCACGCAGGAGTGGATAAACAATAAGAGAAATAGAGAAAACAGAGAGATCTAACCGATTATGAGGACATAGAAGCGCTGAGATGTAGATTGCAAAGTAGAGAACCTCCACGAGCAGAACCTCCCTTCTATAAGCTTCCTCTCTCTCTTTCTCCCTCTCTCTCACCTTTGATAGCCCTAAACCCTTTAGCAAATCCCTTGCAAAGCTTTAGGAAACCCTCTTGTTATTTTGTGATACCTAGAAAAACCCTAGGCAACCCCTTTTATAGTTTTGGGAAACTCCTTTCCGCATCCCAGTTGCGAAAGGACTCAAATCCGCAGTTTCGCGCAAAATCGCGGAACAAACTGCGTAACCTACGACTAGTCCTGGCTCTCCTACGACTGGTCGTAGACCGCCTACGACTAGTCGTAGCTCTCCTACGACCAGTCCTAGCTACAGTAAAAAATAGCACGAACTCGCTGGACTTTGAGTCGTGCCAGGGCTCGAACCCACGACCGGTCGAGCACCTCCCACGACCGGTCGTGAGGGGCTCAGGACCGGTCGTAGACGGAGAAAAACCCCATCAAATCTCCCCCTTTTTGACCCGGGAGGGATCCACCTTCTTCAAGCCAGCCAGGTTTCTACAAACCTCAAACTTGCCCTTGAGCAAAGCCTTGGTCATCATGTCTGACCCATTATCGTCCGTGTGGACCTTCTCAAGCTGTAACACCTTTTGTTCCAAAGTATCCTTGATCCAGTGATACCGAATCTCTATGTGCTTCGACTTGGAATGCTGACTTGGATTCTTGCTCAAGTGTATAGCACTCTGACTATCGCAATAGACCACGTGCTCTTCCTGCTTCAGGCTAAGTTCCTGTAGGAACCTTTTCATCCAAAGCATCTCTTTACATGCTTCGTGACTGCAATGTATTCGGCCTCTGTCGTCGACAATGCTACGACCTTCGTAGCTTGCTGCGCCAAGAAACCGCTCCCCCGCAAACGTGAACATGAACCCCGATGTAGACTTCCTGGAGTCTATGTCACACCGCCATATCTGCATCCGTGTAGCCTCTAACACGGGTTTTCCGTCACCATAGCATAGGCTCAACTCGGATGAGCCTCTTAGATACCGTAGTATCTATTTCACCGCTTCGCCCAATGCTCTTTGCCGGGATTGGCAAGGTACCGCCGACAACACCAACCGCATATGCTATGTCCGGGCGTGTACACACCATAGCATACATCAAACTTCCTACGGTGGACGCGTAGGGTATTTTCTCGCATCTCTTCCACCTCGCCTTCGTCTTGGGACACCGCCCGTCGCTCAATCGAAGTGACCATCTAGTGGAGTACCGACCGCCCATTTGCATTCATATTGAACCGCTCTAGGACTTTCTCAATATACCGCTCTTGTGACATGCCCAAAGCTTCCGCCGCTTCGTCACGGGTTATCTCCATTCCTAGGATCTGCCTAGCCGGCCTAAGTCTTTCATCGCAAAGACTTGCCCAACTCTGTTTCACCTGTCAATCTTCTTGATATCTTTTCCTATGATGAGCATGTCATCAACATATAATACAGAACTAAGAAATCACCATCCGAGAACTTACGCGTGAACACAAGTGGTCCGACTCCGTTCTGTCATACCCATGTCAGTAACATGAACGAATCGAACTTCTTGTACCATTGCCGTGGAGCTTGTTTCACCATACAAGCTCTTCCTCGCCTACACACCATATGCTCTTTGCCCTTGACTTCGAACCCTCTCGGTTGGTGCATGTAGATCTCTTCTTCCAGTCACCATGGAGAAAGGCGGTTTAACATCTAACTGCTCTATCTCCAGATCCATGCTAGCCGCCAACCCAAGCAACACCCGTATGGATGTCATCTTCACCACCTTTGGTGAGAATATCTCCTCGAAGTCTATACCTTTCCTCTGACCAAACCCTTTAACCACAAGTCTGGCCTTGAACCTCATCTGTGAATTCTTCTGCTCAATCTTCTTTCTGAACACCCACTTGTTGCTCAGAGCTTTCTTGCCCTTAGGCAGTTTCACCATATCATAGGTGTGATTCTTATGCAAGGATTCCATCTCCTCTTGCATAGCTTTCAACCACTCCTCCTTATGCTCGTCGGCTAGGGCCTCGAATAATCTTCGGCTCTCCCCATCGGTTAGCATAATGTACTCGTGCGGTGAATACCTCTTGGGACGGCCTGTCCGTCCTAGATGACCTCCTCACCGTGGCTCAACAGTGGATCAAGTGGGGGCTGCTCCCCGGTCCATCTTCCGAAGGAACTCCCTCGTCCCTCGCACCTTGTGCACTCCCCGTCATCGGGCACCACGGGAGGAGTAATCGGATCCATGTCCTCTAGATCACCCGAACTAGGTGGTTCTTCTCGGCTTACCAATGTCTTCGATACACCGATCTTCAAAGAAAACTACATCTCGCTCCCGACGAGCTTCTTCTCGGTCGGATCCCACAACCCGTAATCGAATTTTTCATCACCGTACCCTAAGAACACACACCGCCGATCTTCATATCGAGCTTGGACCTCTCGTCCTTTGGTACGTGAACGGATGTCCCTGCATCCAAACACCCTAAGATGACAGTACGATGGATCCTGCTCGGCCCACACCTTCTCGTGTACTTCTCCATTCAACGGGCCGAAGGAGACACATTTATCAAATACACCGCCGTGCGCATTGCTTCTCCCCGAACGTCTTGGGCAACTTCGCATGGGATAACATGCATCTGATTCTCTCAACAATGGTGTGATTCATTCGCTCAGCTACACCATTATGTGGGGGGTCTTGGGAACCGTCTGTTCATGCCGTATACCCTGGGACTTGCAGTACTCGTGAAAGTCGCCAATGTATTCACCACCATTGTCAGTGCGGATGCACTTCAATGATCTACCTGTCTCTCTCTCGACCATAGCATGAAACAACTTAAACACACCAAAGACCTCGTCCTTGGATTTCAAAGCATAAACCCAAACCCTCCTAGATGCATCATCTATAAAAGTAACAAAATACAATGCCCCACCCAAGGTTTTTGTCCTCATAGGACCACAAACATCAGAATAAACCAAATCTAATGCATGCACTTTATTAACATGAGAAGCAGTTTTAATAAATGAAACTCTATGCTGTTTCCCTGATAAACAATCAAGACAGGTTTTGAGAGGCATACCTGTCACGTCTGGAAGGAGTTGCTTCCTTGCTAGTAGCTGAAGCCCTTTTTCACTCATGTGGCCTAGACGCCTGTGCCACATGTCAATAGCTGAATCTTCCGCTGCGTTCAATCCACCCTTGCACATACTGACACTTGCCTTGTACAGGGTGCAACACTTCTTTCCTCTAGCCACGATCAACGAACCCTTGATGAGCTTCCATCGCCCACCAGCAAACCGGCTTTTATAGCCATCATCATCCAGCCTTCCCGTCGACATCAAGTTGAGGCGAAGGTCTGGGATATGCCTCACATTCCTGAGAACCAATGTGCAGCCCACATCGGTATTCACATAAATATCACCGACTCCCACGATCTTTGATACGCAGAATTTCCCATCTTTACAGTCCCATAGTCACCGACTTGTAGCTTGTGAAGGAGTCCCCGTGTGGAGTCGCATGAAAGAAGCTCCCGAGTCTATCACCCCGGTCGGTGCCCGACTCGTAGCCGTGAGACATACATCGTGATCCGTAGAAAGAATAACTACCATGTCGCCATCTGAAGCGACCGCAAAGTGGAATCGATTCTTCTTCCTTCCCTTTTCCTTTCTTGTCGTTTTTCTTACCACGACATTCATGCTTGTAGTGGCCCTTCTTGCCACAATTCCAGCATTCAACCTCTTTTCTGTTACTCGACTTGCCTCTTGATTTATCTCGGGCCTTCCCGCCCTTCCTGTTCTTTCCTCTCCCCCGTTCCTGCGTCACAAGCGCCTCTTGTTGAGTAGACCCCTGAGACTTTCTCCTTGTCTCCTCATTGAAGAGACAACTGGTTACCTGTTCCATGGATATCTTTCCGTCTGGCGCGGAGTTACTTAGAGACACCACCAATGTCTCCCAACTGTCAGGCAATGAACTAAGCAATAGTAAAGCCTCGCAATTCATCATCCAGACCATCTTCATAGAGGTGAGTTGGTTCACTATATTCTTCGACCTCATTCATATGCTCGGCCACGAACCACCATCCTTGAACTTGAGATTCACAAGTCGCCTTATCGAAATATCTTATTACCTACTGTCTTCCTCTCATGACCCTTGTAATTTTAGCCATAGCTTGCTTGGTGAGGTTTCTGTAGACACATGGTGAAACACGGAATCATCCAACCATTGTCTGATAAACCCCACCGCCTTTCGGTCCATCTTCTTCCAATCATCATCAGTCATATCCTTGGATTTTGCTGATATGCCTGAGATTGGAGAATATAGGTCCTTGCAATAAAGCAAGTCCTCCATCTTAGCCTTCCATATGGTCCAGTTAGAACCATTGAGGCTGATCATCCTTGAGCCACCTTCCATAATTCAAAATCGATCCTACCCGTTCAATGAACTTAGCTCTGATACCACTTTGTTGGGGGCCTTGCACAAAACCTTAGGATCTAGCCCTCCAGAACAAACCGGAATTATGGATAAAGCAATGAAATAAATCAAAGCATCAATCACACACCACACAAGAGATTTTTACGTGGAAAAGCCTCAAAGAGGTAAAAACCACGGGACCTCGTCCAGATCAACAATCCACTATGAAGTAGAACATTACAATCTTCTTCACTCACGCAGGAGTGGATAAACAATAAGAGAAATAGAGAAAACGGAGAGATCTAACCGATTATGAGGACATAGAAGCGCTGAGATGTAGATTGCAAAGTAGAGAACCTCCACGAGCAGAACCTCCCTTCTATAAGCTTCCTCTCTCTCTTTCTCCCTCTCTCTCACCTTTGATAGCCCTAAACCCTTTAGCAAATCCCTTGTAAAGCTTTAGGAAACCCTCTTGTTATTTTGTGATACCTAGAAAAACCCTAGGCAACCCCTTTTATAGTTTTGGGAAACTCCTTTCCGCATCCCAGTTGCGAAAGGACTCAAATCCGCAGTTTCGCGCAAAATCGCGGAACAAACTGCGTAACCTACGACTAGTCCTGGCTCTCCTACGACTGGTCGTAGACCACCTACGACTGGTCGTAGCTCTCCTACGACCAGTCCTATCTACAGTAAAAAACAGCACGAACTCGCTGGACTTTGAGTCGTGCCAGGGCTCGAACCCACGACCGGTCGAGCACCTCCCACGACCGGTCGTGAGGGGCTCAGGACCGGTCGTAGACGGGGAAAAAACGCCATCAGTTATTTCTTCCACGTCATTAAAAGTAAAATAGCCCAAGGTATCAAAATTTTCCTCGCCAAGTCAGATTGCCACTCACATAGTCAGGAAGGAAATAGACAATTCTCCTAAATCTAACTTACCTACAACCACTATCTAAGCACTTTAGGTCGATACATAGCACATGTTTCGTAAAAGCCTTCTGAGTTTACAAATCTAAATCGAGCATAGGTGTAAGAACATGACGTGGGCGGATCCCTAACTTTGGGGCTCACTGTGATGTATGTGCATACTGTCCATCACTTTTGACAGATCATTTTAAAGTATCACCCTCAAAATAAAAAAGATCTAAATGTTACGTGGACCACATCACATGAAACAGTGGTGATTGAATACCCATCATTAAAAATTTATTCGGGCAGGAGAATGTTTAGTTGCCATCCAACCCATTGATAAGGTCATATAGATCTGGATGAAGGGATAGCACAAATATCAGCGTGATCGAAAGCTTTTATGGTCCACCCGAGATTTAGATCTGCTTAATTTTTTGCATCATGTCATAAAATGAGCTCCCAGGATGGATAGACTGTGTGGATGTAAGGAACATATATCACAGTGGGACCCAGAGTCATGGATCCACCGACACCACACCCTGTGGGAACTGATGCCCTCGGGATGCGTGAGACAGACGCACGCCACGTGTCCAAACCATCTCATGTTTTTCTTGCGTGGGCCTCAGATGCAGGCCATGTGTCAAAACCTTCCGCATGGGGTCTCATGTGAGTGGAAGCCCCACTCATCTAGAAGCACACTCCTTTTGTAGTAAGTGGCCAGCACTTGCCATTATGGGTTCCTTATCATCTGCGCCAGCAGCACCGGAATCCTCTACAACACTCCATTTATTTATTTATTTATTTATTTATTTTCCAAAAGAGGGCACTGCCTAAAACAATCAGTCCCATGGGGCTCATAATGTTGAATATGTAACATCACCTCCGTCCATCAGGTTCTATCCTCGATTCTAGCCTTGGGGGAAAAAGATCACACGTATCCAAAGCTCATGTGGGCCACATCACATGAAACCACAGAATGGAATACCAACCATAAGTTTGTGTGGGTGGTCAGAATTGTGTGTATTTTTCATCAAACCCATTAATCGAGTGTAAATCACTTTGGACAAAGTGAAGATGCAAAATTCATTTTAATCCAAAATCAGGCGAGATAAACAGCAAGAAATTAGAGGTTTTAGGAGCAATTTTACATTTTTTTCATCGCTGTGGTCCATCTCAGTATCGTGCAGTCTGATATTTAATATTTTCCTATCAAATTAGGGTTCTCACTTTACGGATAGAGTTCCTATATACAATATGGTGGGCCTCACAAAGCTTTGAGCGTTTTACGTGCTTGTTTTGTAGACAAATTGCTATCCTATAAGACATGAGACAACCACAACTGATAATTTGGCCCACCAAAAACCAATAATGGGTGATTACAATGGGTGCATTTGGCTCATTGTATGCAATGCTAGTTTTACCCAAAAAATAAAAAAATAAATAAATAAATAAAAAGAGAATAAGAAGAAATGTTATACGCAATGCATGAAACATCCAAGCTCCATGGGAGCACAGATTATTGTATATATAAATCTGTTCCAGCCATCAAGTGAAAAACCTTATTTGAATGTTAGATTAAAAATTTCAGCCCGACTAAAAGTACTGATGGGCCACACGAATCAGAACAATGTAAACATTTCTATTGAAACTTCTAAGTTCACATGGCACGGCCAGCGTGAGTTCTTAATCAGGCTGCTTTTTCTATCTTCATTCCATCTTGATGAGTAACACTTGATAAGTGGGTTTGGTGAAAGTACACACCATGGTGGCCCACATACAAACATATGATTGGCATTACATCCCCGTTATTCCCTTTGGTGTGGCCTACCTAAGTTGTAGTTCTGGTCAGATTTTGAATCTACAACCTACACTTGAAGATAAAACCTTATGCACGGAGTGGATTTTACATATACAACATATTTACAGACCCTTCATGTTTTATTCCAGAGGATTCTGGTCCCCATCATAGGCATTTGTGTTGGAGGTCTTTTTTTATTTTTATTTTAAATACACACGCACTCACAACCCCCATACAAACCACATCGGCTTTTGTGCTGGAGGTCTCTTGGGCACTCGAATGGGTCAGTCATTGAATCCGAAGTCTCTCTTCATTAGGTTTAGCCCAAAACTTCATTAGTTACCAAGAGAAAATCATAATTAAGGATCGGTTAATCTTATTTGGAAAGTTAGCCTTTTAAATATAGTCATCCGTTTTCTTGACCCATTGACTAGATGGTTGCGATTGTTTGATAGTAGTGATTCTTTATTACCTTAATATAAAGATTCAAATGGGTTGGCTCATAGGATTTAAATGTATCTACATAATGTTTAGGGACCTTTACAAAGTTGAAGATGAATGGCAGTCGTCTGACTATCCATTTAACTATTATGGGAGCGGAAAGGAACTAATCACCAATTTGATTCACATTTTAGGGTTTAGATCACATAGAGGAACCCAATGGATGATTAGGTACTCTCTTGTATTCCTTTGGATTTTATTTTTCTCACAAATGTTTCCTGAATGCCAATGCATTACGTCTTTTATTTATGAAGAGAAGAACTGAAGATGATCAGGGAAAGTTGGTTATAATAGGAACAAGGCGTGGGATTAAATCTATATGCGGAATAGGCCCCACGGATCTGTCTGTGCAAGGGACATGGTGATCAGGGGTTCAGATAGCTTACCTAGCTGAGACGCCGCCATGGAAGCCGGATAAAATTACCAGAATTCCTGTAGAGCTTAGGATCTTCCTCTCCTTCACACCCTTTCTGCAATATAGTAGATGGGACTCGAATTTTGCTGTGGTGTAGGATCGGGCACCCAGCTCTCTTTTATAGAGACTGTGGAAAGAGAGTTTGAAACCCATCAAAACTCTCTCTCCCACGCTCCACATTACTGTGTCCTAGTTCGACTCAAATTGCCTTGCGTAAGGCTATAGCATTCCACCCCAAATACGCAGTGCTGCGCAGATAGATTGCGCAGCGTATCACCTTAAGTGGGGCCCACTGATTAACTCAATCAAACAGTCCAACTAGAATACAATCCAGATCGTTGATCAGTAAGGCCCACCATACAGAGTTCTTACATTCTCCCACTTGAACGTCAATGATTATCATAAAATTTTGAAAAATAAGTTTTGATATTAAGAAAACATCTGAATGGTTAACCAATGAAATAGTTGGACAATATGAGTAATGCTATTCAATCTGGTCCATCAAGACTGTCAATATCGAAACGCGGTAGTCGTCACAACATTTAATTTAGGCGAAGTGAGACTAAGCGCGATCACAAGTACTTTCAATCTTAACGACATAGATCACGAACTAGGAAATGTGGTATAAGGATTACACACTTTAGTGTGATGATATGTGTCTATCCTTAAGAGGTCCTGAAGCTTTTACATGTCTCCAACGAGACACGTCAGTAGTTCTACTTACTCAAAATTTTGCGCATATATATAGAGAAGCAAAAAAAAAACTTTATATCAAAATCATCCAAATAAACTGCATAAAACGAGATTTTTAAGTATCTGTGAAAATCAAAATACGCTCAACTCCTACTAACTGAAAACACCTGTGGGATCAATGACTCCCATGGATGTTACATGCTCCTGAAATGGAGTGATAGGGAGCCCTTTAGTGAGTGGATCTGCAATCATCTGCTTAGTGCTGATGAATTCCACGGATACTTGATGATTCTGAACCCTTTCCTTTACAACAAGGTACTTGATGTCGATATGCCTTGACCTCGATGAATGCTTGTTGTTACTAGAGAAAGAAATAGCAGCCGAATTATCGCAAAATATTCTCAATGGTTTCGGGATATGCTCCAGTACCCACAAACCTGAGAAGAAACTCTGTAACCATAGTGCCTGATTTGATGCCTCATGGCAGGCAATAAATTCAGCTTCCATAGTGGATGAGGCTGTGGTAGATTGTTTCACGCTTTTCCACGACACAGCTCCTCCCACCATCATGAAGATGTATCCTGAAGTAGACTTCTTAGTGTCAACGTAGCCTGCGCGAAGTCGGTCTCGAATATCCGATCAACTCCAACTGATCGATCTTCGTATGTGAGTCCGAAGTCTTTGTTCTCTGAAGGTACCGTAACACTTTCTTTGCAGCTATCCAATGTTGCACTCCTGGATTAGATAGATACCTTCCCAACATTCCAGTGACAAAGGCAATGTCCGGTCGCGTACAAACTTGAGCATACATGATGCTCTCTACTACTGATGCGTACGAAAATTCTTTCATTCGATTCTTTTCCAAATCATTCTTTGGACACTAAAATAAACCAAATTTGTCACCGTTTACAATGGGTGACTTTCCTGGAGCACAATTTTGCATGCCATACCTTTCAAGTACCCTACTAATGTAGGCCCTCTGTGACAGGCTGAGCAGTCCAAGTGTTCTGTCACGGCGAATCTCAATGCCGATGACGTAAGAAGCTTCATCAAGGTCTTTCATTTCAAACTTTTGAGATAAGAATTTCTTGGTGTCGCTCAACATCCTGGTATCACTGCTAGCCAACAGAATGTCATCAACATACAAAATCATCATAACGAACTTACTCCCACTGGTTTTAATGTAGATGCATTCATCTGCAGTGTTTTCTACAAAGCCATATGAGGAAATTACTTCATGAAACTTAAGGTACCACTGTCGTGATGCCTGTTTCAACCCATAGATGGACTTCTTAAGTTTGCAAACCAAATGTTCTGAGCCAGTAGCTACAAAACCTTCAGGCTGCAATATGTATACATTCTCATTTAGATCCCCATTGAGAAATGCAGTCTTTACATCCATCTGATGTAACTCTAAATCCATATGAGCTACAAGAGCCATTATGATCCTGAATGAGTCTTTCTTAGATACTGGAGAGAGTCTCCTTAAAGTCAATGCCCTCACGTTGGTTAAAACACTTGGCAACAAGTCGGGCTTTATACTTTTCGACATTACCTTTGGAGTCCCTTTTGGTTTTAAATATCCATTTAGAACCAATCGGCCTTATTCCAGTAGGCAATTCTACAAGATCTCATACTTTATTGTCCTGCATGGATTGCAACTCATCTTTCATGGCATTAAACCAACGAGAAGAATCAACACTTTGTTTGACTTGTGTAAAGGATTCATGATCCTTGTCCACCCCTATGTCAAAATCGTGCTTCTGTAAGTATACGATGTAATCGTCTCGATTTACAGGCCTTCTCTCTCTTTCAGATCTTCTTAATGGTTCAGCTTGCTGGGTCTTATCTTGATTTTCCTCATCAGTGGTTTGTCTTTGAGGTTTTGCGTGGTGTTCTGCAGTGACCGCAGAATCGACTGTACCATTAATGTCCACATGATCTGGATTTACTATGACTGGAGTCATAGTCCTTTGTTCCTCAAATACAAAATTTCTTATGTTCGTACTCCCACTGTTTTCAGTGTCCTCAATAAATTTGGCATTCCCAGTCTCAACAATCCTAATAGAGTGGGAAGGACAGTAGAATCGATAGCCTTTTGATCTTTCTGGATATCCAATGAAGAAACAACTTACGGTTCTAGGATCAAGCTTCTTTTCATGCGGGTTATAAACTTTGGCCTCAGCAGGACAACCCTAAACATGTAGATATCGGAGACTTGGTTTTCTCCCATTCTACAACTCAAAAGGAGTTTTGTTAACTGCTTTGCTGGGATCCCGGTTTAGTATATGAAATACGGTTTTGATCGCATCACCCCACAGAGATTCTGGCAGTGTCGAATTACAGACCATGCTTCGCACCATATCCATAAGGGTGCGATTGCATCTCTCAGCCACTCTATTCTGCTCTGGAGTGCCAGGCATAGTGTATTGAGCGACAATGCCACAATCCTACAGGTATCTAGCGAATGGCCCTGGATTGCATCCTGATTCGTCATATCTGCCATAGTATTCACCACCACGGTCAAATCTGACAGCTTTGATTCTTTTATCGAGTTGATTTTCAACTTCAGCCTTATAGATTTTAAAAGCATTCAGGGCATCTGATTTCTCACTGATAAGGTATAGGTACCCGAAGCGAGAATAGTCATCTATAAAGGTAATAAAATATTTATGGCCACTCCATGAGGCTGTAGGGAATGGTCCACAGATATCTGTATGTATAACCTCTAATAGACCTACACTCCTAGTTGCAACTTTCTTTCTCGTTCTAGTCTGTTTCCCTTTTATGCAATCAATGCATACTTTGTAGTCAGAGAAGTCTAGAGAATGTAAAATTCCTTCTCGCACAAGCCTGTCTAATCTCTCACGAGATATATGGCATAACCGCCTGTGCCACAATATGGAGGAATTCTCATAATCTAGTCTTCACTTGGATCCCACTTTATTTCCATGCAAGGTATTAATATTATAGACATGAGAGGCAATCAAGTCTAACTGGTATAAGTTGTTTACTATAGAGCCGGTTCCAACTTTAATCGAATTAAAGTAAATACCAAAACTTTTATTTCCAAAATGGAATGAATATCCTAACTTATCCAAATAGGAAATTGAAACCAAATTGCGCCTTATAGATGGCACACAGAATGTATCTACTAAATCTAAAACTTGACCAGACTTTAACTTAAGCCTATAGACTCCTATTGCCTCCACGTCTACCTTGACACCATTGCCTACGTATACTGAGCGCTCCGCATCAGTTGGTGGCCTGGCCTGTAGTAATTCCTGCATAGAAGTGCATATGTGAATAGTAGTTCCTGAATCTATCCACCAGGAATCCGCTGACACATCAGTTAGATAAGATTCAAAACAGACAAGAACAGAATGATTACCTTTCTTTATGAGCCAATTCTTAAAGCCTTCGCAGTCTTTCTTGAAATGACCCGCCTTATTGCAAAAGAAGCACGGTTTGCCTTTAACCCGTTTACGTTTAGATCCATTTCCAGATTGATTCTCATGGTTTCCAGATGGAGGACCAGAGAATCCATTATTAGAACCTTGTTTCCTCTTCTTCTTACCTTTATTCCCTTGCCCATGCCCATGACCTGAGGTCACCATATTAACATTTTGAACTTTAACCACCTGCCTGATCCTGTCTTCTTCTTGGACACACTGAGTGATAAGTTCATTCAATGTCCACATGTCCTTCAGAGTGTTATAGTTCACCAGGAACGTGCCAAATTGGGGAGGTAGGTTATTCATGATCAAATAAACTAGTTGATCATCAGTGAGTACAAGTCCTAGAGCACGGATCTTAGAAACAACCTCGATCTGCTCTACAATATATTCACGGATGTTGCCTTTTCCGTCGTAGGATGAATGAGTCAATTTATTCAGAAGGATGCCTACTTCATAGTTATCAGATTTCTTGAACCGTTTTCCCATTTCAGTCAGGAAAGTTTTGGCATTGTCTGTATTAGGCATGGCGCCCTTCATGGATTCAGAAATCGAATACTTAATTACTTTCAGGCATGTATCATTTGATCTAAACCATGCAACCCATCGGTTATACTCAGCTTCAGTGGCATCATTAGATGGTTCTGGCGGTTCTGGTGTTATTAGGGCAAGATCTAATTGAAGACAACCCTGTACAACTTCAATAGCATTCTTTCATTGAGCGTAATTAGATCCATTAAGGGCAGGGACTTGATGTGTATTAGTTGGAATTGAGACTGAAATAGAAGAGATACATATATACTCACATTAGTTGATGATTTCACAAATTGATTTCATGAATGTAAACAAAATATCAGGCTAAATGAATCAATTCAGTTGCTAAGGGAGGCATCAATTGAATCATCCAAGATGATGATGGGCCCAACCATCTCATCCTGGTGAGAATCTATTACATCATTATCATTCCTCCTGTGGGTGGCAATGACAACATGTTAGTGATCCTCCTGAACATGAAGCTAAGTGATGTAAGTCATGTAAATCTGAGATACTTAACACCTGTGGGTGAGATGAGTCTTTCAGCTTTACATTACCAGCACCATTTACTTCACCCGTTCACTTGACTGCCAAATGGTAATCGTCTGTGTTTTCGTTACCGTACACATGAAAAGGTGAACGCAATTGTATGCAATCCTCCTTATCCCAATGCTATAAGTCTGTACTTGTAAAGTTTTCATCGATTGAGGTCACTATGGTGGCTAACACAACCGAATCCAAAACTACAAATATAGACTTAGGATTGCATATTATAATCCTACCTTTATGGATTATGTTATAGTTAGTCTTGATACGGCTCACAAGATCATTGGTATTGAATATTGGAAAATAAAGTAACCTTAAGTGAATATGTATTTATTCTCTAAGTTCCAACAGTCTACACCAATTCCTCAAGGATGGGTAATGGGCCTATAATAGGGCCGAATCAGAACTCTTATTTGATCTGCATTGGTTCAAATGAGCATAACTAAATCCAGCTCCCTACCATTCTCATGATAGACAAATAGAATGGACTATGTAACTTGACGGATAGATCCATGTATGGTAGTCCATAAGTTGAATAATTGAGTTCAAAGTCTTACCATGCATTAAAGTTCACAATCAGATTAATTAGATGGTCCATATTTTCCTGAATGAGTCAGACTATATACTCATGATGGAACAAATACAATGTCTGATTAAGTGTGGAAATTAATCTAATGATTAAAAATTGATCAATGGGCTCATATGATAGGCCAGGGCCCACCATTATAAATCAATGGTCGATAGCGGGTCTGAACATCATCAATCGGGTCCGCTGACCTGACGTATTAAAATATCCAGCGTCCGAGCTGAGAATAAAAAAAAAAATTAATTTCTCTTAATCCCGATTTTCTCTCTCTCTCTCTCTGCCATTGTTCGGATGCTGGAACGGCGAGAAACCAGGTCGTTTTCGACCTAATACAATAGCGTCTGAAAGAGGGAGGGAGAGAGACGAAGTCTCGGCTGCTCTCCATGTCTGTTTCATACAGGAAGGAGAGATGCGGGATCTCCTCAGTTCTGTAAACATCGTCGGAAGAAGCGGTAGCGACTGTGGCATTGGCTGTCATTGATGGATGTTAAAGCACGAGACGCTGGCAATGGCTCCGGATAGAGGAAGAAGGGAGGTTGAGGGCCATCACCATCGTCTAGCTGAGCAAGGTTCGACAATGGCTACCGGTCCATCAGTTCAAGGTACTGTATTTGGGATAACTGGGATCCTTGAATGGAAATCCCCAATAAAAACTGGATTTGGAGATTTTCAAAATCTCTAATATGGGTTTCCGCATTTAGGGTTTCAGATTCAAATTCCTTAATCTGAAACTCTGAATTTAGGGATGAGAAATTGAAGACCCTAACTTCAGATTTGGGGATTCGAAATCGAAAACCCTAATCCACTCTAGATTTTGGGGATGCGAATATGAAATTCCCAATTTGCGATTTAGGATTCGAAATCCCAAGTTGCTGTTTTTGGTATTAAAATCCCAAATTTCAAAATTTGGGGATTCCGAATTGAAAAATCCCAATTGATATTTAAATTTGGGGATTCGAATTCGAAACCCCTAATTTTAGGGCTATTGGAACAGAAAACCCTAAACCGTTTCAGGAATTTGAAAATCCCTGATTTGATCTGATATAGCTGGATGCGATCATCCATACCTATGCACAAACTTGGCTCTGATACCAATTGTGGGATTAAATCTATATGCAGAATAGGCCCCACGGATCTGTCTGTGCAAGGGACATGGTGATCAGGGGTTCAGATAGCTTACTTAGCTGAGACGCCGCCATGGAAGCCGGATAAAATTACCAGAATTCCTGTAGAGCTTAGGATCTTCCTCTCCTTCACACCCTTTCTGCAATATAGTAGATGGGACTCGAATTTTGTTGTGGTCCAGGATCGGGGACCCAGCTCTCTTTTATAGAGACTGTGGAAAGAGAGTTTGAAACCCATCAAAACTCTCTCTCCCACGCTCCACATTACTGTGTCCTAGTTCGACTCAAATTGCCTTGCGTAAGGCTATAACATTCCACCCCAAATAGGCAGTGCTGTGCAGATAGATTGCGCAGCGTATCACCTTAAGTGGGGCCCACTGATTAACTCAATCAAACAGTCCAACTAGAATACAATCCAGACCGTTGATCAGTAAGGCCCACCACACAGAGTTCTTACACAAGGTTCATCTATTTCCTCTTAGTCATTTGAACTTGAGAGGATATGCTCCTGGACAAAGAGGGATATCAACTTGGAGGTTTATTTGAAGGAAAATAGTGTAGAACCCAATCACTAGTGATTGCTTACAAATAGGTCCCACCTATATCTAACACTTCTCACTTAAATGCATGGTGAAAGGGGCATGATGTTTTTTTTTTTTTTAATTTTTTTTAATTAAATTTTTTTTTTTTAATGTTTAAAGCCATTTGCTTGTTGTAAATTTTAAACTGCAGCGAAAGAAGAGTGTATTGACTTAATGGATGGTACATATTCATATATATGATGTAAATGCAAAGAGCCTTGGGCACTATATATTGTTTTTTTTTTTTTCCAAAGACAACAAAAGATCAAAAGATTGTGATTAAAATAATTAAAGATGCAGGACTAGCTGGAATACCGGCATCTTTTACATGTGTTTGAGTACAAAGTGACCATTTACTTATATTTAATAATCCAAGCTTTGTTATGCCTATTTTAGGTCGTACAACCACATCAAATGGAGGTGACTCTTAGTCTAATCTCCTTCAATATACACACTTATCCAACTTTTTAATTTATTTGAAAAACTTAGTTTTTTCAAACATCAGTTTATATTTCTTTTAAAACTAATAAATTAATATAATATATATTTTTAAATAATGTTTGTATAAGTAATTATAAAATCAGAAACTACCTTGAGATAAGTGTTCAAATGCGTATTAATAATTGTAGAAACTTGGAATA
The DNA here is from genome assembly GCA_030180095.1 of Magnolia changhungtana. Lineage (NCBI taxonomy): Eukaryota > Viridiplantae > Streptophyta > Magnoliopsida > Magnoliales > Magnoliaceae > Magnolia > Magnolia changhungtana. Next base: position 15,588,739 of record JASAUF010000676.1, read on the forward strand.
GTAGTTATGGGATCTTCTCAATGCAGATGTGTGATTTATAACTAATTAAGTTGCATTTTCAAGTGTAACCAAGTCTAGCACAATCAATTGAAACCTTTGTCACTGTGCACTAAAGTAACGACACTTAATTTCATCCTTTTATATACAAAAAGAGAAGTATCAAGGATATAAAGAGTCACCTAATGGATTGACTACACATGATGTAGTGGATAGGTCAAATCAAATCAACTATTTCTATCCGAACCTCTTCCTGTCATGTGACCCACTTGAGTTGGATGCCCTAATCGCAGATGGCCGATCTCGTCGGGTCCGGTTATACCGGACCCTCCCTTGAATGGCAGATTCCGCATAAAAGAGCCAAACGTATCGCCGAAATAGGGCTCTCAGTTCCCAATCGAAAACTCTCTCTTAATGGCTTTCCTGCTTACAACTCGAGATTGAAAGGAAACTCACCTAAATCCAGAGATTTCAACCTATTTATCCAGAATATTACCTTCGACACAACTAGTGAGGATTTATTCCGGATTTTCAACAAATATGGGAAGGTAATTGATGTGTATATCCCATCCATCCCAGAAACTTCGAAACCAAGGGGCTATGGATTCATCAGATTCAGGTATGAGCAAGATGCAAAAGACACCATGGAGGTGCTAAATGGCAAAAGGATCGACGGCAGGATAGTAGATGTGAGATGGGCCAGAAATAGGGGGCCTTCCGACAGGTCCAGCCAAAGCCACTGCAACATCAGACAGGGGAAGCAGAAACATCTACAGGCCCCAACCATCTCCTATTTGAGAGCTCTGAATATGATGGCCGAAAACTGTCTGAGGAAGATAGCTCCGAAGGAAGACACTGTAACTGTGGCAGATCAAAGAGCAATAGAAACAAGACTCCAAGCATTGAATTTAGGAGTGGTCATTACTGTCTCCAGCCCAAACATATCCATTTTAAGGATCCGAAGCACGATCAATACATCATGTTTTGGTCCTTCTATTTCTGAAGTCACGAGAATATCCCCCATCAAATTTCTTATCATTTGGAGATCTAAACAGGCATTCGACGATTTCCTTCTCGATTCTGAGTTACATAAATCCATTGATATTAAATTAGCAGTTAAATGGACCCCGGAGGAGGTGTTTGGAGGAGAAGGTATTTCGGTGAGACTATTCGGTATACCGGCTCATGCCTGGATGGAGTCAGTTTTATTGGACTTAGGAAATCAACTGGGAAGGGTGACGCAGATTGATCCCATCAGTGCATACGGTATTTTCCAATCCTTTGCTCGGGTCCGAATTGCTATTACCCCTGGCATGAATCTGTAGAGATCTCTCAAGCTATGAGTTCTTGGTAAATGCTACCCAATTTGGCAGAGGTGGAATCGTTCGATATTACCAACATCATTTCCAACAGGTCCCACAACCCTACTAAAGAACAGGCTGTCAAGGAGAGCACAAAAGATTGGGTTCAGAGAAATTTTAGCACCTCTCTATCGGCCCCTCAGGAAAGCCCGACAAGTGTTTATGAAAAGTTGACGTGACAAATAAAGCTAACGAGACTCTTATTAGTAAGGAGGCAAATGCTCCACAAACCTATGATTCGTCCCTAAAGTTCGAAAACGAACTCAATAAAATAATAAGCATCAACGTGGTAGGATGCAAGGAAATTGAGATTCATGAGGCTGATATGGGACCTACGGAAGTCCTAGTGGGGGACCAAACTCCTACCGCAGTCAGGGGTGTTGCTTCGAAACTTCGCTGCAATCAAGACATAGACTTCACTAATCCTTTTAGACTGGTATAGATCCTGGTATTGGCAAAGCATCTCCCAATTGCCCCAGCCCATCGATGCTTCAGATACAGGATAAATCTCCAGCTATCCAGATCTATCCAGGATCACCCCGAATAAGCATGGCTGAGATTACTTCAGCTCCATTTCCTAACGACAAGGTCACTGTCCAAATGGATGGGCAGTTGAGTGAAACCTCGGGAGATCAAATCATGGCCCTTCAAATTTATGACCCAGGTTTAGGATCCGATGTCAAGGCTCTTGTAGTGGTTCAAGGTAGAGAGGAGATAGAAACGGATGGGCTAAGTACAGAGGGTCACGACTGGCCAGCCACTCCAAACTCGGTCTTTATTTAGAGGGTGAATAGTCAGCACCAACAACCCCCTCCCCTAGAGTGCCCAGACCTCATATTTGGGGCAATTGGGGCCTTTCAGTAACAGTATGGCAGGCCACTCGGTAGTAGGAAGCATACAGTGGTAAACAATGTTTGTCCAAAAATCGGTGGAAATGGGAGAGCAATTAAGGCAGAGAAACTGGTTCATGGACCCTTTCTATAGGACTGTGGAGGGTAGACTCTGATCTAGATCGGTGGGGGATTCCACCATTTCAGAAGCCACAAGAAGTCCTGCTGTAAACGACCACTCTATGACCTCTTCCGATGTCTCTGTAGGGGAGTCTCCCCCTGAAACTCTTCATAGAATAATGCAAAATTTAGCAGGAACACCAGGCTGTATCGACGGTTTGGTGGTAGATCTATCCCATCTTGAAGATGAAATTGAGGTTACTAGCACCGACCAACAATTGGGGACATCCATTAACTACCCATCAAACCACGAAGATCGAAGGCTGGAGTGTGAGGAGGGAGAAATGCAGGTCCCATCTTAGACCCAGGAAGGTTTGAATGAACAGGAAACACCCAGGAAAAGAGCAGCGGCTTGTCTAAAAACTCTCCCCAGGAAGAAGGGGGCCAGGAGAACTCTCAAAAACCCGTCAGGGGCGGCCTCAAGGGACGAGTGGCTATCCAGGCTGAGGCACCTGCAGAGAAGGCCTGTTGCGAACAACGTTTCCCATGACGAATAAGATCATTGTGTGGAATGCCCGTGGGGTGGGTAATCAACCCACCATTAGAACTCTAAAGAGGCTCATCAAAGAACAACCCGTGGATTGTTGCGATACTCAAGCCGATGGTCAAAGAATATAAGAGAGTTCAGATTGGTCTTAGGATAGGTTTCCATTCTTCGTTCTCTAATCTGGATACCGGTGGCAAAATTTGGATTTATTGTAAATATCAGGCCTATGTTCAAGAGATATCCAAATTGACCCAGATGATATCCCTGTGCATAGATTTTCAACAGCGAATGAATCCAGTTTATCTGTCAGTAGTATATGCTAGTTGTTTGAGAGTCCTGAGGATAATGTTGTGGGAGGAAATTTCTATTTTTTCAAGGCAGTGCAAGGGCCGTGGGCACTGTGCGGGGACTTTAATGTGGCCAGTGAAGTTGTTGAGCATTGTAGTAGGAACAGTTTTGATAGCGGCAGTTCGAGAGAGTTTTCGGAGGCCATCAACAATGTGGGCCTTTTGAATGCTGGCTTCCGGGGTAGCAGATTCACGTGGTCAAATAACTAGGCTGGTCCAACCAGAGTGTGGGCTAGACTTGATTGGGTGTTGATGAACTCTGCGTGGAGCAATGCATTTCCCTCTTTCCAGGTACATCACCTCCCTCGCTACAACTCTGATCATGCACCCCTATTGTTAGTTTTTCCTAGGTAGCAATTTGCAGGTCCAAAACCATTCGGATTTCAACGAATGTGGATCCATCATGATGCATTCCTTCCGCTAGTGAAAGAAGCTTGGTCCTCGGCTACAGACCCCAACCCCATGAGAAATATTTTGGTCCAAATGAAGGCTGTCAAGGATAGGCTGAGAAGCTGGAACAAGTCAGATTTTAGCAACATATTCAGCACTATCCAGCAGGCAGTGAAGACACTAACCAACTTGGAGGAGCAGATTCAGCAAGGAGAAATTACAGGGTCAGTTGAGAGCTCTCTCCATAACAACCTACTAGAAACCAGGGCTTCGCTTTCCAGGTTATAACTTATAGAAGAGACTTTTTAGAAATAGAAAGCCAGGAATAGCTGGCTTGAAGAGGGTGATAGGAACACGAGCTTCTTCCATGCGTCTGCAACGGAGAGAGCCTAGAAATCAGTCATCTCTTCCATCTGACTTGAGTCAGGGCAGACTGTTGTGTCGTAAGAAGAAATCAAAGCGGGTGTTATTAGATTTTTCCACTCCCAGTTCTCTGCAGGGGCGGTCGAGCAGGGGGTAGATGTCTTGGAGGTCATCCTGCCATTGGTTATGAAAGAGGATAACACCCTCCTGTTGAGTCAACCGTCAATCCAAGAGGTTCAGCAGGCAGTAATGTCCATTCCTAAGGATAGCGCAGCTGGCCCGGACGGTTTTTCAGGCGCTTTCTTCTCAGAGTGTTGGGAGATTGTGGGTCGGGACCTTCTGAGTGCGGTAACTTCTTTCTTTGAGGGTGCCTCCTTGTCGAGGGCCTTCACATCCTCCCTCATTACTCTCATACCCAAGAAGGAAGCTCCAAAGTGTTTTGCGGATTATAGACCCATCAGCTTATGTAATGTGATATACAAGATCTTTGCCAGAGTCATTGCCAACCGGTTGAGCAAGTTGCTTCCCTCGTTGATTGCTCTTGAGCAGGGACCTTTTGTCCAAGGTCGTTCAATCTTAGAAAACATCACGCTTTCGCAGGAAATGCTTAGGGAGATAAACAGAAAAGTTAGAGTGGGAACATTGTTATTAAGCTTAACATGGAAAAGGCCTATGACAGAGTGGATTGACTCTTTTTGAAAAGAGTATTGAGTCGTTTTGGCTTCTCAACCCCGTGGATCAGGCTTGTGGAGTGTTGTTGGAGCAACTGTTGGTTCTCGGTGCTCGTAAATGGGGAGGTGGGTGGTTTCTTTAAATCCACACTCAGGCTTCGGCAAGGCGATCCACTGTCCCTCAGTTTGTTTATCCTAGAATTTGAGGTGCTTGGGAAAGGGTTCAGAAAACTGATGGATGCAGGTTCCTGTCTTCCATTCAGAGGAAGGAGAGGCAGTGTAACGGTATCCCATCTTCTTTTCGCTGATGATACTCTTCTTTTCCTAAGTGGAGGGCTCCATTCCGTCCGAGCGGCCAAGCATTTCCTTGACCTTTATCAGCAGGTCTAAGGCCAAAAGGTGGACTTCCATAAGAGTGTGTTCATGTACCTAGAAAGCATGGAAGCTTCCAGGATCGCGAGTATCCAAAGGGAACTGGGGTTGATTAATCTAGTGGAGAGCATGGTGTATTTAGGGGTCCCAATTTCAGCGGGTAGAAGGAAGAAAGACTCCTTTCAGAGACTGGTGGATAAAGTGGATGGGGGTATTAAATGTTAGAAAATAAGGTTCCTCTCTATGACGGTAGGGCCACATCGGTGAGCTACGTTTTGGTTAGCATACCAGTCCATAGGCTGGCTGCTACCCATGTCTCAGTTGGAGTTCTCAAAATTTTAGAGAGTCATTTTGTCGATTTTCTTTAGGACTGGACGGATGGCAAGAAAAAACTCCATTGGAGGAGCTGGTGGTACATTTCATTGCCTAAGAACGAAATGGGGGCTGGGGATTAGGCGGCTTCGGGATGTCATTACCGCGTTTCGCCTCAAGATGGCTTAGACAGTTTCGAACACAGCAGATAGTGGGCTATGGGCTTTGTTTATGCAGACTAGGTACAGCCAGGATCTGGAGCGTGAGGGTTAGCCTCACCTTACGCCCGCAGTTTCACCATTATGGAAGAGAATCAGAGCACTTCTCCCCTCCATCGAGGCTATAACCCAATGGCAAATTGGTGAAGCTAATTTAAGCCTTTGGAAAGACAACTGGTCCGGGTTGGGCCCTTTGCAAGATAGGATGACGACCAATATTCCTCCCACTATCTTAGCCTTTAAAGTGAAGGATCTTTTGGGGAAGATGGGCCCTTTCCATCCTTCCATTGTATTCTCCATGCTTTCTCAAAAAGATGTAGACGTTATTTTCTATGGGGGTCACTGTGTGACCAACGATGCTGATACCCCTTTCTAGCTGCCAAATCATTCTGGTAAGTTTTCAGTTTCGTCGGCGTGGGAAATTTGTCGTGCCCGCAGTACCCACACATTTTGGGGCAAAAAAAATCTGGAATGCAATGATTCCCTTGAAGGTGTCAACTCTTGTGTGGTGAATCCTCAGAGGGGCGGTTGTGGTAGATGCAGTCGTTCAATCCCAAGGGGTTCAGATTGCCTCGAGGTGTAGCAGTTGCGAGGAGTCCAATAGGCAGAGGCCAACAGTGGAGACTGCTGACCATGTTTTCTTGCACAGTGCCAGGGCGAGGTTGATCTAGTCTCACTTTGCCCAGCTATACGACGTCCACATTGTTCACAGTCCTTCGGTAGGGGAGTGGCTTTCCCATTGGTGGGGTTCGCGTATAGCTTATGGACCCACCAGTCCCTTTAAGAACTACTTGTCGTGCTTTATATTGTGGGAGGTATGTAAAGACAAGAATGCCTTTAGATTTGACGGGGTCTTGGTGAGTACGGGGATCTTGATATCGCGCATCTCCGGTTGGTTGAGAAGCATTGTCAACAACCGGGCCTCACCGGGGTCTCGTGCAGGCAGTCACAGCAGGGTTCTGAATTATTTGGGGATTGAAGTGCAGCCCCATCATGAGGAGTCCCACATGGTGTGTTGGAAGAAGCCTCCGAGTGGGTGGGTTAAACTCAACATGGACGGGTCGTCTCGGGGTAACCCGAGAGTGGCTGGAGGCGGGGGAGTGTACAGGGCTGAGGACGGTCGTTTTCTTTTTGGGTTTTACGCTAGCTACGGCCTTGCTTCTAACACCAGGGTTGAGATTCTTGCGGTCCACGATGGCCTTGTCCATTGCATCCATCACGGCCTCAAGAATATAATTGTTGAATCCAACTCGCTTCTGGTAGCCCTTTTCCTATCGGGTAGCTCTCGCCTGGGCTAGAAATGGAAGTATTGGCTTGATAGAATTAAGATTCTTAGTTCCTCCTGTAATGTACAGTTTTGACATATTTGTAGAGAAGGTAATGGGCCGGCGGATGGCATGGCCAATTTAGGTAGCGAGAAGCAAGACTCCGCCCTTCTCCCCTCCATCGCGGCTCTCCCTTGTTCACTCCCCAAGTGCAGGGTTGTGATGTAGTAATAAACTCGGTAAGACCGAGGTCGAATCCCAAGAGACTGAACTTGTACGTAATCTGAAAACTAACTAGATGTAGAACTAGAATGAGATGAAATCTAAATTGATTTGTAATTCGAGGAATGATTGTGAAATTATTATCTAAAACTTAGGAGAAATTCAAAGGAAAGACACTAGGGATTCAGAGGATCCACTTGTAGAGATCAGGGAGATCTTATGCCTGGATTAAAAATCAGGAAAATTAACTGAACTGCCATTGATAAAGTTTTCAAGAGATGAGAGGTATATGAATTAGAATGGATTCCATCACCAAACCATGCCCAGGAGACAAAGCGAACAACAGAATTAAACTAATTACCAGTCAACATGTTTATGAAGGTTAGGAAGGGTACCGTCATCCGACTATGCCCAGGAGATGATGGTGAACAACAGGGCTTCCTGACGTCATAAATATAAAGAAAAGAAACATGCTCAAAGCCATTGCAGACCCATTGTAATTTCAGTCACAACAGACCATCAAAGACTAAAAACATATTCCCATAATAAAACAAATATCAAATTCAATTAATAATTAAAACCAAATTAAAAGCATAAAATTGAATCTCCCATCCCACTACAAGCTTCACCTCTTAGACCTAGCTAAGAGGTTTAGCCGCTCATGATGAGGCTAGAACACATAAGAAGAAACCAAAACAAAATAAAATAAAATTATAAAGAAAAATAGAAACTCTATCTGTCGTTGCTCCACGTCTGGTGCTGCTCCAACGTCCTGGTTTTGATCTCAATGCCCTGGTCACGTCCCAGCCTTCTCCCTTTTATAGACAAAAGGTTCCGTCTGGGAGCTGCTGTGACAGAATCATAGATAAAGTCGGCTGCGAAAGAGTTCCGCACTCCCTGCGTAGATAAAACTGTAACGTGATTTGCGTTTGAATTTTTTTTCTTGGTGAACAGAGAACCAGATGCATGATCCAACCGGTCAAGCTTCTTGACCTTGGTCGGTTGTACCCTGGGAGAAACTTTCACAGTCTTGATCGCACCAGACAGTGGCCCACTGATCACCGAACAACCAGGATCCTCCAGTTAAGGAAAAGAATCAATTTCCCTTGCGCTTGAGCCCGTGCACACTGTATCTTGTATGAAGTCTCCAAAACTTATATTTTTGTATTGAAATGGGCCCTGAATAAGATATACGGTCCGGATCAGCCATTTGAAACCTTGATAGTGGCCCACCAGGCTCGTCCACAGGCTCTGTTTGCGAACAGAGCTTCCGACATTGCGCTGTGATGGTCGGTGGGCCCAAAATTGTTGGTGATGGAGAAATCTACTCCGTCCATTGTAATTCTGGCGAAAAACCATCCAGGTATGGAGAAATTGGATTGACTTCGAAGTGGTCCGCAAGATCTTCTCATTTCACCATTAATCTTGTGTTTAACCACGATCCAAGTACGTGCACGTGCATGGGAAAAAAAATAAAAGCTTGAAGATGGTTGTGGCCACACTCCTGAGAGAATGGACGATCCAGATTGATTAGTCGATCGCTGCCATGGTCATACAACGACCCTAGAATGGGTCGGTTTCGGACGTAGAACCAGCGCCTGCGTAACAGCGCTTACTCAGTGATGTTGGTGGGGTCCACGTTTGGGGGTTTAGACAAAATCCACTCCGTTCATTGTTTTTGGTTCAGAAAACCGTTTGGAGATGATCGGTTTTGGACGAGCTTCTGTCGTGGCCCACTGAAGTATAGCCCAACCGTCCATCCTGTGTTCAACGATCAGGATCTTCCAATAGTTTGCAAGGTTGAGAAACGACACCTAGGTGAGGTTACTACCCCCCCCCCCCCCCCCCATGTACATAGTGAACGGTTCAAATTGACGATTTGGATGATGGGTGAGGTCCACTACTCAAAAATGGACGGACAGCGCCCGTCCGCTGTCGCCAAGTGGGAGATGGTGCGGGTCAGCCCGGCTTTGACCGGGCTGACCGTCCGGTGCGGCGCGGTCACGTGCACCCTCATGTACATGCGTTGTACATGCGGGGTCCACCGTGATGTTCATGAGAAATCCAATCCAACCATTTGTTTTGTCACCTCCTAAAACAGGCTGAGACCGAAAGTGAAGCATATCCAGATATCAGGTGGGCCCCAGTTTGACAATTTGTGGGCTAATCTGACCGTTGGCCCACTTTCATAGTGATCCAATGGCTGAAATTTAATATGTACGGTTAATATATGGCCTCTATCTCATGTATGAAGTTTCGGGCCGAATGGATGGCGGGAACCCTGTGATCTTGCATTCTAGACCATTTTCGGGCCTCTTCATCGTGAGTGGCTGGAATTTCTCTGATCTCCGGCGTATAAATCCTTGATCTTGGTCCCATGGAGTCCCATCCAATGCCTTGGTGATGCCCAAGCCTTAAATCCACGCTTTTAACACCATATTTCCATCCAAGCTCGTAAATATACCCTGCATCATAATTACGATTAAACGGGCCATTAAACAGTGTCATGCTCATAAATCCAGGTAATAAATGGGGTCTGATATGCAATATTTGACCCTCAACATCCCTCAGGTGGTGAGAGGCCTCCTGTTCCTCAATAAGGTGGGCATAGGGGCTGTTAGAAAGAGATTTAAAAGGTAGTGGCCATTGGTATGGTTGCGAATTCGGGTTTTGTTTGTAGCGTTCTGTTTTTCTTCTCTTCTTTGTGGCTTCCCTGCTAGCTTTTTAGGGGGAGTTGTTAGCCTAGGTGTGCAGATTGGAAATGATAGGCGGCTTGTCTAGGTAGCTAGTTGTCGCTTGAATGTGGTTCTTTTTGGGGTGAGGCCCGTTCATTTTGTGGTGCCCCCTTCTTCCCTGTATAGCTCCTTTTGTTTAATGAAGCAGAGGAAGTAAAAAAAAAAAAAAGGTCAAATCAAATCATTTTATAAGTAAAAAAATCTATGCATGTCATCACGATCCACATTATGAAATAGATAATACTAAGTGTATGTTGGGTCTATTATATGTAGGTCTCATCAAATGTGATTCATGACTCATCTCATTTTCTCATGACTTGTCTTTCTAGGCATGCCATAATGTTAATTGTATATAGAAGAGAAATAAATCCATTATATTATTTCGAATTTGATTAGTCACATTTTCATTTTTAGGGTAAAATTTGAAAACAACATCTAATTACTATATCCCTATCTTCCATTCTTTGTAATAAATGGAAATTTACACCTCGTCATGTAAAAATCACCCCAATAATGCCTTAACTTATTATGGTTGGTCTACTTATGCAAGTGGACAATAGCTTACTAACAATGATGTAAATATCTCAAGATCTCAAAGTAAATTTTAGTTATTTGCATACTAATTTAAATGATTTACATAATATCAGATAAGGAGAATGATCAATTATTAACGAGATACAAAATACATCATAAAATATGGAAGTACATTATTATATCTCAAGTGTTTTTTTTTTTTTTTTTTTTTTTTTTTGCATGGTGTGAACTTAGAAATTTTTTCTAACCATAGATTTTGTCATGGAATTTGCCAATATCTCCTCAGTAGAGATATAGTTGAGGAGAACTCTTTTGTTTCTATCTTACTTTTGAATATAATAATATTTTATCTTGATGTGCTTAGACTTTTGATGGTGTTTAAAATCCTTTGCGAAATCAAGAGTAGATATATCTGGTGATGTAGCTCATGTATGCTTAGTACAACACCTGCATTCCTAAGAATCTCTTAACCCATACACCCTCCGAATAGTAGCACAACATGTAATCTACTTAGCTGTCATGGATGAAAAAGCTGCGAATCTCTAATTCTTGCTCAACTAAGAGATATCACCTCCTTTGAACAAGAATAAATAGCCTAAAGTTATTGTTATCACAGATAGTAACATTTTTTATTATTTATTTATTTTTTATTTTTTTAAGTTGAAGATTCATGCATGCCTTCATAACATAATATTAGGTCCTTGATTCCTATGACATAATGGAATATATGCTTGACAACTTGTAAATTAATCAGACTATCTTGAGTTACTCTAATAATTACCAACTATGACAACTATATAACTAATATTCAACATGGTGCAACGCATAATATACTATTTACCAAAAAAAAAAAAAAAAACTAACAAAGCACACTGGAAGTGGAGATGCAACAAGTGGAGATGAAAATTTTAAGAAGTTGCCCCTAGCTAAAATCTCATAATCTACGACAGACTAAATACTATAGAACTATGATGACTTAGCCATTAGGATGTATGGTTATTATTTGAAGAGCTCTGTGGTTTACGTTTACAGATTTCAAGGGCATTGAATACATGGAAGGAAGGTGTGAGGTACCCTTCTCCACTTGTATAGATTTATAGACTTTAAAAAAAAAATTTAGATTATTTGAAATTCTAGCTATAAATTACTATTTAAAAATAATTAAATGAGTAAACAAAGAAATAAAACAAATATATAGCAAGAAAGAGCATGAGAAAGGAAATGTAGCAACATAGTAAATAGAAATGTAGCAACATAGTAAATAAAAAACAATGTCAAAAAATAGTAAATGAATTTCTTCGATTAACAGAGGGCCTGGAGATGTGAGTGAAGAGGAAAGAATTTTGATACTCCCCTATGAAAAGAATTATTAGAGCTTTGAGGTCTATAATTTATATTAGAGAGAGATGAATGAATTAGATAGGTTCAGCTCGATGAGTTAGTCTTATCCTGTCCTCATTGACTCAAATGAGTGGCCAATGTTGTTTGAATGTCTTCAATTTGTGCATGAAATATGGGTCTTGAGCGATTGAATAGCCTGCTCGATCAATCGAGTGTGCCTCAAATTATGTAGATTGGTCTTTGGACAGGTTCGGTCAATCAACCTGTGAGGTTCAAGCGATTAACTTTTTTTTGGATAATACTAGTAAACTCTCTACACCCTTTTTTAGTATGTTTGAGCGATCAAACATGTGGTTATCGATCAATTGAGGGCTACTTGATCGATGTCAATCGATCGATGCTTAGATCGATGGCATATACAGTTTTGCATAATTGCACGATTTGTTTCCTACTCTGGGTATTATGCTATATGTGGGTGTGATGTGGTATTATGGTATAATTAAGAGAGCTTAAACATTTTTAAGAGATGATTTTGAAGGGAGTCTAGGTTTTTTTTTTTTTTTTTTTCCTTTAAGTGTTTCGCATCTATAAGCTCATCAATCTCTTGTAATTCGTTATCTATATTAGATTTCGTTATTGCTTTGTGAGTTGTTTTTTCCCCCAATGATTTTTATGTAAAATCGTGTGTTCTCGTGCATGCTTTATTGTGTTTATCTTTCTTTTTTTTCTTTTTTGAATTTAAGGTTTGCTTACACAGTCCCCCAACAAGTGGTATTAACACTATGGGTTGAGATTCAAGTTTAAATCTGAGACATGTCGATGAAGGGATCCAACATTTAGTATGAAACTAAAATGTTCACTGGTAAAAATAAATTTAAACTATGGAAGGAGAAGATGAGAGGCCTTGTAGTTCAATAAGAATTGCAACAGACACTCCTTGGTATAACAAAGCGTCTTTCGAATATGATCGATGGAGATTGGGAAGAACTAGATGAGAGAGAAAAAACTCGATTCAATTATGCATATACGATGAGGTTCTTTATAATGTCCTTGATTAAAAGACCACCACAACACTTTGAAAGAAGTTAGAAGGCTTGTACATGATGAAATCTATATTGAATAATCTGTATCTTAAAAAACTATTCTATAATCTAAAGATGGAGGAGGGGTTTGATATTAATGAACACACTGGTCCTTTCAATCAGTTATTTTGCAAATTGACGAGTTTAGAAGTAATGATCGACACGCAAGATCAAGTCCTAATTCTATTAAATTTCCTTCTAGAGTCTTATGAAAGTGTCGTGGACACTATATGCTACGTTATGGAGACCATTGACTCCAAAACTATCATCTTAGTCATTCATTCAAAGCAGTTAATTAAGAAAGAAGGATAGTGGCGGTAGTTCCTCTACAGATGCGTTGGTAGCTAGGTGAAGAAATTTTGAGCAGGAGAAAAAAGTTCGTAATCTTGATCCAAATCAAAGTGCAAAGGAAAGATGAAGTGCTAGAATTATGGGAGATAGGGGCATATAAAAATCAGATAAAGCGTCGAAGGAGGACAACACAACAAAATTCTGTGAGGAGGTAGATAGTGGTGGCATTCTAACCACATCCAAATCTAGGTATCTCACCAATAAGTGAATTTTGGATTTAGGGGCTTCATGCCACGTGACTTTTCAGTGGAGTTGGTTCACCAGTTACAATGTGTGTGTTGGTGGCCAGGTGTTTATGGGTAATAATTACTTTGCCTATAAGGTTGTTGGAATTAGAACGGTGCGCAACAAGATGTTTGATGGAACATAGCATATCCCGATGGATGTGAGACACGTTCTTGAGCTAAGGAGGAATCTGATTTCTCTAGGTGCTCTCGATGCACTTGGGTGCAAGTTCACCGGATTTGATCATGTCTTAAAGGTTTCAATGGGGGCACTCATAGTGATGAAAAGCGCAGTGGAGCAGTAACCTTTACAAGATGATCGGAAATACCATATCAGGTAGAGTTACATCGTTTGTAATTGAATTTACATTGACTCATTTGTGGCATGCCACATGAACAAGCATAGCTAGGCCGCATGAGCGAGTGTGGCATGGAGTTACTTTTTTATCGTTGTTTGATTTATGTGTTTAAAAGTATTAATCTTAATATATGTGAGCATAAATTATTTATATGATAAAAAATCATGGTCGTCTTTTAAATATGAAAAACATGTAAGTAAGGAGATTTTAGATTATGTGCATTCACATGTATGAGGGTTGTTGCCCGTTGTTCCTAGTGGAGAATCATTTTTTTGTCCTGTTCATAAATGACTACTCTAGAAATGTATGAGTTTACTTTATGAAATATAAATTCGATTTTTTGGCTACCTTCAAGGTGTGGAAGGTGATTGTAGAAAAACAATCATGAAAAAAATTAAAATTGTTAAGGACAACCTATGGTGGACAATTCACTTCAAAGGAATTTAATTAGTTTTGTAAAGATGATGGGATTGTACAACATAACATAGTTAGACACACACCAGATCAGAATGGCGTAGAGGAATGAATGAATTAGACTATCTTGGAGAGATCATGATGTATATTGAGCAATGTCGGGTTAGGCAATGAGATATGGACTAAGGCTGTTAACATGTCTTGTTACTTAATGAATAAGTTCCCAACTATCTCGTTAAATTGTAAAATTTAAAAGGAATAAAGTGGTCATGATATAGACTACTCAGGGTTGTGAGTATTTAGTTGTGACGCTTACCCTCATGTAACGTCAGTTGAGAGATATAAGGTATACCAAAGGGATAAGAAGCGTACATTTGTGGACTATGGTGATGGTGTGAAGGGATACATATTATATGATCGAGTTACACAGAAGATCATGATTAGTTGTGATATTATGTTTGATGAGAATTTCTTGTTCTATAAGAATGAACACAAGAAAATGATAAAATTAACGGTTATTGATGTCGAATTAAAAAATAAAGAAACCAAGCAGCACGAAGAGGTACAAGAGCAGATGGAATAGCCACCTGTGAGGAGAAATCTATTGAGATGTGGAGCCACATCTAGGGCCACGCACAACCAGTCGTGCCCCTTGCTCGACCGATCGTGGAGCCCACTCGACCGGTTGTGACCAGTCGTAGACTGGCTCGACTCAAAGTCCAGCGAGCATAGCTTTTTGGGTTCCGAGGTGCTCGATCGGTCGTGGCCATCCTAGACCGGTCGTGGGGTCCGGTCGACCGATCGTGCAGTCTGCTCGACCGGTCGTGGGGTCCGCTCGACCGATCGTGTAGTTTGCTCAACCGGTCGTGGTTACGCAAATTCATTTCCGAATCTGATGCGAACTGCGGATTTTTGAGTCACCTTTCCTAAGGGTGCGAAAGGGAAGTTACCTAAACTATAAATAGGTGTCCCTAGGGCTATTTTAGGGTTAAGGTGAATATTGGAAGTTATTCTAAGGTGTGGGCAAAGGGTTATCTTTGTATTTTCAAGAGAGAGGTTAGTATATTGCCTTGTAATCTTTGTTATTCTTCATAGTGGAAGTTTGCATCTGTGGTTTTTTTAACCCTAGTTTAGGATTTTTCCACGTATATCTTGTCTTGTGGTTTGTTTGGATTACTTTAATCTGTTTCTAGTTTATTTTTCTTCTTGTTTATCGTTTGTGGGTAAGACTTGAGATTGGATCTCGGTTCACTGTGTTGTTGGCGTGCTGCACAACAACTGGTATTAAAGCTATTGGTATAGTTCTATTTGGAGCGATGACGGAAGAAGGGAAAACTAAAATTGAGAAGCTTGATGGTTTAAAATTTACCTTCTGAAAGATGCAGATGGAGGATTATCTGTATCAGAGGGACCTCTATATTCTTCTAGGAGAAAAAGCGAAGAAACCAGAAAAGATGACAGATGATGAATGATTTTTACTGAATAGGAAAGCTTTAGGAACAATCTAACTCTCTTTGTCTAAGAGCATCGCCTTCAATATATCCAAGGTAAAAACTACAAAAGAATTAATGGAAGCCCTAGCCACCATGTTTGAAAAGCCCTTAGCATCCAACAAGGTTCATCTTATGAAACAGCTATTCAACATGAAGATGTCAGATGGTGGGAACGTGACTGAACATCTAAACAAGTTCAATACAGTCACGAGCCAGTTGGAATCCGTTGACATTATTTTTTAGGATGAGGTCAGGGTGTTATTGATCTTATCCAGTTTGCCAGATAGTTGGGATGGTTTAGTGATTGCTGTGAGAAATTCTTCAGGGTCGACAAAGCTGAAATTTGATGATGTGGTCGGTCTAATTCTCAGTGAAGAATCTAGAAGAAAGGCATCAGGAGTTTCAGGGGATTCAGGGAATGCTTTAAACTTTGAAGGAAGAGGAAGATCGCTGAACAAAGGAGACAATAAACACAGGCGTTCTAAGTCGAGGAAGAAGTTAAGGGACCAAAAGATAAAGATGAGTGTTGGCATTGCAGTAAGAAGGGGCACATGAAACGTGATTACAGGGCACTCAAGAAACAAGAAGGAAGCTCTCAAGGCAGGAAGGATTTAGTGAATCTATCTGAGGAGAGTGACATAGATGCGTTGATCTTGTCTCTTGATGCGAGGAATGAGTCATGGGTTATAAACTCGTGTGCTTTGTTTCATGCCACCTCATGTAAGGAAGTTCTGTGCGATTATGTGTCAGGTGACTTTGGGAGAGTCTACCTGGGTGATGATGAGTCGTGCAGTATTGTAGGAAATGGAGACGTTCATGTCAATCAGAAAGACGGAATGGTTTTGAAATTGAAGGATGTCAGACATGTACCGAGTTTGAAGCGTAACTTGATCTCAGTGGGGCAGTTGGCCGATACTGGTTATGTAACGACATTCATTAGTGATTCCTGGTATATCACAAAAGGTGCTTTGGTGATATCTCGAGGTAAGAAGGAAGGTACCTTATACATGACTTCAAGATCGTATAGTTCACTCGCAGTCGAATCAACTGGAGTGAATGGCCAGTTATGACATCAAAGGTTGGGACATATGAGTGAGAAAGGGATGAAAGTGCTATTGTCAAAAAGGAAGCTACTAGGGCTGAAGTCTATTGACTTGGAATTCTGCGAGGACTACGTGTGTAACAAGCAGAAGAGGGTAAGCTTTAAGAAGACCGGACATGCTCCAAAGACTCATCTGTTGGAGCTTGTATACAATGATGTGTGGGGACCGACACAGGTATTATCTCTTGGTGGCTCACGTTATTTTGTTTCCTTTATTGATGATGCTAGTAGAAAACTGTAAGCCTATTTCTTAAAACATAAATCTGATGTATTTGATGTATTTAAGAAGTGAAAAGTTATGGTAGAAAATGAGACAGGTAAAACAGTAAAATATTTCAGATTTGATAATGGGGGAGAGTACTATGATAAGAGATTTGAGGAGTATTATGCAGCAGATGGAATCAAATATCAGAAATAATTCCAGGGACACCGCAACAGAATGGTGTGGCTGAGTGCATTAACAGGACCATCCTTGAGCGCGCCAGGAGCATGAGGTTACATGCAGGGTTACCCAAGATCTTTTGGACAGATGCTGTGAATAATGCTACATATCTCATCAATAGAAGTCCCTCATCACCATTGATGGTGGGCTACTAGAAGAAACATGGACTGGGAAAGAAGTGAACCTTACACATCTCAGAGTGCTTGGTTGCACTTCATATGTTCACATTGATGCAGAGCACAGAAATAAGCTGGATGCGAAGTCCAGGAGGTGCACTTTTGTAGGCTACAAGCAGCATGATTTTGGCTATAAGTTTTGGAATGCAGAAAATAGGAAAATCATCATAAGCAAGGACGTAGTCTTCAATGAAAAAGTGATGCATAAGGACAATGTGCAGGAAAATAAGGCCGAGGAGAAAGAATTCGTAGAGATGGAAGAGTTACCGGACACGGGTGTTACAACGCCACAGGATGATAATGCACAGGAGCATTATGAGGTAGAGCCGCATACACCAGTTATGAGGAGGTCTACTCGGGAGAGGAGACCCACGGTTCGATACTCACCCTCCTTACATTATCTACTGCTAACAGATAATGGTGAGCCAGAGTGTTTTGAAGAGGCGTTACAGTCAAATACACAGGTTAAGTGGGAGCAGGCCATGGATGAGGAGATGGACTCTTTTGAGTCTAATTGTACATGGGAGCTAGTCACTCTACCTAAGGGTAAGAAAGCTCTTCATAACAAGTGGGTTTATAGACTGAAGGAGGAGTATGGTGGTTCGAAACGGTACAAGGTTAGATTGGTTGTGAAAGGGTTTCAACAAAAGGTAGGTATTGATTTCACTAAAATATTTTCACCTGTGGTGAAAATTTCGACGATTCACATGGTCTTGAGTATAGTGGCTATAGAGGACTTACATCTAGAGCAGGTAGATGTTAAGACAGAGTTTCTTCATGGGGACCTTGAAGAAGATATATATATGTGCATCAGCCGACAGGATACGTGGCACCAGGAAAGGAGAACAAGGTATGCAGACTGAAGAAGAGTCTATATGGCCTGAATCAGGCCCCAAGGTAGTGGTACAAGAAGTTTGACAGTTTCATGTTGGAAAACGGTTACAGGAGATGTCATGCTGACCACTGTTGCTATTTGAAGAAGTTTGATACGTCATACATCATCCTTCTTCTGTACGTTGATGACATGCTTGTGGCTGGTTCAAGCATGAAGGACTTCTCAGATCTCAAAAGACAACTGGCTAGAGAATTTACCATGAAGGATTTAAGATCTGCAAAACAAATCCTAGGCATGAGGATAAAGCGTGAAAGGGAAAACAAGAAACTGGTTTTGTCACAGGCAGAGTACATAGCCAAGGTACTTGATTGATTCAATATGCGAGGTGTTAAGCTGGTTAAAACTCCATTAGCCAACCACTTCAAGCTATCTAAGAAACAAGGTATAAAGACGCAGGAGGAACGGGACTACATACTACCAAAAAAAGGGACAAAGGATACAGACCACGTTAGTTTTTTGCTACGGATATAAACCTTAGCTACATTTACTATGGTTTTAATCCGTAGCTAAAAAGTTGACACACCATTAATAATTAATGGTGTTGTAAGGGGCTCAATGGGGCCTTAAAAAAATATGTCCTATCTAAGCCGTCCATATATTTGGAAATATTACTTTAGAGCATGAAATAAAAAATCAACTAGATCGAAGGCTCAAGTGGACCACACGGTAGGAAACATGGATATTAAATCATATTTGTTTCTTATGGTGTGGTCCACTTAGGCCTTAGATCTACCTTAAATTTAGGAATATAAACTAAAATAAATTAATAAAATTATTGGTCGGAATGGATAAACCAAATACATCATGGTGGGCCCCACAGAACCCCCGTCAGGACCGTCCACGGTCCACACCCAAATTTGGGCACGTGCTCAAAACAGAGCCGCGCCCAATAAGGGTTCTCTCTCTCTCTCTCTCTCTCTCTCTCTCTCTCTCTCGCTCTCTCCCCGTTCCCTAATCTCTTCTTTCCCCAGTCCTCTCTCTCCCTCCCGGTCTCTGCTCCATCTCTCTCATTCTCCTCCCTCTATCTCCAATGCATCAGCCACGCCGTGAAGCTCTTCTATCTCTCTCCATTGCAGAGGGACGGAGATGGATTCATGATGATGCCTGCGTGGATGGGTTCGGCAATCACGGGCTGCAAATGTGGTCACTGGAGATGAGAGACAAAGAAGATGAGGGTTTGAGTTGCACCAAATCTGCCGGAAACAATGGCTGTTAGCAAAGTCGGGGTTTTTTTTTTTCTTGACAGGGGGTGATGCTGGCCGTGGACCCTGGTGCATTTGGGCAGTGCTAGTGTATTCCGGTGCTGCAGATGAAGATGACGGTGATGAACCACCTCTGGTATTGTTTTTCTTGGATTCCTGTTTTTTTCCTGATAAATTTTATGAGGAGATTTAGGGCTTTGGAGTCTGATTTCGGTTCCTAAGTATTTACTAAATGCTTCAAAGTGCTCCTTCGTGGCAAGTCTATTTCCTCCACTTCCGGAGGTGTCATCAAAATCATCCAAATTTTCTTCCATTGGAACATGCTTTAAGTTGATTAGGTCCATTCCACTTTTGATGAAATAACTACTCTGATTTTATTTTAGTATTTTGGAGTTCAATTTTTATTTTGACCAGTTCCTTGTGTGTTTTTCCTCTAAAATTCGTGTATGGTTTTCTTTATATTAGAGCTTCATGGATTTTTATTTTCTGGTTCTTGAACTATCTTGTATGCAGTAGGGTAATATTCTTCATTCATATTTAATACCTCTCATAAAAAAAGAAGAAGCAAAGAAATTCATGGAAATTTCTCCTCTTTCTTGGGATTTATCAATTTTCACATGGTGTTAGAGGCTCTCTAGGATGACCCTATGTGGATTGGAATAGTGCCCGTCAAATCTATCAGTGTATCTCTTTTCATGGACTTACAATCTCTTGTTCTTTCGTCAAAAGCAATCATCCTTCACCTATGGCTGCGCGAGTAAATTTTTTCTAGCTTCACTATAAATTTTAAATTGTTCATCTTTCCCGAAGATCACAATTGCTAACGGACCTCCTCAGCTTGAGTTTGAATGTTCTGATTCTATTATAGCAGTTAGGAGTTAAATCTAAAATTTGTGTATTGTTGTATTTATATTGAGTACATGAAGTTTGCAACAAAATCCCACTCTCATATAAATACAAGAGAACCTCCTACAATAAATATTCTCTGGTATTATCTTATCTTGAAGTTTTAATGCTCCCATTAAAGTGGGTCAGAACTTCTCTAAGTAGCTCTAAACATGTCAAAAACTTTATACCTCGATTTCCAAATATAAATAAAAATCTGATAATAATCTGCATAGAGGAAACAAAATACCTAACCTAGAGCAGAGACAGTAGCATCTGGTTCCCAGGTGTTAGTATGAATCAACTCAAAGGGCACGGTGGCCCATTTATCTTTTCTGGGAGGAATTGCTCTAAGATGGTTTTTGAATCCTTGTTTTCTTTTACTAATGGTGTAGTTGTATTGATTTAAGAGGTCTCACTGTCTATGACTCTTTGGTTTTCTAGTGCTTAATTGATTTGTTCCAGTGATTAATGTAACCTTCTTCCATTTTGAACTTAATGAGGCTTCCTACCGTTCATAGAGCTTTGCAAATTTTCTTACTACTATACATGTACACACAACCCTACTGGTGCACTCGTTCTCTTTCGTGCATAAATGCTTAAATTACATGCAGTCCCTTGTGCTAACATTTCTCTCTTTTGGAAATGATAAAATCGCAGCTGCAACTACAACTTTTGATGGAGACCTTAAATTCAACAGAGCCTCATTACATCAGATGTGTCAAGACAAACAATGTCCTCAAGCTTGCTATTTTTGAGAATGCCAACATTATCCAACAACTACGTTGTGGTGTAAGTACACAATGGAAAACATCATTATTGCCTTTGTCATTCTTCATTAACTTTCACATGGAGCTGTTCAAATTCAGTTGTTATTTACATATAATATTTTGTACCAAACTTTCATACTCTCAAGGTGTTCTTGAGGCAATTAGGATCATTTGTCTTTGATATCCTACGCATTTAACATTTTATGAATTTCTTCACCGTTTTGGTCTACTTGCTCCGAAGCTTTGGAAGGAAAGTAAATCATTGTTTATGTTTTTATGCTCAGCAATGAAGTCAGTTGTATGGTTTCAAGTTTGTTAGTCAAGTACCTATCGTGGTTGTTAGAAGATTGATTTGAAGTAGAAATTGATGCTGCTTCATGTGAATTTTACATTCCTGTACAGCTATGATGATAAGATTGCATGCCAAAAGATTCTTGACAAAAAAGGGTTGAAAGGCTATCAGGTAATTCCAACATTTTCTCAAAATTCATAGTGTTGCTACTGGTGTAACTCAATGCCTTTCATTACATTTTCCAGTGGTTTCTGATGGCATCTACTGTTAGTCTTGTATCCGTATGTTTATATATCATAATCATTATTATCTGCTACTGATGCAACTCAATGCCTTCCATTACATTTTTTAGTGGTTTTTGATGGCATCTAATAGAAGTAATCTTGTATCCGTATGTTTATCATCATCATTATCATCAAGCCTTATCCTAACTAATTAGGGTTGACTAAGAAAATCCTGTTCCCCAATTGAACTCTATGAAGGAGCATAACTTCAGTTAAGAATTCTTTTCTTATACCGTACTTTCACTAAATTAATTGTTACATGATAGAAATATCTATGAAATAGAATAAGGAGAAGGGAAACCTATTGTTTTCTTTTTAAGGCAAGGTTCATCCACTTCTTAGGGCCCATCAAATCACTAAACCGTAGCAAAAGTTACTACAGTTTTAATCCGTAGCTAAAAAGTTGTCACACCATTAATAATTAAAGATGGTGTAAGGGGATCTATTGGGCCTAAAAAAATATATGTGTTCTATCTAAGCCTTTCATCTATTTTGAAATATTATTTTATGGCATGAAATCAAACATCAGCTAGTTCGAAGGCTCAAGTGGACCACATGGTAGGAAACATGAAGATTAATTCAATTTTTCTTCCTATGGTGTGGTCCACTTAAGCCTTCAATATACTTTAATTTTGGTATCAAGAATTAAAATAATTTGTTAAAATTAATAGTCAGAATGGATGAACCAAATACATCATGGTGGGCCCCAAGGAGCCCCTGCCCAGACCATCCATGGTCCATCACGCCCAAAAACTGGGCGCGCTCTCAAAAACACACCCGCGTCGAGAGTGTGCCCAAAACTTTTCATCTCTCTCTCTCCCTCTTCCTTCCCTACCCTATTTTCCACTACTCTCCCCGCCCCTAACTCTCTCTCTCTCTCTCTCTCTCTCTCTCTCTCTCTTGTGCGTGTACCGGGCATTGAATGTTAGATCTAGCATGGCGTCGGCACTGAGAAGTGAAGCATCTCTCTCTATCTCTGTAGCAGATCTCGAAAGGTAATTTCTGTGCCCTAATTTCGTTGATCTCTGTTTACAATGATTTGAGGAGAGGATTTCGTTCTGTTTTTTTGAAATCTAACATGGATTTTGTTTATTTTCTGATGACTTTGCTTCTTGCTTGGGATTTCTGAGGGTTTTTATTGGAAGTTCTTTTCAAATCAGATTGGGATGTGATGCTGTGTATATTTTTTGCTTAGGTTTCACATTTGCTACTTTTAGAGGAGATTTTTATGGATATTTCACATTTTCGGTGGTGGTTTCTAAGGAGTATTTAGGCTTCTCCCCTTTTTTTTTTTTTCTTTTTTACTAAGAAACTAAATTAGGCGCATAGCATGGGTCTTTCAAAAACTTGAAGAAGTCTTACAAATCCATTCGCATGTTTTCCTCCATAGACTCGACTCAGACCGTTTGTGCAAACTAGGCTGTTGAATTTCTATGCGAAATATGAAGAGATTGGGTGTGCATGTGGGGTGTTTGATGAAATTCCTAAGAGGAATCTAATCGTGTGGAATGCAATGATTTGTGTGACTCAATCCCATGGATCTTAAGACAATCCACTGACAATACCATCATTACCTTTAAATCCCATCCAATCCACCCTAATCCGTTCAAATTTGCTTAGGACGTGTTTGGTTCGAGGGATTGGAAGGGATGGGAAGGTTTAATCCCAGGATTGGCCAAGCGTGCCAAACAGACTCAATATAGCAATCCCATGGATCTTACGACAATCCACTGACAACACCATCATTACCTTGAAATCCATGCCATCCACCCTAATACCATTCAATCCCTTCCAATCCACCCGGCCAAATGGGCCCTAAACCTATAACCTAAACCTAAACCTATAACCTATAACCTACTTATAACCTACACCTAAACCTAAACCTATAACCTAAACCTATAACCTAAACTTAAACCTATAACCTATAACCTAAACCTAAACCTAAACCTAAACCTATCTTACTCATGTCTTTCTCTCTTACTATGTAATGTTTCTACAAGTATGTTCCAATTTTGTTAGTTATATATGTAATAGCTTATTGAGGACATGTAAAAAGCAAAGGAAGATATGGAAAAACTGAAAGGGGAGGCACAAGCCAACAAGGATCACATGCTACAGGTGGTTTGGATTTTTTACTTGGATTTATTATCTGATACTCTTACAGATTTAAATATTTTATGATATTTTTCTGACAGTATAAAGAAATAGCTTCAAAGTTTCTTGTAAATCGGGCTTCTTTGACATATATAACTCCAGAATCTAGGCCTTGTAATTAATTAAAACTTTATATATATTATCCATTGGATGCCAGGACTCCTTGCCATGTCATTCAAACTCTTTTACATGGTAACATGCCTACCCAGGTAAAAGATTTGGGTGTGGAACTTGGAAGTAGTAAGCAGAAAAGTAAACAAAACCTGCAACAAGCCATCTTAATTGAAAGGGAAAGAGTTACTCAAATGCAATGGGATATGGAAGAACTTTGTAGGAAGTATTTGGAGATGGAGTTGAAGCTAAAGTTCGAACATGTTCCTTTTTTGTAATTCTTATGATAGGTTGAGTAAAGTGAAGTATTATTTATTTAGAAATGTGAATGTGGGATGCATTTTATGATTTGATTGCTATTTGTAATGAATGCATCATTTTTTTTCCTGATTGCATTTTAGGTACTATTCCTATCAGCATTAATTGTATTAGCTTAGATGAGTTCACATTTGCTAGAACATTTCTCAAATTAGTTTATCAATAGATCTAATTAAAAGCTTGTGAAACTAATTAGAATACCAATCAATCTCATCTCTTTACAGGGTTCTCATCATTGATAGATACTTTGCTACTGCACATGTTACCTTTGTAGATATTGATTGATCTCTAACTGGTTTTGGACCTTCTTTCCAACATGCAGATATTGAACCTTGTTGATGTTCAGTGTCATTCTGGAAGTCTATTTGTTAATTCATATTGTCTCATATAAAAGCTAGTTTTAAGTGACAGTTTTTCTATTGACAGCTGAGAACCCAACTTCAGTACCTCAATGCTTCACCATGGCGCCTGAGCATCCTCCTGTGTGGACTGGTCTCTATCCTGGTTTCTTTCCCAACTTTGAGGTAATATTTCGCCTATTTTATTTCTTGTTTCTTATTGTAATTTCCTTGTTTGGCTCATTGTTTATATTTGTCTAGACTCTAGTCACATTAACTCATTACTAGCCAAACTCTATTAACTTATGATGTTGCTTACAATTATATCTTAGTCACGACTAGTTGTGTTTTGTTTTGAAGGATTTTAGCTCCAGGTTTCACATACTAATCCAAGTACTAACAAAATTATTACAATTTTGGGTGGGGTTATGTTTCTTCTAAACATCAAATCACAAGCATCCTTCTCACAGATAATAGTGGAACTTGAAGAACTCCTGTAAGAGGTTCGGGTAAAATCCTTTTCCTAGATTCAAGCATCTGGTACGTCTCTTGTCAAGAATGCACATGATTGGAGTGGTCTGGCCATTTGGACAGGCCATATTTATGTATTTGCTCGAAATTGATAGAGCAGACTTGGATGTGCGTCGGAGCTATCCGGAAGAGCTGGGGTCCCTAGAAGGTGGGAACCGCTGTTATGACCATGATGAAGCTATCCATTTCCTATGGACAGCATTGAAAGGGCCTGGCAATTTGGACAGGCCGTATTCATGTATTTGCTCAAAATTAATGGAGCAGGTCCGGATGTGCGTCGAAGCTATCCGGGTGAGCGGGAGTCCCTGGAAGGTGGGAACCACTGATCATGATGAAGCTGTCCATTTCCTATGGACAGCATTGGAAGGGCTTAGTCATTTGGACAGGCCGTGTTTATGTATTTGTTCGAAATTAATGGAGCAGACCCGGATGTGCGTTGGAGCTATCCAGATGAGCGGGGGTCCCTGGAAGGTGGGAACCGCTGACCATGATGAAGCTGTCCATTTCCTATGGACAGCATTGGAAGGGCCTGGCCATTTGGACAGGCCGTGTTTATATCTGTATTTGCAGGGACCACACCCTTAACCTATAACCTAAACCTATTCTCACATCCCAAAACCTATAACTACAACCCAAACCTTAACCTAAACCTATAACCTATAACCTAAACCTATAACCTAAACTCAATTCCCTAAACTTTAACCTACAACCTAACCTATTCTCAAATCCCTAAACCTAAACCTACACCTAATCCTAATCTTAACTCCCTAACCTAAACCTAAACCTAAACTTGAAAACCCAAACCTAAACCCGATATCGAACCCGAACCCGATTTCCTAAACCTAAACCTTAACCTATTCTCAATTCCCGAAACCTATAGCTTATAACTCGAACCTAAACCTAAAACCTAAAACCAAAACCAAAACCAAAACCAAAACCTATAACCTAAACCCAAACCCATTCCCAAATCCCAAAACCTATAACCTAAACCGAAACCTTAACCTAAACCTATAACCTATAACCTAAACCAAAACCTATAACTAAAACCAAAACCAAAATCTATAATCTAAACCCGAAACCATTCTCAAATCCTATAACCTAAACCTATAACCTATATCCTAAACCAAAACCTATAACCTAAACCAAAACCAAAACCTATAGCCTAAACCTAAATTAAAACCTATAACCTAAACCTTAACCTTAACCTAAACCTATAACCTATAACCAAAACCAAAACCTATAGCCTAAACCCGAACCCATTCTCAAATCCCAAAACCTATAACTTAAACCAAAATCAAAACCTATAACCTAAACCCGAACCCATTCTCAAATCCCAAAACCTATAACATAAACCGAAACCTTAACCTAAACCTAACCTATAACCTAAACCAAAACCTATAACTTAAACCAAAACCAAAACCTATAACCTAAACCCGAACCTATTCTCAAATCCCAAAACTTATAACATAAACCGAAACCTTAACCTTAACCTATAACCTATAACCTAAACCAAAACTATAACTCAAACCAAAACCAAAACCTATAACCTAAACCCGAACCTATTCTCAAATCCCAAAACCTATAACCTAAACCGAAACCTTAATTAAAACCTATAACCTATAACCAAAACCAAAACCTATAACCTAAACCAAAACTAAAACCTATAACCTAAACCCAAACCCTATTCTCAAATCCCAAAACCTATAACATAAACCGAAACCTTAACCTAACCTAAACCAAAACCTATAACTTAAACCAAAACCAAAACCTATAACCTAAATCCGAACCTATTCTCAAATCCCAAAACCTATAACATAAACCAAAACCTTAACCTAAACCTATAACCTATAACCTAAACCAAAACCTATAACTCAAACCAAAACTAAAACCTATAACCTAAACCCGAACCCATTCTCAAATCCCGAAACCAAAACCTATAACCTAAACCAAAACCAAAACCTATAACCTAAACCAAAACCAAAACCTATAACCTAAACCGAAACCAAAACCTAAACCTATAACCTATAACCTAAACCAAAACCTATAACCTAAACCAAAACCAAAACCTATAACCTAAACCCGAACCTATTCTCAAATCCTATAACCTAAACCTATAACCTATAACCTAAACCAAAACTAAAAAAACCTATAACCTAAACACAAACCCATTCCCAAATCCCCCTAAAACCTAAACCTAAAGGCGAAACCTTAACCTAAACCTATAACCTATAACCTAAACTAAAACCTATAACTTAAACCAAAACCAAAACCTATAATCTAAACCCGAACCCATTCTCAAATCCTATAACCTAAACCTATAACCTATATCCTAAACCAAAACCTATAACCTAGACCAAAACCAAAACCTATAGCCTAAACCTAAATCAAAACCTATAACCTAAACCTAAACCTTAACCTAAACCTATAACCTATAACTTAAACCAAAACCAAAACCTATAGCCTAAATCCGAACCCATTCTCAAATCCCAAGACCTATAACTTAAACCAAAACCAAAACCTATAACCTAAACTCGAACCCATTTCTCAAATTCCAAAACCTATAACCTAAACCTATAACCTATAACCTAAAACAAGACCTATAACCTAAACCAAAACTAAAACCTATAACCTAAACCCGAACCCATTCTCAAATCCTATAACCTAAACCTATAACCTATAACCTAAACCAAAACCTATAACCTAAACCAAAACCAAAACCTATAGCCTAAACCTAAATCAAAACCTATAACCTAAACCTAAACCTTAACCTAAACTTGAAAACCCAAACTTAAACATAAACTTGAAAACCCAACCTAATCTCAACTCCCTAACCTAAACCTAAACCTAAACTTGAGAACCTAATCTAAAACCCAATCCCGAACACCGAACCCGATTTCCAAAACCTAAACCATAACCCATTCTCAAATCCTATAACCTAAACCTATAACCTATATCCTAAACCAAAACCTATAACCTAAACCAAAACCAAAACCTATAGCCTAAACCTAAATCAAAACCTATAACCTAAACCTAAACCTAAACCTTAACCTAAACCTATAACCTATAACCTAAATCAAAACCCAATCCGAACACCGAACCCGATTTCCAAAACCTAAACCATAACCCATTCTCAAATCCTATAACCTAAACCTATACCATATATCCTAAACCAAAACCTATAACCTAAATCAAAACCAAAACCTATAGCCTAAACCTAAATCAAAACCTATAACCTAAACCTAAACCTTAACCTAAACCTATAACCTATAACCTAATCAAAACCTAAACCTAAACCTATAACCTATAACCAAAACCAAAACCTATAACCTAAACCAAAACCAAAACCTATAGCCTAAACCCGAATCCATTCTCAAATCCAAAAACCTATAACCTAAACCTAAACCTTAACCTAAACTTGAAAACCCAAACTTAAACCTAAACTTGAAAATCCAACCTAATCTCAACTCCTAACCTAAACCTAAACCTAAACTTGAAAACCCAATTTAAAACCCAATCCCGAACTCGAACCCGATTTCTAAAACCTAAACTATAACCCATTCTCAAATCCTATAACCTAAACCTATAACCTATATCCTAAACCAAAACCTATAACCTAAACCAAAACCAAAACCTATAGCCTAAACCTAAACCTTAACCTAAACCTATAACCTATAACCTAAATCAAAACCTAAACCTAAACCTATAACCTATAACCTAAACCAAAACCTATAACCTAAACCAAAACCAAAACCTATAGCCTAAACCCGAACCCATTCTCAAATCCAAAAACCTATAACCTAAACCTAAACTTGAAAACCCAAACTTAAACCTAAACTTGAAAACCCAACCTAATTTCAACTCCCTAACCTAAACCTAAACCTAAACTTGAAAATCAATTTAAAACCCAATCCCGAACTCGAACCCGATTTCCAAAACCTAAACCATAATCCATTCTCAAATCCTATAACCTAAACCTATAGCCTATATCCTAAACTAAAAACCTATAACTCTAAACCAAAACCAAAACCTATAGCCTAAACCTAAATCAAAACCTATAACATAAACCTAAACCTTAACCTAAACCTATAACCTATAACCTAATTCAAAACCTAAACCTAAACCTATAACCTATAACCAAAACCAAAACCTATAACCTAAACCAAAACCAAAACTTATAGCCTAAACCCGAACCTATTCTCAAATCCAAAACCTATAACCTAAACCTAAACCTTAACTTAAACTTGAAAACCCAAACTTAAACCTAAACTTGAAAACCCAACCTAATCTCAACTCCCTAACCTAAACCTAAACCTAAACTTGAAAACCCAATCTAAAACCTAATCTTGAACCTGAACCCGATTTCCAAAACCTAAACCATAACCCATTCTCAAATCTTATAACCTAAACCTATAACCTATATCCTAAACCAAAACCTATAACCTAAACCAAAACCAAAACTCGTAGCCTAAACCTAAATCAAAACCTATAACCTAAACCTAAACCTTAACCTAAACCTATAACCTATAACCTACATCAAAACCTAAACCTAAACCGATAACCTATAACCTAAACCAAAACCAAAACCTATAGCCTAAACCCAAACCCATTCTCAAATTCAAAAACCTATAATCTAAACCTAAACCTTAACCTAAACTTGAAAACCCAAACTTAAACCTAAACTTGAAAACCTAACCTAATCTCAACTCCCTAACCTAAACCTAAACCTAAACTTGAAAACCCAATCTAAAACCCAATCCCGAACTTGAACATGATTTCAAAACCTAAACCATAACCCATTCTCAAATCCTATAACCTAAACTTATAACCTATATCCTAAACCAAAACCTATAACCTAAACCAAAACCAAAACCAAAACCTATAGCCTAAACTTAAATTAAAACCTATAACCTAAACCTAAACCTTAACCTAAACCTATAACCTATAACCTAAATCAAAACCTAAACCTAAACCTATAACCTATAACCTAAACCAAAACCTATAACCTAAACCAAAACCAAAACCTATAGCCTAAACCCGAACCTAAACCTAAACCTTAACCTAAATGTATTCTCAAATCCCTAAACCTAAACCTACACCTAATCCTAATCTCAACTCTCTAACCTAAACCTAAACTTAAAGTTGAAAACCCAAACCTAAACCCGATCTTGAACCCGAACCCGATTTCTAAACCTAAACCTTAACCTATTCTCAATTCCCTAAGCCTTAACCTAAATGTATTCTCAAATCCCTAAACCTAAACCTACACCTAATCCTAATCTCAACTCCCTAACCTAAACCTAAACCTAAACTTGAAAACCCAAACCTAAACCCGATCCCGAACCCGATTTCCTAAACCTAAATCTTAACCTATTCTCAATTCCCTAAACCTTAACCTAAATGTATTCTCAAATCCCTAAACCTAAACCTACACCTAATCCTAATCTTAACTCCCTAACTTAAACCTAAACCTAAACTTGAAAACCCAAACCTAAACCCAATCCCGAACCCGATTTCCTAAACCTAAACCTTAACCTATTCTCAATTCCCTAAACCTTAACCTAAATGTATTCTCAAATCCCTAAACCTAAACCTACACCTAATCCTAATCTTAACTCCCTAACCTAAACCTAAACCTAAACTTGAAAACCCAAACCTAAACCCAATCCCGAACCCGAACCCGATTTCCTAAACCTAAACCTTAAACTATTCTCAATTCCCTAAATCTATAACCTAAACCTAAAACTTAAACTTAAACCTAAACCAAAACCTATAACCTTAACCTAAACCAAAACCTATAACCTAAACCTTAACCGAAATGTATTCTCAAATCCCTAAACCTAAACCTACACCTAATCCTAATCTCAACTCCCTAACATAAACCTAAACCTAAACTTGAAAACCCAAACCTAAACCCGATCTCGAACCCGAATCCGATTTTCTAAACCTAAACCTTAACCTATTCTCAATTCCCTAAACCTTAACCTAAATGTATTCTCAAATCCCTAAACCTAAACCTACACCTAATCCTAATCTCAACTCTCTAACCTAAACCTAAACCTAAACTTGAAAACCTAAACCTAAACCAGATCTTTAACCCGAACCCGATTTCCTATACCTAAACCTTAACATATTCTCAATTCCCTAAACCTTAACCTAAATGTATTCTCAAATCCCTAAACCTAAACCTACATCTAATCTTAATCTCAACTCCCTAACCTAAACCTAAACCTAAACTTGAAAACCCAAACCTAAACCCGATCTCGAACCCGAACCCGATTTCCTAAACCTAAACCTTAACCTATTCTCAATTCCCTAAACCTTAACCTAAATGTATTCTCAAATCCCTGAACCTAAACCTACACCTAATCCTAATCTCAACTCCCTAACCTAAACCTAAACCTAAACTTGAAAACCCAAACCTAAACCCAATCCTGAACCCGAACCCGATTTCCTAAACCTATAATCTAAACCTTAACCTATAACTTATAACCTAAACTTATAACTGATAACCTAACCTATGGATTTTGCTATAGTTTAGAAGATTTGTAGGTACATTTTTTATTTCTTTATATATAATTGTTTTTTTCCAGCTTTTTTTTTTTTGTCTTTCTTCCTTTTGAGATGTGTACAAAGGCATGCTTGTTTGGTTGTGTCTACAATTGTTGTTTTATACAGGCTGATAAGCTAAAGAAGTCAGTGGATGATGAAATTCATTTTCTCAAGGGAAGGGTTTTAAAACTTGAAAGTGATCTTGTGTCGAAGTCTACAGAAGTTAGATATGCAGTTTTAAGGAAAGAAGAAGCTCTATCTTCTGTGTTTGCTGAACTTGACCGTCTGAAGAAAGAAAATTCTGTAAAAGCGCGAGCATTATTTAATGCATGAGGGCACGCCTTAGTTGTAATTTTTTTGATTGGTTGAGCAAAGTGAAGTATTGTTTATTTAGAAATGTAAATGTAAGATACATTGTAGATTTGATTGCTACTGTAATAAATGCATCATTTTTTTTCTCTGATTGCATTAAGCTTAGATGAGTTATCAATTATAGCAGGTTCTTGCAATGGA
Source organism: Magnolia changhungtana (assembly GCA_030180095.1). Classification (NCBI taxonomy): domain Eukaryota; kingdom Viridiplantae; phylum Streptophyta; class Magnoliopsida; order Magnoliales; family Magnoliaceae; genus Magnolia; species Magnolia changhungtana. Next base: position 15,620,849 of record JASAUF010000676.1, read on the forward strand.
AACAGGGAAAATAGCTACGAAATATAATCCGTATCAAAGCTACAACATTTCGCCGTAGCTATTGCTATTTATTGCTACGGATTATATCCGTAGCTATTGGTATCTGTAGCTACGGATTATATCCGTAGCTCTCCGTATGTAGTGCTGTAAATAGCATAGATATTGGTATCTATTGCTACGGATATAATCCGTAGCTATTGTCATCTATTGCTACGGATATAATCCGTAGCGATTGGTATCTATTGCTACGGATATAATCCGTAGCTATTGTTGTATATTGCTACGGATATTATCCATAGCTAATGGTCTCTATTGCTACAGAAAAGATTCGTATCTAATTGTATCTATTGCTACGGATATTGTCCGTAGCTAGACCTTTAGCTACCCCACTAATTGCGACAGACGTGATACGGACTAGATCCGTAGCAAAAGTCCTTTTGCTATAGATCTAGTCCGTTGCCTTTGCCCATTTTTCTTGTAGCCTTTAGCTAAAGTCCCATACGCGTCAGCTATTGGGAGTCTCATGTATGCTATGGTGAGCACGAGGCCAGACATCGCTCAAGTAATGAGAGTTGTTATAAGGTTCATGAATAAACCCGGAAAGGAACATTGGGAAGCTGTGAAGTGGATCCTTAGATACTTGGTAGGTACTAAGGATATAGGGCTTTGCTATGGTGGATCAAAAATCAAGCTACAAGGCTACATGGATTTAGATTTGGCAGGAGATATCGATAGCAGAAGAAGCATTATAGGTTATGTCTTTACTCTGGGTAGTGCTGCAATCAGTTGTGTCTCTCAATTGCAGAAGATAGTATCTATCAGTACGAAAGAAGCAGAATATGTTGCGGCTACAGAAGTGTGTAAAGAGATGGTATGGATGCAAAGTTTCATGGAAGAGTTGGGCAAGAAGCAAGTAGATTGCAAGCTGTACAGTGACAGTCAGAGTGCAATACACTTGGCTAAGAATTCAGTCTTTCATTCAAGGACCAAACATATTGCCATCAGATATCACTTCAAACGTTCGTTACTAGAAGATGGATCGATTGCTCTAAAGAAGATTCATACAAGTGAGAATCCTACGGATATGCTAACCAAGGCAGCCACACGGGAGAAACTAAAACTCTATTTAGCTTTGATTGGTTTTTAGGCTTGAAGACGGGGAGGTGGTGCACTCCGGATGAAGAAGACAAAAGTTTATGGCGAGGTGTCTCCAAGTGGGAGATTGTTGAGATGTGGAGTCACATCTGAGGCCGCGCACGACCAGTCGTGGCCCCTGCTCGACCGGTTGTGGAGCCCACTCAACCGGTTGTGACTAATCGTGGACAGGCTCAACTTAAAGTCCAGCGAGCATAGGTTTTTGGGTTCTGAGGTGCTCGACCGATCGTGGCCATGCTCAACCGGTCGTGGGGTCCGCTCAACCGATCGTGCAGTCTGCTCGACCAGTCGTAGTTATGCAGATTCGTTTCCGAATCTGATGCGGACTGCGGATTTTTGAGTCACCTTTCGCAAAGGTGGGAAAGGGAAGTTGCTTAAACTATAAATAGGTATCCCTAGAGCTATTATAGGGTTAAGGTGAATATTGAGGAGTTATTCTAAGGTGTGGGCAAAGGGTTTTCTCTGTATTTCCAAGGGAGAGGTTAGTATATTGCTTTGTAATCTTCGTTATTCTTCATAGTGGAAGTTTGCATCCGTGGTTTTTTACCCTAGTTTGGGATTTTTTCATATATATATCTTGTCTTGTGGTTTGTTTGGATTGCTTTGATTTATTTTTAGTTTATATGTCTTCTTATTTATCATTTGTGGGTGAGACTTGAGATTGGATCTCGGTTCACTGCGTTGTTGGCGTGCTGCGCAACAAAATCCACCTAGAGATCACATATAATCAACAAGATAGAAAGATGACTTGAATTTTGGAATCACTCTCATTATGGATGATGAGAATACATCTACGTTCTATGAAGCACTAGATGACCCAGATGCTGAGAAGTGGATGGTGGTGATGGAAGATGAGATGGACTATTTGTATAAGAATGAGACGTGAGACCTGGTGGAGCCTCTTGATGGGCGTAAAGCGATCGGATGTAAGCGACTTTATTGCAAGAAATATGATAAATATAAGGCAAGAATATTGGTTGCGGATGGGTATGCTTAGAAAGAAGGCATCAACTTCAGTGAGATATTTACACCGATTGTCAAACAGATATCGATTAGATTTGTATTGGCGTTGGTTTCCTAATACAATATAGAACGGGAACAAATGGATGTAAAGACTACTTTCTTATATTGGGAACTGGAAGTGCATATCTATATTAAGTAACCAGAGGGGTTCAAAGATCAGGGGTAAGAGAACAAGGTTTGTAGGTTAAGGTGACAATTGTATGGTCTGAAACAATCACCTTAGATAGTGATATTAGAGCTGTACACGAGTCGAGTCGAGTCGAGTATCGCCCTACTCGTACTCGGCTCTTAACGCCCGAGTGCTGCTCGTACTCGACTCTACTCGGCCAACGAGCATGGACTCCTTGCTCGTACTCTACTCGCCCGAGTATAAGTAGTAAACGAGTCGAGTCGAGTCCGAGTTTTCAAGGTGAGTTGGAGTACGAGCAGAAATCTGTGGGGTAAGGAAAAAAAAAAAGAAAAAGGAAAAAAATAACAATTTTCTACCTTAAACAGGCTAGGGACGAGCTGCAGCAGGGACGGGCACCGGGTAAGGCAAGGAGGGGCTGTGGACAGGGCAGGGCAGTGACGAGCTGCAGACAGGGACACCGGACAGGGCAATGTGAGCGCTTGAGAGAGAGAGAGAGAGGCGGAAGAAGAAGGGTAAGGAAGAAGGCGACCGGGCAGGGTAGGGACTGTCGGACGATCGCTGTGGCCATGCGGGTTAGGGTTTTTGGAGTTTTTTTTTGGGAACGTCGGAACGACCGAACGAGAGAGAGAGTACCACCGAACAGGGGCATCGGGCACTGGCAGTGGCAGGCAGGGACAAGCTTCGCCGGACAGGGGAGTGAGGGAGAGGGAGAGAGAGAGAGGGAAGAGGGATGGGCCAGACGGTGGACAGCACTTGAGGGGAACGAGAGGAGAGAGAGGGAGAGTATTTTCGAACGGGCGCTGGGAGGGAAGGGATTTGGGTATTTTCTAACGGGCAGGCTGCGCTGTGAAAACGACAGGCAAAACAAAATGGGGGCGTAGTTTTTTTTTTAGGTGGATATATATACGGTTAAGTACTAGTCGAGCACACGAGTCGAGTACGAGTCGAGTACCGAGTCGAGTATCTCTAGACTCGTACTCTACTCGTAATCTAAACGAGTATGACACTACGCCAAAAAGGCCAATTTGCGACGTATTTTTGCGACGGACTTCATCCGTCGCAAAAATCTCTTGGTTTAACGACGGATTTAGTCCGTCGCTAATGGAAAAAGTCCGTCGCTTTCTCGAATATCCGTAGTCCGAACGTCGCTGAATTTAGCGACGGACCAAAATCCGTCGCTACAATCTGATTTACGACGTATTAACGACGGATTTTTTGTCCGTCGTAACTAGGCGACGGACAAAATCCGTCGCAAATTTTCATTTGGCGACGGAAAATGTACGGTTACAAATTCCCGCCCAAAACAGCAGATGGCGCGCTTTTCAGTTGCTTTTGCGACGGATCAGGTCCGTCGTAAAAGAGCTTTTACCTAACATTTTTTTTTTTTCATTTTTTTTAGAATACGGTGAAAATTTGTTTTTGGTTTGCCTAATAATTGTTTTTTAATAGAATTTAAGTGGTTTAATTGTACATATTTGTATCTAAGATTATTTTTTTAACAATTAATTGAATGCAAAAAAGAAAATTTATTTTGTTTTTATATCAAATGAGTGGAATTTTTATTTTTATTTTTTAATTTAAAACTAATATTTAAATGATTTGTAATATCACATGAAAAAAGAATATTGAAATGTTTAAAAATTTTAACAATGTTTGAGAAAAAAAATTAGATTTTGAAAAAATAAAAATTGAGATTTAATAAAAATCTATTTTGTGGTAACAAAAAAGAATATTTAATGAAGTTGATAAATTTGAAAAAAAAAAAAAAAAAAAAGCATTTCATTTTGAGAAAATAATTGAAAAAAAAAAAAGCATTTGATTTTGAGAAAATAATTGAATATTTAATGAAGTTGATTAAATTTGGAAAAAAAAAAAAAAAGCATTTCATATTAAAAAATAGATACTTTATCAAAAAACAAAATTTTGAAACGAAAAATAAATAGGTTGAAAATTTTTGTGATTTTGAAAAATAATTGAAAATGTTCAAAATTCGAAATTAAAAGAAAAAGTTATTTATAAAAACACTAAGATTTTGAAAAGATATATATATATATATATATATATATATATATATATATATATATATATATATATATATATATATATATATATATATAAAAATTGAAAAGTTGAAAACAACATGATGCTTTTGAAGAAAAAAAAATCGACATTTTGGAATTTTTGGGAAAAAAAATTAAAAGTTGTGAAATTATAAGATATTTTGAAAATAAAAATTCATAATTTGTATTTTAATTTATTTTTTGAAATATTTTATAATAAAAATGAAATTTTGTTAAAAGTTTTCAAAGAAAAATTACTTAGTAAAAAAATATACATTAAAAAAAATGTAATTTTTAAATGAAAATTGAAATTTATCTGTGAAAAAATTGCGAATTTGCGATGTATTTTTGAAAAAAAAAAAAGCATTTGATTTCGAGTAAAAAAATAATATCCTGAAAAAGAAATTTAAAAAGATTTCAAAAAATGTGAAAATTTTGATGATGTTAAAAAATGAAAATATTTTGCAAAAAGAAAATGAGACTTTGTATTTTGAAAAATAAAAAAAATGCTTTTTTTTTAATGGAGAAGTTAAAAAGAATTGAAAATTTTTAATTTTTAAAATTAAACAATATTAAATAATCGTTACTTCAACAAAAAACAAACATTTCCAAACGAAAAATAAAGAAGTTGAAAAATTTTATGATTTTAAAAAATAATTGAAAGTGTTAAAATTTTGAAATTAAAAGAAAAAGTTATTTATAAAAACACTAAGATTTTGACAAAAAATATATCATTTAAAAAAAAAAAATTTTGAAAAGTTGAAAACAAAATGATGCTTTTGAAGAAAAAATCGACATTTTGGAATTTTTGAGAAAAAAAATATTTTAAGGTTAGGAAAATTTTTAAGATTTTGAAAATAAAAATTTAGAATTTGTATTTTAATTTTTTTGAAATATTTTACAATTAAAATGATATTTTGTTAAAAATTTTCAAAGAAAAATTGAGCCTAAAAAAATATACATTTTGAAAAAAAAATGTTATTTTTAAATGGAAATTGAAATTTATCTGTGAAAAAATAAAATGTAACCCGATTGGGGCGAGTAAATAGTGAAATTGAGGGTATTGATTCGTAAAATTGAGGGAATGGACCAACATATAAAATGAGCCAAATATCTTGGTCAAAATTGTGACCCAACTTATTGATCTCGAGAGGACCTAAGAATTAATATTAGTAGATTTTGTGGGCTCCATCATGATGTGTGTCAAACATCAACACCGTGCATTTGATGTGTCCCCTTTAGGTTATGAGATATCTCAAAAATCATCCGTATATGAAACTTAGGTGGGCCATACCATCTAAAACCATGTGAAGACATCCTAAAAATTATAAGCACTTGGTGAGGCCCACATGAGTTTTGTATGTGGCTGAAACTTGGTCTGACCCTCCATCCAAGTGGGACACATGTAATGAGTGGGTTGGATATGTGAATCATATTCAGGCAAGCCAATATATGATTATGAAAGGAAACCCCTCTCCACTTCATTTAGGTGATTTACTAATTACCCTGAGTAAGCTCTGTGGGGTCTACCATTATTTATTTATTTTATCCACTCCGTTCATCCATGTTAACAGATGATTTGGGGTCTAAAAAACAAAAAGGAAGCATATCCAAAGCTCAAGTGGACCACACCATAGGAAATAGTGTGATTGAACCTCTACCATTGAAAAATTCTTGGAGGCATTAGAAGTTTTGGATCAAGCTGATGTTTGTGTTTTCTCTTCATTCGTATCTTTTTGATATTATGAATAGGTTGGATGACAAATAAACATTACTGTGGGCCCAAGGAAGGTATCAACGGAGGAAATCATTATTCCACATTGTTTTGTGTGGCATGGTCCACTTGAGTTTTAGATTTATTGAAAATTTGGATCAACCCACACCGTTTATCCATTTTTCGAGATTATTTTAGAGAATTATCCAAAAAATGAATCATACCCAAAGATTAAATGGACCGCATCACAAATAAGGGAAAAAGATTGGCTACTTCCCCTTACACTTGCCAATGGCTGGTGGTTGGTGCCCTGTGGGCCCCACCATGATGTATGTGTTTAATCCATGTCATCCATCTATTTTTAAAGATCATTTCACGGCATGAGACAAAAAAGAGGTATATCCCATTCTGAAACGGACCACATTACAAGAAACAGTGTTGAATGAGCATCCACCATTAAAAACATTTCGAGGGCCATAAAAGTTTTGGATCGAGATGATTTTTGTTTTTCCCCTGCATCTAGGCCTGTATGACCTAATAAACAGATTGGATGTCAAATAAACAGTACAGTGGGCCTTAAGAGGATTTTAATGATGGATATCCAATCACTATTGTTTTCATATGGTGTGGTCCACCTGAGATTTAAATACTTCTCATTTTTGTAATAAAACTCTAAAATGATCTTTAAAAATGGATGAACGTAATGGATGAAATACATACATAATGGTGGGACCCACAGAGCACCAACCACCCCGTGGCTGGTGTCAGGGGAGTGACGCTGACCACTAAAAACTTCTATTGGCCACAAAAGTTTTAGATCCAGCTGTTATTTGTGTTTTCCTTAATTTATGTATTTTTTTTTAAAAAAAACTTTTAAATAGGTTGGATTTCAAATAAACATTACGATGGGCTTTAGGATAGTTTCAACGGTGGGAATCACTCTCCCACTGTTTTTTGTGGTGGGGTCCACTACAGATTTTTATCTGCCCCATTCTTTGGATCAGGACTTAAAATGATATCTCAAAATGGATGGACAGTGTGGATATAACAAATACATCATAGTGGGGCCCACAGAACTTGATGATGTAACTTAAAGTACGGTATAAGGGGGTATAAGGGAAAGCGGATTGCGTAGTGAGTCACTCACTATGCTTAGCCTACTGAGTAAACTCTGTGAGGTCCACCATGATTTACGTATCTGATCCACTCCGTTCATCCATTTTATCAGATAATTTTAGTGCCTGATCCCAAAACTGAAGCATATATAATGTTTAAATGGACCACACCAAAGGAAACATTTGAATTGAATGTCTACCGTTGAAAAAATCTGGGGGGCCACAGAAAATTTGGATCAAGCTTATATTTGCGTTTTCCCTTCATCCATGTCTTTATGATCTTATGAACAGGTTGGATGATAAATAAACATCACCGTGGGACCTAGAAAAGTTTCAACGGTGGAAATCTTTATCCCCACTGTTTCCTGTGGTATGATCTACTTGATCTTTGGATATGCTTCAATTTTTTGTTCAACCCCTTAAATTAGATGGAAAAATGGATGGACGGTTTAGATAGACCAGATACATTCAAGGTGGGCCCAATTGAATGTACGGCGTACGATAAGAGCGTACTGAACTCAATACGCAATCCGATTTCGATATTAGGGAGGGCGTCCAGAGAGACGCCCTAATTCACCCTCCCCCTGTTTCTCGCACCGCAACTCCTCTCCGTCTCTCGCACACTCTCGCACCCTCTCCCTCCTCTCTCTCTATCTCTCGCACCCTCTCCCTCCTCTCTTTCTGTCCCTCTCCTCCTCTCTTCTCGTCCTCTCTCCTCTCTCTCTCACCCTACCGCGTTGCCGAAGGCCCTACATATGCACACCCTCTCTCTCTCTCTCTCTGAAGCTCGGTTGAAGGCTAGCATTCACAACCATGAGTATCTCTCTCTCTCTCTCTCTCTCTCTCAATCTCTCCCAATCTCTCCCAATCTCAATACCGATTTAGGGATTTGGGGATTTAGCGATTTGGGGATTTAGCAATTTGTGGATTTGGGGATTTTAGGGCGCATTACTTCACATTGTTGAGGTGGTGCATCCAAACAGCCCTAAATCACTGGCCCAAAGTCAGGTTCCACAAGCAGCACCCTGGGCCCTAAATCACATTGTTATCTCTCTAATAAAAATGCTACTGGTTATATGTGCTGTGTATGGTATTATGTGGATATATGAATAATGCATGATGTGGGTTTTTCTCATGTGTTGTGTGTACTAGTATGTGGATATATGAATAATACATGATGTGGGCTTTTCTTATGTGTTTCAGAGAATCATAAGCTCATTGACTGTGGGATGTGTTCTGTTTCTTTCATCATTCGCTCTAATCACTAATAATCTGGGTAACCATGATTCTATTATAGATTGCCATTGAACCAAATAACTTCGGATCCGATAAAACAACTAAACACAATGTGAAGAGCACTTCATTTGACGCACAGTGCACCCAAAAATAAACAATTGTTGCTGTTGAAACCTGAAAGCTCAGATTGAATTGGCTTGAATTGAGAGAGATTCAAGATAAAGAAGTCTAGAGCAAAGAAACTTCATATGGCAGGCTTTCAGTTTGCAGGATTGTGCTATCCCATGGTTCAGTGATCCAAGCCATTGATATTGTTTGGCTGACTGTCCGTGGCTAATGCACCTAAAATCTCTCACACAGGAAGATGAAATCATGATCCTTCAATAGGTTAAGGATGCTTTTGATGATATTTGGTGCAACCAAAGACCCTGTTAAGAAAGATAATACAGTAATAATTCATGCTTCACATTGAAAAATGGCCAAACAATCTGCTTTTAATGATATTGTTGCTGTTCTCAATATTGACTAGCAGTGCCAAACTGGATTGGACTCTACCGAGTCTGAGTTGACTCGGACGAGTCATATATCCACATAATACCTTACACAGCAACAGCCCTAAATCACTGGCCCAAATTAATTCAAGGAAATTCGAGGAAATCAAGTTTGCCGCTGTTTGTTTGTTTGTTTTTTTTTTTTTTTTTTTTTGTTTTTTGTTTTTTAAGTGTGGGATAAAAAAGAAGAAGAAGAAGCTCTAGCAGATGAAATGTATTTGGGTCATTTCACCCTCTCAAGAAGGTCATTTAGGGACTTGAAATTAACTTGGAATTTTTTGACAAATCAGAATTTTCATATGCTGATAGTGTTCATAGACATGCAATAAAAAATAATGCATATGCTACAAATGGAAGTCAAATCAAACCATTGAAATTGTGGGGTCCACTTTATATGGATCCTTGATCAAATATTACACTAGATTGATGTCCTAGCTAGTAGACTGAGAGACAGCTAAAGGACATTTGAAATGAAAAAATAAAAAATAAATTATCAAGGATTTATTTAAAATGGTATGCCATGTTGGAATGTAAATTTTGAAAAGGTAAATCCTAAGATTTATTTAAAATCACGTTTAGATTGATTCATAAAATTAGCAAAAGCCACCATGGGATTTATACCTATCCTTTTAAAGAAAAAAGGCCAATGGCAGCTGCTGTACTTTCATCTATTTCCCTTTTTGCCTTCCATATACTGGGAATTGATGCACTTGTGGGCAATCAAAGTTTCATCTATAATCTGTTTGCTATATACAAAAGCTCCTTGCACCTTGGAGATACATTTCCTAGCAATTTTGCAAACAAGTTTTGTTTTGTGGTTTTATACCTGTTTTGCAACCCTCCCCTTCTTTTTTGGTTTATCCTGGTGTTATAGTGTTGACTTAGCAATTTCTTTTCATGTATACTCATTTTTGGTTTAAACATGCTTTAGTGACATAAGAAGGCACCAAGATGGTTGCACAGACATTTACAGTGGACTTGAATAAGCCTCTTGTTTTCCAGGTCAGATCTAATGGCATTTGCTTTATTCTTTTGTCCAATGATATTGTTGTTGAGGTTATTCTAACAACTCCATCAAAGGACCACCAAAGTGCTATTTGCAAAATATTCTGGTTGCGTAGTTGATTGGTATCTTGATGACATGAGAGCCATGCAATGCCTGACAGTTTTCTATTTTCATGTACCTGATCTTGTCTAGAACTAAATGGTTGGCCGATACCATTCAGGTTGCTTATTGGGCATCTAAATAGTGAGCCTCATGCTCATGTTCCTTTTTTTCTCTGTTTTTCTAGCGTATTCAGTTTTTTTATCTGTTTAAATCCTCATAGCGCACTAATGTAGTAATAAGTTCTATTTCATACTATGTTTTGACCTTGCAAAAAACCTTCTCATAGGTTGGCCATCTTGGAGAAGCATACCAGGAATGGGTTCACTGGCCTATTGTCAGCAAGGACGGCCCACGCTTTTTTGCAAGCAACTTCTGGGAGGTATGACTATGACCCCTTTGCCTTGACGATAACTGTTGTGAATGGATATATTTCCATCTTCCATTACTGACCCATTTGAAACTTTTCACAGTTCTTGACGCGCATATTGTATGGTGGGTGATCCCACTTATCTCAGTTGCCGGTTGTATGTTGGTCCGTGTCTGTATCTATCCGAATGGGCTGCACATTTCCTTTTTTTTTTTTTTTTTCGATCCAAAACACCTTTTTTTTTTTTTTTTTTGAAAGAGTAGTCCCGAGGTAGTCCCATTGGTGCTTATTGGGATACTTGTGTGGACATTAATGGAGTACACTTTGCATCGCTTCCTTTTTCACATCAAAACAAAAAGTTATTGGTAAGCTTGTTTTCTTGCCACCATTTGCTTAGTCTCCATCGGCTTTCTAGGCAGTCAAATGGAATATGAATTAGATGCTAAAGTTTGTTGCTTGCTTGCTCTGTGGGAAATCTTGCTCATTATCTTCTTCATGGTCGCCATCACAAGCACCCTATGGATGGATTGCGCCTTGTTTTTCCTCCTGCTGCTACTGACCATTCTATTGGTGCCTGTATGTTTCTTCCCTTCACGTTCTCTTTAGTCTGCGTCCAGGCACACATATCAAGTGACCCCAAATATAATTAGGGGTCATTCGGTATTATTGATTTGGATTTTGACTTAAGCATCCAAATCCTGGATTTTGCATTCTTAGCTGCATTTGGTAGCATGGATTTTCAATCTTGTGGAATCCGAAATTATGTTTAGGTACCTGGATTTTGATTTAAGGGGTCCTTTAAAATAGCGGATGTGAGCATTTATGACAGTTGGAGATGATTGAAAATCTAGGATTTGTACCCCATCTTTTTCTCTTGGCTTTTAAAAGTGGCCCTTTAGAGAATTTTCAATCCAAGTTAGATTTTAAATCCAAGACTGTGAGGGTTCTAAACAGGATTTGGATTGAAGTCCTGTATTCAGTTGGAGAGGATTGAAAATCTAGGATTTGTACCCCACCTTTTCTCTTGGATTTTAAAAGGGTCCCTCTTGAGAATTTTCAATCCGAGCTATTGGGGTGCTAAACAGATTTGGATTAAAGTCCTGTATTCCGATTCTTTGTCGCCTAGAATCCAGGCTACCAAATGACCCCTTAGTGTTAACATTAAACTGACGCCAAATAGCTTGGACATGGTATGGTGGTGGTGGTGATAATTGTGACAAGTGTTAATGATGCATCAAACTTGGAGAAGTATCTTAATTTTTAAATAGGGATGAATACATGCTAGTTTTGGAACTTGAATCCTTCATCAGTCTGCTACAAATTGATTTCTAATCACTTCACAAATCACCAACCCACCCAATTTCAGTTTCACAGAGCTAACAGAAGCAAACCCTTCTCTAGCCTACCTTCTCTTCTCCCAACCCACCCAATTTCTCCCTCTCTTCGATGAGGCCGCTCATCTTGCTAGGTATGTGCCCTGATTGAATCCTCACTGTTCGTAAGTCCATACAATTCCTTCACATTCTGCCCTATCTAACTGAAAATCTAGGACACCATGTTCAAGGGCATTAAGGACCGCAACAGTGTGATTTTAAAGGAATTGTGCATGTCCGCATCAACATCAGCGGCTCTCCTTTAGAATTCCCTGGTGAGATTCCGTCGGATTGATTTTCATTTGTTGTCAATTTTGATTTTTTTGCCATCTTATGTTTAGTTGATTGTGATTTTTGTAGAGACGTTCCCGAGCATTGGGCGTGTGAGAGTGAAGCATCGGGGCATCCTTCTTACTCTCAAAGGGACTGTCATAAGGTCTGGAGCCATCAAGATGATTGAAGGTGAACGGGAATACCAATGCCGGAAATGCAAGCATATGTAATCAATTCTATCCTTTTTCTTTTTTCCTTTCCTGTTTTCTCTTTTACAATTGTGATTGATGAAATGATTTAATGAACATACATATTATTTTATCAGTATTATTTTGTCTACATTTTTTTGCATACCGGTTTGTGGTTTTTGCAGTTGTTATGTACTGTTTCATGGAATTTCTGGCTATCTGTTTGCTTTTTTTTTTTTTTTTTTTTTCTTTGGGCGTTTATGGATTGCAATTAATGTAGTTAGTTCATGTATGTGATGTCTGCAATTTACAAATGAGAAATCAAAACCTTCTTGACATAAGAATCAATGTCCATAAGTTTGTGTAAAGAGGAATTTACTATGACGAGCACGCTCTGCTGTATCTGGGTGCTTGTTTATGATGGTTCAGGACCATGGGACTCAGCGTTGATGGCCATATCCCAAAATTCCAGTGGATTGGACTGTGATAACCATCTGACCAGTGGCTTCAAAAGGGACTGTTTTCTCAAAATTCAGCGAGGTCTGCATCAAGAAGCAAAATTCGCAATACCACAACAATTTTTGGCTGGCAGTTCATCCACATGTTGGCCACCAGATCAACATTCCTGATCCCCATACGTGCTTGCCATGTGAGGTGCAGATGGAACTGCATAGCACTTCCATAATGAGCATTGCATGATGGCATTTATAAGTTCTCAAAGTAAATACATGCTTAACTAGAGGCAAAAGGCTGTTTGTCATTATTCCCTTTGAAACTTGCAAGCATGTCATTTGTATCTCCTATTCCCTTGAGAATTGTTCTTTTCCCCACCTTCAATATCTGAAGGTTATAGTCTTAACTTGCAATTTCTTAGGTTACGACTTTGAGCTTCTCCATAACACTGGTTAGTTTTGGCTTTAGTTTTCTATTCCACCTTACCCTCTCTGGGGATGAGCTGATTTTTACTAACTCAACCTTTTAATGGGTAACTTCCCTTTTCAAGGTATTGCTTTTAAACTTGCTTGCACTTGGAATCAGAACTAGCTTTGTTCTGGTCCACTTAGTTGGATGCCTGAAATAATAATGAAGTGTAATAGGCTATTAGCGTCTTCACTCAAATGTTCAAAGTAATAGTATCCAAGCGATATGCTGTTGCCTTTTGATACTCCTACAGTTAATGACCTTAATTATGTGTTTGGATGTCTGGATAAAGTCCAACATATGGATGGTTTGCTGCCCAAGTTGATATCATTTTAGATTGGACGTGAAACATAGTAGATAGCAGAAAGAGTCAGAAAATGGTATATGCAGTTGATGTCATCTGTGCTGCCCCTAACTGACTCATTGCAGAATAAGTAACTATCCTCTCTACCCAAGTCCATCATGCTTGCCACTGGGGTACATCCAAATACACCTGAATGTTTTTGGACGGTGGTAAACTGACAATTTTCTCTACAAAGTGTGGTCCTATAAAAGAAGTGTTGTAAGAGAATTGTCAACCATGTAAAAGGTCTGTGGGTAACTTACAATGAGAGACAGTGATGACCACACTGTATCTTTACCGCTCTTTGTCCTCTTCATTAGCATCAAATGATCTGTGACTCTGACTTCATCTTGCTGTTTTGATTACTACTTTTCTGGCTCCAAATGCATCATATTTCTATGAGCAATGCACGTTTTACCTTTTGTCTGGTTCATTTTGCTATCTTTTCACCTTTGGCATTCAGATTTAAAGTTTATCCAGAGCTGGAAACTGGAAATTCCATCAGACTTCCAACATCTTGCCCTTCAAAGGTTTATTCTTTTTCACTTATTGCACATCCTTCTGAAAATTTTCTACTTTGAGGATTAGACAGACAAACTAGTTTTATAAATGGTGCAAAACTAACACTTGACTCCCCTTGCTCAAGACGTGACAGATGACTTTTATTTTTCTTTTCTTTTTTCCTTTTTAAATTTATGGGCAGTGAAAATTGTGATGATGGAGAAATTCCAAGTTTCGCATGGTAGCTTATGCTGAAATGAAAAATGAGATAGTGCCCATATCTGATGATCAGGATTCCTATGTTGTGAAAAATGAGATAGTGCCCATATCCGTGAAATGTTCTATTGAGGGTAGGCTGAACAACAGGACAATTTGTCGCGTTTACCAATGATTGCTAGGTTGAACAAATTCTTTAAGATTCTTGTTCAATGACCTTTATGGATATTGATCCCAAAAACATTTTAGTGCACTATTTCTAGTCTATATCTATTATATTATGAACTTACGTTTTGTGTTTGCTCTAATATAATAAGATGTCAATTTTAGATTTCTTCTCTCCCTCTCTATGCTTGAAAGAATGGGATTTTGGTTCAAATGCATAAGATGGACATTGACATCATTGGTCTTCTTTGATTTTTTTTTCTTTACCATTTCTTCTGTAAAGTGCTTCTAAGTTGTTTGAACTGATGCATGTAAGAAGTTCTGGAATGTGTTTCATCTGCAGCCTATGCGTGATCAGAAGGTACAATTCCAAAAAAAAATATCATCTAATTTCACATTATTTCCATTGCTTTATGATTATACAATTCCAAAAAAATGAGAACCAGAGGTTAACAAATTACGACTACTGAAATTGATGTTTTACCAATAGATCACTACTATGATGCCTTAGGAGGGCCTGAATTGGATACTCTCAGGGTACATGGACTTTTTTTTTTCTTTTTCTTTTTTTTTTTTTTTGCTATTGTTGTTGTGCTCCATTTGCTTCGTTCAGCTGACAGGATATCATCTCTATAATTATAAATGCTGTTTCAAAGCAAGTGTGGAGTGCTACTAATTTGGAGAGATCTGACATAAATAAAGTCTTCTATCGGTACGAGAGCATAATCAAGTTCTCAAATCTGCACTTGATTGAGAAAGATCTTAATGGCATTAGTGCTAACATGGAATGCATATGCAAAGTTAGTTATTTATGTGCAAAAAAAAAAAAAAAAAAAAAAAAGAGAATGTGGTCCCGACCCAATTGAGGAAGTTATGCCCAAAGTGTAGTTAGCATAGTGTCCCAGTGGGAATCAGAAGTTTAACTGGTAATGGTATCATCTCTCCTTGATAGGGGCAATAGTAATGGACTAAAGACAATTTAATCTGCTAAGGCATCCAGAAGACAGTCCATCAATTTATTATTATTATTATTATTTTTTCATTTTCTTCAGATACTGAATCTGCTAAGGCATCTAGAAGACAACTGAAAGAGACAATCTGCTCAGTGCTGTTTGATATGAATGTTGCTGCTGTTTGTAGAAGAACTGCAGGCATGGCAGTGAGACCACTTCTCATCACATTGTTCTTTGAAGTGTGCAACATTCACAGGAAGACAAATAAATCTTCTTAAAAAAAGGTGAAAGAGCGTGCTTCTTTCTCCCAAAGCAATTTATAACCTCTTGACAAGAGTGCAGGATCTCATCCATGCTCCAGTCGAGTCCTTTCAAGCGCATCTTATCAAGGTGAATGTGGCCAACAAGGCCTATATCCGCTTCTGAACTTTCAGGTATTTGTCGATGCCTTTGGTATTCAATGGAGAAGTCAAAAGTAACATCATTTAAAGTGACTTTTTTCAAACGATTCTGAACTAAATATGTTGCATTCTCCTTGCAATGCATTTTTCCGTAGAAGCACTCATTCAAATATAGAATAACTCTCCGATCAATAATATCATTCTTGAAGTTAACTTTGCACAAAAGTATTTCCTTCATCGATTCCCATGAAGAGTTGTTGCTCTGAGAAGAATCAAGAACTGCTTTATATGCAGGATTTGATATTGCAATAGCAGCTAATACACTAACCGGTTCACCAGTAAGAGAACTTCCAGGACTATTTTCGTCCACCTGTCCATACTCAAATTGAATTATAGAATTGCTGTAGAGGTTTCTCACTGTCCCATCATAATAGATAACGACATCTCTAAGTGTGGCCATTAGATTTTTAAACAAAGTTCCTGGTTTAATAAGTCCTCTAGAAGAATGGATCAACACTTTCCTGTATGATATGGAATGGACCAACTCTTCATAGGGGGTCAGACCTTGAAAAAAAGAGCTCTTAACTAACCCAAATGCCTCAGAAGGATAGTCAACACCATTAACAGAATACTTATTTTGGAAGTGGAAACTCATATCCTCAACCAAACGCCTTGAATAGAACTTCCCTCGGTCATAAAGTTGAAGCCCCAAAAAGGCAAGTTGTTGAACAACCTTACTGATAGCTGAATCATTTTTAGAATCTATCAAATTACCCAAAGCAGATAACTTTAGAATACGAGTCACGATAGACGATTTTATAGTTTTAGGTAGCTTTCCACTTGCAACTCTACAAGTTCATTGTAATTTGATCTCAAGTGAAGAAAAGGTGATATGTCCGAATCTTCTTCTTTATATCTTCAAGATGTGACCTTGGGAATGTCAAAATCATTCAAGCCAACACTATATCCTTTAAAAAGAGAATCTCCATCAAGCAATGGTCAGATGTCTCCTTCGAACTTTTAGGTATTTGTCGATGCCTTTGGTATTCAATGGAGAAGTCAAAAGCAACATCATTTAAAGTGACTTTTTTCAAACGATTCTGAACTAAATATGTTGCATTCTCCTTGCAATGCATTTTCCCGTAGAAGCACTCATTCAAATATAGAATAACTCTCCGATCAATAATATCATTCTTGAAGTTAACTTTGTACAAAGTATTTCCTTCATTGATTCCCATGAAGAGTTGTTGCTCTGAGAAGAATCAAGAACCGCTTTATATGCAGGATTTGATATTGCAATATGAAACTAATACACCAATCGGTTCACCAAGAAGAGAACTTCCGGGACTATTTTCGTCACTGTCCATACTCAAATTGAATTATAGAATTGTTGCGAGAGGTTTCTCACCTTTGTCCCATCATAACAGATAACGACATCTCTAAGTGTGGCCATTAGATTTTTAAACAAAGTTCCTGGTTTAATAAGTCCTCTGGAAGAACGGATCAACACTTTCCGGATGATATGGAATGGACCAACTCTTCATAAGGGGTCAGACCTTGAAAAAAAGAGCTCTTAACTAACCCAAATGCCTCGGAAGGATAGTCAACACCATTAACAGAATACTTATTTTGGAAGTGGAAACTCATATCCTCAACCAAATGCCTTGAATAGAACTTCCTTCGGTCATAAAGTTGAAGCCCCAAAAAGCCAAGTTGTTGAACAACCTTACTGATAGCTGAATCATTTTTAGAATCTATCAAATTACCCAAAGCAGATAACTTTAGAATACGAGTCACGATAGACAGTTTTACAGTTTTCAGGTAGCTTTCCACTTGCAACTCTACAAGTTCATTGTAATTTGATCTCAAGTGAAGCAGCAAAGGTGATATGTCCTGAATCTTCTTCTTTATATCTTCAGTAACAGCCTTGGGAATGTCAAAATCATTCAAGCCAACACTATATCCTTCTAAAAAGAGAATCTCCATCAGCAATGGCTGTATCCGCTTCTGAACTTTTAGGTATTTGTCGATGCCTTTGGTATTCAATGGAGAAGTCAAAAGCAACATCATTTAAAGTGACTTTTTTCAAACGATTCTGAACTAAATATGTTGCATTCTCCTTGCAATGCATTTTCCCGTAGAAGCACTCATTCAAATATATATTAACTTTCCGATCAATAATATCATTCTTGAAGTTAACTTTGCACAAAAGTATTTCCTCCATCGATTCCCATGAAGAGTTGTTGCTCTGAGAAGAATCAAGAACTGCTTTATATGCAGGATTTGATATTGCAATAGCAGCTAATACACCAACCGGTTCACCAAGAAGAGAACTTCGGGACTATTTTCGTACTGTCCATACTCAAATTGAATTATAGAATTGCTGCAGAGGTTTCTCCTTTGTCCCATCATAACAGATAACGACATCTCTAAGTGTGGCCATTAGATTTTTAAACAAAGTTCTGGTTTAATAAGTCCTCTGGAAGAACGGATCAACACTTTCTGGATGATATGGAATGGACCAACTCTTCATAGGGGTCAGACCTTGAAAAAAAGAGCTCTTAACTAACCCAAATGCCTCAGAAGGATAGTCAACACCATTAACAGAATACTTATTTTGGAAGTGGAAACTCATATCCTCAACCAAATGCCTTGAATAGAACTTCCCTCGGTCATAAAGTTGAAGCCCCAAAAAGGCAAGTTGTTGAACAACCTTACTGATAAATTTGAATCATTTTTAGAATCTATCAAATTACCCAAAGCAGATAACTTTAGAATATGAGTCACGATAGACAGTTTTACAGTTTTCAGGTAGCTTTCCATTTGCAACTCTACAAGTTCATTGTAATTTGATCTCAAGAGAAGTAGCAAAGGTGATATGTCCTGAATCTTCTTCTTTATATCTTCAGTAACAGCCTTGGGAATGTCAAAATCATTCAAGCCAACACTAATCCTTCTAAAAAGAGAATCTCCATCAGCAATGGCTGTAACATATTAAAGAACTTAACAGCCACTTCTATTCCCTTCTTGTCAAGAACAGAAGTAACAATCTCCGTGAATGATGACTGCAGTCACTACAAAAAAGAGGGTTTTTAGCGACGAAACTTTTAGCGACGAAATGCATTTTCGTCGCAAAAAGTCACTTTTAGCGACAAAATAAATTTTCGTCGCTAAAAATGAGATTTTAGCGACGAAACTTTTAGCGACGAAAATTTTCGTAGCTAAAAATAGTGCATTAGACTTTTGGCAACGAAAATTTTCGTCGCTAAATACTCCAAACATTTTTTATAAATTTCTTTTAGCTGCGAAAATTTTCGTAGTTAAAAATACTGTATATGACCTTTAGCGACGAATATTTTCGTCGCTAAAGACTCGGAACATTTTCTTAAACTTTTAGCAATAAAATTTTACGCTGCTAGAAGTCTTGTACTGTACAAGACTTTTAGCGGCGAAAAGTTTCGCTGCTAAAAGTCTTGCACTATACAAGACTTCTAGCAGCGAAAATTTTCGCTGCTAAAAATAAACTAACATATCGTTTAGCGACGAAAATTTTCGTCGCCAAAGGTTACTTAAAAAAAAATATTTCAGTTCAAAATTCGTATAACAATATATTTCATCATATTCATCCTGGTATACACATTTCATCATATTCACAAACTTTTAGCGGCGAAAATTTTCATAGCTAAAAAACACTATTCAAAACTTTTAGCAGCAAAACATTTCGCGGCTAAAAATTTTCAAAATATGTTTGTTTTTAGCAGCGAAAATTTTTGCTGCTAAAACTAAACTAGCACATCTTTTAGCGACGAAAATTTTCGTCGCCAAAAGTTTCTTTTTAAAAAAAATATTCCAGCTCAAAATCCATACAAAATTCCTTATATACATCTGTTAACAATATATTACATCATATTCACATTCACATCCATCTAAACCCAAACTACATAAAGTTTTAGCGGCGAAAATATTCGTCGCTAAAAAATACTATACAAGACTTTTAAAAATTTTCGCTGCTAAAAATAAACTGACATATCTTTTAGCAACGAAAATTGTCGTCGCCAGAAGTTTCTTTTTAAAAAAAAATATTCCAACTCAAAATCCATACAAAATTCCTGATATACATCTGTTAACAGTATATTCCATCATATTCACATTCACATCCATTTAAACCCAAACTACATAAAGTTTTAGCGGCAAAAATGTTCGTCGCTAAAAAAATACTATATAAGACTTTTAGCAGCGAAAATTTTCGCTGCTAAAAGTCTTGTACAGTACAAGACTTATAGCAGCAAAAATTTTCGCTGCTAAAAATAAACTGACATTTTTTAGCAACGAAAATTTTCGTCGCCAAAAGTTTCTTTTAAAAAAAAAAATATTCCACTCAAAATCAGTAAAATTCCCGATATACACTGTTAACAATATATTCCATCATATTCATCCCGATATACACATTTCATCATATTCACATTCACATCCATCTAAACCCTAACTGCATAAACTACATTCATCCAAACACAAACAATCTTATCTGCATCACATTCATTCACGCATAAATACATATAAACTTAACATCATAAACAAATAAACAAAAAATCACAAAGATGAAGACAAAGGTGTGGGGCATCGGTGGGTAAGCGTGTAGCGAAAGCCTGAAACATCTCCGTCATCCGTCGCTCATGCTCCACCCGCATCTCCGCCATGCTCCTCTCCTGCTCCTCCCTCTGCCTCACCAACTCCTCCTCCATCCTCCTCTGTCTCGCCAGCTGATCCTCTATCCTCCTCTCCTACTCCTCCCTCGGCCTGTCCTGCTCCTCTCTCTGCCTCGCCAGCTCCTCCAGGTTTAGGTTTAGGTTTAGGTTTAGGTTCAAGTTATAAGTATAGGTTTTGGGATTTGATAATAGGTTTAGGGTTTAGGGTTTAGGAAATCGGGTTTGGATTCGGGATCGGGTTTAGGTTTGGGTTTTCAAGTTTAAGCTTAGGTTAAGGTTATGGAGTTGAGATTAGGATTAGGTGTAGGTGTAGGTTTAGGTTTAGGGATTTGAGAATACATTTAGGTTTTAGGTTTAGGTTTAGGTTTAGGTTTAGGTTTAGGTTCTTGTTAGGTTATAGGTTATAAGTTTAGGTTTTGGTTTAGGTTAAGGTTATAGGTTTAAGTTTAGGTTTAGGTTAAGGTTTAGGTTTAGGTTATAAGCTATAGGCTTAGGGAATTGAGAATTGGTTAAGGTTTAGGTTTAGGTAATCGGGTTCGGGTTCGGGATCTGGTTTAGGCTTGAGTTTTCATGTTTAGGTTTAGGTTACTGAGTTGAGATTGGGATTAGGTGTAGGTTTAGGTTTAGGTTTAGGGATTTGAGAATAGGTTAATGTTTAGGTATAGGTTTAGGTTTAGGTTTTAACTTATAGGTTTAGGTTTAGGTTATAGGTTAAAGTATAGGTTATAGGTTTTTGTTTAGGTTGAGGTTATAGGTTTTGGTTTTGGTTTTGGTTTTAGTTTATAGGTTTAGGTTATAGGTCATAGGTTTAGGTTAAGGTTTAGGTTACAAGTTTTGGTTTAGGTTAAGGTTATAGGCTTTGGTTTAGGTTAAAGTTTAGGTTTTGGGTTTATGTTAAGGTTATAGGTTAAGGTTATAGGTTTAGGTTTAGGTTATAGGTTATAGGTTATAGCTTTGGGAATTGAAAATAGGTTAAGGCTTAGGTTTAGGAAATCGGAGACTCGGGTTCGGGTTCGGGATCGGGTTTAGGCTTGGCTTTTCATGTTTAGGTTTAGGTTTAGTTTAGGGAGTTGAGATTGGGATTTGGTGTAGGTTTAGGTTTAAGGATTTGAGAATAAGTTAAGGTTTAGGTATAGGTTTAGGAAATCGGGTTCGGGTTCGGGTTCGGGTTTAGGCTTGGGTTTTCATGTTTAGGTTTAGGTTTAGGTTAGGGGTGAGATTGGGATTTGGTGTAGGTATAAGTTTAGGGATTTGAGAATAGGTTAAGGTTTAGGTATAGGTTTAGGAAATCAGGTTCGAGTTCGGGATCGGGTTTAGGCTTGGGTTTTTAAGTTTAGGTTTAGGTTTAGGTTAGGGAGTTGATATTGGGATCAGGTGTAGGTTTAGGTTTAGGGATTGGAGAATAGGTTAAGGTTTAGGTATAGGTTTAGGTTTTAGCTTATAGGTTTAGGTTATAGGTTTAGGTTTTGGTTTTAGGTTTAGGTTATAAGTTTAGGTTATAGGTTTTGGTTAGGTTATAGGTTTAGGTTTAGATTTTAGTTTATAGGTTTAGGTTTTGGTTTTAGGTTAAGGTTTAGGTTACGAGGTTTTGGTTTAGGTTAAGGTTATAGGCTTTGGTTTAGGTTAAGGTTTAGGTTTTGGGTTTATGTTAAGGTTATAGGTTTAGGTTAGGTTTAGGTTTAGGTTATAGGTTATAGCTTTGGGAATTGAGAATAGGTTAAGGTTTAGGTTTAGGAAATCGGGTTTGGGTTCGGGATCGGGTTTAGGCTTGGTTTTCATGTTTAGATTTAGGTTTAGGTTAGTGAGTTGAGATTGGGATAAGGTGTAGGTTTAGGTTTTGGGATTTGAGAATAGGTTAAGGTTTAGGTTTAGAAAATTGAGTTCGGGTTAGAGATCGGGTTTAGAAGCTTGGGTTTTCATTTTTAGGTTTAGGTTTAGGTTAGGGAGTTGAGATTGGGATTTGGTGAGGTTTAGGTTTAGGGATTTGAGAATAGGTTAAGGTTTAGGTTTAGGTTTAGGAAATCGGGTTCAAGTTCGGGATCGGGTTTAGGCTTGGGTTTTCAAGGTTAGGTTTAGGTTTAGGTTAGGGAGTTGAGATTGGGATTAGGTGTAGGTTTAGGTTTAGGGATTTAAGAATAGGTTAAGGTTTAAGTTTAGGTTTAGGTTTAGGTTTTAGTTTATAGGTTTAGGTTATAGGTTTAGGTTTTGGTTTTGGGTTTTGGTTTTAAAGTTAAAGTTATAAGTTTAGGTTAAGGTTTAGGTTACGAGGTTTTGGTTTAGGTTATAGGTTTTGGTTTAGGTTAGGGTTTAGGTTAAGGTTATAAGTTTAGGTTATAGGTAATAGGTTATAGGTTTTGGTTTAGGTTAAGGTTATAGGTTTTGGTTTAGGTTATAGGTTTAGGTTTAGGTTTAGGTTTTAGTTTATAGGTTTAGGTTAGAGGTTTAGGTTTAGGGATTTGAGAATAGGTTTAAGTTTAGGTTTAGGAAATCGGGTTTTCATGTTTAGGTTTAGTTTTAGGTTAGGGAGTTGAGATTGGGATTAGGTGTAGGTTTAGGTTTAGGGATTTGAGAATAGGTTAAGGTTTATGTTTAGGAAATCGGGTTCGGGTTCGGGATCGGGTTTAGAAGTTTAGGTTTAGGTTTAGGTTGGGGACTTGAGATTGGGATTGGGATTAGGTTTAGGTTTAGGGATTTGAGAATACTATTAGGTTTTAGGTAGGTTAGGGTTTAGGTTACTGAGGTTTTGGTTTAGGTTATAGGTTATGGTTTAGGTTAAGGTTATAGGTTTTGGTTTTGGTTTTAGGTTTAGGTCATAGGTTATAGGTTATAGGTCATAGGTTATAGGTTTAGGTTTTGGTTAAGGTTAAGGTTATAGGTTTTGGTTTAGGTTTAGGTTTAGGGATTTGAGAATAGGTTAAGGTTTAGGTTTAGGAAATCGGTGTTAATGCTTGGGTTTTCATGTTTAGGTTTAGGTTTAGGTTAGGGAGTTGAGATTGGGATTAGGTGTAGGTTTAGGTTTAGGGATTTGAGAATAGGTTAAGGTTTAGGTTTTGGTTTTAGCTTATAGGTTTAGGTTATAGGTTTAGGTTTTGGTTATAGGTTATAGGTTATATATGCTAAGGTTTAGGTTATAGGTTTTGGTTTAGGTTAAGCTTATATGTTTTGGTTTAGGTTATAGGTTATGATTTAGGTTTAGGTTTAGGTTTTAGTTTATAGGTTTAGGTTTTGGTTGAAGGTTTAGGTTAAGGTTATAAGTTTAGGTTATAGGTTATAGGTTTGGGGTTATAGGTTTAGGTTAAGGGTGTGGTACCTGCAAATACAGATATAAACATGGCTGTCCAAATGGCTGTGAGCCCTTCCAATGTTGTCCATAGGAAAGGAAAAATTCATCATGGTCATAACAACCGTTCCCACCTTCCAGGGTCCCCCGCTCATCCGGATAGCTCCGACGCACATCCGGGTCTGCTCCATTAATCTCGAGCAAATACAGATATAAACACGGCCTGTCCAAATGGCCAGGCCCTTCCAATGCTGTCCATAGGAAATAGACAGCTTCATCATGGTCATAACAGCGGTTCCCACCTTCCAGGGACCCCCGCTCATCCGGATAGCTCCGACGCACATCTGGGTCTGCTCCATTAATCTCGAGCAAATACAGATATAAAAACGGCCTGTCCAAATGGCCAGGCCCCTCTAATGACGGAATTTAATAAACATAATCAGCAAAGAATCACCTGGAAAGTATTCTATCTAAGAGCTCCCCACCTTCACATAACCTGAAATATACAACAAATGAATCATGAAGATTTCAAACTACCATCTTTAATTTAAGCAGTTCATTTATCTCAAATAGCCACACATTATTTCCATGCATATGATAGAGGAATTTCAGTGACTATTATATCCTATTAGAACTACTCCATGATAGATAAGATTGACACTAAAAGTTCAACAATGCCAAGTTCAAATGTTTCACCATCTGCCATCAATCGCATGTATTCACTTGATGAATTACATGCCTTAGAAGCAAGTTTTGCCATTGGAAAATAATGGAGAGAGGGATTTCAGGATTGTAACATCCAACTGAATGGTTGGAATCATTCTGTCAGATTGATATTTCGGGTATGCTCCATTCCTAATTGGGTCAATCTGTATTGATGCAATATTGCATATGCTCCTTAAGCCTAGGGCTGTTTCAACCACTCACAATTCAGAATGCATCACAAAGTCATAACATTACATCACTATAAAAGCTTATAAAGGTTCATATACCTACCCGAATTCACTGAGATCCACATAAACACACACAGAGAAAGCGAGCTCATGCCAAAGATAACTACCGAACAAGTTGGTCCTCGTTTAGAGTGACAAACTAACGAGTATTGGAAACCGTCCAATAAATTCTAGTATCAAACCATATGCAATAAGATCACCGCATTGACGACCTGGATAAAGTTGGATCGAATTTCAAAAAACATATTAAAGCAAGCATTTCTCTTTGCAACCTCTTCCCTGCACATCCAAATACAAAATTGACACAAGGTAACACCGAAAGCATCCACATGGATCACAAAGAAAAAGGGAATAAAATCAAAAGTGGAGAAGTTACCCAATCACATGATATTACCTTCCAATGATGGTATCTCTTTTAGTTATCTTCCGGCATCCTAAGAGTGTATCTTGGACAATACCCATAACAGGGCGATTTGATTGAGGCGAGACAATGCATTTTGGTACCATCATCAGCTCCAAGACTTCTGCTCTAGTTTCAAATGACTGAGGAACATGCATGTTCATTTCATCCCCATCAAAATCAGCATTGTATGGAGAAGTTACAGACAAATTCAAGCGAAAAGTTGAGTATGGCATGATTTTGATTCGATGCCCCATTATAGACATTTTGTGAAGACTAGGTTGCCAATTGAAAAGAACGAAAAGAACGAAGTCCCCATCATTCAAGTGCCTCTCCACCTGCAAACAAGATTGCACATTTTCAACAAGGTGAAACCATGGTTGCACAGCAATAAAGAATGAAAAATTGATAATCGTGTACCTTATAACCAAGCTCTAGATGATGATCACTACTTTTCAAATAAAGAATGAAACCATGCTTATTGTCCAAATTTCGAACATCAGTCCTATTATAATGCAACTACAAAAGTGTTTCTTCAGGAAGCATCTCGACCTCTTCACTTTGTTCTCAGTGACAATTGGAAACAAAAGCTTCTGGTCAAAGGCTCAACGGACTAAGCAATCCCCGAAGGAGATGACTGGATAAATTAAAGAATCTGTAGGAATATACATCAACAACTACTAAAGCCTAGTCACCACAAGGTTTCATAAGATGGAGTTAATGGTTGCAACATCGCTATGAGAAACAAAGGCATGACTTATTTGTAATTTAGAGAACAAGAAAAGGAAATCCAGCTAACCAGATTTCTCCCAACAAGAAAATGGATGATGAAACTACTAATACAATTGAATAAATACGAGTTTGAAATGACGGCTACATGTTTTGCCAATTTTGCATCCTGGCAACTCCATTGCCACATCGGTTCTTCTTTGATTTATTTCAACTCATCTTTGAAAATTACAAAATAAAAATAAAAATAAAGTCAAACAAGCAACGCAAATTGACAAACTTTCTTGGTTATGTAAAGAGCTAGGAATGAGGCTTGAATACGACAGTCCAAGGCAAATATAAAACGGCATAATAGAAAAGAATTCATAGTGATTATAGTGAACTAGTCTTGTTTCCTCCTAAAAACAGAATCTTTACCGTGTCGAGAGATTAGCAATGGAGTGGGCAATTCACCCTCCAGATTATTAGTAGTTGCACCTATAGCTTTTAGACGGGTGCGTTGGTAAGTGAATTGAGGAAGCTCGGGTCATCACCTTCTCTGCTTCCAAGCTGATTTTTCTTGATATTGAAATGGTAGAGACTCGAAAGACTTCCTAGATTCAAAGGCACATGTCCACTAAAACTGTTGGAGCTAAAATCAACTAAATTGAGACTTGACGCATTGGACAATGAAATTGGCAGCCTTCCAATGAATTGGTTTATAGCTACAGAAATCTATTGCGGTGTGGAAACACAAGGCCTAGGTTGGGGGAATGCTTCCATGTATTTAAACCAAATCCCTCTCCATTCCAAAATCATGATTTTGGTGTAGTGACATGAATCAAAATGCTACTGCAACACAACAAAAACCATTGTAAGCGCATCACCATGTAGAAATGTGCCCGAACGAAGAAGAATCAATAGCTCGAGCTTTGTTGCAATCTCTAATAGCCATATGAACATCATTTTTCCCTCGTCTTCATGCCATCAGATGTGCCAACATGGTACACAGGTCTGAGATCCAAGCCATCCACTAGGCAAGTCATATCATGTAAATAAACAAGCCAACAAATCAAGCCGATCCAGTCATCAGGTGGGCCCCAACAGCGAAACAAATGGATTGCTCCCAACTTTTCTTTAGCCATCAGATTATTTCTAAAAGCATGGCCCATGTTAGAAGGAACCAGCTACAGACATGGAAAAAAAGAGAAGAGTAGAAGACCCAAATTGGAACATATGGTGGCATGAAATTGCAATGGCTGGTACTCATGTCAGAAAAGCAAACGTCCCCATGAGTGTGTGCTCATGAACAACATATAAATTTCCAAAATTTACAGGATGATCACATCGCCCATAAGCAAAGCCTGTGTCTAGAAACCAAAATAAGAAGCAAACAGAAAATTTTAACGAAGAGAATGAAACCACCAAGAATGCTACTCAAGATGTTAAGATTTTGGATCCTGCTATTCTTTTTTATGATTATTTTGGATCCTACTCTTTCATATGAAACATGGAAGAGACTCAGATGGGCTCATCTTGGACATGCACCGAAAGCCATGCCATTGCAGTCATCAAGTGAGCGATGTGTACATCAAATGTGGAGTGTTGGTCTTTTTCTAACCATCGATTATTTGCATAAATGTGTGGCCCACCAATGACTGCAGACCTGATACTCAAGCCCTGAAACATGCACTGATCAATGGCCATGCACATGCCGCAGCACGTGTGATGAGAATCCCAAGTAGCATTCTTATTTCTCATCCAAATTTCTCGTGGTTTACTCTGGACAAAGGTGAAGAATGCTAATGGATGCCATGATCCATATTTGTATGTTTGAGTCCACTTTTGGACTTCACAAACATAAAAATAGTGAAAAAGCAGAAATTGTCTCAATAGATGTGACAACCCAGGTCAAATTCTCCACCACCTGCCATCTTAGGTTCCCCTTCTTAATTGTTTATGCCACCAATTTAAACCGAAATCGCAAGAGCAAACTGAACCTGGTACCAAGTGTCCTTTAGCTCATCCCATCAAGGGATTTGTACGCATGTGCCTATTTTATGGGGAAAAAAAAAAAAAAAAAAAGAGGAGGCGTGAAGAAAGCCGCCAACTATGCTTCGTAAAACTACCCACCACAAAATTGAGGCTCAAGTGAACACCCTCAACAACCACTGATTCTTTTCACTCTTCCCATGCAGTGATCAGGCGATCAAGACTGTCAATAACCATCTCACTTTGTGCTTTAAATCCTTCAATCGCCATCCGCTTCACACCAATCATTCAAGAGTAGAAGTAGAACCGACATCCGCAGTATCTTTGTCGGTGTTTCTCACTAGAAGCTCCATCGATAATTCATCCTTGATGAGTATGTGCAAGATTCTGCTAATTACACAGAGGTATAGTCTGGAATGTCCTCGTTGGATGATCATAGGCCAATTAAGAGACTGTAAAAAGGAAGGTTGTTGAATTGTCTTCCCATCAATTTTACAGATTCTTGATTATAGTTACACGAAGCGCCAAGCAAAGGGCCAACAAATTCAAGCAGGAGCCAGGAAGTGTCTATTTCATAATGTTTTCAAGTATAACAGGTAGGATTTCAACACTTGAGGTCTTGGTATCTATCCCTAGTGGGGGTGGCTAACATGGAGTGTGTGTACTGACATGGGTGTGTACTAACAAGCTAACTCGAATATAAAAAAAAAAAAAAGTATACATGTGTAGGAAGCATAAGCAAAAGCACTTACCTGAAATGCAATTTGAAGCAAGAGCATGAGCCTGAAGTGTGATTCAAAGCAAGAGCAAGACCTAGTTAGAACTTAGAAGAATTGTGCAACTAAGTTCCCGATGTCCACAATCATACCGCAAGGATGAATTTTGGTCCTAGAGCAATCCATTGTTGTCTCGCCTATCTAATCCATACAATTCAATGGTGCAACCCATCGTCCATGGGAAAGGACTTCAAACTACAATAAAGTGCGAACAATTACAATAAGCTTGGGTTCTTCCAACTATGCTAAAGTAAACAACCAGAGAAAATAAAATAAAATAAAAAAGTTTGTATGCAAATCAAATTGATGCTACTGAACAAAATACATGTGAAGAATGAAGTACCAAGAATGCAGACAAGGTAGATTTGCCACACCCACTTGTGCCGCACAACAGAATAGTGACAGATTCCTTCCTCTCTCGAATTCTGTGACAAAAGAAGAAATTCAAAGTAAAAAAAAAAAAACTCGGCAACTCAACTCAGCCATAAATCAAGCCAAGTCACTATGAAACTCGCTGGCAAGCTCGACTCGGTTCAGACTCGGCATGACTCATTGAGTTGTCTTGCCTACTCGGGCAACTTGACACGACTAGGCATAATTCAAACTGTGTCACTCCCCAAGTTGATACAGATTTTAAATAATAATATATTAGGTAGTTGGCGGGAATCAAACTGACAAACCAAGCAATACAGCAACAATATCTTCCAGTAGACCAAGCAATATTTTATTGATATTGCTTGCCTATTTTTATACTCATACTTGCAAGTACCTATTCTTAGTAAAATCTTACTTGTAATTTGGTTATTAAATATGGAGTCCAGTCAAACCAAGTCTTTTGGAGTTGACCGGACCTGACCATATTAGGGCTTAAATATGGAGTCCAGCATGCATAGGGCTTGAACTTTAGGGGTCACCTGGATTTGTCAAAAGCATGAGAAAGGAAATACCATTTCACGAGAAACTTTGTTTCCAGGAAAGCACGAGAAACTAAATATTGTTTCTCATGTTTGTTTATCACCAACATTTTCTCAAAAAATTTGGTCCTAATTTCAAATCAAATGTTTGGGAAAACAAAACTTTTCTAAGAAAATTTTCCTACTGGCCAAAATGGGTTTGGATTGAAAGCCATTTGCATGGCCCACGTGTGGAAGGGCCATATGCAAAATAGATCAATGGAACATTATTATACCCATATATGCTGATGAAAGGATTCTATAGTTTTTCTTCTTCTTTTTTCTTTTTATGGAAAGTTAAAGAGGGTAGTTCCTCTACAAGCCATTGTAGAATAAGCTTATTGTACAAGTGTTGGGCATGGCCGCACACAGGCCTGCATATGCAGCAAGCCGTACATTACATGAGCTCTATCATATGGGCTACCATGTGAATTTGGAGGTGTTTGGATGGTTTTCTTGGGTGGGCACCATCATGTGGGCCACCATTTGAATTTGGAGGTGTTTGGATGGTTTTTGGGTGGGCCCCATCATGTGGGCCACCATGTGAATTTGGAGGGCCTACGATACAACCACTACATCCATAACATGTCGCCCTTCAAGTTCACCCACTATCCCAAAAAATCCGACCGCTCCAAAACATAGGTGGGCATACCGCAACAAACGGTTGGGTTGGGGATGCCCGCCATTAAAATTTACCAAAATGTGTGTGGGGGCCATAGCATTCTGTATAAATTATCCAAACCATTCATAAGATGATCCAACTAAGATGAGGGGGTTCACATGATGGACCGAGTAGATTTCATAAACAAGTGATAGTGGACCCCCCACGTAGTTGCAAAATAAAAAGCTTACTTTATAAATGTTGTGTAGCAAGTGATGAGAAATAATGGGAAAGGATAGGAAAGGAAAAAATGCTTTCTAATGGTGGAAGGTGACAATAAATTGGAGACTTTGGAGGAATTGTGTTGGAAATGCACTTTCCTATTGTTTCGACTATCACAAACATGGGAAACATGGGGATTGAATTTATAATAATTGGGTAACTTGGAAACTCCTCACAAAACAGACACTAAGATTAAAAAATTAATAGTGAGCATCAGTAACTTCCTTCAAATTAATAGTGAGCATCAAAAAGGAATGTTATGACACTACATTTAACCTATCATCATTCGACCCTTAAACAGACACTAAGATTAAAAAATTAAGACTCAAAAAAGGAGAAGTAACAATACATAATCAAAGGGTTTAAGAAATCCTAAAAAATGGAGGGTTAGGCCATCCTTTTTTCAGAAATCCTAAATCCCCAAATCCCCAAATCCCTAAATCCCTAAATCCCCAAATCCCCAAATCCCTAAATCCCCAAATCGTTTCAATCGGTATTGAGATTGAGAGAGAGAGAGAGAGAGAGAGAGAGAGACTGTTTGAGTTGGAGCCCCAATCACGGTCAACCGAGCTTTAGAGGATGCGTGAGAGAAAGAGAGGACCGAGAGAGACACCGAGAGAGAGAGAGCACCGAGAGAGAGGGCGTGGTAGGGCGTTCAAAGAACAAAGAGGAGAGAGAGAGAGAGAGGGGAAGAAGAGAAAACATAGAGAGAAAGAGGAGGGAGAGGGTGCGAGAGAGATAGAGAGAGAGAAGGGAGGGTGCGAGAGAGACAGTCGGATTAGGGCGAGAGAGAGAGGATGCGAGAGAGGAGAGGGTGAGAGAGAGAGATGAGAGGGTGCAGCCGTCTCTGGACGCGGCTAAGATAATGACGCCACCAAGTTTGGTGGCCCCACGATGTATGTGTTATATCTACACCATCCATCCCTTTTTAGATATTATTTAGTACACGAACCAAAAAATGAGGTAAAATAAAATATGTAGTAACCCCACCAAACAAAACAATGGGGAGAGTGGTTCCCACCGATTGAAACTATCCAAAGACTCCTCATAATGTTTATTTGAAATCCAACCTGCCCAAAAGTTAAAAAAGACAGGAAATAAGGGAATACACAAATATCAACCTGATCTAAAACTTTTGTGGCTTTTAGATTGGGGTCCACTTGAGCTTTAGCTTTAACTCGCTCTTTGGATATTGCCCTAAAATGATCTCTTCAAACAGAAGGAAGGTGTGGATACAAAACATACATCATGGTGGGGCCCATGGAACTTGCTGACGTCACTTCGGTAGCCAGTCTCGCTACTCCCCCTGACACCAGCCCCGTAGTTGATGGTTGGTGCTCTGTGAGCCCCACCATGATGTATATATTTCATCCATTATGTTCATCTATTTTTAAATATATCATCGTGGGCCACCATGAGGTATATATTTATTCAACTCCATTAATTAGGTTTACATTTCAAGGAAGCTCTTTCGCAAATTGTGTTCAATCCAATCTCCTATCTTATATCTTTAAAAAAAACATCTTGGAAAGTTTTAAGTCTTTTTTGATAATCTTTACGCGGATTGCCAGTGCCCCAGGAAGTTCCTGTGGAAGTTAAGTGGGGTCCACGTCCACCTTGATATGTATAAGAGATCCACTCGGCTACGTGGTGTAGCCACTTAGTTTTAGACTTGAGCTAACAAAATAGATAAATTCACACAAACATGGCGGTGGTGGCAGGCAATTTGCGGCCACTTCGCCGAATATTGGAAAGTTTTAACGGACGTGGATTGCCTACAAACCAGGAACTTCTTAGGAAGCCAGGTGGGGCCACCGTGAAAAATCTACTCCATCCATGCAAATTTTTTTTTTTCCAGATTGTGCTAGGACAAGGATAAAAAATAACGGATTCAAAAATTAAGTGGGCTGCACAACAGAGGATTGAACGTACACCGTTCAAAACTTTATGAGGCTACAGAATTTTGGATCAGGCTAATTTTGTGTGTTTTCTGTTCATCCCAGTAGGAATGACCTTATGGAGGGTATGGATGGAATATAAACATCACAGTGGGCGCCAGATATTTCAACGGCTGGCATTTACCTACCTACATTTTCCTGTCGTACGGCCCACTTGAGTTTTGGATTTGCATAAATTTTAAGACCCATGTTCTAACATGATCTGAAAAAACGAAAGGACAGGGTGGATTTCTCACAAACATTACGGTGGGCCACCTAGCTTACCGTCGCAAAAAAAATTTCCAAGAAAGGTTCTGGAATTTAAAAGTAGTGATACAGACAACTACCAACCTGTAGGGCCCACTAAAGTTGGGAAATGATAATATCTTGCTAGTTGCTATCTCCTGAAATTTCCAATATCTCATGATGAGATGACTACGTACATTTTTGCCAATTGGCATGGCCCGCTAGATGGACAAACTAGATCACCACATGCATATTTAGCACCAGAACAATGACCTTGCAAGTTACAACATTTTTTGATAAATGCCACTACCTTACCATTAACTCATTCATACAATTAGGAACAGGCCATGGTGTAATAATCACACCGGTCGGATGATCATAACCCTTTGAATGGACCCAATTTGCTAACAACCATCCATTGTTTGCGACCCATAATTCACATGGTGCCCCTATCCATAATTGGCAATGGACCTGGATGGCTTCAAGCATAACTATCAATTAGGGTTGTCCAAGGGCCCTGGCTTAGTCAGTCTGTTCTCAGGTTTTGAACTATAGGTGACAATGTATTGGGTAAGTTAGCAGGTTAACAGACCCGAGCTGTTCCTAATGAAGGTTGGAGTAAGCTAAATGGGTATGGATCTGATTAGGGTTGAACCATATCCAACCTAACCCAACCCTGCCATATAATTAACCAATGGGATGGGCTAGATGAACCAATCCAGCCCGGACCATATAGCCTAATGTTCCATTCTTAAACTTAGGGCTACAACTTGTGTTCGGATTGAACCAAACTCAATTGACCCAAACTTATGACCGGATCAGGTTGTCAAGGTCCTCGGTTGTGTTATGATTAGAAAATACCAACCTAATCTGCATTTGGGTTGAGCATATTCAAGTCAGGTTAAGTCAAATAGGGAATAATGAAAACATCAACCTAATCTCACTGTTTCCCATAGTATGACCCACTTCGACAATGGATTTATCTCAATTTTTAGATCTCATTCCATCATGGTTCGGAGAAAATGATGGATGAAGTATATTTTACGCTGTCATTGTAGTTGGCCCACATTAATTCATATCTTCTCATGTTTTATCTTCATTTATATTTTTTTGATATTATGAATATATTGGATGTCAAATAAACATTACTATGCGCCCAATGAAGGTATCAATGGTGGAAATCATTATTCCACACTGTTTCGTGTGGCATGGTTTACTTGAGTTTTGAATTTACCGAAAATTCGGGATCATTGGCTTGTTTATCCATTTTTCGAGATCATTTTAGAGAACTATCCAAAAAATTATTCATATCCAAAGATTAATTAAATGAACCATACCACAAATAAGGGGAACAAATTGGCTGCTTCCCCTGATACCATCCAATGGCTTGTGGTTGGTGCTCTGTGGGCCATACCATGACATATGTGTTTAATCTACGCTGTCCATTTATTTTTAAAAATCATCTTACGGCATGAGACAAAAAATAAGGCATATCCTAATATGAAATGGACCACATTAACAAGAAACAGTGTTGAATGAGCGTCAACCATTTAAAACATTTCGGGGGCCACAAAAGTCTTAGATCGAGATGATTTTTGTTTTTCCCCTTTATCTAGGCCTGTATGACCTAACCAACAGATTGGATGTCAAATAAAAAGTACACTGGGCCTTAGGAGGGTTTTAATGATGGATAACCAATTATTATTGTTTTTATGTGGTGTGGTTCGCCTGATATTTATATACCAAGCAATGGCTAGTGGACAGTGCTATGGTCCCCACCATGATGTATGTGTTTCATCCTCGCTGTCCATCTATTTTTATAGATCATTTTATGATATGAGAGAAAAAATGAGGTATATCTAAATCTCAAGTGGACCACATTACAGGAAAATGTGTTGGATGACGTTGACCATTAAAAACGTTTTGGGGGCCATAAAAGTTTTGGATAAAGATGATATTTATTGTTTCCCTTCATCGGGGTCTTTATGACCTAATCAACATATTAGATTTCAAATAAACAGTACAGTGGGCCTTAGGAGGATTTTAATAGTGGATATCCAGCCATTATTGATTTCATGTGGTGTGGTCCACCTGAGATTTATATACCTATTATTTTTTGCATAAAGCCTAAAATGATCTCTAAAAATAGATGAACGGAATGGATGAAACACATACATCATGGTGGGGCCCACAAAGTACCCACCACCAGTAGCCAATCCGCCTCCCAAATTTGGGCGCGCGCTCAAAACAGAGCCGCGCCCAAACTTTAGAGATTTCATTCTCTCTCTCTCTCTCTCTCTTCTCTATCTCTCTCTTCTCTATCTCTCTCCGTTCCCTAATCCGAGCACCACCTAAACCTTTCTTTCCTTAATCCTCTCTCTCCCTCCATGTCCTCTCCATTTCCCTCCACAATCATCTTTTATCCTGCGCACCCCCGCAGCTCTCTTTCGTTCTTAGATCTTCTTCTTCATCTGCATCTGCAATATCAGACAGATGGAAGCAGCGCTGGATCTGATGCGGAGAATCTCACCGAACCATGCGGAA
Organism: Magnolia changhungtana; assembly: GCA_030180095.1. NCBI lineage: Eukaryota > Viridiplantae > Streptophyta > Magnoliopsida > Magnoliales > Magnoliaceae > Magnolia > Magnolia changhungtana. The sequence goes on from JASAUF010000676.1 coordinate 15,656,020, forward strand.
ACGGCTCTCTCAGCTCTCCTAACTCTTCTCCCTCACCACTCCTCCAGTCTCCTCTCTCAAGTCGATCAGCCGCTCCAACGGTATGGAGGAAACTAGAATGCTAGGATTATGATATCTTTAATGATATTGGGATATGTTTAAATTCAATTTGAGTTTATCTTTGATTTTGTATAGTTGTATATAAACATTAGTTCTCCATGGGATAGAAACACAAGTTTTCCACCATATATAGTTCTATCACTGTCTAGGCTCATTCATTGTGTGGCCCACCTGATAAAAGATTTATCAATGATTGTGACATATATGGTGAAGTTGGGCTAACCAACAAGCAAGGGAAAATCATTGGAGTGCCAATTTACGTAAAACCAATGCAATTACTGCATGTTTTTGTCTTACATTTGCTTTTCTTCTCCTCTGTGGAATGTAGTTTTGTAAGAAGCTTGGCGGTTGTCCATCTTTACAGCATCTGTTTCAGCTCCTCAACTGGAAAGATTTAGCACCTTGTTTAGTTCTTTGTTTTTTATTTATCTTTTTGATTTCCATATGTTCATGGTTTATTTTGTTTGAACTATTTATACACATTGTCTGTATAATGTGGATTGAATATACAAGTGATCACATTCAAGATGTTTGCTTGAAACAGATCACAAAACAGTGTCTAGGAGGTGTGAGATATTTGGCTTGGCTTAATTTAGATTTCATGATGTTTGTTTGAATCTTGTTGGCCTATGATATTTGATTGCATAGTCCCACAGACTCCCATAGCATTTATTTCTTAATAAATAGTGAAATGGGTGGGGTTGTAAACGGGTCTAGGGGTGTCAACAGGCCAGTTTAGGGTTGGGTCAAGCTTGGGGTCAGATATTCCTAGGGGTGTCAACAGGCAGATTAAGGCCAGGCCAAACTTTGTCCAGGCCTAGTTCAGGCCCATGAAGAGCCAAGATAATCCAGATCGAGCTTGGCTCGTAATGTCTATGATGGTCTTGAGCCCAAGCCCGAGGGTTGGCGTGTGTAGAGACAGAGGTCTTAAGGTGTGGCCAGTTGAAGTGTGCCCCACCGTGATGTTTTAAGTGGTCCAGCCCGATCACCTGGTGCAACACCCCATTTTAGCCGTAGGGCTCAAATAAAGCCCAATCTGTGGTTCAGGTGGGCTATATGAAGGAAATAGTTGAGAAATGCCTTCCCCCCTCTCTCAATCTGTATCTTTCGTACCTCTGGAATGAGATTTTCTCTTCTTGCATCCCTTTTTCCCGCTCGTTTTTGTTGTTGTTAGGGTTTCGATTTGTCTGATTTGAATTCGAGCTCCGGCGGTTGGTTTCCGTAGCTTGATTTTGTTAGAACCATATCCCTTTGTTAGGCTTCTGACGAATAGACGGTCAGGAGAAAATACCGCAATGGTATTTGTTCAACTGAGTAAAGTGTCAAATATGATACAGAGATTTTCATTATGGGGGCTTTTGGTGCATGGGCCATCAGCAATGTGTCCTGTCATATCAACGGTTTGGATCCATGAAGTGTGGGCCCCACTTGTACAACGTGAAAAGCTGAACTGTACTGTAATATCAATAGGGCTAACTATGAATTGGGTGCTTTATTTTAAAATTTTTGGCTCAGCAAGTGAGAAACTAACTTTTTATTCAATTGGGTGGATCATCAAAATATGCAATGGAATATGGTTTGCTATGAGAAGGCAATTGAGATACAAAACTGAAAAGATTCCAACACTTGCAAGCATGGCCAGCAATGAAGACGTGCTCCCTAGTGCCTTAACTTGACACATTTTACTCTAGGGTGATAGGGACTGTTGATATTGTGGGCTGCAATGTGGATGGGTCACAAGCCCCAAAGTGAGGTGATAAGACTATCTTTGTTGTTTCATAGGTGGCCTGCATTTGGAAAAAGTTGAAGAATAGGAGAAACTGTCCGCGGTTAATGGGAGAAAATTGCACTGATTGGATAGCTAGTATTGCGCAATAGCTACAAATTCCAGCTTTGGATTTTCCGCAGCGTGGACCCCCTGTTCTACTGTCCTGATTGCCATAGATTTGTCTTGTGTGTACAGTCACCATCCATCTGTAACTAGCAATTGTTTAAAATGGCTCACATTTTCTTGTCGGCTGTCAAGAAGTCTTCTAGGCTAGGGATTAAACCTCTTTACCCTTCCACTTTTGTAACACCTGGATCAGCAAGTTGATTTGCAACCAGAGTGATCTCTTGGTAAGTGTGAGAAATCCTCCATTGAATGCTTTGTGGTAATTGTGCTTGCTTTTTCATTGATGGCGGAAGACATCATAATGAAAGAGCTTTTGTGGTTTAATATCAATGAGAACTTGGTTCCTTTTGTTACTTAACGAAGAAGCAGTTTCAAGAGTCTAAAGTGATGTCTACTTTAGTTAGTTTGGATTCTTCGTGTCAAATGCTTCAGTAAAAGCCTTTAGGGTGTGTTTGGATTACTGTAATTGGTGGTGATGTAGTGCATTATAGCCATCATTACATTTTTATAGTGTTTGTTTAAACTAGAAACTTGGCACGTAATTCGGTGGTCAAATGCATGAATAACAAAATCAAGCTACGGAAACCAAACTTGGTGATGTAGTGAATAGGGATTTCGTTAGTTGTTCTCTGTCTATGGCCGAGTCAATTGTTTAGAGCTTTCGGCCATTTCAGGAGCAGAGAAAAGTAATTTGTGATTTTGGTATTTGTACTTGTACTGGAATTTCTGAAAATATGCAAACCCAGTCTCTCTTGTGTTGTATTGGAAGAAAGAAAAAATATGGAGTTAGATTATTGCAAAATTGCACTGTCTATTAACTATCGGTTTAACTCTTGAACAATTTTTTGGCACGCTCAGTGGGACCCTGTCTATTAACTATCGGTTTAACTTGATAGTCTAATTTGTATTCCTTTCTTTCCTTGTTTTAGGTGATCAAAGTGATCCGCATGTTACCATTTTTTATGAAATTGATGCTATTTGCAAGGTACTTACCTTATTAAACTTCCACTTCAATGTACCTCAATTTATCCTTATTGTAAATGGAGAAAGAGTATATTGCACTGGATATGGATGAATTTCAACAGTGATAGCATTTGAAAATTGTACTTATATATATGTTGTCAACATGGCATTTGATAAAATTTAAATTAAACAGACGAAATTGTTGGTCCTGGTTTGAATGTATCAAAAAATAAACATTACACTTATTTGATTATATTACCATGCTCGACGAGATTGGTTCACATTTATTGGACAACCGAAATGAAAAATATACAAGGGTCCTGATTCAGCAAATAAGTGTACATGGATCAGATGTTAGAATCTTTGAACCAGTCTAATTTTGGTCTGTGACTTAATTACAGTGCTGATTTCCAAATTTTAGGTGGTTTAAATCTGAGTTAGTGCATGCCTCATGTATAATTTATGTTTGCATGCATATCAAGCTAAGAAAGCCAGAGTATCAAATAACTCTCCTTTTCATTTTAAATGACCATGCTTATGGTTCAAATCTATATAGTTTAGATCATGGTTAAAGTAGTTCATACTTATAGAAGAAAATTGGGTTGTTTTTTGTGCTGGGATCCACTGGAGCTTTGGATTTAACTCATTCTTTGGATATTGACCTAAAATGATCTCTCCAAATGGATGGAAGGTGTGGATACAAAACATACTGCATGGTGGGGCCCACGGAACTTGGTGACTTCACTTCAAGAGCTTGTCTCGCTACTCAACTTTGTCGGTGACTAATCCGCACCCCAAATATCACTTGATCCAAAACTTCTATAACCTCCAAGAAGTTTTCAACGGTAAGCATTCAATCCCTACTGTCTACTCGAGCATTTGATTTGCCTCATTTTTTTGGCTCATACTTAAAATGATCTAAAAAAATAGTGATATGAAAAAAATGTATGAACAGTTTGTATATGATATCATCGTGGGGCTTACAAAATTTTTGCGAATTTCCTTTTCTTTCTTGAAATTCCAAAACGCATTTTGAGAATTTCCAATCACAAATACAACCATTTGAGATTGTTTTAAAGAAAGAATGATAAGGATTGCAACCTTGTTAGGTGAATTTTTACGTTGGATGGTTGTTTTGCAATCCAAAGATGGTGTTTTCATGTATGACGAGGATTATTAATGTTTTTTTTTTTGGTCTATGAGCTTTTCTTTTGTGCATTTTGGTTATGGTTTATGTTTTGGTGCGAATGCGCATCGAGTGCATATGGGAATTGCTATAATTTTTTGTTGATTGGGGTGATTTGAATCTTGGCTGCGTTTGGATGTCCGGAAAAGTCCGTTTGCTTGGAATATGGAAGTTGCTAAGGGATTTGTTTCTAGAAGCAACAAATTACCTGAGAAACTGATTCTGTACATGGAAACAAATTGTTAATCATGTTTGCCAACTTGGAATTTGATTATGCGAGAATACGTAAATTGAATTTGGGTCTTTGGGAAAGGGAAGGTTTATGCATTTGTTTTTGTAAATGGAATTGAAAGTATGATGTTGGGAGGGAATTCATTCCCTTGGAATTTGCAATGCACCCTCTAGGCAGAATCGAAAAAGTGGTCCAAGTGGAATTTGATTCCAACTGAATCTGTTTCAACCTTTTTTCAGCCATCCAAACGCATGAATTAAGCCCTGGAAATGGATTCAATTTCTAGATATGTACTTTTCGGGGTGCCAAACAATCCCTCGGGTTGGACCTGAAAGGTTATGGATAATCACTTGGAATGGAAAATGAAAAATTGTGATTATGTGTAATGCAGTTGCCAAAATCCCTTCGCCCCAAATGTCGAGTCTATCCTACCAAAATATCTACATTTTTGAGAATTTTTAGCCTGTTTGGTATTTTCTAGACCACATTAATTTAGGAATGTTCACCAACAATGCATTGCATGGGAACTTCGTGTGTGATGGGCGCACATTTTCCCACGTCATATAGGATACCGGAAGATTTCCTAGTGCAACAATCAGGCCAGTCCACTCATCGACGGGCCCACCTGCATATGTTGAATCAGATCATTAGCCTCTTTGCGTGAATGGACCAGACTCACTTTTGCACCAGGTGACATTTTGGTCGGGCTCACCTTTCTCAACACTTGGATGACGTACCCGGTCACGTGTTGACACATGAAGTTTGCATGCAATGCATTGTCCATAAACCTATCAACAGAAATGCGACTTGAACAAAATATTAGCTTGGTGTAGAAAACAATGGAAATTGATTTTGTTTTTATTATGGTTTTCATGATATTGCAATCTCAAGATGTAATAGTCCTTGAAACTATGCAAAGCATGTTGTAGAACTAGAAAAATGGAATTTACTGTCTACATTCAATTGCAAAGTTGTCAAATGCCGTTTGGAAGTTAGAACACCATTTAATAGAATTGTGTGTCCAAACACTACCACTGTCATCTATTCCTGCATACTTGTGGCTAGACTTGCTGCCTTGTCCTCTCTTTCTCAGTAACCCCACTGAAAATAAAGAGTTTTATGTGGAGATGACTGATATGTATACAATAAACATGAGCTAATAAGCGTTTAAGTATTACAAACAAAACACTAATCTCTAAATGTACTCTGAATCATGGCACACTCCACACAACTATTTCAATCAAACAACAAATGCCGGATGCAATGTTCTCACTAAGAAAGTGTCAACAATTCTGATTTTATCCACCATCCATGAGAAGTATGATAGATTGAAATACTTAACCTATAAACCTCTGCATTTCTCGGACGAATCTTTCTTCCCGATGATTTGTCTTCTGTTAAGCATCAGTCGGATTTATTTTGTGCATGTTGTTTTCACAAATCACCATCCATTTTAAGTGTCTTTGAGAGCAGATTAAGTGTCTTTGAGACCTCACCCAACATGACGAGTCCTTGACAGTGGGGACCACCTAGATGCATGTATTGTATATCCATGTCGTCCATCCATTTTAACAGATACTTTGGTGCATGAATCCAAAAATCATGCCAGCCTCATAGAAAAAATTGATGTTAATGGAGTGGAAATATATTCTAATTTTGGATTAAAATTCCAGCCTCATAGAAAAAATGCATGCTCAAGGTTTTTATTCAAGCCAACATTTGTACAGGTATGGTCTTCATAGATCTGGTTGATTCATCATGCAGGCCACAATATGGATTGGGAATGAACTGAAGGGCTACTCCATTGAACTGAAGGCCACGAGGTTTTTATTCAACCTCCTATTGCATATTACGTGTTGAGCCTGTTGGTCATATTTCCATTTAAATTGTACATTTACAGGAAAGTCGTTGGTTGGCTAGGATTAAATTGCATATTACGTGTTTTTATTTCTCTACCATTAAAAACTTCATAAGGCTTATCATAATGTTTAAATAAAATGAGCGAAAAAATGAGGCAAATCCAAATCGAAAGTGAACCATACATCATGAAACGGTGGTTATTGAATGCTTGTAGGTCAGAACGTTTTGAATTTTAAATCTTGGTAGAATTTTAAATTATAAAGACTTTGTTGGTGGCAACAGGTAAAGAAAGATTCATATTGATTTGTTACATTTGTTTTCTTTACCCTTCTTAAGAATTACTGTGATACCTTTTTTTTTTTCTTCTAGAACTGCCTAATCCACAAAACAACTAGTTGTTTTCCAAGTCCAACATCCATATGAATTTTCTTTAGCATTTCCTTGACTAATTGGTTGTATGTTACTAGTATGTAGTAGATAATACTAGGTTCAATAGTAGAAAATAGTATTCAAAACATCATTTTCTGAGTGCCCCTTTCAATGCCTTACGGTGTGTTTGGTTGCACTAGATTTTATTAAATATCATAAAATTCTAAAACTCATCAAAACTCCAAATGAGATTGAAAACAGATATTTGTAAACATACATGACTTTTCCATTAAAACTCATCAATGCCTCAAGGTGTGTGTGTTTTTTTTAATTGTCTTTTCTGCCAATAATACATACTTGTCTGGGTGCCAGTTCAAATATGCCACATGTACGCCGCAAGCAATTGATGTTCGAGGAAGGCTAAAGTTCGATTGTTCCGAAAAGGAACATAGTGTAGCCGAGGGGTATGAATATTTTTGGACAGCTTAAAAATGAAAAATATCCTATGGGCCTTTTTCAACAAACCATTAGCCTTTTGTTTAATGGGCCTTAAGTCCTAAGTAAATATGTTGGAGAGACCGAAAAGAATGTAAGGGACACATTTTTCGATGCTTTGAGAATGACCAACGGACTCGGGTGAGCACTTTGCTTAGAGAAATAAAATAAAATAAAAAATAAAAAATAAACTTGCCATGTAAACCATTTTGATCATTGAAAGATTACCCAGATTCAAAGCTTGAAGTTCTGACGTATCATATTGCAATGTACGGAAGATGTATTGGACTCAACGTCCTCTTTGAAAGTAGCTTCTAAGAATGTACTCGGAGAGAATAAAAATAATACGGGAATGGACCCAATAAAATCTAAGACTTTTTCTATAAAAGCGTGTTCTTGAAAAATGATTTCCACCAAAAAGTTGACCCCATTTAGGAAAATGACATTTTTTGAAAAGTATTTTTCATCTAATAGACTAGAGGAATAAAACTTCAAGTTAACATTATGCAGTTTTCTTACTATGTATTTGATTCTATTGTGGATAGAGTATGAGTTTGCAACCAAGTAGCTACCTTTCATGCGATACAATGAAGCTGAGATCGTAGTCATCCATCTTTAATTTATAGTGATTGGTTTACTCCTTCCCTCCTCTTAGAAACAAATATGAATAGATGAAAATTTGAAAATAACTTTTACAAGTGGATTTTGCTAACAATCCCATCTTCATGTGCTGTTACTGACTTTCCCTATCCTTTGAATGGATTTTACTAACATGTAGGGCACCTAATCATTGATCGAGAGGATTCATTCAGTAGCATGAATTTGGGAACAAGCTATGTTGCAAAAATCATGACGATCAGATAACCGAGCATGCGAACAAAACCCATAGAGCTTCACGATGTTGCGATGTCGAATTTCTGTTAATGCTTGTATCTCTTTTTCAAAGCTTCTTTGATCAGCTTGTTCACCACCTTGTGACGAGTCAAGTTTTTTCACAGTTACAACCTGACCCATCTGTAGATCTGCTTTATAAACCCTTCCATATCCTCCAACCCCAATGAAATATTTGTAATTGAAATCCTCCGTTGCCCCTGATGATGTCTTCGAATGCAATCTTTCCATCGAAATTACATATTGCAAATAGATTTCCATTTTTCACTTCCAAGTCCCGTTTCTCTGCATTTCTTGTTCTGGGATCTTTGTAGGAAAATGTAAAAAATGGTGGCAAACACAAGTAAAAGAAATAAGGCTGTGATTATAGGAATAATGATCACAACCTTGCAGTCTTTCTTCCCATTGTGAGGCTTTATTGAAGAGGAATTACAAGGATGCATGCCTTTTGCTTCACCGCATAAACCTTTGTTCCGGATGAATGCTCTCGACGGAGCCAGAAGGAAGGGTTTGCCGTCAGGGAGAGGGCCCTCCAAATCATTGTATGAAAAATCAATGGAAGATAAACTGATCATCTCTTTGAAAGACGATGGGATGGAACCTGAGAGTGAATTGTGGGAGAGATTTAGCTTTTCCAACATTTGCAGTTTCCCAAGTTGTTGACTTATCTCTCCCGAAGGAAGTTACAGCTGAGATCCAAGGTAATCTATGAGGCCTATTAGATTACCAATCTGAAACGGAATGCTTCCATTCAAATAATTCTCACTCATGCTCAAGCAAAGCTGATTTTTTATTTTTTATTTTATTTCTTATTTTTATTTTTTAATGGACCTCTTAGTTGAATTTGTGCATCTATATCTGTACATGATATACTCCTATTTGATGTATTTTTTTTTGGAAAGATTCCTTTTGAATGTTTATCTATACTTTCAAAGAACAAAAATTATATTTAGTAGTTCTCAATGAATGTGGGTATTGGTGCTTTCAGGTAGGTGTTGCAGAACTTAAAGTTGCAGTCGAAAGGTATGGCTTAGAATTTTAATCATTCTATGAGTAAATTCCATCCTTGTTGGCATATTTGCTTCTATATGATCCAATTCATAAAGTTACCAGTTGATTTATTTAAAAAATGGGTAATTTCCTATTTGGCTTGTGAATCGAAATGAACCAACAAAATGAGCACCGAAAAATTGCATTTACATGATGTTGATAAAACCTAATTCAATTGCAATAGTCAGTCCCAGGTTATTACTGTAACGTTGATTCTAGTTTTTTCTCCAGCTTTTTCTGTTTGTGTTTTTGTTTATTGAGTTGAAGTGATATATAATTGATGAAGTCTTGGAGAAATTTGCCATCCTCAGGCATTCCTCAAAAACTTATTTGGTTTCTCAAGAGCCACTTTGCAAAGCAAAAGCCAACTGCATTGTTTTGCGGCTTCTTCTGTAAACATAGGCTTGATTCTTCCATAACACAAATGTTGATTTTCTCCTCTTTAATTCAATTATATTTGCTGGCCAATTGAAAAGGAGTTTTGAGTCTCAAGGTTCAAGCCAACTGCATTGTTATTAACGTGTCTCTTGCTTGATTTTATATATTAAGGATCTGTTATCATATTCAATTTGTAAGATGCTTCAAGTGTACAATACGAGCTTGAGCAAAACCCAGTATAATTTCTATTCTTGATCCCATGAAAGGCAAATGTTGATGAGCAGCAGTTGGCTGTGAATGTGAATGTGAATATGATGGCTGTGAATGTGAATGTGAATATGATGAAATATGGGTTGTTTATATTGATGTGAATGTGAATATGATGAAATATATTATATAATAGGTGTATATCAGGAAGAATATGATGAAATATATTATAATAGGTGTATATCAGGAAAAATATTCCAGCAATTTTGTACTGGAATTTTCTTTTAAAAAGAGACTTTTAGCTACGAAAATTTTCGTTGCTAAAAAGTCTACCACATTGTTTTTAACAGCGAAAATTTTCGCTGTGAAAAGTGAAATGAATATTTTTAGCAGCGAAAATTTTCACGGCCAAAAGTTTTCTAGGGTTTTCTTAGCGACGAAAATTTTCGCTGCCAAAAGTCTTGAAAATTTTGCAGCTAAAAAGTATTGGGTATTTTTTTCATGTGAAAGTTTTCCATAAAAAGTCATGGGAATTTTTTTTGCAGCGAAAATTTTCGAAGCCAAAAGTTTTGAAAATTGTTTTTTTGGTAGCGAAGATTTTCGCTGCTAAAAGTTTTCGAAATTTTGCTGCTATTTTTTTTGCGGCGAAAATTTTTGCTGCTAAAAAGTCATGGGAATTTTTTTTGCAGCGAAAATGTTCGCTGCCAAAAGTCTTGGAAATTGTTATCGCAGCGAAAAGTTTCGCTGATAAAAGGCTTTGAAAATATTTTTGGCGACGAAACTTTTCGTCGCTAAAAAGCTTACATTTAGCGGCGATTTCTTTTTTTGTTGATAAAACCTTTTTACATCGGTCTTTTAGCAACGAATTTAGCGACGAAATTATTCGTCGCTAAATGTTTTTAGCTGCGAAATTTTGACTTTTAGCGACGAAAATTTTCGTTGCTAAAAGTGGTATTTCTTGTAGTGAGTAAATCTCTATTGAAATCAATCCTCACCATTTCACTTTTACTGATCAAATGCCATTTTTCTTGTAGTGATGGTAAAATAATCACTCTCTTTATATATTAAGAAAATCTCTCTAAAAAGTACCTCTTAGAAAGAGAGTTTGAAAGTTGTTTGGTTGGGTCCTATTTTCTCTTTATATCCATGTTAGTATGATCTTATGAACAGATTATATGACAAATAAAAATCATGTGGGCCTCAGAAAGGTTCTGGCTTTCAAATGTTGAAGTCTGTTATAACCATTATTTCATTTGGTGTGATCCACTTGAGTTTTAGATCTCTCTGTGTTTTTTTTTTTTCCCCCTCTTATGCACTGAAATGAGCTGGTGGTACAAAATGGATGGCATGGACATGACATATTCATCACTATGGGCTCTACAATTTTTATCAATATAGAAATCCATGAATTCTCTATTTGTAATATATGAAGGGTCGACTAAACTAATCTTTTCTTGGATTGAATCTGGTTGTTTATAATATATGCAGGAAAGGCTCGAAAGAAGGTTGAACAAGAGAAGATACCAAGTAGCCAATTCAAGGCAAGACGGCCAACAGTTGAAGTTTGAATAATTTCTATTGTATGGGTCCTAGTTTAGGGGGGGAAAGTGTTTAGTTAGGAGGGTTAAAGACAATATTTGGAGTGGGCCACTTGTGTCATTTCCTCTTTTATTGAATTGAGTTGTTTCCAATTTTGTGAATAGGATTCTTATCAAACAATATTGTGAATTATTTTTTGAATGACTATCAGGTGCAAGATTAAAAAAAATAATAATAATAATTTAATAATATATATTTTTTTTTACAAATATTTTAGCGACGGACCAAATCCGTCGCTAATTTTTGAAAATTGAAAATCGATGTCGGAGTAGGGGTCGTCGCGTACTCATATCAGCGATGGATATTATCCGTCGCTAATTTGAATATCGACGACGGATATGAGGTCCGTCGCTTCGCATATTAGCGACGGATCTTATCCGTCGCTAATGTTTTTATTGACGACTAATTTTTTGAATATTACCGACGGATTTTTTATTTTTTACGACGGATTTTATCCGTCGCTATGAGGCGACGGACCTTATCCGTCGCAAATTAAACGACGGATATAATCCGTCGTAAAACCAAAACGACCCGACCCAAGAACAAATGACGGACCAAGCGACGGACGAAGTCCGTCGTTTTTTGGGTTTTACGACGGATTTAGTCCGTCGCAAAACAGCTATTTTGGCGTAGTGTGAAAAACCCGCTCGTACTCGGCTCTAACTCAGACGAGTCGAGTATGAGTCGAGTATTTCGAGTCGAGTCGAGCGAGTACTCGAGCCTTAGTCTGCTCGTGTATAGCTCTAAGTGGTATAAGAAGTTTGATACTTTCATGGTGATTTAGCAGTTTTTCATAAGCGAATATGATTATTGTATCTACATCAAGACACTAAGTGATAAATAATTCATTATAATGGTATTATATATTGATGACATGCTTATCGCTAGCCATAGTATCTATGATATCAATATATTGAAGGAAAAAAAATTTATCAATGACATTCAAAATAAAAAATATGGGGGCTGCAAAAAAAATTCTCAGCAGCGACATATATAAAGATGGGGAGAAGAGCAGGGTACAGTTGTCTCAGGCTAAATATCTTGAGTAGATGGATAAGACTTAACTAGTTACCATACCCTATGTTGCTCAATTTTGGCTTTCTTTATAGTAATGTCTCATTACAAATAAAGAAAAGCGTTTTTCTCGTGTGTCTTATTCGATTGCGGTTGACAATTTGATGTATGTCATGGTCTCTACGAGACCAAATATTTCATATGCAATTAGTGTTGTGAGCAGATACATGTCAAACCCCGACAAGTAGTATTAAGAGGTAGTGAATGGCTACTTTATTGTCTACGAAGTACATTGAACTACATCTTGGCATTTGAAAATCAAAGAGAAAAATGGTAGGTTATATGGACGCCGATTACATAAGAAATGTGGACAACAAAAGGTTAACTTTCGTTTACTTATTTGTGTTAGTAGGTGGAGCAATCAGTTGCATATCAAAGCTTTAGTTTGTGGTTGCTCTTTCCACAATTGAAGCTAAGTATATGGTTGTGATGTAGGTTTCTAATGAAGGTATTTGGTTGCGTGGAATGATAAATGAATTGAAGCTTTAATAGGAGGCCATGTCGGTTATTTATGATAACAAAAGAGCAAATAACTTGGCCAAGAATTTAATTTAGCATTCTAAAACTAAATATATTGATGTTCGTCATCATTTTATTTGATAGATGCTTGAGAAATGATGGGTTACTCTTGAGAAGATCCACAATAGCGTGAATCCAACGGATATGCTTATAAAAGTGGTTCCCATAGAGATGTTCAAATGATATTTGACTTCTCTAGGTCTGACAAAGGTTTGATGAAGACAGAGTATACATGAAAAGCAGTGGTGATGGTGAAGCTATGACGGAGGCGATTAAAGATGGAGCTTGGAGTTGTGGTTCATAGTGATTAAAATCAGGGTGGAGATTGTTGTCTAGATATCTTCAATTTGTAAATCGAATAGAGGTCTCAAGCGATAGAACAGTCTGCTCAATCAATCAAGTGAGTCTCAGATTATAGAGATTGGTTTTTGGATAATTTTGGACAGGTTCGGCTGATCGACTTGGGAGCTGGTTCGAGTGATCAACTAATTTCGGATGATAATTGTAAACTCTCTGGACCATTTTAAGCATATTTGAGCCATTTGTTTCTTGTTTAAGGTGTTATACTGTATATATGTGTGTAATGTGGGGTTAGGGTATGATTAAGATAGCTTAAATATTCTCAAGAGGATTTTGAAGAGAAGTTATGGTTTTTTTAAAGGGTTTCGCATTTATAAGTTCATCAATATCTTATAATTGGTTAATCATGGTGGATTCTATTATCGCTTAAAGATTTTTCAAATAAAATCATGTGTTCATGTATATGCTTTCTTATGTTTATCTTTCGGTTGTTTGATTCAAATTTATAATTTACTTCCGCGGTTTCCAAAAGCCAAGCCCACCTAAAGAACCCCTATTCACTAACTCACTGCGTCAAATCATTGTTGAAAAATTATAAATTTGTATTTTCTGTAAAATATGAAAATCGAAAATTCAAGGTGGAATAAAACAAGGATAGGCTGAAACACATTTAGAACGCTGTCCGTAAAGCGTTATTTGCCCCTACTCAAGTGAATCGAGTATGCTGAAAGGTTACAGGCAAACCGCTTCTAGGATACGACAAGCTTGATGTGGCTTTGCTTTTAGCAAACACGAAGGCCCACTAATATAACTCTATTACACAGTCTATCAGAATTATTTATTTATTTTTTTAAAAGGAAAAATCTCAGAAAAGAGAGAAGAATTCTGATAGTATACCACTGCACTGGTTTGTTCTTCAGATGTTGGTTCAGATGAACCGTTCTTAGACCACTCTGTTGTTCTGATCTTTAGGTAATGGTTTAGAAGAACCTTACTGTATTGCTGGAGTATATGGTCAGTGGGCTCTGATTCGTATGGGTTTGTTGGAGTGAGTTGAGATGGATTGGAAACCCATCTAGGCTCTCTATATATATAAGCTATGGTGGCTGGGAGGTTATGGTCCATAGACATAAATTCCATTGCCATTTCTAGTTGTTGAAAAACTAGTTGTTTTCATCGCTTTGTGCATGGCTCATAACAAAGAATGACATCTTGCCATTGAGAGTCAAGCCGTTTGTTTTCTAGCTATTGGGCTAGCCATGCAGCAGTTACAGCATGGCTCTGCAATGAATTGCATACCTGTTACACATCTGTTGTAATAGTTATCTCCAGCCTCTCTATATATACTGAGGGATTTCTCTCTCTCAGTCCTCTAGTCTCTCTTCCAACCAGTCACTCGCCTTTGCCACTTAGTCGCACCGCGACTCGCACACTTCTAGCTCCAATTTGGTTAAGGTTGCAAAGGAGCGACCCTTTGCGACACGATGTGGATGTGTGAAGTGCAAAGTGCGTTACTAGCGCCTCTACAGCCATACTACCTCACATGCTCACGTCCTTGCACCGAGCCCGTGCCCGAGCTCAAGCCCGAACGCGAGCGCGCGCGTGAGTATTCCCAAAACCCACAAAAAGGTGTTTTTTCAAACTTATATATATATATATATATATATATATATATATATAGTTTATTACTAAAATATATTTTAAAATCAACATTATGCAACAATCTAATCATGTGCCTCCAAACCTGAATAAACTAGAATGGGCTTTAAAACAGTAGAAAAGAGGGACAAATGCTTCAGCATTGGGCAAATGCTTCAGCATTCCACATTGAAAGATAAAGAAACGGACCACCCACACTAAAAAAAAAAAAAAAAAAACCGACAAAGTTCTTTTACGCACCATTCACGACAAAAACTCTCGGGTGTTTTAACTTTTTTTTAAAAGTAAAAATAGTCGTCCACTAGAGATCATGCACAGTATGCTCGCATATGAGCCCAAACAAATGGGGCTTTAGTGCATCATGACCAGCCAATGTTCTCTTTAAAGGTCCAATCAAGATCCCCAACCACAGTACGGACTCGGATTGCATAGTAGAGCATGTACATACAGCGGAAGTCCGTACTATAGACTAATGGAAAAGCTCTATGGGCTCTACCCTGATGTATGTATTTTATACATGCTGTCTATTTATTTTTTCAGCTCATTTTAGGGCATTATCACTAACATTAAGAAAGAAGATCTAAATCTCAGGTGGACAACAAAGGAAGCAACTGTGATTGAATGCCCGCCATGAAAAACTCATTGGGAGCTACGAAAGTTTTGGATCAAGATGATATTTGTGTTTGCCATTCATCCAGATATATATTTGTGAACTAATAAAACGGTTGGATGGAAAATAAACATTACAGTGGACGTTAGGAAGTTTTTAATGGTAAGTGTTCAATGACAACTGTTACCTATGGTGTGGTCTACCTGAGATTTAGATCTATCTCATTTTTCAGATCATGCCCTGAAGTGAACTGTAAAAATGAATGTAAAAATGAATGGACGGCATGGATAAAAGACATATATTATGGCAGGGGCCATGAAAATTTTCGAGTACCACACAATACCAACGTGGATGCGGTGTGCTACACTACGTGATGTGTTGCATTACGCAATCCGAGTCCGTTTGACTGAAGGAATAAATGCTCTGAAAGTGTGAACTGTGCTGACAAAAGATTGTCGTGTGCGTTCAGTACCATCTGTTATACGTTGGTGAATCATGGCCTTACACTTTGTATAAACAGATCATCTAAACCATGGGCCACGGTTTTTATGAGAATATCCAAAAATCACATTGATCGGACAATCTTAACCATCCAATTGGCAGTCATACTGCACAGCCACTATAAGATGGTTAAGATGGCCTTGTTATTGTGACTTTTGAACTATGCTACATTCACAATGGAATCGCCATCTCTCTACATTACTCGTGGAAAGGTTATTTGTCAATCTCAACCGCCAAATAGCTGGCCAACCATGGGTTGATGATGCTTCGGAAATCACAGATGGCTACATGTTTGTTTGTTTGCTTCTTCTTCCTTTATATATATATATATATATATATATATATATATATATATATATATATATATATATATATATATATATGGGAAAAGGTACAATGCTCTCCAGCTGATTTTAATGCCCCGTGAAGTCGAGCTGTGTGGGCCCCACCGTAATGCGTTTCGAACATCTACCCCATCAGTCAAATGCACCATTCCATCGTGGCCTAGGTCTCAAAAATCAAGTCAATCCGTGACTTGTGTGGGCCACACCACATACAGAAGTGGAGAGGGGCCGTGCTCCATTCAAACATTCATAACCATTTTTGAGAGCCCACCGAGATGTAGTTTGCAAATCCAGCCCATCCATTATGTGTGTCCCACTTGAATGATGGTTCAGATCAAGTTTCAGGCGAATGCAAAACTAAGGTGAGCCTCACCAAGTGCTTTTATATGTTTTAACGGTGTCTTCACATAATTTTAGATGGTATGGCCCACCTGAGTTCCGTGTACGGCTGATTTTTCGGATATCCAACACACACACACACACACACACACACACACACACACACACATATATATATATATATATATATATATATATATATATTTGTTTGTTTGTTTTTTTATTTTTGTGCGTTCACGCACACTCAAATCACATAATGTGATTTCACTTAAATTGGTATTCGAACCCATGACCTTGTGTTACAACACCTTTTGAGTACCACTGCTGCCTTTACTGCACATGAGATTTCAACAAGGTATCTGCCTCGATTCTACAATCTAGACCGTTCCCGGAGCGGGCGTCAACATGGATGGGTCATGATCCAAGAAACAAGCAACCCAGCGGTCTCAACTGCTCGATCCAAACCATCAAAGAAATGGGTGATCATTGTCCTATAAACTTTTTTATATACCCAACTGACCATGTCCAAAAGAAAATCATAATCACATGACAGCTGCTGCGGTAACAATCTCAACCTTCACAAATCTTAATCCGGCTAGTTCCATGCTTAGGGTCACAACCATTCAATTAATTCGAGTCGGTTACGAACCTCGCATACCTCAAATACCTGACATTATTCCCATAACTGAATTCAGCCAATTCATTACATGTGTAGCCACATGTTGAGATTGAAAAACAACACAAACTGATTGCAGAACCATGGTCGCGATGGTTGTCAGCTGGATAAAAAGACATGACTTGTACTCTATTGCCATGTGTCATCTCAGGGACCAATGTTGATTAAACTTATGCAGTAAGCCGCAGTGAAAACAGTATTCCAATGGAATGGACTAATGGCAATGGTTGTCCCTCTCGAGGAACCAGCTCTATCCTTATTAAATTAAGAACGGCCAAGATTACTTCAAGGGCGCTAGCTTATCTGCTCAATTGAACAAATGGTTAGATGTCAACCTTTGGTATGTAAGGTGGCCCACTTGAGAGAGCGTGATATTCATGGCAGCATTGCTGTGCATGGCTGTATGCCGATCCTACATGCCTGTATTTCCAGGCCCCATACAAGACCCCACATGGCAAAAAGTGTCCCATTTTGTGGCAAGTTAGGGTTAATTTTAGTCACGACAAAAGCAAAATTCAACTGGCACTCTGCTTTTTCTCTTCGTACAATGATAACATAGCCTATATTTTAACTCACGTGGAACGGGCTTTGAGTTCATTTGTTGTGCATCTAAGGGCACGTTTGAATGGTAAGTTACTATCTTAGTGGGGCCCTTCTTAATGTATGGGTTATATATCCTACTCCATGCATCCATTTTTTCAGCTCATTTTAAGGCATAGGCCCACAAATAGCCCAAATCCAAATTTCAAATGGACCACACCACAGGAAATAGTGGTTATGAAATGCCCATTATTAAAAACTTCCTAGGGTCTATTGTAATGTTTATTTGCCATCCAACCTGTTGATAAGGTCACATAGACTAGGATGAGGGGAAAGCAAAAATATCAGCTTGATGCAAAATTTTCGTGGCCCCAAGAAGTTTTTAATGGCCGGCATTCAATCATCATATTTCCTATGGGGTGGTCTACTTGAGAATTGGATTTGCTTCATTTTTGGGCCCATGCTCTAAAATGAGTTGGCAAAATGGATGCATGGCATGGATATACAACACATATGTCAAAGTGCATATACCATCACTGCTTGACTGAAAATGCCGTTATCTGATTTTGCTAGACATGATTGCTCCATCGACCCAACTCTGAATCCCTAGGGTCCACCGTGATGTTTCTTAGAAATCCACCCGGTCCATCCATTTTATCCAATCATGTTAGGAGGTGGACCGAAAAAAGAGGGAGATCCAAAGCTTAGGTGGGCCATATTGAAGGAAACAATGGAGATTGAATGACCACCATTGAAATCTTTCTGAGCTCCGCTGTGATGATTATATGCCATCCGAACTGGTCATAAGGTCATTCCTACCCAATAAGATTATACGAAGATAAAACTGGTGAACATGTAGATATTAAAAAAGAAAAAAGATTTTTAAAAAAAAAAGTGTCTCTGTGACTATTTCAACAGTTGAGGTTCAAAACTATTGTTTCAATTAGTGTGGCCCATTTGAGTATTGAATCTACTTCATATTTGGACTCATAGCCTAAAATGGGCCAATAAAAAGGGTGGATATGTTGGATTTCTCAAAAATATATATGGTAGGAAATTTCAATTTTATAGACTCTTCTATTCTAATTTTGGGTTTAATAATACTTTTTCAAGCGGTTATATCTTCATTATATTTGGACACACCAATTAAAATGAGTCAGAAATTTTGATAGGCGTAGTGGAATTTTCAGCAGCATCATGGTGGGCCACAAGACAATGGGCATGGTTTCAACAAGGGTGTTCAATACTATTGTTGTAAGGTGTGCAGTCTATAATAAACCGGTATAAGTTACCTTTTGTAAGTTGAAAAGTAAAATTAAAAACATTTATCAAAACAAATTACATTTTATTATGAATTACTTATTTAAGTTGATTAATGGAACTAACTTAATTAACAAAAATAGCCTATTGACTTATATAAGTTAAAAAAGCTACTTATTTAGTGGTATACAAATGGGTACTAAATGAGAGATGTGTAGCAACTGGTGGATCGTATATATTATTAGAAATCGCAGTACGTAATATAAATTATAAAAGGCCACTCTTCCTCTTTATGAATAGTTTGAAATGTTACTAATTAAGCTTTGAAATTCCATTTTAATGTATGGTATGGTCATGTAAATTTTTAGCATTATTCAAAAACCCAAAAACTTTGACTCCACTCGATTTTTATTCAAGTAGGATCAACTTGAAGACTCAATACAACTCGGCCCAATATTTAATAATTGAAGTAATAAAAATATTTAAGTAATAATAGCTATTTAATATGTATGATATAAACATAGTCATAAATGTAGCACGTCTTGTTGGCTGAAGCTATTGACTAAGTAAGGTTGTTAGTTTGAATCACACACTCGGTATCTACCTTTAATTTTGAAATGCAATTACCAACCCAGTGACTGTGTTCAAGTCATACTGAGTCAAATCAAGTTGATCTAGTCAGTGAGTTGACTCAGCAAATCTAGCTGAGTCCTGACTGAGTTGAGCTTCGCAGTAAGTTTCATGGTGATCAACTCCAAATATCATAGAGACAAGTCCCCAAAATTTTGAACTATGATTTATAGCAATATATTGAAAATAGATATGATAAATAACATAATCTTTTTATAAATTGAATTCCATTAAAGTTATGTGGGAAAGGATATAATAATGTACATTCAGATATTATGCCGCGTATCATTTTAGCTCATCCCATAATAGAAACCAATACAAACCATACTGTTTTTTTTTTTTCTGGTATACATAGCTGTTTTGTGATACAAATGTTTTTCTTACATCGCACAGTAGATATTGGACATCTATAGATGGACCATAACTTGGAATTTATACCATGCTAACTGCAAGCCCACATTGTGAAGATCGATCAGCAGGGACAAAAACAAGCCAGTCCCTTCATCAGGTGGGCCATAACATTGGAATAAATGGAAACCAGTGGCTGGAGTCAAAATTCAGATGTGGCCCATTTGATATGCGGATTATAAGTGATTTTTGGATATAAGAGATTTTTATGATGAGGCCCATCATTAGCATGGTGCTGATGTCCGCTGCAAGCGGCATGTTGGCGGTAAAGACACGCCTACATGACAAGTTATGGTGCAACTTCCTGCAGGTGATCAATTATCATATAGATTTTGATCATTTTCCCTTGCAGTACCACACTTAAACCTCCAGGGATCTCTTCAAGTTATCTCCCCCTCCACTTAAATAAATGCTTCTATCTTGGCTTCCTGATCGATCCTTTGGTTCTTCACAAGTCAAGGAGGCCTCTTGAGACTTGATCTGGTCTACCTGATCTCCTTCTTTGCCCCACAACACCAGGTAGAGTCCAATGATGACAACAACACCTCCTATTATGCTGAACAAATTCAATAAAATTATGATAGGTAAGACAACAACTAATGAACCATTTAGTTGCAGCAAAAGTTATGCCCCTTAGCCCGTTTGGCCAAGGATATAATAGCCTCTTATCCATGATTTATCTGCAACTAGGGTGGCAATAGGTCAACTATCCTAACCCATTTTTGAGGTGGGTTTGGGGAAAGCTACATGGGTAGCAGATCAGGCTCAAGCTAGACTGTGACCCCTTTAAGTAAATGGTTTGGGCTCGGTTTGATACCTACTTAATCTCACCTGACCCAACCATAAAAATTATCATTGGTTAGTTGAGTTAACCCGATCCAATCCAAAACCCCATACAAAATAAAGAAGAAATCTGTATATGAATCTTTTGTCAATGCCCATATCCACTTTAATTATGTGGATAGCCTTAGTGCGGTGTTTCATTCTTAAACTTGAGTTGGGTCATGGTAGATTGGGTTAAATTAGTTGACAAGACCCATTTACATCTAAACAGGTGGGGTTTGATTGGGTCAGGCTTGATGAATTTTTAAGTGGGTCAGGTTGGGTAAGGGAGTAATGGCTCGTGGGTCGTTCATCTAATAAATGGGTTGGACTTGGGTTGAACCCGACTCGGTCCGAACTTGATCCACTGCCACTCCTATCTAAAACTTGCCCACATGGAACCCCATGAAGCCCGGACAAGTTCTCCATATTTTGTGATCCTAGGAAGGTTTACCTTATTCCCAGGAAAAAGTATAGACTAGCTAATCCATGTTATGGTACATGGTGGGCCATGCTCTTTGTAGGAGGGTTCAGACCAAGTTTCAGGCGCATGCAAAACTCAGGTGGGCCCCACCAAGTGCTTTTATATGTTTTAATGGTGTCTTCACATAATTTTAGATGGTATGGCCCACCTGAGTTCCGTATACGGCTGATTTTTGGGATATTAAAGGGTACCCATCAAATGCACGGTGTTGATGGTCGAAACACATCACGGTGGGGCCCACGCAGCTCAACCTCACGGGAGCTTATCATCAGCTCGAGCGCATTGTACCTATATATATATATATATATATATATATATATATATATATATATATATATATATATACACACACACACGGATAAATGGAGTGCATAAAACTCATACATTATAGTGGGCCCCATGAAGCACCATACAATAGTGAGTGGCTACTCGCAGTGTCATCGTGCAATCCACGTTCCTCATCTGTGGGCATCATCATGAATGGTTGATGTTGGAAAAACACTCTTCATTGAACAATCTTATCCATTGCATGATTGGCCTAGAAATAAATGGGATAAAAATAGAATATAGCCAACGGTCCATATGCAAAGACAAATGGTACTCCACCAATTAGATGGTTTGGGACATCCTATGGAGGAGATTTTTGGTTAATGATCATCCATGATGGGGAACCCAAGATGGGATTATCTGGATCATTAAAAGGTGGGCCCTAATTATTTGATAGTAAAACAACTAGAAGAGCTTACCTTCCTGTGTGTAGTTTTTCACCAAGAACAAAGTATGCTAGTAATGCAACAAGTATGGCTGCAAGAGGGTTGAACATGGATACAAACACGGGTCCTTTTTCTTTATTGCACCATAGCTGTACGTAGTATATTAAACCAGAGACTACCACTCCCTGCAAACACATTAACCTTGAAATTTAAAATTCATTTTGAATTAATTAATCATCCATGTTTGAAGATTGTAGATTTTCTAAATCCTCTCTAATCCCTGCTAAATGCACTTTCTGAGTACTCCTGTTGTGTGTCCGAGAAGTAGATGTTCTGTTGGGGCTGTCAAAGCCCCGGCTTGGATTTTGAACTGTTTTGAGGGGCCTATTCAAAATTTTGATTTTGACAGGCCCGAGTCTTGCCTATTGACAGCCCTATGTTCTGTGGCTAAACATTTAGGTAGATGAATACTTCTATAACTCAATGGCTGGACTCAAGAACTCAGCTGAGTCAATTCAGCTTGTTATGTACTTAGTCGGATGTCCTGTAAACTTGGTTTTTGTCATGGTTCCGAAACTTGCTGATTCAACTTGAAACATGGTTGTGTCTAGCCGACTTAGCTGGATTTCAAGTCGCGTCGCTGGAAAACTTGGCAATGGACCTGACTCTGCTTAGACTCGAAGAGCCCAGTCAAGTCAGTATTCCCGTTGTTCTAATTTAACTATTTTAAATATCTATTAACATTTCTTATATATTTTAATTTAAAATAATTAAATATTGAATCAAGTTGGGTCAACCCTTCAAGCTAGCTTAAACCAGTGGAACATCGAGTTTGAGTTTTTGAACTAGGGTTCCTAGTCATTCATTGACTCGGTTAACTCGAAGCAACTCACTGTTTGGGGCACAATCATGATCTTAAAAAAAAAAAAAAAAAAAAAAATTTTTTTTTTTTTTTTTTAAATAAAAATAAAAAGGAGGTAAGAGAGGGTGATCTAAATGTTAAGAAAGCAAGTCTAGTGACCTCTGCCTAGGAAATCAAAGCAAGGGTCTCAACTAGTAGACCATGCACCTGTTTTAGATGGTATGCTCCACCTTAAAAAATAATATTTTTAAAAAAAAAAAAAGAAAAAAAAGAAAAAAGAACAGTGGAACATGCACCCTGGTGTTATGTTTTGTGACATTTTATATTACTTATAAATAAAAATATCAATATTTAATGTTACAAATATATTTATTTTATTTTTTAATTTTCAAATAGAATCATATAAAGACTCGATCGAGTCCTCTAGTTAAGTCGTCGGACCTTTGAGTGAGTCCGAGTTTTGAAATTTTAAACTATATAGGCAGATGTATCATTTGGTGGGCATTTGTTGTACAAAAGATATCATAAACTTCCATGCCATGCTACCAGTACCAGCTATCGCAAACAGGCCTATCGACCAGGACCTTTGCTTTGGTGGACCATCACACAGAGAGGAACCATCTATGTGGTGGTTCACAGAATCAATGGTCTTGATCATGGTAACACAAGTACTTCATGGACAATAAAGATGTTATGATGCGGACCTCATGATACATTCATGACAAGCATCATTCTAGCAGTCCTCTAGAAACCTAACGAATCAGCACAGATCAATGCAGCTGTGTGGCCCACATATTAGTCGATTGGGGCCTATATTTTTTCTACATGACATCTACTCTGCGGGTCCACAATATGAACGGCTTGGATTTCAAAGCTGCAAGCAGGAGTCCCTTGTATAGTGGACTCACGTGTGCCCATCTTGGTGCACTTTTCTTTATTTTTTTGGTAACATTTACTTACACAATATAGGATATTCCAGAGGTCGATGTTGAATCCAACGGTCCACGCCTTGGGTTTATGAACCATGCATGCTGTGAAAACAGCTGATTGGGCCCCACCAACAAAGTTCATCCACGTTGTTAGTGAAAGCTGGGCCGGATATTTCTTCAATGTGATTGCCTGCAATACCCGTGTGGACGGCATACATCACATTTTCTACCATTGTAAATGCTTGTTAAAGTTCAGTAATCTCTTAATCTGAGATATAAAATGCACCAAATAATCGTACATCTGGACCGTCCGAAATGGTGGGACCATTGTTAATAAGGATGGAAACAGACCCGGTTAGCTCTTTGCCGAAATAGGTCACGCCCAGCACTGCGACATTGTCCCTATTATGTTGAGCCAGGCCAGAATTCCCTACTGCCTGATGAACAAATGGTCAGGCCCGGCTTGTAGCCATATCAACGGGTCTGGTTGGCCTACAGGCCCGCTGATTGACCCATTTCTCAGATGACTGGGACACACTTAATAGGGCAAGGTTGATTATGATTAGACAAAACCGGGCCCAGTAGGGCACCCGGCATGACCCAACCCACCTATAATAAGCCTGTAAATAGAATTAGGGCCTCTTCAAACGCACTTCCACATGGAGGGTTTTCACAAAAAGGGTTTTCATGCCTGTTTTTTTTTTTTTTTTTTTTAAACTCCATGAAAACCAATTTCATTAAGTTAGCTCTTTAGCTCTTATTTTGTTGTGTAAGATGAGATGAGGTTTGTAAAAATACATTTAAATACACAATACAAACTGAGATTTATCTCAAAATATTGTTTTGCCATTAAATATTGTTTTAAGAGTGCGTCCAAACAGGCCATTAGAGGCACAAATAATGGGCCTCAAAGTGGGCCAGGGCTTAGGTTGCATTTCTAGCCCGTTTATATGAGAGAGAGAGAGAGAGAGAAATAATGGGCCTCAAAAGTGCAGCCAGGATCCCTTCATCCAATTTTCGTGGATTAGGTTGCATTTCTCAAAACAGTCCTCTATAGAGTGTTTATATGACCGTAAAATTTCAAAATATGAGAGACACCAAGAGAGAGAGAGAAAGCCAGAGAGACACCTCCATGATCAAAGATTTGTATCTAATCTAACATTTCTTTCTCTCTTTCAAAGATCCTCCTCACGAACTCCATTAATGCAGATCATTGAGCTGTTCACTCCCAAGTATGCAAGAGAGAGAGAGAGAGAGAGAGAGAGAGAGAGAGAGAGAGAGCACCTGCATGATATACCACAAAGTCCATGTGATGCAGCATGCAACTGTAAGAATGGATCCCTTCATCCAATTTTCGTGGATGGCAGTACTTGCTTGGATGTGAACAGGAGCATCCCCAACATTCCTCAAAACAGGTCCTCTGTAGAGTGTCATGACCATCACATCCCTGCCAGAAAAAACTACTTCTCTCTCTCCCTCTCTCCCTTGCTCGTGGTCCCAGCAGTCCGACCCCTTTTTGGATCTTGGCCATTACCACGTGTGCTCGGTTTAGATCAATAGACCCCTCCAATCTAAATTAATTTTTGCACAGTAAAATTCATCAAAACTAATTTGAGACTTTTGACACCAATGTATAAAAACAAATTCAGGATGGGCATTTATTCACATCTTAGAGCTCCAAAGCCCCATTTAATGTAGGGACATACCGAGATCTTCAATGGTTGAAATTTTTGAAGGTTAATTTACGGCCCCCATCACAAGAATTTAAATGATCGGGAAAGATTTGCATTTTATTTAATCTAACTTGAACGGCTTGATTTTCAGATTCTGGCGTTTTCTTCAATTCGGTCCTTGGAGTCGTCTCTTTCAGCATCAAATATCCTAGCACCTCACGAACTCCATTAAATAAAACAGTTCAGATCATTGAGACATGACTAGATCCAACCAACGTCCTTAAACTACACATGTATAGTGAATGGAAACCATGCATGCCCACTTAATAGTTAGATTGGGCCATTCATCATCAGCCCAAGCCTGGCCTACAAGGTAGGACTGGGCCATTGCCACTTGAAATCATATTCTTGAAGATCTCAAGGGGCGGTGCTGAGGTGGGTGGGACCCCTGATTTTGGGGCCCACCTCAATGTGACTACATCCACACTGTCCATCCATATTGAAAGCTTATTTTAGGACATGATCCAAAAAAATAAAAATAAAAATAAATGCAGCATTTCTAAATCTCAGATGGACCACGGTACAGGAAATAGTAGTAACTGACCATTTACAAACTTCTTGTGGGCCATAAAATCTTTGGATCAAGATGATATTTCTCTAGTCTCTTCGTTTAGATCTTTGTGACCTTATCAACAGGTTGGATGGCAAATAACATTCTAGTGGGATCCATGATGTTTTTAATGGTGAGGATTCACTGATGACTGCTTCCTGTGGTCTGATCCACCTAAGATTTGGGTCAGCTTCATTTTGGAGATGATGCCTTAAAATGATCTTTGAAAATGGTTGGATGGTGTGGATTTAAGGAATATTCATCACTGTGAGCCCCACAGCTAGGGATCCCACCCAGCTCCAAAATTATGTATCCAAAGAAGAAAAGAAAAAACAGAAATTGAAATTGTGTGCGTGTGTATATATATTATTTTCGTTGAGAATAACATTAAATTTATAGAGAGGAATGATCTCGAAAAGTAAATTTATAATTAATATGAGCTAATTAATCTCTTTCTAATAAAATCTGAAAAAAAATAATAAAATAAAAATAAAATCTATCCTTATATATAATCAACCTAGATGTAGTAAACTAAAATGGAATAGAATTCATGTGGCGGACTCTAATTAATTGAAATAATGCTTAGATGCTGATGATGGAAGTAAAATACAAAGCAAGTGGTCGAGATGAAGGTGGTCCCACCTGAGAAGGACTGCTACTAGAAAAGTCAATGAAGCGATGGTGTTGACCATGGATGTCACGAACGTTGGAGATGTGTATCTTAAGCTCACAAAGTACATGTTTGGTGATAAGCTGAGCCTGTAATCAAAATTTCCCAACTAATGTGTCATTCCTGTTTCCTCCCTATGCAAATCAAATGGTGCAATGGTTTGTAGTGTTGTTTCCCACGTCATTTATCTAGTGGGCCCTACCATATATGTCCTGTGGTCCCAAAATAGCTTTGGAAGGTACTAAAAATATGGACGCGGATTTGGTGAGGGAGGGTGGCAGCTTAGCGGGTGAGGCCCTGACTGTGGGGCCCACCTAGATTTATGTGTTGTATACCCGCACCGTTCATTCATTTTGCCAGCTTACTATCGGGCATTGTCCAAAAAATGAGGCAGATACAAATCTCAGGTGGACCACACGTTAAAAACTTTTTGGGGGCTATATAAGTTTTGAATGAAGCTGCTGTTTGTGTTTTTACTTTGGATAGGTTTGTGGTACCTCATCAACAGGTTGGATGGCAAATAAACATTACAGTAAGCCCAATGAAGGTTTTAAAGAGTTTTACTTGAAAAATTCTAGGAACATATGATATTCCCATCATAAGCTATGTTGGCCCTAACTTGTGATGTTTTTAAAATCCAATCCAACTACTAGTTGTGTGATTTAATTTTAGGCATGGATATTAAAATAATAATAAATAAATAAATAAATGAACAATGTGGATATACAACACATAAAATATGTGGACCCATGTAAGGCTAACATCTCGTCCACTCATGTTTACAAAAAGCTAAATCTCTTCAAGCTTAGTTGTCAGGAGTACACCTATGACAATTTTTGATGGGCTACCATGATGTGTTTGTGAAATCTACCCCGATCATTAGTTGCGTAATCCAACATTAAGAACATGATAAAAAGAAACACGAAGATAAATTGTGATTTAGATGGGCCACACCAAAAGAAATAATTGGGAGAGATACACAACATTGATTTTTTTACCAGGTTCATAGTGAAGATTATAAGAAATCCACTCCAGCCATTAGATTCAACAAAAAATTGGGGACAATCTATGATTTAGGTGGGTCACATAGAAGGAAACAATTTGGAGAGTGGGCAATACCGTGTACACTATTTTCAACCTTACGATCCACTGAAATCAAGAATGGTTTATTTATTTATTTATTTATTTATTTATTTACATCTACATCTAAACTTAAGTCACGCAACTAATGATTGGATTGGATTTTCCAAAACATAATAAGTTTGGGCCAACATAGCTTTTGATTTTTCAAACCCTAATTTCCTTGGGCACCGGGGAAAGAGAGGGCTCCGGGTTCTATGATAATCTCCTCATCAAGGGTAATTTCCGTTTTTCATCCATTATCAATGCCGTTAGAGGAAACTAAGCCCATAAATTTTCAGGTAAAAACCACAAGATTTTAATGGTGGACCTTCGACCACCACTGTTTTCATGCGGTGTGGTCCAACTGAGATTTGCATCTGCATCATTTTTTGGACCATTAGCTGGAAAAGCAGATGGATGGCGTGGATATACAACACATACTTTTGAGTGGGCCCAAGGTCAGGGCCTCATCCAGTAAGGTGTTATCCCTTCCTCGCCTAATGCGCTCTCTGAAAAATATACATGTTAAAATCAATCGGCCAATGGCCCACATCAACCTGATTTTTGAGCCGTTATACATCAGATGATCGGCTTGGATTTTGCACGTATGCTTATTTTGGATATTAATGACGACCGTCCGATCAGTATCTGACGGCTATTAGTTGTGAATTAAGCATAGCATTCATGTACATTGGAATATGAATACTCACCCAAAAAGTGAGAGTACAGATATCTCCAAACACAATGCGAGTGTGAGCTTTGGCCTAGTTTTTCTGCAACGAAAACATGTAAAACCAGTAGTAAACATGTTGTAGCTGGACAAAACTTCTCCCTTTTTGGTCGGGTATACTTTATTTTCAACCGTCTATTTTGAATCCAAGCTCTGGATGCTTATGATTGTTTATGTTAGAAAATAATCTTTTGTTGGATACACCGAAAATAGAAAAAATAAAATAAAATATGAAATTCGTTTCACTAGGCTAAATCACATAAAACGATACGCTGTCTTTAAAGCGTGATTCGCTCTCTTATCAATTGTTGATGGGTTATAGGCGAATTGCTTCTAGGATAAGATAAGCCTGTCTAGATTTGGCATGCAGCAATCACGATGGGTCCACTATGAAACAGTTTAACACGGTAAATCTGTTCTGGCAGAATCAGACAGTGAAAATGTTTACAGTATTCTAAAAAGGAGATCTAGAGCATCTGATTGGAGAGATGGTATTGAGATGATTGATTTTGGAGACACTGAAAGCATTGCATCAGTCAAACTGATGAACCAGGATCTGATCCGATTAGACCGATTTGATGGTTCAAATTTCACTAGGTGGCACGACAAGCTGAAATTCTTGCTAATTGCTCTAAAGATCTTCTACATCCTAGACCCGAATCTTCAGCCTTTGCCTGAAGCGAAGGATATTTATACTCCAGAATTAGTCGCTGCTAGGATCAAGCGACAAGAAGATGAACTGTTGTATTGTGGCTATATTTTCAACGCTCTCTCTGATTGATTGTATGATCTGTACACGGGAACCACGTTAGCTAAAGAAATCTTGAGCGCGTTAGAATACAAATACAAGGCTGAAGAGGAAGGTACACAGAAATTTCTAATTGCCGGTTATTTCAACTTCATGATGATAGATAATTTGCAGCTGCTGGACCAAATCTGTGAATTACAATTAATTGTAAACAAAATAAAGGCTTTAAAAATAGACCTACCTAAATCCTTTCAAGTCGAAGCTATTATCACAAAATTGCATCCGAGCTGAAAAGACTACAGGAAGAAGCTACTGTATAAATCCAAGGAATTTTCTCTAGAACAAATCCAAAAGCATTTTCATATTGAAGAAGAATTTTATAACCGAGATAAGAAGGATGCCGTTAATGGTGCATCCTCATCCAACGTGAATGCAGTAGAAAGACCATCCCAAAATAATAACTATGAGAAAATTGATTCTCTTAAACCTAACAAAGATTAAGGGAAATTCAAGAAAACCCAAAAGAAGAAAAACAGCAAACCCAAGGGATCTTGCTATGTCTGCGGCAAGACCAAACATTTCGCTCGAGTCTTTAGGGACCGCAAAAAGCCTAAGAAAGAGGCTAATGTAGTAGATGATGATATCGTAACAATGGTCATAGAAGTGAACTTAGTTCAAGAGAAAATTTCCGGTTTGTGGTATGATGCAGGTGCCATAGTCCATGTATGCAACGATCGATCTGCCTTCAAAACCTATGAAGACGTGACCGATGGTCAAAAGGTTTAAATGAGAAATGAAGGTCGATCGAAAGTTACAAGTAATGAAACCGTAGAATTACTCTTTACCTTTGGAAAGAAGGTAATCCTGACCAACGTATTGCATGTCCCAGACATAAGGAGGAATCTTATCTCAGGGGATCTCCTAAGCAAACTTAGGATTATGGTTGTGTTTGAATCGAGCAAGCTGATCTTGCCCAAGAATGAGAACTTTGTCGGTAAGGGTTATGCTTGTAATGGGATGATCAAATTTTCTTTGAATGAAAAGAATTCTTCTTCTTACATGATTGAGTTTGTTACGTTATGACATGATAGACTAGCCTATATTGGCTACAGTACCATAAAACTCATGGTTAAGGACGATCTAATATCATACAATGATAGTGACAACAATAAATGTGAAGTATGCATATGGTCTAAAATAATTAAGAAACCATTTCCTGTGTTGAAAGATCATTTTAAATATTAGATCTAGTGCATACTGACATATGTGAACTAAATGGCGTTCTTACCCGCGTGGAGGAAAGAGGAACTTCATAACATTTATAGATGATTGTTCAAGATATGTATATGTATATCTGTTAAAATCAAAAGATGAAGCATTTAATGTATTTAAAATCTATAAATCTGAAGTAGAAAACCAATTAGTTAAAAATATTAAAATCCTTCGTAGTGATCAAGGAGGAGAATATTTCTCTAATGAATTTTCTACCTATTGTGAAGAACACGACATAATACATGAGTGTACAACACCCTATACACCACAACAAAATCGCGTAACAGAGAGAAAAAATAGGACCTTAGTCGAAATGGTCAATTCAATGGTAATACAAGCACAGTTACCATTAAACCTATGGGGAGAAGCGCTGTTAGCCGCATGTCATGTTTGAAATAGAATCTCATCTAAGAAAACCAAGACCTCTTCATACGAAATATAAAAAGGAAAAAAACTAAATATATGATATCTTAGAGTGTGGGGGTGTCTTACATACTGCAAAACTCCAGAACCTAAAAAAACTAAGTTAGTACCAAGAGCTATCAGGTGCGTCCTTGTAAGATATGCACAACATAGTAAGGGCTATAGACTTCTAGACTTGACTCTAATGTAATCATAGAGTCTATATATGTAGAGTTCTTTGAAAACTCTGTATTCAATGACAAAAAGAATACCGAGATTCAATCTTCTAATGAAACATTAAAAAAAAAAAAAAACACAACTAGATGTAGAAATACTAAGTGAACCTCATAGGAGTTGTTCACCACCCCAAGTATAAGGTCGCGATGTAGTAATAATCTCAGTAAGATTGAACTTGAATCCATAGGGATTGAACCTTGTACGTATTTTGAAAGTAACTAGAACTAGAACTAGAAAAAGATGTAATCTAAACCAGGAAAATTTAAGATAATAATTGTAAAGTATACAACTAAAACTTGTAAAATTCAAAGGTAAGAAACTGGGGTGGCAAGGATCCACTTGTAATAATCGGAAAACTTCCTTGCATAATTCAAGGACACAACTTGAAATTGGAGTCTATCTTATCTAGTTGGTAAAAAGAGATTTGTCAGATCTCTGAACTTTTCATGAATCTAATCATCAATAGGTAAGAGTGGTGAAGATTTGGAAGTGATTCCGTCACCTAACCATGCCCAGGAGATAAGGCAAATAACAACAATTTATCAAACCTACAACCAATCATAAGAGAATTGTGAAGACTAGGAGGATTTCATCATCCAACCATGCCCATGAGACAATGGTGAACAACGGGATTGCCTAATTTCATAATTTCAATACATGAAAAGAAGATATCTCAAGCTATCGCAGATCTATTATAATTTGAGTCGCAGCAAACCATTAAAAACTAAAAATATTTCTTCATAATCAAACTAGAATCTAAGAGACTTCAATAAGACATGAATCAAAGCAATAGAAATTACTCTATCACACTACAAGCTTCACCTCTTAGCCTTGGCTAAGAGGTTTAGCTAACCATAATCATGATTAACTAAATCTCAGAGAAAAAAAAAAAACTAAAGAAGGAAGAAGGAAGAAAAACTTTGTGAAACCGGCCCATTCCACACGTTCTCTCGCTCTGCCTCACGTCCTCGCCTCCACGGCTACCCTAGATGATTTTCTCTCTCTTTCTCTCTCCCTTTTATAGACAAAGGAGATGACGGTGGGTGGAAGTCGGTGGAGATGGTGTTATGCAACTCAAAATAACGCAGCGTGTACAATGCAAACCGAACTCATCTTGCGTTTGAATCGGATTTTCGGGACAATGAACGTCCTCGGCTTCAGAATTTCTCCATGGCTAAGGTCAGTTAGGGCCTGTGCGTCATCTGGATGGTTCGGATCGCTGATTGGATCATGGATGGTGGCCTACAACTGCCCGAAAATTCCGGATTTCCCGAACGCACGATCTTGCGAATTTTCTTACGTTGAGATGCTCGGTGGGCCCCACAGTGATGTTTTTGGAGAAATTCACCCCATCCATTGGATTCTTGGCACGATTCCAGCTAAAAAGGGGTAGTTTTAGTTGATTTTGGTGTGGCCCATTATATTAAAACTTACCGCCGTTCATCCTGCGTTTTCTGGCAATTTACATGTGTACACGTGCATGGGACCAAGAGAAGTCCGTGGGTACAATCTATCCCACGTCCTGGATCAAATGGACGGTTCAGATCGTATAATGGACGATCATGGTGGCCCACTATTCACCACAGCGGTCGCTCGTTCGCTGTTGTGCGTAAACCGTCATGTCAACCGACTTTGACCAAGGGATCTCGTTTCGGTGCATTGCGAACATGCACACTCCATGTGCACACTCGCACTGTCGTAGGGCCTATAATGATGTGTTTGATAAATCCGCTCCATCCATCCATTTTGTTATCTAGTTGGAGAGGTTGAGACAAAAATTGAAGCATATCTAGATGTCGGGTGGGCCCCAAATCGATGATTTATGGGCTAATCTATCCGTTGGGCCACTTCCACAGGGATCCAAGGGCTGAATTTCGACGTGTACGGTTAATTTAGGGTCTCAGGCTAGATATAAAGTTTCAAACTAAACGGATGGTGGGAACTCTGTGATCTTGCATTCAGGACGACTTTTAGGCCTTTTGAACTTTAATCACTTGATTTTCTCGGATCTTTGGCATGTAATTTCTTCGATCTCGGTATTATAGGATCTGTCTCTTGCCTTGGAGATTTCTGAGTGTTAAATATATACTTTTAGCACCCTTTTTAGTCCAAACTCTTAAATTCACCTTGCAACATAAACACGATTAAAATAAAGCGTTAAGCATTATCATGTACGCAAAACCAAGTAATAACTGGGGTTTAATATGCAATATTTGATCTCAACAGGAGTCAAAGAGCAAGAGTAGAGAAGAGTCTTGATCCTGATCAAATAGACTCTCAACGACTCTCTTTTCATCTAGTTGAGGGTGATAGAGAGAAAGTCATTAGAAAAATACCTATGATTTTAACTATAAAAAATGAACTTAAAACCTTTAGTGAAGCCATTACTTCAAGAGATTTCACTTTTTGCAAAGAGGTTATCAATGATGAAATGGATTCAATTATATCTAAGCAAAAAATGAGAACTGGTAGATCTACCTGCAGGTTCTAAACCAATAAGTTGTAAGTGGGTATTTAAGAAAAAAATATCACACTGATGGTATAATTCAAACCTTTAAGGTAAGGTTAGTTGCTAAGGATTTTCGACGGAAAGAAGGAATCAATTAGTTTGACACATATTTACCAGTGGCCAGAATAACATCGATTAGGATCTTGTTCACTCTAGCATCCATACATCATCTTCATATTCATCAAATAGATGTGAAGACAGCATTCCTGAATGGTGATCTCGATGAGGAGATATACATGGAGCAACTAGAAGGGTTCGTTCTACCAGGCAATGAAAGAAAAGTGTGTAGACTTGTTAAATCTTTGTATGGATTAAAGCAAGTACCAAAATAGTGGCATGATAAATTTGATTCTAAAGTTCTATCTTATGGTTTTGAACATAATATTGCTAATAAATGCATATACTCAAAAGTGTGTAATGATTATTTTGTAATCATACGCTTGTATGTAGATAATATGTTAATAATCAGAAACAAAATGGAAGGTGTAACTGTAATAAAAAAGTTTCTCTTTTCAGTTTTCAAAATAAAGTATCTTATACAAGTGGATACTATATTAGGTATCAAAGTTCAAAAACATAATTAGGGTTTTACATTTTGCCAGTCTCATTATATTGAGAAAATTCTAAACAAGTTTAATCACTTGAAAATAAAAGAGGTAAAAATCTCATTTGATCCACATATCAAGTTAAAAGAAAACAGTGGAAGAGCGGTTGCACAACTAGAGTATGCTAGTGATATAAGCAGTCTTATGTATGCAATGCAATGCACAAGATCGGATATAACATACACTATGAATAAACTAAGAAGATTTACGAGTAAGATTTACGAGTAATCCAAGTGTTGAAGACTGAAAAGTTATTAGTAGAGTTCTAGGTTATCTAAAAGAAACCAAAGAACTAGGGCTATTTTACTCAGAATTTATAGCAGTGTTAGAATGATATACCAATGTAAGTTGGATATCAAGTGCAGGGGATAACAAGTTCACTATAGTGTGGATATTCACCTTAGGAGGTGCAACTATATCTTGGGGATCTAAGAAACAAACTTGCATAACGCACTTAAATATGAAATCTGAGTTCATAGTTTTGGCTGCTAGAGGTTGAGTGTTTAAGGAATCTTTTATTAGAAATCTTATTCTATGTGAAGCCTATACCAGTTATTTCACTTCATTGTGATAGTGAAGCCACTCTACTAAGAGCCTACATCAGTAACTATAATGGAAAGTCCAAACACATAAGTTTGAGACATGATTTTATAAGGTAATTGATTTAAGATGGAATCATTACAATCTACTTTGTATAGTTAAGTAATAACTTGACCGATCCTTTTACTAAACCTCTGACGAGAGATGTAGTAAAGACAACATTTATAGGGATAAGGCTGAAACTCTTTAATCAAAGTTCCACCAATGAAAGAAATCCAACCCAAAATTAGAAAATTTCTAAAGATTGGGTTCAATGGGTAACAACAATTCACTGGTAAGTGAAAAGTTCCAGCACTAAATTTAAATAGCCTCATCCATGATGAAAGTGTTGGCCGTTATAAAAAAGGATTGAGTATTAAAAACTCTTAATGAAATCTAGTCAAATAGGACAAGTGTTTTAAGTAACAGAAACGCTTCTCATGAGATTTAGAGTTATCTCGAGATCGTTCATGAAACAGGATAAACACATAACCATTAAAAGTGTTAAGCAAGTAATATGGAAGAACACATAATGCAGAAGCTATTATGTGTGTAGTATTTTCGGTTATGTCATATAGGAATAACTGGTTCAATGCTAATTCCCCTGTCGTGATTTATTGTCGGGTCTCCTGGGCGCTCCATGGCCTTCAGTTTTTTTTCTTTTCTTTCGCATTTGCATTGTAATTGCTTCATATGATAGGTGGCTCTGGTTCTTTTTATTAGAACAGCCCGAATTGTTGTACATCTCATCTTTTTTATATACATGGTGACCATGGTCCACCTTCTTTAAAAAAAAAAATTTGAAATAACTTTAAAATACTTACATTAAGGAAAGATTCAAATCGCAAGATATCTTGCTTTATGCATAATAACTATTATTTTAGTAAAGATTTTTCTATTATTATTTTTTTAAAAAAAAAATAGTGGGGGATTGTTGAAATTTGTGGTTTTTTGAAAATATTCAAAATTTCAAAATTTCGGGATTTTGTTGCCAAAACAATTTTCGGGAATTTTAAATTAAAAAGTGCGATATGTGCTTTTAGTCCCATATCGGAAATGGTAGAAAAGTTTTTAGAATTTATATGTAGATTTGTGGGTAGTATTCTTACTTGGATGTTTTAGAGATGGAGATGCTCGGATTGCGTGTTCCA
Organism: Magnolia changhungtana; assembly: GCA_030180095.1. Taxonomy (NCBI): domain Eukaryota; kingdom Viridiplantae; phylum Streptophyta; class Magnoliopsida; order Magnoliales; family Magnoliaceae; genus Magnolia; species Magnolia changhungtana. The sequence goes on from JASAUF010000676.1 coordinate 15,692,221, forward strand.
GTGCATAGCACTGGAACACATGCACGTACCCACGCACACGCACTTGGGCTCGGGCTCAATCACGGGCACGGGCGTAGGCAGTATGGTTGTAGTGGTGCTAGTTGCTCACTTTGCACTTTGCTCCCTCGCAACCTTATGCTAACCGTCGTGAGACGGTGCAATAGGTCTAGTAAGAATGTAGGTGCGGTGGTTCTGAAATGAGTTAGGGCTTTATAAGCAACTGGGAATGGTCATATCATAAATCTGAAACATTCAACAGTTTCTGAAAACAACTGGCTGCCTTGAAAGGCACAACAATCCAAAAATGGATGGGCCATGATAATCCAACGGTCAGATCTTGTGATCTGATGACCAGAAACGGCTGGAATTAATGGTCAATAGTAAAAAATATTTTTCAAACGTTTTAAACCATTGATAGCCACCTAACAATGGTCCACTACCTGGTGCCTATATAAACTGGACCATTCTAGTCCAAAATCAATCATCTCAATACCATCACTCCCATCCGATAATCCAGATCTCATTTTTAGAATACTTTGAACATTTCCACTGTCTAATTCTACTAGAACAGATCTATTGTGTTAAATTGTTCCATAATGGACCCATCGTGATTGCCACACGTTTGATCCAAATAAACTTGTCTTATCCTGGAAGCAATTTGCCTGTAACTCATCAGCAATTGATAAGGGGGCGAATCACACGTTAAGGATAGTGTGTCGTTTTGTGTGATTCTCCGCCTAGTGAAATGAATTTTATATTATATTTTATTGTTTCTATTTTCGGTGCATCCAACAGATTGTTTTCTAACAGTTTAGCAAGGGTGCTTTTCACAGCACTGGGCATCATTAGATGAATGCTTTTCCAAGGGTTAGCATTGATTTTCTGGGGATCCTCCATCAAAGATGAGGCCCATCAGATTGTGGGTCTGATCCCCGAAATATGGTCCCCACACAAAACCTAGCATCCAATACTTATCCGCACATGTGCATTTTCTGGGCCATTCATCATATATGGGCCACTGTGAAGATGCCAAGCTCAATCATCGGTGATATGGGTGCGAAAAGGATGGATGGTTGGAAAAAAAAAAAAAAGATGACCAATGATCGATATTCGTTGTGCCCATGCGAGCCCATTGATGAGTGGATCTTGTTGAATTTTGGGCAGCTCATATTCATGGTGGACACCCATCTGATGAGTAGCTCGGATTGCACACACGTACTATGTTGGCACTGTGCTGCAGATTACATCTGAGAGAGAGAGAGAGAGAGAGAGAGAGAGAGAGAGGGATGCACTCACTTCTCAAGGAAATAGGCAAAAGGAAACATGAACACACCAGCTACAAGGTTTCTGTAGGTCACATAGACGTGAGGATTCATGCCATGTTTGAAAGAAGCTTCAGTGAAGAAGTAAAGGAATGTGTATCCAAATTGAGCCAAAACCATGAGAAGGTGTGGTTTGAATCTCTTGAAAATGGCCAATATTCCACCCATACAACTCATTGTATGTGTTGTATGGCCTTAGCATGCATGAATACAACGCAAGCAGCATACAGTCTGCTTATATACACCTGAAGATGATTCGCGTGTGATTCCTCCTTCCTCCACGTTGTAAGCATCTCGTTCTCCTCACCGAATTCCAACGGTTTCTATAAAAGGAAAATAAAGTGACGTTTAGGGGAAAATTCCCGAAGAATATGTATTTTACCAAATAATGCCTTTGTAAACACCTTTATAACTTTCGTGGCCCTCGATCTGAGCAAGTACACATGGCTAAAATTTCCATAAGAAAGTAATCAAAAATCTAGATTAAGCAAGCTGAGTGTTAGCTTTTTTCACAAATCCGGTGCTGCTGGTGACGGCTTCGCACAAAACTAGCTATGCTACCACCAGTTGCAATCTTTTTGAACATGACTGGCCTCCTCTCAGCTGGATGGAGGTTTGGCTCGGCTCGCCCGAGCTTGTCATTGATGCTAAAGCCCAAGGCTTGGGAGAACTGAACCTGCTCGATCTTATCTATTCAGCCTTATGTATCCATTGTTGGGGGCCTTACACAAAACCTTAGGATCTAGCCCTCCAGAACAAACCAGAATTATGGATAATAAAGCAATGAAAACAATCAATGCATCAATCACACACCACACAAGAGATTTTTACATGGAAAACCCTCAAGGAGGTAAAAACCATAGGACCTCGTCCAAATCAACAATCCACTATGAAGTAGAACGTTACAAACTTCTTCACTCACATAGGAGTGGACAAACAATGAGAGAAATAAAGAAAATGGAGAGATCTCACCGATTACAAAGATATAGAAGCGCTGAGATATAGATTGCACAGTAGATAACCTCCACAGCAGAACCTCCCTTCTATAAGCTTCCTCTCTCTCTTCCTCTCTCTCTCTCTCTCTCTTACCATTTGATAACCCTAAACCCTTTAGCAAATCCCTTGTAAAGCTTTAGGAAACCCTCTTGTATTACCTAGAAAACCCTAGGAAATCCCTTTTATAGTTTAGGAAACTCCTTTCCGCATCCCGATTCTTGAAAGGACTTGCGACACAAAAATCGCGCAAAATCGCGAAACAATTTGCGTAACCTATGACTAGTCCTAGAAATTCTACGGGGACCGGTCTTGAGCGCCACCCACGACTTGTCGAGCACCTCGGTCGACTGGTCAAGCATCTCGAGAAAAATAACCCACATCGTCATTTGTACTTTGGTCGTTTGAGTCGTGCACGAACCTACGACGGTCGAGCGCCTTCCATGACCTTGGTCGAACACCACCTATTTCGGTCGAGCAATGCGATGAAACCCTCACGAAATTTCAACCCGCACCGTCTCTCCTACGGGTCGAGGAGGAAAAACCCATCAAAATTTCTCCCCTTTTCGACTCGGGAGGATTCACCTTTTCAAGCCGCCGGTTTCTACAAACCTCAAACTTGCCCTTGAGCAAAGCCTTGGTCATCATGTCTGACCCATTATCGTCTATATAAACCTTCTCAACCTGTAACACCTTCTGTTCTAAAGTATCCCTGATCCAGTGATACTGTATCTCTATGTGCTTCGACTTGAAATGTTGACTTGGATTCTTGTTCAAGTGTATAACACTCTAATTATCGCAATAGACCACATACTCCTCCTGCTTTAGGCTAAGTTCCTGTAGGAACCTTTTCATTTAAAGCATCTCTTTACATGCCTCTGTGACTGCAATGTACTCGGCCTCTGTCGTCGACAATGCTACAACCTTCTGTAGCTTGCTCTGCTAAGAAACTGCTCCCCTTTGCAAACGTGAACATGAACCCCGATGTAGACTTCCAGAGTCAATGTCACCGCCATATCATCATCGTGTGTAGCCCCTCTACACAGTTTACCATCACCATAGGATAGACTCAACCTGGATGAGTCTCTTAGATACCATAGTATCCATTTTATCGTTGCCCAATGCTCTTTGCCAGGATTGGCAAGATACCGGCTGATAACACTAACCGTATATGCTATGTCTGGTCGTGTATACACTATAGCATACATCAAACTTCCTACCGCTAACGCGTAAGGTATCTTTTGCATCTCTTCCACCTCTACCTTCATCTTTGGACACTGCATGTCGCTCAATATAAAGTGACCATCTAATGGAGTCTTGACAAAGCCATTTGCATTCATATTGAACCGCTCTAGGACTTTCTCAATATACTGCTCTTATGACAGCGAGAGCTTCTTGCTGCTTCTTTCACGGGTTATCTCCATTCCTAAGATCTGTTTAGCCGGGCCCAAGTCTTTCATCGTAAAAGACTTGCCCAACTCCTGTTTTAGCCTGTCGATCTTCTTAATGTCTTTTCCTATGATGAGCATGCCATCAACGTATAAGAGCAGAACTAAGAAATTACCATCTGAGAACTTGCCCGTGAACACACAGTGGTCCGACTCCGTTCTGTCATAGCCATGTTTAAACATAAACGAGTTGAACTTCTTTTACCATTGTCGTGGAGCTTGTTTCAGCCCATACAAGCTCTTCCTCAGCCTACACACCATATACTATTTGCCCTTGACTTCGAACTCCTCTAGTTGGTGCATGTAGATCTCTTCTTCCAGGTCACCATGGAGAAAGGTAGTTTTAACATCTAACTGCTCTATCTCCAGGTTTTAACATCTAACTGCTCTATCTCCAGATCCATGCTAGCCGCCAACCCAAGTAACACCCGTATGGATGTCATCTTCACCACTGGTGAGAATATCTCCTCAAAGTCTATGCCTTTCCTCTGACTAAACCCTTTCACCACAAGTCTGGCATTGAACCTCGTCTGTGAATTCTTCTGCTCAATCTTCTTTCTGAACACCCACTTGTTACTCAGAGCTTTCTTGCCCTTAGGCAATTTCACCATATCATAGGTGTGTTTCTTATGCAAGGATTCCATCTCCTCTTGCATAGCTTTCAACCACTCTCCCTTATTCTCGTCGGCTAGGGTCTTATAATAGTCTTTTGGCTCTCCCCCATCAGTCAGCATAATGTACTCATGCGGCGAGTACCTTTTGGATGGTTGTTTATCCCTAAATGACCTCCTCACCTGTGGCTCAACAAGTGGAGCAAGTGGGGGCTGTTCCCCTGGTCCATCTTCTAAAGGAACTCCCTCATCCTCTGCACCTTGTTGTACTCTCCCGTCATCAGGCACCACGGGAGGAGTAACTGGATCCATGTGCTCTAGCTCACCTGAACTAGGCTGTTTCTTCTTTGACTTACCAATGTCTTCTATACACTGATCTTCAAAGAAAACCACATCTTTGCTCCTGACGAGCTTCCTCTCGGTCGGGTCCCATAACCTGTAGTCGAACTTTTCATCACCGTACCTTAAGAACACACATTGCCTGATCTTCATATCAAGCTTGGACCTCTCATCCTTTGGTACGTGAATGGATGCCTTGCATCCAAACACCCTGAGATGACTGTACGATGGTCCTGTCTAGTCCACACCTTCTCAAGTACTTCTCCATTCAACAGGGCTGATGAAGACGTGTTTATCAAATACACTGCCGTGTGCATTGTTTCTCCCCAGAACATTTTGGGCAATCTTGCATGGGATAACATGCATCTGATTCTCACAACAATGGTGCGATTCATTCGCTCAGCTACACCATTATGCTGGGGAGTCTTGGGAACCATTTGTTCATACCGTATACCGAGGGACTTGCAGTACTCATGAAAGTCGCCAATGTATTCACCACCATTGTCAGTACGAATGCACTTCAATGGTCTACCTGTCTCTCTCTCGACCATAGCCTGGAACAATTAAAACACACCAAAGATCTCGTTCTTAGATTTTAAAGCATAAACCCAAGCCCTCCTAGATGCATCATCTATAAAAGTAATGAAATACAATGCCCCACCCAAGGTTTTTGTCCTCATAGGACTACAAACATCAGAATAAACCAAATCTAATGCATGCACTTTATTAACATGAGAAGCAGATTTAATAAATAAAATTCTATGTTGTTTTCTTGATAAATAATCAAGACAGGTTTTGAGAGGCGTACCTGTCACGTCTGGAAGGAGCCGCTTCCTCGTTAGTAGCCGAAGCCCTTTTTCACTCATGTGGCCTAGACGCCTGTGCCACAGTCAATAGCTGAATCTTCTGGTGCGTTCAACCCACCCTTGCACATACTGACACTTGCCTTGTAAAGGGTGCAACACTTCTTTTCTCTGGCTACGATCAACGAACCCTTGATGAACTTTCATTGCCCATCAGCAAATCGGCTTTCATAGCCATCATCATCCAGCCTTCCCATCGACATCAAGTTGATGCGAAGGTCTGGGATATGTCTCACATCCCTGAGAACCAATGTACAGCCCACATTGGTCTTCACATAAATATCACTGACTCCCACGATTTTTGATACGCCAGAATTTCCCATCTTCACAGTCCCATAGTCACTTGACTTGTAGCTTGTGAAGAAGTCCCTACGTGGAGTTGCATGAAAAGAAGCTCCCAAGTCTATCACCCAGTCGGTGTTCTGACTCGTAGCCGTGAGACATACATCATGATCTGCGGAAAGAATAACTACATGTCACCATCTGAAACGACCGCAGTGGAATCTGATTCATCTTCTTTCCCTTTTCCTTTCTTGTTGTTCTTCTTACCTCGACATTCATGCTTGTAGTGGCCCTTCTTGCCACAATTCCAGTAATCAACATCTTTTTTGTTACTCGACTTGCCTCTTGATTTATCTCGGGCCTTCCCGCCCTTCTTGTTCTTTCCTCTCCCCCGTTCCTGTGTCACAAGGGCCTCTTGCTGAGTAAACCCCTGAGACTTCCTCCTTGTCTCCTCATTGAAGAGACAACTGGTTACCTGTTCCATGGATATTTTTCTGTCTGGCGCGGAGTTATTTAGAGACACCACCAATGTTTCTCAACTGTCAGGCAATGAACTAAGTAATAGTAAAGCCTACAATTTATCATCCAGAATCATCTTCATAGAGGTGAGTTGGTTCACTATATTACTGACCTCATTCATGTGCTCGGCCACAGAACCACCATCCTTGAACTTGAGATTCACAAGTCGCCTTATCAGAAAAATCTTATTACCAGTTGTCTTCCTCTCATACAGCCCTTGTAATTTCAGCCATAGGCTAGCGGTTGAAGTTTCTGTAGACACATGGTGGAACACAAAATCATCCAACCATTGTCTAATAAACCTCACTGCCTTTCGATCCGTCTTCTTCCAATTATCATCAGTCATATCCTTGGATTTTGTTGATATGCCTAAAATTAGAGAATATAGGTCTTTGCAATAAAGCAAGTCCTCCATCTTAGCCTTCCATATGGTCCAGTTAGAACCATTGAGGCTGATTATCCTTGATGAGACACCTTCCATAATTCAAAACTGATTCTACCCATTCAATAAACTTAGCTCTGATACCACTTTGTTGGGGGCCTTTAACAAAACCTTAAGATCTAGCCCTCCAAAACAAACTAGAATTATGGATAATAAAGCAATGAAAATAATTAATGCATCAATCACACACCACACAAGAGATTTTTACGTGGAAAACCCTCAAGGCGGTAAAAACCACGGGACCTTGTCTAGATCAACAATCCACTATGAAGTAGAATGTTACAAACTTCTTCACTCATATAGGAGTGGATAAACAATGAGAGAAACAAAGAAAACGGAGAGATCTCATCGATTATGTGGACATAGAAGCGCTGAGATATAAATTGCACAGTAGATAACCTCCACGAGCAGAACCTCCCTTCTATAAGCTTCCTCTCTCTCTCTCTCTCTCTCTCTCTCTCTCTCTTTTCCTCTCTCTCACCCTTGATAGCCCTAAACCCTTTAGCAAATCCCTTGTAAAGCTTTAGAAAACCCTCTTGTCATGCCTAGAAAGCCCTAGGAACTCCTATTTAAAGTTTTAGGAAACTCCTTTCTGCATCCTAGTTGTGAAAGGACTTGCAACACGAAATCTGCGCAAAATCGCGAAACGAATCTGCGTAACCTCGACTGGTCGAATCGAGTCTACGACCGGTCGAGCGCCACCCACGACCGGTCGAGCACCTCGGTTGACTGGTCGAGCACCCCGGAGAAAAATAGTCCATAGTCGCTGGACTTTGAGTCGTGCCATGACTCGACTCCACGACTGGTCAACCACCAGTCTTCGACCGGTCGAGAAGGGCTCATGACTGGTCGACGATGGGTCAAAAAAATCCCATCAAGAGGGTTTCACCCTCACAACTACAAACAAGAGAGAGCCAGGAGGAGAGAGGGGAGCTTGTCTGCAATTCTGAGACAGAGACAGAGACTCAAACTCTTTGTTCTTTCGATCACTTATAGTCTTTTGATATTTTCTATTTTATTTCAACTTCAAAGCTAACATTGTATTTTTGATCTATCCTTTTTTAGTTTGTATATTTCAATCGTACTGCTTTGAACACCTTAAGTAGTAAGCCTTGATCTGACATCATGTAAAGTATGTTATTAATTTGTTTCTCTTGAGAATCTTTTTTATCTGAATATGTGATTTAAAGGAGTAATTGAAACTCCGTGTTCTTTTTTATTTTAAGTACTTAATCGAAAATTTATTTTTCTACCATTCTTATTTCGTTTTCAGTTTCTCTTTTATAGTTTAGACATCAAAATCTTATTATTTTACTAAAAGTTTCTTGAATCACATTTGAAAGTGTACAGCTTGACAAAGTAGAGACTGTATTTTACACGGGTGGTAAAAGGGTGCCTAACATTTTCATTTTCCGTAACCGAGGCCCTTACTCAGAATCAATGGCTCATATCAAAACAGGAATCACTTGAGTTAGAAATTTTTTATTTTTTCAGCATGAAGGCAATTCTATAGATTCTATCCTACTATGAATTCTGGAGCCTTTATTTTGGCTAGTGGCAACTCTAAAACAATGTTTAGTCGATTCATTCTATCAATTTTATGAAATGTAGTATACAACCCAAAACCATACTGAGTTATTGCAAACCAAGTACATAACACCCTAAGACTTAGCATATGAGGATATGAGCATGTTGCATGAAGGGTTACAAATGATATGAAAATACTTATTAACTTATTTTCTCAACTCATCTGTGAGTATCGGGTATGGAAGTCTTAACTATAGGTTCTATTAGATTTGGATAGACTTCGTATATGAGATTTCATACATTATTGCTTGTATCAACCAAGCACCTAAAATCATTAACTTAATTTTCTCAACTCCTCTGCGAGGTTCAAAGACAGAGGTCTTAGCCATAGATCTGATTGAATTTGGATAGACTTTAGATCTAGGCTGTTACATGCTATTCTTATCAATTAAGCATATAATATTCTAGATTTACGAAAGATGTATGCTATAACTTACAAGATATCTGAATCTCATCACATTAGAAATTTAAGTAAATTCTAGTTATATATATATATATATATATATATATATATATATATATATATATATGACTCATGTAACCGTCCAACGGTTTGACCTGGATGCCTAGTGAGCAGCTCGGGAAGAGTTTCCCTGAGGGTTCATTTACTTTTTTTTTTTTTTTTTTTTTTTTTTTTTTCTTTTAATAGTTTCTGATTTTTTAGGGATAAAATTACAAAATACCCTTATTTTATTTTATTTTTTTTTCTTTTAAAAGTGATGAAACTTAAAGATTTGCAGGCCCACATAGTATGTTTATATCATCCAACCTGTTAGACGAATGCACCATGCACACCATGATAATAACAAGAAAAACATGGGGTCAATCAAACCTAGGAAGAGCTACACTTGAAATGGGATATTTTGAACAGCGTATATTACTTTTATTTATTTATAAGCCTTAGTTATGATTGGATCCGCCTTATTATTCTGTCTATTAATAATGTTGGATGTGAGACATATAGCATGTGAGCCGATGACTTTCTATTTCCCACTTTGTTGTAAGGAAAAAGCAGAGGACAAAAATATAATTTCTTCTCTTAATAAGCATATAAATCTTAATCCATATTGTGCAAAATTGTGGCCCCGCCGTGAGTGGACCACAACATAGAAATTTTGCTAGGTAGACGGTCGTTGCTATCCGATCTAGTCTCCGGAAGTTTTAACCGTCGGGCATATTTCCTTTTGAGTGTCCATTTTATGGTCAGTCATTGGTTGGATAGGATTGGCCTATCTCGTCCACACTCGGGTTTGTGGATGTGTGTTGGAGCATCATAAAGTTACTCAAGTTTACTCCCGTGTTTCACAGCACACAACGTGTTCCAACATGTCACATGTGAGGAAGATTCGGACTGTTCATCAATTGTGGCATCGCATTGCACGGTCTAAAAGCCAGTCTGATTCCCTCATCACATAGGACACAAGTGTCGGTTGAATATGGACCGTAGGTTGTCACCCGTTTTTTATTGGTCAGGTCTGGTGACTGTTTACCCACCTGATGAAGGATCCACATGTCATGCGGATCCATGATTTTGCCACGTGTCCGGTGAGTCCCATTGATATAGGAAAAAGCGCGAGATAATAATAAGAAAAATCACTGTCTTTGTGGAGTAATTAAAACCTTGAATTCACAATAAATTAAATTAAAATTTAAAAAAAAATCTGAATATTTTATTTAATAATGTCTAATGTTATATGATTTCTCTATTACACCATTAATTAAAAAAAAAAAAAAAACTCTAATTCAAAACTATCCAAATTAAATAGTAAATTTCTAACTTTAATTGAAAGTTATCCAAAATAGTAAAACTCATTTAAAACCTAATTTGTTAGGAATAGAAAGTTCAAATAAACTTTACTTGAATCCTAGCATGATTATAAGTAATTTGAAAAAAAAAATTGAAAAACAAAAATTCTAAAAATAAAGAAATAGAACAAAATTTAAAATTATTAAAAATAGTAAAATTCTCTTACAATTTCATTTCTGACCTAGAAGCGTGTGCTTTCTTATGAAACGGACAGGCATGACCCACCATGTGGATCAGTTAACCTGGGATGGCCTGTAATGATAAAGTTTGATACGTCACGCGTCCCATAACGATAACTGAATCAAAAGTTGCCCGTAATGATAAAGTTTGATACGTCACGCGTCCCATAACGATACATGAATCAAAAGTTACGACGATTTATAGTTCACACTTCAAATGGCAATTTCTCCCTTATAGGAATGAATTAGCTCGGTTGTGTTATGTCCTACGTAGTATTGGCCCATATCTAATAGATTACTTTGGCTTACATTTGATCTTAAAAAATATATATATATATATATAAAATAAAATCCAGCGATGTTAGGAATGTATCTATGCCTATATCATGTGTCCATCTCAAACAAGCTGACTACATGCAGCATTCCTCAAAGTAGAAAATAGTATTTGGTAGAAAAAAGAGCAAAATCAAACAGAAGTGGATTTTGTTGGGGCTTGATCATGGGGCCATCTTTATGTATGAGTTGTATATCGATACCGTCCGTTTGTTTTTCAACTCATTTCAAGGCATGAGCCAAAAAATGAAGTAGATCCAAATCTCAAGTGGACCATGCCACAAGAAACTATAGTGATTGAATGCCCACCATGAAATATTTCCTAAGGCCCAACGTAATGTAAAATTTTCCATCCAATAAAGGTCACACGGACCCGAATGAAGGGCAAACCCAAATTTCAGCTTGATCCAAAACTTTTGTGGCCCACATGAAGTTTTTAATTGTGGGAATTCAATTACCTTTGTTTCGTGTGGTATGGTCTACCTGATACTTGGATTTGCTTGATTTTCAGTCCATTCCCTAAAATGAGCTGGAAAATGGATGGAGGACATGGATATACAACTCACGGATCAAGGTGGGCCCCACAGTCAAGACTTAATCAAACTCCATATTACCCTCACCCGACCAAAGCTGTGGTGTGACTTCTTTTTTAATCACGCCCCAATCACCCTCAACTGAACATGGCCTAGTCACCTTCATCCATGTATGTCCTTTTTTATTTATTAATTATTTTTAAATATAAAGATAGGAGCATACCATTCTTAACTTTGTTAAAAACGTAAAAAAGAATATTCATTCAGGTGGGCTTCATAAAAAAAAAAAAAAAAAAAAAAGGGGCTTCACCATCCCCCCCCCCCCCCAAAAGAGAGAGAGAGAGAGAGAGAGAGAGAGAGAGAGAGAGAGAGAGAGCAAGGAACTTGCCATTGACCAAAGGCAACCCAAGCCCTTCCCAACAACCCTAAAATTTGGAAGAAAACACCCCTAAAGGGTGGACCACATGACCTAAAAGTTGCCGCCCCAACTTTCAAAGCCAAGATCTTCTCCTCTTTGGAAGCGCCTGGTGGGTTTGTTCCCTGTGGTGGACAGGAACGTCCTAGGGCAGGTGGGGCGGGGGCACATCAGCCTATGGGGCTGCAACTAGTCGGGTTTGAGCTGTTTAGGATCGCTGCCATCAATGTATATTCAGCCTAATCAAAAGGCCTTGCATGTGGCTGACTATCTCGGGGAAGAGGGGATCTTGCCGAACTCCCCTGTGAAGCTTCCGGGCTGCATCCAAGCCCATATATCCCTCAATGGCTTCTGTACGACTGCATCTGAGGATTGTCCAATATGGTCACTTGATCCTAGTGGGAACTTCTCAATTAGGACTGCCTGGGATGTTGATAGGCTCCGTGGTCAAATCAAAGACTGGACAAAAAGAGTTTGGCACCCTAAGATTCCCCCAAAGGTCTCTGTTTTTTTGTGGAAGCTAATTCAAGGGGCCTTGCCGGTAGAAGAAGGAATTCAGAAAAAAGGGATCTCGCTGGTTTTGAAGTGCGCCTGCTGTGGGGTTGGCCCGGGTGGCACGCCCTCCACTGAATCTCTGCAACACCTCTTTCTATTGGGAGGTTTGGCTTCGAATATTTGGTAGATGGTTGCTAACTATTTCGGGATCTCCCTCGCTCACCATATCACCATCCTCGACCGGTTTCATTGGTGGTGGTTTAGGCCTCTCCCTTTCAAAATGTCTCCGGTTCTTCTTTGGCTCATCCCATCATTTGCTATGTGGGAAATTTGGAAAGCGAGGAACAATTCCAAATTTGAGAGGGTTTTCATCTCGGTTGTGAGTGTTTTTGGGAAGATTATAGTTTGCATGGGAGCTATCCAGGGGTGGTCTCGCACCCACCATCCTCGGCTCGTTCCTGGGGGTTCTCGACCCAGGGGATTTGAATCTTCCTCCGCTCCATCTGCAGGTTTTGCTGTTGTTAAGTGGAATAGGCCGCCAGAGGGGCTAAAGCTCAACGTTGATGGCTCGGCTCTTTCCAACCCTGGCCCTGCTGGAGGAGGGGGCCTCTGTAGGGACAACCACGGGGACTTAAAATTTGCCTTTTCCAGGGGATATGGTATTGCTTCCAACAATTTAACAGAACTTCGGGCTATTCATGATGGGGTGGAGCTATATGTCTTCCAGTTTTTACAGAGTGCTAATCGAAACAGACTCAAATTGGGTGGTGGGCTGTTTATCAGGGGACTTTGCTGTTGCTTGGAAATGGAAATTCTAGGTAAGCCGGATTTTGAGGTTATGCGGCAAGGGCATTTTTCGATTCTCTCTTATTCCTAGGGAGGGAAATGGGCCAGCTGAGGGACTGGCTAGAGACGGTAGTTCGTCGCAAGTGGGCAAGGATTTTTGTGTGCCCATCTCCTCCCTCGGGTGGTTAGGGGGTGTTTTCTTTTGAACAAGGCTGGGTTAGGTTCTATTAGGGATCTCAAAATCTAAATTTGTATAGCATATGATAGGTGGGGGCCCTTTATGGTGGTCGCCTCACCCGAAATCAGCCTAGGTTGTATACATCTCTATTTTAATGAAGCGGGAGGGCCCTCTTTTTGCTGGGCACTCTCTTCCTTTAAATAAAATAAAATAAAATAAAACTTTCAAAGCCAAGAGACCAACACTCAGTACAATTGCCCACCATCTACCCTAGCTTTGTATATGCAAGAGTCCTTACTCACGGTTCAGTGCTAGACTCACAAGAGTTTCAACACAAATGTCATGGGTTCGAGTACCATTGTTGGGGTGTGGGTGTGAGTGCGTGTAAATAAATAAATAAATAAAATAAAATAAAACAAAAAAAAAAAAAAACCTCTGCATCTGCAAACAGATCAAAATCGCAGCATCCACACCTGTAGGAGGAAAATAATCCACTACAACTGCACCTTAGATATGGCCTCTTCAAAACCAGCAGCTATTTGTCTTATCAAAGACCAGCTTCTTTGGGTGCCAGCTAAATGCGAGGACGCAGCCCCACAAACACTATGCAGATCCACTATCTTAACCCGGTGGGCACTGTCCATGTATGTCACTTTTATAGCAATAAGATAAAGGCGCAGAACCTCCAATGCCTCCGTAGGTACTAGAATAACAACCTTACAAACTTATCACCACCGCTTTGGGTCCGTAAGTGATTATGAGTAGGGGCCACACTCGAGGCATGACCGTCCAAATAGTAGGTGGGCCTTTTATCTAAAGGTATATAGTACGCTTATAATAGTTACACCATTTTGAAATTGGGGGTGACTCATCATCTTCACCCGGCACTCATATGTTGCTATTTGGACCATCCAAATTGTCTGCAGGCACGTTTTGGATGGAGCATATCTCTAAAATCCCACTGATTAGGAAGTCTAATTCATTCCATTAATGGCTATCAAATGAATGGCTAAAAATGAATAGTACTGCTCGCTCAGTAGTAGGCATTTTGAGAACGAGTTCATATTCCATGTATCCACTTATAAAAGATGCCTCAAGGAGTGGACAGCATTTTGCAAGGTACGCATTGATTGAGAATGTAGCAGCAAGAGGAAAGACAAGATCACAGGGAAAAAAAAAACAAAAAGAAGAAGCTTTGGTACTATGGAAGAGTGTAATGGTTGATATAGGAGAAATTTACTACTGTACGACCCATATATGGCCCATTTACCTTTTTAGGCCCACTTCTTTTTACCTCACCAGAATAAGCCCCAGCTGTACGGACAACTTGCCCAAGGTCAAATTGTTGAATGTTGTACGGACAACTTGCCAAGGGCCGAAAATGCCCCTACTTTTTTCAAAGCTACAATAAATGTAGGTATTGATAACATAATCCGTAGCTGTAGAGATACCTTCCAGGGTGGTATCTCTATACCACCCCCCCATTGCTAGCCTATCCGATGGGCCTGCGGCCTCCTATCGCTACGGATTATAACCGTAGCCATAGATGAACAGTGCTTCAAAAAAAAAAAAAATTAACATAGAGAACTTTATTCTACCTATAATTTTCTCTAATACATATTTATATAAATATGTATATATAAGCATATAAAAAAGAATTTCTCTTTTTTTTTTCATTTATTTCTTTATTCATTTAACAAGAATATCTTCTAAACCAAAATTAATTACTTGACGTACCAACGATTTTGGGGTAGGATAAGCTACTTTAGCCAACCAACCTGGTTATTTTCCAAGATTCCATCAAGTTGAAGGTCGAAAATCCATTTTATCCACTTCGCGGTCAATTTCATTCATTTCATTTACGTCGAGATCAATTCAATGCATTTCACGGTCAATCTTGGTGATTTCCTGTAACGCCCTGGAAATCGGGGGCCAAGTAATTACTCAACACCCGAGTTCCCGGTGTCACTTATCACACATTTTATGGTTTTATGATTAATTAAATTAAAATTTGCGCAAGTTGGAACAACCTGAAACATGAACACAACCACACGTCTACTGAAATAGAAGGGAATAACATAAATGTCTATATACAGGTCCAAAAGAATGAAGGGGCGCCCATGGCGCCACACAACCAAAATCACAAAAAAATATAACAAGTCCAAAAGAATAGGACTGAGCACCCAGCCCAGCGACCCCTCGACTCATCTACGGGTCCGATGCAGCTCCGCCCATCAACTGAAAGTAGGAGAACTCCTCCTCCTCCTCTAGACTCACGCTGTCAGGCTCCTCCTGATCATCGCCACCTGCATCTATGGAAGCGTCTGGTTGGTGTTTTAAAACACCGTCCCAGAGTGGGAGTGAGTGATCAACTCAGTGTGAACTATTAATCTGAAGTTATAACATGCATCAATTATAACATGAATTTAATGAAAAGCAGTCAATCAGCAAACCTACAACTCTTATTAAATGCATATGCAATGCGATGATATGATGCATGCCCTCGCCGCAACGCTCCCTCGAGCGACTCCGTCTAACGATCGCATATGACAACACTCCCTCAGAGCGACCTCGACTGCCGAGTCGCCACCCTAACTAATGCGATGCAATGCGATAATGTTAGCCAAGTTTGTTTAGTTAAGTCCATTCATCCAGTAGGTTGGGGATTCTGATTCACCCTACATGTCACTGCCCTAATCTGGTTGCGAGGCCAAGGCCCCATCAACGCGTGAGGCCAAGTCCCAGCGGTCCGTGATCCCGTCGGGTCCTCATTCCCGACTCCAAGCACATGAGGAGTGCCGATAAAGAAGGGATCGCTCGCGGTCACTACGGGGAGGCACGGTATTTCTCAACGTAGGCCGACGGCTCGGACACGGTGTCCCATTCCACCATGCCGGCTCACGAGGGCGTGAACCGGTTGTAATCTAGTTATCAATGGGCCACAAAGGTTGTAGGGTGCATCGGGTTCCATACATATGTGTGCGAACATGGTTAACAAACGAGGATGATCGGGTAGTAGGCTAGTCCGCACAAATCAGGCGGGCATGAGACGAATGGCCTCGGGCACAAGAGTCCCATGTAGTCGAACTACAGCCACCCGAACACTTCCGCCCAATCCGCGAGTCTAGCCTTAGCGTAGCCCTACCGATGGGACTACTCTCTCTCGTCAGGTTCTGACTATCCCAAGGAGTAAAAGGGGATCTACCGCATGCCTACGACTCATATTATCATCTAGCACACCCATATTATATTCTCATGCATCCTAACCATACAAATCACATACCTTTAACAAGTAACAAGTATCATCATAACATTGAAGTGCATGTGCGTGTGTGGGTTGTGTGAGGAAGTTACCACTTCCTCCATTTTGAGAAATCAGGAGCATAATGGCAATTAATCACACACGAAATGCAACACCACATAAGAGGGAAATAAATCAACCATCACAAGCATATTATCATCCAACATAATATCATGTGAAGGCACAATATATATCACATCGAGAATTTAACATGCATGTTCTAACAAAACCAATAAATCATGAAAATCCCTAGGGTTCTCTCTAGAATTCCGAACATGACATCTCAACACTCAAAATCATTAGATCCACGCTAAAATTGGTGCTAGGCCACCTAAGAGCAATAGTCCGCACCTTAAATTTGATGGAGGTTCGGAAACGACCTAGAGGCGAAGGTTTTGAAGGTTGGCCAGCCGGAATCCCTAAAACGATTCACGCATGAGAGAAATCTACACCATTTCTTCTTCAATACAAGGATTTTAAGGGAAAATAGTGAGGGATCTTACCAAGATGGCCCACAAACGAATTTCGGAGTGGCGGTGGAGAGTTTTCCCGTTTTGGAAGGGATAGGGTGTTGAAGGATCGATTCTCTAGGGCCCCACCAACTCGATTTTGGGTCCACCACACTTCCTTGCCTTCACTTCCCTCCTTCTTCACTTTCCTTGATCGTTAGAGAAAGGTGGAAGCTACAAGGGAGGGCCTTGTTGTTGTAAGGTGGTGAGGATGTTGAGGGAGAGATTGATTGTTGGAGATTGGGGAAAATTAAGAAGGAAAAGGGATGGGTTGTTGAGAGTTGAAGGGAGAGTTAGGAGGGAGAGAGGGCTGTTGTTGAGAGAGTGAGGGGTTTATGAGAAAAGGGTTAGGGCTTATTTCCCTAGAGTTGGGTCCTTTGGCCCCATGTCCCCAAGTCTTCCCAAAATAGACTTATGGGACACCTATTGGTGTTGAGGTGGCTCCAACACCCCGCAGGCCACCAAATTCGGCATGGAGGGTCTTATGACCCAACTAGGGTCCATGCAAAAATTGAGGGCGAACGGATGAACGGATATATGATCTGAGCAGGCACTTTCGTCCCAAAAATGGCCCCGTGGGGGTTGATCTGGTGATTGGGGCAGTTCTGGCAACCCTCTGGCCATGAAACTTGTAGGGTAGGTGCTCCATGGCCCGATGAAGGACCCTGCAAAATTTGGAAACAAACGGATGCGCGGTTTGGTCGTACGGGTC
Source organism: Magnolia changhungtana (assembly GCA_030180095.1). NCBI lineage: Eukaryota > Viridiplantae > Streptophyta > Magnoliopsida > Magnoliales > Magnoliaceae > Magnolia > Magnolia changhungtana. The sequence goes on from JASAUF010000676.1 coordinate 15,709,875, forward strand.
CGATTTACGATCAACGATAACCGTTCCACGATCAGGTCCCAGATTTGGTGGACAGGCGTAGAAAAATATATTAAACCACCACCACAAATTTGGAGGAAATCGACGGCTGGAACGCCGGGAATCCCGATTTCATTTGTAAGTGCGATTCCAATTTTTGGCATTGGTGGGATGCATTCGGCTAGTGCCAGATCCCAGTTATGGGTGTCCACTGGGTCATTGTCCGCGATGGACCACAAGCCCAGTGAGATATATGATTTCCAAAAATCTTAGATTTTTCTGACCATCCTCGATCACTGGGTGGCCCACACGGGCTGTTGACAAGTGCAAACGGCCATCAGGCTTGGCGGGCCACGTCAGGTCCCATCATGGCCAGCCTGGTTTGTTCTAATGGGCTGATCCTAGTTTAATTTTTTACTAGTGGTACTTCACCCTGAGCAGTTTAAACGGATGGTCCTGCGGCAAATTCGACGTGGACGCCCCAGGATACTGTGCTGGTTGGACGGGCGTTACAATCTACCCCCCTTATAAATAAATTTTGTCCTCGAAATTTGTACACATTCGTATTCTTGAATGACGAGGCTCGGGTAATGCTTGCGGACTTCTGCTTCTGTCTCCCAAGTGGCATCTTCTTCATCGTGATAAGTCCATAGGACTTTGACCAATGGGATGACTTTGTTGCGTAGAACCTGTTCCTTCCTATCCAATATTCTAGTGGGCCGAAGAATGTATGTGGCATTATCCTTGAGTTCCACATGTTCCCACCTGATGTTATGCGAAGGATCGGGGACGTACTTCTTCAACATGGATACATGGAAGACGTTATGCACTCCAGCAAGCGGCGTAGGTAGGGCCAAGCGATAGGCAACTGCACCTACCTGGTCCAAAATCTGGAAAGGCCCAATGAATCGGGGCGTGAACTTCCCTTTCTTGCCGAAGTGCAGGACACCCTTCATTGGGGAGATTTTGAGAAATACATGGTCCCCAGCTTCAAACTCCAAGTCTCTTCGCCTTGTGTCAGCATAGCTTTTTGAGCCGTTAAGAGGCGACGCAGGATAATTTCAATCTTCTCAGTCGTGACCCGCACCAAATCCGGCCCTAGCAAGCTCTTCTCGCCAATTTCTTCCCAGCAATGCGGGGCTCGGCACGGACGCCCATATAAAGCCTCGTAAGGCGCCATACCAATGCTAGCTTGGAAACTATTGTTGTAGGCGAACTCGGCATATGGGAGACAATCGTCCCAACTCTCTTGAAAGTCTAGGACACAAGCCCGCAACATGTCCTCCAAAATCTGGTTCACCCACTCGGTCTGTCCATCTGTCTGCGGGTGAAAGGCGGTGCTAAACTTCAATTTCACCCCCATAGCTTCTTGAATGTGGGTCCAGAAAATTGACGTGAAGCGAGTATCCCGGTCTGACACAATCTCCAATAGGATGCCATGGAGCCGCACTATTTCCTTGATATATAACTTAACCAGATCATTGGCGGAGCTTGAGGTCTTGATTGGCAGAAAATGGGCTGATTTGGTTAGCCTGTCCACAATCACCCATATCGATTCATGCCCCTTCCTAGGCTTGGGCAATCCAGAAATAAAATTCATTCATATGAAGTCCCATTTCCATTCCGCTATGGGCATGGGTTGCAAGAGGCCCGGTGGCCGGTGGTGTTCAGCCTTGACTTGTTGACATGTGAGGCATCGGGACACATACTCCGCTATTTCCTTCTTCATGTTGTCCCACCAATAGTTCCGCTTCAAATCCCGGTACATCTTCGTACTACCAGGGTGCATCGCCAACTTAGAGTTGTGAGCAGCATTGAGGACTTCCTCTCGCAGTCCCAGAAGGTTAGGAACACAAAGGCGGCCTCGGTAGCACAATCCCCTATCCTTCCCAACTCTCCATTCGGACTTCACATCATTCTTCGCTCTTTCCCTCATCTTCTGCAATAGCTCATCGCCCTCTTGGGCTTTGATGATTTTGCTATCAATCATTGGCTGAGCCTGAATGTGGGCTACTACCGCATATGGCTCCCCCACGGTTAGCTTCATGTCGAAGTCCCGTATGAATTCTACCATGTCCCACTCTCTCACCATCAGCGGGGCCGCAAAATCAATTGTTTTCTTGCGACTCAATGCGTCCGCCACCAGATTGGCCTTGCCAGGGTGGTACGAGACATCGAATTGAAATCCTTCAACGTCTCCATCCAACGACGTTGCCTCATGTTCAGGTCCTTCTGGGTGAAGATGTATTTGAGGCTCTTATGATCAGAAAATAGCTCAAACTCTTCGCCGTAAAGATAGTGTCGCCATATCTTCAATGCGAAAACTACCGCCGCAAGCTCGAGGTCATGGGTAGGATAATTCTCCTCATGTTTCCTTAATTGCCGAGACGCATAAGCAATTGCCCTGTCTCTTTGCATGAGCACACAACCCAAGCCCACATGGGAAGCGTCTGTGTAGACAGTGTACTTGACCCCTTACTCAGGGAGCACAAGCACAGGTGCCGAAGTCAATTTATCCAGCTCTAGGAAGGCCGCCTCCGCCTTCTCATTCCAGGCAAACTTGAGGTCCTTCCGCGTCAGCTGGGATAGTGGCCGAGCTATCTTTGAAAAGTCCTTAATGAACCTTCGATAATAGCCGGCGAGACCGAGAAAACTCCTCACTTCCGTGACCGACTTCGGTTGCTTCCAATCTTGCACAGCTGCAACCTTGGCGAGATCTACCGATATGCCCTCCTTGGACACTACATGACCCAGAAATTTGACCTCCTCCTTCCAGAAGTCGCACTTCCTAAACTGCGCAAATAATCGATTTTTCTCAAGAGTTCCAAGGACCGCCCTTAGATGCTCTTCGTGCTCCTCGCGGCTCTTTGAGTAAATCAATATGTCATCTATGAATACCACGAACGACTGTATATGAACGGCACGAAGATCCTGTTCATGAGATCCATGAATCTTCCATTTGGGGCATTGGTGAGCCCGAACGACATAGCTAAGAACTCATAATGGCCAAAGCAGGTTCTGAAGGCCGTCTTCTGTATATCCTCGTCCCTGACTCGCAGCTGATGGTACCCTGATTGTAGATCGATCTTGGAGAAGTATTTGGCACCCTCACGCTGGTCAAACAAGTCGTCAGTGCGGGTAATGGGTACTTGTTCCGAACCGTCACTTGGTTCAATCTCCTGTAATCCACACACAATCGCAATGAGCCGTCCTTCTTCTTCACAAATAGGACTGGGGCTCCCCACGGCGGGACATTGGGCCGGATAAAGCCTTTTTCTAGCAAGCTGTCAATCTGAGACCGTAGCTCTTCCATCTCACATGGGGGCATGCGGTAAGTAGGCAAGGAGATGGGCTTAGCACCCGGAGTCAAATCGATAGTGAAGTCTATTTCCCGTCGAGGAGGAAGTCCAGGTATGGCCTTGAATACATCATCGAAGTCTCAGACTACAGGAGTGCATGAGTGTGAGGGCCCATCATACCCGTCTTCCAAAGAAGCATAACATAAAATCCTGCGATCGTGGCTAACCTGGACTGGAAACGTGAGAGAAGTGTCGTCGTCTTCGAATATTTTCACTGTTAGGGTCTCACAGTCAATCTCGGCCTTCATCGTGGTCAACCAATCCATGCCCAGGATAACATCATAGTGGAAGATCTTAGTCACTATCAAGTCCACAAATGCCACCTTGCACCCTAAGTCGATGGGGCAATCACGGCATATCTTCGTCGCTTCTGAGACAGTACCGGTGGCGGCAATGATCCTTACCCCAGTAAAGGGGGTAGCGTGTAATCCTAGATGCTTGACAGTAGCATGTGTTATGAGAGAAGTAGTGGATCCCGTGTCCACCAATAAAAAGATGGGGGTACCTTCAATGTGTGCCGTCACCTCGAAGGCCGTGGGAGTGGGGATGACAGCATCTTGGCCTTTTGCCGCCAGTGCATGGACTCGCGCCTGCTGTGGAAAGTTCGGTCGTTGCATAGGCCGTTGTGGCGGCCTAACTTGAGGTGCAGGGGTGTGACGAAATCGCGGGGCTAGGCCCCATTGTCCGTAGGGCGGAATCTGTAATGCACCTGTTGTGGAGGCCTATTGTTGCGCTGAGGTGGCGTGAAGCCGAGGTCCCTCATCCGGGTAAAGCAGTATGGCTCGGAATGGCCCGGCCTCCGACAATAGCTGCACGTCTGAGTAGGTCGCGTAGGAGGTGCCGGTGCAGCGGCTAATCGTGGCGGAGAATTTGGGCGTGGCCTCTTTCCCGTGAATGAAAAGGACGGTCCTTCAGTCCGGTTTCGTGGCTCCAACTGTGTACGGGCCCGTGAGACACGCTCCTCATCCTGTTCAACCCGAGTAGACATCTCAACGAGCTCCGCATAGGTCCCGATGTTCATGCAACACAGTTTGGAGCGAATGCCACTCCTCAGCCCTGCCGTATATCGCCTCATTTTGATCGCCTCGTTGGCGATCATTTTGGAAGCGTAGCGAGACAGTTCGGTGAACAGGTTCTCATCTTGCGCCACGCTCATTCCCCCCTCGTTGGAGGCGGATGAATTCATTCTCCCGCTCATCTTTGGTAGGATTGGGGAATATATTTCCGTTGAAACGGGTTTCAAATGCTTCCCACGTCCATACGTGGCCCTCAAGAAGAGACCTGAGGACACTCTCCCACCATAAATCCGCCTCTTTCTCAAAGAGGCAAGAGGCGAGCTCCACATTTTCTACTTCAGAACAGTGGAGAGGCCGTAGCAGCTTGGTGACTCGATTGAGCCAATACTTCGCTTCCTCTGGGCGGTGGGTGCCAGCAAACGTAGGCGGCCTATGCCGTTGGAATTGCTGAAATAGATTGCTCATGCTGGTCGCGGGAGCAGCCATGGCGGGTGGCTCTGGTTGCGGCGTGCCCAAATTCTGGGCCAAGGCCCCCATCACAGTGGCCAACATATGTTGTTGTTGTTGCATATTTGTGGCCATCATCTGCTGTTGCTGTTGCATACTCGCGGCCATCATCCGTTGTTGTTGCTGCATGAGAAGCAGCATTTGGCCCATCTGGTCCATGGACGGTGGCGGAGGGGGTACAGGTGTCGCGGCTTGTGGCGGCGGAGCATTTGGGGCCGCCTCCTGTGTGGTATTACCCGTATTTTGGGAACCATCCGCACCTTGTGGGCCTTGTTACTCAACAGGGACCTGGTCCCGATCGACCAAGCCACCGTGGGGGAGGCGGACAAATCGACCCTCTTGTCGCGGAGGCATTTCCTGGAAGAATGTCCCAAAATAGGTTAGATACTAGAACATTTCTCATGCCCAGGTTATGCGTACATATGCGAGATTTTATACAATTCATTCGTGAACACAGGCAATGCACATACAAGCACGTTAAGATGACAAAAGATCTGCCGAGGCAATCCACACATTCACATTGATTTCAAAATGCCATTGACATGGCCAATTACATGTTACAGCGTGGATTACAAACACTAATAAACATACTAAACAGAAAGGAAATACAAGTTACTGAAGCAAGGTCCTAAGCATCCACCCATACATGGAGTTAGATCTAAACAACTTAAAGCAAACTACTAATTATCAATCAGGTGGTATTGTTACTCGTCTGAGTCAGGTGAAAGGGGAGGCGCCTCTTCCCCCTTGCTGCAGCAGATCAGGGCCTTTATGGCCCGATATATCTTCTTGTTCCACTTCTCCAGCTTGGCTTGGTTCGCCTCAATCCTTGCTTGGCTCTCCTTGATCCCAGCTACCTGCTGGAGCGCGTCCAAGCGCTCGTGTATACTTGGGACGGTAAGAGGCTCCTGACTAACAACCCTGATCTCCTCAGCCTCAGTTGCCTCTTCGGCTTCATCCTCATCATCATGCTCGCTCTCGCCACCTTCCTCATCTTCTTCTTCCTCTTCATCCTCATCTCCATACTGATCAATGTGGGCCTGCCTTTGCCTGGGTCCCACACCCATAGAGTTTAGCACTTTGTCCCCCAGGATTTCAACTGGTATGTGATTCCCGTCTGATCCACCAATCCCATACTGGTCGGTTATATAGCAGGCTAGGCGGCCAAATGGGAGAGTCATGTCCTTCCAAGTCGATCTCGCGGCCTTCACGATCTGATAGAGCACTGTGCTAGGGCGCACACATTTGCTCCCTGGCCCACCTGATACAAGAACTCCACCATGTAGCGAGAGCATTCAGTACGGTTCTTCAACCTCGGGTATACATTGTGGGTGGCAATACGGTGAAGCACCCGATACTTGGGGATCATGTGGGTTGCGTACAGACCGACATCCGGATCCAAGGGACAACTTGGCCTGAAGGAAAGGGAACGTTCATCGCGAGCCGCTCCCGATTCGAGATTCGCTTCATCAATCTGCACCTCCCTAGCGGCACTCCCAACAACTCGGCGAACTCCTCGACTCCCAAGTAGATTTCCTCCCCACGCACGATAAGATCAAAACCAAGGGGTTCGAATATAGGATTTCTAATCCAAGTGTAGAACATCCTAGCCTGCCCCACATCGGCCTGCGTGTTTACATAAAATATGGGACCCCATTCATTCTTAATCAGTCGGTTGAGTAGGGAGTTGTTACCTAGGAGGGGTTCCTCCACGAAGGCCTCGAAGGCGACTTGGCGCACTCGAAAATTTCCCAAATCATTGGCGAGCGCTTCATCTCTTCGGGAATCACTCCACCTCTTCGATCGAACCTCAGTACTTGCCTTTCCAGTCGGATCGGCCCTTTTCTTACCGCGTCGCCCTTGGCTCGGTCCCGCTTCCTCGGAAGCCGGTCTTTTCCTCCCCATAAGGGAAAGGATCACCGGAATGGTGAAAAAGGACACAACGGTGGCAAGGAAGGCCATCTCCCTTGGCTAGGATGAAATTTTTTTTTTTTTTTTGGGTGAATATCTTGGGAAAATGTGGGTTTTGGAAATGGGAGAAAGAATGGGATGGGGAAATGTGGAAGATGGGAGGTGGTGTTGGGGAATGGGAGTGAGGGGATGATGATTGGTGTTGGGTTTGAGGAAGACAAGGAAGGTGGAGGTTTTGTTGGGGGTGAGGAGGAAGAATGGGTAGGGTGGAGGAAGGAGGAAGATGAGAAAGAGAGAGATGGGGAGAAATGAGGGAAATGAGAGAGAGTGTGTTGAGGGAAAATGGGAGAGAGATGGAGAGAAATGAGAGAGAGGAAGATGGAGAGAGAGAGGGGAAATGGGAAAGAGAGATGGAAAGAAATGAGTGTTGAGAGAAATGAGAGAGAGAGGAAGATGGAGAGAAATGAGGGAAATGGGAAAGAGAGATGGAGAGAAATGAGTGTTGAGAGAAATGAGAGAGAGGGAGGTGGAGAGAAATGAGGGAAATGAGAAGGAGAGATGGAGAGAAATGAGTGAAATGGGAGAGGGAGAGGGTTGTTTAAAAGGGACAAAGCAGTGGGGCCCACCCAAAATTCGGATTTTTGGGTGTGAGGCAAGAAGAGTGGTTCGGCGGGGCGAGCACGCCGCTCGGCGGGGCGACAACGTCGATTCGGCGGGGCGAGCCCGCGGCTCGGCGGGGCGGAAACGCGGACTCGGCGGGGGCCACGCCGCCCGCTGGACGTCCGGCGGGGCGACAACGCCGACCGGCGGGGCGGGCACGCCGGTCTCCTGGTCCGGGTTTGGATTGGGTATTCCTGGGCGTCGGGAACTCTCCACGGGAAGTGCCATATATGAATTTGGGGTAGGAGAAGCCGATCTATGCAATGGGCCTATTCGTTTCGGGAGATTTTTCCTTCTTAGGGGTAAAATGTCCGATTTTTTATGTTTCCCCTAATTCCGATGAAAATTCGTTCACCGCCACTACTCTATCCCTGATTGGGCCGAAACAGTCGAGATTTGTCTGAAACCAGCTCATCCACACTTAGCGTTGGCTCCAGCCTTCAATTCCCTTGATCCCCAGCGTGATCCTAGACCGATACACTCTAATTCTGGGATAGTTCCTTATGTCCTAAGTCCCAGTTACGGCTCCTAATGTGCACCTACGCGCGCCAGCGGACGCGGAGTGGGTTCATGACCCATGGCCCAAGAAATTCCAAACTATGCTCTGATACTAACTTGTAACGCCCTGGAAATCGGGGGCCGAGTAATTACTCAACACCCGAGTTCCCGGTGTCACTTATCACACATTTTATGGTTTTATGATTAATCAAATTAAAATTTGTGCAAGTTAGAACAACCTGAAACATGAACACAACCACACGTCTACTGAAATAGAAGGGAATAACATAAATGTCTATATACAGGTCCAAAAGAATGAAGGGGCACCCATGGCGCCACACAAATAAAATCACAAAAAAATATAACAAGTCCAAAAGAATAGGACTGAGCACCCAGCCCAGCGACCCCTCGACTCATCTACGGGTCCGATGCAGCTCCGCCCATCAACTGAAAGTAGAACTCCTCCTCCTCCTCCAGACTCACGCTGCCAGGCTCCTCCTGATCATCGCCACCTGCATCTATGGAAGCGTCTGGTTGGTGTTTTAAAGCACTGTCCCAGAGTGGGAGTGAGTGATCAACTCAGTGTGAACTATTAATCTGAAGTTATAACAGACATCAATTATAACATGAATTTAATGAAAAGCAGTCAATCAGCAAACCTACAACTCTTATTAAATGCGTATGCAATGCGATGATATGATGCATGCCCTCGCCGCAACGCTCTCTCGAGCGATTCCGTCTAACGATCGCATATGACAACACTCCCTCAGAGCGACCTCGACTGCCGAGTCGCCACCCTAACTAATGCGATGCAATGCGATCATGTTAGCCAAGTTTGTTTAGTTAAGTCCATTCATCCAGCAGGTTGGGGATTCTGATTCACCCTACATGTCACTGCCCTAATCTGGTTGCGAAGCCAAGGCCCCATCAACGCGTAAGGCCGAGTCCCCGCGGTCCGTGATCCCGTCGGGTCCTCATTCCCGACTCCAAGCACATGAGGAGTGCCGATGAGGAAAGGATCGCTCGCGGTCACTACGGGGAGGCGCGGTACCCCAGCGTAGGCCGACAGATCGGACACAGTGTCCCATTCCACCATGCCCGGCTCACGAGACTGTGGACCAGTTGTAATCTAGTTATCAATGGGCCACAAAGGTTGTAGGGTGCATCAGGTTCCATACATATTTGTGTGAACATGGTTAACAAACAGGGATGATCAGGTAGTAGGCTAGTCCGCACAAATCAGGCGGGCATGAGACGAATGGCCTCGGGCACAAGGGTCCCATGTAGTCGAACTACAGTCACCAGAACACTTCCGCCCAATCCGCGAGTCTAGCCTTAGCGTAGCCCTACCGATGGGACTACTCTCTCTCGTCAGGTTCCTGACTATCCCAAGGGAGTAAAAAGGGGATCTACCGCATGCCTACGACTCATATTATCATCTAGCACACCCATATTATATTCTCATGCATCCTAACCATACAAATCACATACCTTTAACAAGTAACAAGTATCATCATAACATTGAAGTGCATGTGCGTGTGTGGGTTGTGTGAGGAAGTTACCACTTCCTCCATTTTGAGAAATCAGGAGCATAATGGCAATTAATCACACACGAAATGCAACACCACATAAGAGGGAAATAAATCAACCATCACAAGCATATTATCATCCAACATAATATCATGTGAAGGCACAATATATATCACATCGAGAATTTAACATGCATGTTCTAACAAAACCAATAAATCATGAAAATCCCTAGGGTTCTCTCTAGAATTCCGAACATGACATCTCAACACTCAAAATCATTAGATCCACGCTAAAATTGGTGCTAGGCCACCTAAGAGCAATAGTCCGCACCTTAAATTTGATGGAGGCTCGGAAACGACCTAGAGGCGAAGGTTTTGAAGGTTGGCCGGCCGGAATCCCTAAAATGATTCACACATGAGAGAAATCTACACCATTTCTTCTTCAATACAAGGATTTCAAGAGAAAATAGTGAGGGATCTTACCAAGATGGCCCATAAACAAATTTCGGAGTGGCGGTGGAGAGTTTTCCCGTTTTGGAAGGGATAGGGTGTTGAAGGATCGATTCTCTAGGGCCCCACCAACTCGATTTTAGGTCCACCACACTTCCTTGCCTTCACTTCCCTCCTTCTTCACTTTCCTTGATCATTAGAGAAAGGTGGAAGCTACAAGGGAGGGCCTTGTTGTTGTAAGGTGGTGAGGATGTTGAGGGAGAGATTGATTGTTGGAGATTGGGGGAAATTAAGAAGGAAAAGGGATGGGTTGTTGAGAGTTGAAGGGAGAGTTAGGAGGGAGAGAGGGCTGTTGTTGAGAGAGTGAGGGGTTTATGAGAAAAGGTTTAGGGCTTATTTCCCTAGAGTTGGGTCCTTTGGCCCCATGTCCCCAAGTCTTCCCAAAATAGACTTATGGGACACTTATTGGTGTTGAGGTGGCTCTAACACCCCACTGGCCACCAAATTCGGCATGGAGGTGTCTTAGGACCCAACTAGGGTCCATGCAAAAATTGAGGGCGAACGGATGAACGGATATATGATCTGAGCAGGCACTTTCGTCCCAAAAATGGCCCCGTGGGGGCTGATCTGGTGATTGGGGATTAGTTCTGGCGGCCCTGTGGCCATGAAACTTGTAGGGTAGGTGCTCCATGGCCCGATGAAGGACCCTGCAAAATTTGGGAACAAACGGATGCGCGGTTTGGTCGTACGGGTCCGATTTGCGATCAACGATCACCGTTCCACGATCAGGTCCCAGATTTGGTGGACGGGCGTAGAAAAATATATTAAACCACCACCACAAATTTAAAGGAAATCCGACGGCTGGAACGCCCGGAATCCCGATTTCATTTGTAAGTGCCAGATTCCAATTTTTGGCATTGGTGGGATGCATTCGGCTAGTGCCAGATCCCAGTGCTGGTTGGACGGGACGTTACATTTCCCTTCACTTCACGGTCAATTTCATGCATTCCACGGTCAATTCCCTTCACTTCACAGTCAATTTCGTGCATTTCACGGTCTCCTCCCCCCCCCGGTTGCTAGCCTGTCCGATGGGCCTGCGGCCTCCTATCGCTACGAATTATAACCGTAACCATAGATGAACAGTGCTTTAAAAAAAAAGAAAAAAAAAATTAACATAGAGAACTTTATTCTACGTACAATTTTTTCTAATACATATTTTTATAAATATGTATATATAAACATATAAAAAAAAATTCTCTCTTTTTTTTCATTTATTTCTTTATTCATTTAACAAGAATATCTTCTAAACCAAAATTAGTTACTTGATGTACCAATGATTTTGGGGTAGGATAAGCTACTTTAGTCAACCAACCTAGTTATTTTCCAAGATTCCATTAGGTCGATTGTCGAAAATCCATTTCATCCACTTCACAGTCTATTTCATTCATTTCATTTACTTCGAGATAAATTCAATGCATTTCACGGTCAATCCTGGTGATTCCCCTTCACTTCACGGTCAATTTCATGCATTCCACGGTCAATTCCCTTCACTTCACGGTAAATTCCGTGCATTTCACGGTCAATTCCGGCGATTCCCCTTCACTTCATGGTCAATTCCCTTTACTTCACTGTCAATTCAATGCATTTCATGGTCAATTCCCTTCACTTCACAGTCATTTTCATGCATTTCATGGTCAATTCCGATGATTCCCCTTCACTTCACTATCAATTCCATGCATTTCACGGTCAATTCCCTTTACTTCATGGTCAATTCACTTCATTTCACGGTCAATTTCCTTTACTTCGTGGTCATTTTGATGCATTTCATGGTCAATTCGATTCACTTCACGGTCATTTCCATGCATTTCATGGTCAATTCGCTTCACTTCATGGTCATTCCATGCATTTCACAGTCAATTCCCTTCATTTCACAGTCAATTCCATGCATTTCACGGTCAATTCCGGTGATTCCCCTTCACTTCATGGTCAATTTCACGTATTTCACGGTCAATTCCCTTTACTTCACCATCAATTCAATGCATTTCACGGTCAATTCCCTCTACTTCAAGGTCATTTCAATGCATTTCACAGTTAATTCGCTTCACTTCACGGTCAATTCCATGCATTTCACGGTCAATTCCCTTTACTTCACGGTCAATTCCCTTTACTTCACGGTCATTTCAACTCATTTCATGGTCAATTCCCTTCATTTCATGATCAATTCCAGCGATTTCCCTTCACTTCACGGTCAATTCCATGCATTTCACGGTCAATTCCCTTTACTTAATGGTCAATTCAATGCATTTCACAGTCAATTCCCTTCACTTCACGGTCATTTCCATGCATTTTACGGTTAATTCGCTTCACTTCACAATCCTTACCATGCATTTAAACCCATGTAGTTAATCACTATGGAAGATGTTAATATTGTGAATTTCATGTTCGGCTCTATGAATTTCATGTTAGGCTAGTTGAATTTCATGTTCGGCTTGATGAATTTCACGTTAGGCTCGCTTAATTTCACGTTAGGCTCGTTGAATTGCAGTAACAAATGCAAAAGCCTAGAAAATTATTGTAAAGACGGGGTCGACTGGGTTCAGATGGGGTCAACCCTATTCCCCCTCAAAGCTCTTTAGGCCATACCTGAGTTATAGATTTATCCTGTGATTTTGGTTTCCACCCAAACATAGAAACTATAGATTCTTAATATATGGCGATTCCAAGAATTTAACATTAGACCCTCCGAAATTATCTCACATACTTCCTTTGCATTGACCTTCATGCCAATTGCTTTCAATGGGTCACAGCATAAAGAAGAAGTGGAGCCCAAACAGCTTTCGGCCGAACGGGGTCGACCTCATCTAGACCTGGTCGACCCATGAAATACATGGAATTGACCGTGAACTGAAGCGAATTGACCGTGAACACTATTGTTGAAGCCCAATCTATGTTAGATGGCATCACGATATGCTCCAAGTTGGGCCTCCGCAACATCTTTGTCTAATCAGATTCTTTGACAATCACCAAGGCAGCCGCAGACAGGTACGATTTTGTTTCTTGGAACATTTGGTATAAGATAGGTGTGATTCGAGAGTTCCGTCATTCTCTCAACCTATCTTTCAGTCACATCTTCAGAGAAGGCAACTCTGTGGCTGATGCGTTGGCTAGATTAGCCAGTGAGGGTAATCCTAATAATTTTTTGTCTCCAAGTATGCCCTACCGGCTAAGGTCCAGGGCGCTCTTCTCCTTGATTAGGCGGGCCTCGGAAACTTACGGCGAACTTGATGATTTGGTTGGCCCTTTTCTCTGTTTTTTGGTGTGTCCATTGTCTGTTGCTCGTGTGTATTCCGTGTCTAGTTAGGCGCAAATGATAGGTGTGGTCCCCTTCCTTTTTGTAGGGTCCCTCCTGAATGGATGTAAATCACTTTCATCAATGAAATTTCCGGATTCTTAAAATTAAAAAAAAAAAAACAAGGTACTTAATGTCAATATGCTTTGAGCTCGATGAATGCTTGTTGTTGTTGGAGAAGTTAACTGCAATTGAACTATCACAATAGATTTTCAATGGTTTCGAGATTATCCGCACAACCGGTAAACCAAAGAGAAACTCTGAAGTCAGATTACCTGACTCGTGGTTTCATGACAAAGTACATACTCCACTTCTATGGTAGAAGATGTCATAATAGACTATTTCACGCTCTTATATGATATAACTCAATCAACCATCATGAATACATAATCCGAGATGGATTTCTTACTATTGATATAACCAGCAAAATATACATCTGTATATCAAACCAACTCTAAATGGTCGAATCTCCTATATGCGTGTAAAGTCATTTATCCTTTACAGGTAGCGCGATACTTTCTTAACAACTATCTAATGATTTATCACTGGATTCCTGAGTTACCTACCTAACATTCCAATAACAAAAGCAATATCCAGATGTGTACAGACCTGAGCATACATAATGCTCCTTACTGCTGAAGCATACGAAATATCTTTTATCTTGTCCTTTTTAGGTCATTTTTAGGATAATAAAATTGGCCAAACTTGTCACCTTCTACAATAGGTGTTTAGCTATGAGTATAATTTTACATGTTAAACCTTTCTAGAACCCTATCAATATAGGTCCTCTATGACGGGACAAGTAGTCAACATGATCTGACCCAGCTAATCTGAATGCCGATGACAAGTGATGCATCATCAATATCTTTCATTTCAAAATTTTGAGATAGAAATTTCTTAATTTCGCATAATAGTCCAATATCACTAATAGCTAATAAAATGTCATCATCATACAAGACTAAAGTAATAAACTTACTTCCATTGACTTTCACATATATACACTCATCTACAATGTTTTCAATGAAACCATACGAGGAAACGACTTATTGAAATTTTAGGTACTACTATCGTGTTGATTGTTTCAATGTATAAATAGACTTCTTAAGCTTGAAGATTAGATGTTCTGAATTTTTTACTTTAAAACTTTCTACCTACAACATATATACGTTTTCACTTAGATTTTCATTGAAAAACACAGTTTTCATGTCCATTTGATGTAGCTCTAAATCTATATGAACCACAAGAAGCATAATAATTCTAAAGGAACCTTTCTTGGACACAGGTAAGAAAGACTTCTTAAAGTCAATGCCCTCACGCTGACTGAAACCCTTTACAACTAGTCTAACTTTAAACCTTTCGATATTGCCCTCAGAGTTCCATTTGATTTTGAATACTCACTTACTACCAATCGGCTTAATCCCTTCAGATAGTTCAACAAGGTCTCAGACTTTATTGTCCCTCATGGATTTTAATTTATCGTTCATGGCATTGAACTAATGAGAAGAATTCGTACTTTGTTTAACTTGTGAAAAAGATACATGATCATTTTTCATAATGTCAAATTCATGATCCTATATATAGACGATATAATCATCTGAAATTGTATATTTTCTCTCTCTATTGGATCATTTTAAGTGCTCATAATTCTAAATTGGGTTTTCTATTTCCTTATAAGTAGGTTATTTTTTAAGCTCTACATGATCACCCGTAGGGATCTCAAGGTTCATTGTTAGATGAATGACCATGCTACTCTAAATGAGTATAGTGGGATTCACAATCCATTACTTCTCAAACACAATGTTTATTAAGTTCGTGCATTCACTATATTCGGTATTTTCAATAAACCTAGCATTCACTGTCACAATGATTCTCATGGAATAGGATGGTCAATAAAATTAGAATGCTTTAGATCTTTTTGGATATTCTATAAAGAAGTAACTAACCATTTTAGGGTCAAGCTTTTTTTCATGCAGGTTATACGATAGACAATCTCATATATGAAAGTATCATAAACTAGGCTTTCGTATTATCCACAATTTATATAGAGTTTTCATTACAACCTTACTAAGAACTCTATTTAGGATATGCACAACTGTTTTCAGCGTATCACTTCACAAAGATTCTAGTAACGTTGAATTACTAATCATATAATACACCATGTCCATTAGGGTGCGATTACGCATTTCTAATACACCATTCTGCTTTAAAGTACTAGGCATGGTATGTTGGGTGATGATGCCACAATCTTATAGGTATCTAGCGAATGGTCCTGAATTATACCCAAATTCATCATACCTTCCCAGTACTCACCATCACGGTCAAATCTAACAACTTTTATTTTTTTAATATTGAGTTGATTCTCGACTTATGTCTTATAGATTTTAAATATATCTAAAGCATTTGATTTGTCGTTGATAAGGTATAAGTACATGTAACGAGAGTAGTCATCTATAAAAGTGATAAAATAATTCTGCCCATTTTAAGATGTTGTAGGGAACACTCTGTAGATGTTTTTATAAATTACTTCCAAGAGTCCTACTCTCCTAGTGGTATTATTTTTCCTGATTATAGTTTATTTACCTTTAATGTAATCTATATATAACTCAAAGTCTGAGAAGTTTAAAAATGAAGAATTCCTTCACGCACAAGCCTTTTAAATCTCTCATAAGATATATGGCATAATCATCTATGCCACAATATAGAAAAAAATTTACAGTCAAAACTTCTTTGATCGTTTAGTGTTTCCATGTGAGGAATAGATGATGTATACATGTGAAACATCTAAATATAATTGAGAAAAGTTATTAAGTGTCAAAACCAATTACAACTAAATAGGAGCAATTATTCAAATTTTCATTTACAAATTTAAATACGTAATCATAATTGTCTAAACGAGAAATGGAAACCAAATTACACTTTATATAACGCATACAAACAATATCTACTAAATCAAGAAAATTTCCTAATGATAACATAATCCTAAAGACTCTAATAGCTTCGACATTTTAATGTTGTTCCCCACACACACACACACACACACACACACACACACACACACACATATATATATATATATATATATATATATATATATATATATATATATATATATATATATATATATCGATCTTTCTGTATCAGTTGTTGTCCGGCTTTGGAGCATATCTTGCATAAAATTACATATGTGAATAGTTGCATTATAATCTATCCATTAGAAGTCTGTGGACACATCAGCTAAATTAGATTCAAAACAGACTAAAACTTGGTTCTTACATTTAGAAACAAGTCACTTTTTAAATTCTACGCAATCATTCTTCTGATGACGTGGCTTCTTGTAGAAGAAGCAGCCATCTTTAGGACCTCATTTTTTCTTCTTTATTTTTTCCTCAGAAATAAGCTAATTGCCACTCACATGACTTGTAGATCGCTTTTCTGAATTGTACTCTTTTTTCTTATTATTATTTCATTTTTGACTATATGTCACTAGGTATACACTATTTATCTTTTCTAAAAGTAATTCAAAACTAAGCAAACTATGAGTTCATCCTCAATCTTAAGGCCCAATATACGAATTTTGACCGGCACATCAGACAATCCACTAATGTACTCCCTGATGTTTCTCTAATCATTATAGGTGGCTTGAGTCAACATATGTAAAAGCGAACTCAACTTAGCTTTATTTAACTTTTTGAATCGGTTCCCTATTTCGGTCAAGAACCCTTTAGTTTTCTTGGTGTTGGGCATGACACCCTGCATGATCTCAGAAATCGATTTCTTTATGATCTTGAGACATATGTTATTTGAATTAGTCCAAGCCTTATAGTAAGACTTTATTAATTAAGTACATGAGTCAGATGGAATGAGAGGTTCAACTTCCTTCAGGGCTAGATCTAATTCCATGCAGCCTACAACTATTTTAACGGATGACTTCTATTTTTATTTTTTTATTTTTATTTAGACCCAGTAAGCAAAGCAATGGAATTGAATTGTTTTGTAACATTGGAAGCAGTCATAGCTATATATACAAAGTGTAAAACTCATATTAATAAATAAACAAGTCTCATATAATACTATATGAATGTAAATTACAAACATTATACATGTATTAACATTTTATTAATTTGACCTTCAATGAAATGACCCAGAATGATGGTGGGCCATAATCAACAAATTATGGCAACAACATGACGGATCATCGTGATTTATTTATTTTAGACAAAATTACGACATACATAAGACTTTACTGAACATGAAGCTAACGAATGCTAGTAAAATAAATCTAATTAAGACACCTATTACCTTAGCTGAAATGAGTTCCTCAAATTTATATCACCATCACCAATCAAGTGGATGTGTAAAGGTACTACCTGAATTAGTATGGGAGGTAAATGGATTAGTAAGGTTAGATTATATACTCGTATTCCAACTTAACATCTTTTTCAATTCTGCCAAATCAGCATGTACTTATTCAGCCCCAAGTGAATATTAACGCTATAGGACCCTTCATCAAGATAAGTGGTCGTAGGTGTTGGGTGAGGAGATGACCCCATTACATCGATTCATATTCTAGCACCAGCATGTCGTGTGGTTATTTTTCCTGTAGTAAGTACAATAGTGCTGAGAGGATCTAAACTTATCATTAAAAGAGGTTCATCCTAGTTCCTTACTTATAGAACAGTCCCCACGTCATGGTGATCATCCACCGCTATTGTTGGTGTCCACACCATAAATTACTAATGTGTTGTCGACAAGATCAAGAGATGATGAAGAATAAGATGAATTTGGAATGCGCATCATACATGTAAATACATTTGATAGAATAGGCGATCTTTTTGCTAGCCAAGAGTTAGGCCTTAACAAGTGGTTCCACATAAGGCCATGTAGTGCAAAAACTACACACATGGGTAAAATTCGGAGCCAGATATTAGGTGGGCCCCACCGCCTAGATGCCTTCGTCCAAAAATCTGAGTGCAATGAATGATACTCAGGAGCTTAAATATTGTATACTTGGCATAACAAACGTCAATCTAAACACTTTAAAATATTGTCCCCACTTTAGAAGTATCATGAACCAAAAATTTCACTTAT
Source organism: Magnolia changhungtana (assembly GCA_030180095.1). NCBI lineage: Eukaryota > Viridiplantae > Streptophyta > Magnoliopsida > Magnoliales > Magnoliaceae > Magnolia > Magnolia changhungtana. The sequence goes on from JASAUF010000676.1 coordinate 15,728,239, forward strand.
TTTCTTACTTAAATTTTTTATTGTGGACATCTATTTGATGGTCCTATTTCAACGGACAAGTTGGGGCCAAGTTTCGAGCCGAGTCGAGTCAAATCTGAGTTATCTCATGCTGAGCTTGAAAATTTTTGGAGCACAATTAAACTATTCAGCTTAGTCCGAACCGAGCTTTCAAGCTGAGCTGAGTCAAGCCGAGTCAAGCTTATCCGAGCTAAGTCAAGCGAGGTATCGAGTTGTCTCAGTTCATGTCCAGCTCTAGGTGGGCCACCCACAACTTTTTTCTTTCAAAAAGAAAGATTTGTATTGATCAGCTTTTATTTTTTTGTACAACCATTCAGGCAGGCCCCAACAAATGGATCCGGGCCCTGCCTATCATATAAAACCTCTACACCTAACTAAACATAGACAAACGAAAACTGGAGACCACTACTAAGTACAGAGAGCGCCGAGACAACGGCAAACCTAGTAAAGGCAAACTGGCAGATAGAAAAGAAACCCAGAGATGAGAATCAGGAGAGGCCAAAGCTGCAACGGAAACGAAACAGCTCCAACCTCAAACATCCACTCCAATGTAGAAGAGGCAACCAAACCCTCACAAAATAGAAAAGTACTGCAGCAGCAGGCAACCGAGCAGATGCCGAGCCGAGAAGAATGACACTCAGCAAGAAGGGAACTCCGTGAAAAGCTAAACACCCCCTCCAGTGGATGACGAGAAATGAACTAATCCACAACCGAGCCAATTCGAACTGCCCTTAGGCCCAGCTTATCAAGGAAGAGGCTGCCCCAAACATGCTGGGGGAGGTGATTAGCGCTCCGATAAAAGACAAAGGATTGGGTTTCGCTGCCCATCTGGGCCATACCATCTGCTGGCCCATTCCCTTCTCTAAAAATATGTAAAAGTTGCAGGTGACCAATAGTTCGGAATCTCTGAGTTCTCTCAATCCAATATGTCCACTTCCAGGAGGGACGCAAGATACCATTAAGGAAATCAACCACGATCTTGGAGTCAGATTCGACGATGATATTAGTAATGGCAGAACTGAGACATAGGGAAATCCCATCATGAATAGCACGAAGCTCCGCATATGTGTTGGAAGCTAACCCATAGCCAGCAGAAAAAGCAAAAATAAACTCACCCTTGTCACCCCTACAAGTACCACCTCCACTTGAAGGCCCCAGTTTTCCCGTGGTTGAACCATTAGAGTTCAACTTGTACCAGCCAATACACAGTTTCTTCCATGTGACCACAATTGGAGGATGGTGGAGACGAGTAGCCTCAGCTATCCCCAGAAAAGTCCTTGAGGATCTGCTCGATAGAGGGAACAGAAGATCAGGGGCTCGCTGAATAAGTAATTGCAGCCACCACTTCACCTTGTATAGAATCTTTGTCTCATTCATAACTTTGCCATCGAATTTGGCTGAATTCCTGCCCTTCCAAATCTCCCACAACAAAAGAGATGGGGTGATCTTACTAATCGGGGAGGACTAATGTAGCAAGCCTGCGGTGTTCCACCAAAAACTCAGGTTCTCAACAATTGACCGATTGACAGAAAACGGGATCCCGAAAACATCCTCCAGCCTTTGCCAACAAGCAGAAGCAATTGCACTATTGATGAAAAGTTGGTGCAAAGATTCTGCAGAATGCCCTCTGGAAGAGTCGTTAGAGCAGCACAAGCACTTAGAGGCTAGAGAAACACCCCGCCTCTGAACACCAACGTCAATAGGAATTGCCAAATGCAAAACTCGCTAGACGAATAAGGAGATTTTAGGTGATAACTTAGCACGCCAGACCCACCTAGACCAATCCCTACGAGGATTGGGATATCTGCAAAGTATCCACGCCGACTTGATCGAGAAAGTACCTGATGCGGTGAATGACCATATACAACTATCAGGCCTTTCCGCCAGGCAAAAACCACCCTAAAATATGAAATCAATAATATGTTGAGGAAGAAAACCGAAAACTAAAGAAGGGGGAAGAGGCCCATGATTCCCAAAAACCTGGTTAACCTTGTCCGAAAGCGGATGAGGAGGAATCTTGTAAGAGGTGTTATCGGAGAGCGGACCAGTTGTCAGACCAAAAATAACGGTTACCACTCCCAATTTGCCAGCGCACATTACTATCTAAAAGCGGGAGTAGAGAATGGATTTGTTTCCATAGCGGGGAGGCGAAAGAAGCCAAAGAAATAGGACCTGGCGAAGATAAGAGATTGTATTTTCCATTAACGAATGATTTCCATAAGTAGTTCTCTTCCTTGTACTTGGCTGCCCAGTCCAACTTCAACTAGAGAGCTTTTATAAAGTCTTGCAATTTCCTAACACCCAACCGTCCCTCAGATTTAGGCACTGCAATAGATTGTCAGCTCTTCTAATGCAGTTTTTTCTTACCATCGGACCAACCCCAAAGAAAATTCGTGAAATGACGCTTCAATGAGATTAGAACATTGGCGGGAATGCGTGTGGCAGCCATGGGTGAACTGGAATGCTCCCGAGAACGTGATTAAGTAGCACTAATCTACCAGCCTGGGAGAGAAAGTGTGCTTGCCACCCACAGATACGGCTCTCAATCTTCCGAATAAGGGGCTGAAATGTACTCAATTTGATCCTACCAAAAGCTAGCAGCACTCCAAGATATGTTAGACCTAAAGAGCACTGCATGATGCCCATCGATCTTTCGATTCTCCTAATGCTAACTGAGAGAGCTTGGATGGACAATAAAGAGCGCATTTCTGGAGATTAATCTTTTGGCTCAAATCTCACTGATAAGACTCCAAGAAAGCTTTCAGGGCACGGAGCAAAGAGAGAGACCCGTTACTAAAAATCAGAGTATCATCTGCATATAATAAATGGGAGATCAACGGATAACCTCTTATGAGATTGAAAGGGGTACATCTGCCTTGCGCGACCAGGGTGAAAATCTCCCTATTGAGAGCCTCAACGGCAAGGATAAATAAACTAGGGGACAGGGGGACTCCCTGACAAATACCTCTCGAAGATTTGAAAGACCTTGTTGCTTCACTATTGATGAGAATCGAAAACCATGCATTGCTCCAGCAGTTTTTGACCATTGTCACCCAATAAACGCTGAAACCAAATCTAAATAGAACTTGCTTCAAGAAATCCCAATCTAGCCTGTCATAGGCTTTTTCCATTTCAAGTTTAACAATAATATTGCCCCCATATACTTTCCTGTCTAAATCTCTAACCATTTCCTGGGCCAAAGCAATGGATTCCACCATCGATCTACCTCTAACAAACACGCCTTGCTCAGGTGAAATGAGCAAAGGGAGCACCGAATTCAGCCTTGCAGCGATAATACTGGAGATAATCTTATAAATACAGTTGCATAGGATGATAGGCCTGTAATCTGAGAAGGAGGAAGGGGCGGCCTTCTTCGGAATGAGGCAGATAAGAGATGCATATATAGCTCTAGGAAAAACACCCCCATTAAAAATGAAAACTGCAGCGTGGAGGAGATCGTTGCCGCCAATCTCCCAGCAAGAGGAGAAGAAACTGCCTGCAAAACTATCAGGGCCAGGCGCAACATCCTTGGGAATGTTCTTCACCGCAGCTTTTGCACCAGGATCGCATTCATAGCTAAGGGGGGGGGGGGGGGGGGGGGAACAGGATCGCATTCATATCCTGAGAGACTAAGGAAGGGATGGTGGCCAGAATGGAATCATCAATCTGCCCAATATCTGAAGCAAACAGACTCTCGAAATGCCTGCAGGCTGCATTTTTTATCTCAGCCGGATCTTCCATCCTATGCCCAATTTCCAACTCAATAAATTTGATGAGAGACTTTCTTTGATTAGCCTTAGCTGAAGTACGAAACAGTTTAGTGTTTCCGTGGCCCTCCTCAAGCCAACTGACTCTGGCTTTTTGCTTCCAAAATATTTCCACCATCAGCTCCAATTTACTGAGCTTGGCGGTTGCTGCAGCTAGCTGGCGCTGGGAAATACTGTCCAAACTCGTGTCCAACTGAGAAGACTGCAAATGCAACTCAAGGGCTGAAAGATCAGGTTCAGCTTGCTTAACTTGAATGGAAATGTTCCCAAAAATATTACTGTTCCAACATTTTAATGCCCTCTTAACATTTTTCATCTTGAGGGTAAGATTGAACATGGGATGAGAGGATTCCACCGAGTTCTAAGCTGATCGAACTACCTGCTGAAAATCTTCATGAAGAGTCCACATACGCTGAAGTCGAAAATGTTTTGGGCCCGAATATGATTGAGAGGGAAGAACCAACAATAAAGGGGCATGATCAGAATTTAAGCGACGAAGATGCTTCACATAGAAAGAAGGAAAAGAAGATGACCATGAACCATTGATCAGGACCCTATCGAGCCTCGCCTAAACTCTGGAACTACCAACTTGGTTATTGCACCACGTAAATCTCGGACCCACAAAACCTGCATCTAGAAGACCAGCATCATTGATCGCTTCAACGAACTCATCTGAGCTTGGGATGGCTTGCTGACTTCTACTTCTTCTCTCGGAAACATCAGACACAACATTGAAGTCTCCACTAACAGCCCAAAGGCCCTGAAACGATCTGGAAAGAACCGCTAGCTCTTACCATAGCAGCATTCTGATACGCTGTTGCAACTAGCATACACAAAAGTAAGGTTAATAGTAGACTGTAAATGCTGAATAGTAATAGCAACAGATAGAGATTGGGAAGATGTCAACACAACTGAGAAGGGATATATCATTATGGAAAAATGACCAAATCTTACCACCAACGGTTCTGATAGTCGTTTGATTTCCAATTCCCCGAACATTCCAAACAAGAATACTATCCATAAACGGAATTTCCCTGAAACTGTATTCGCTATTTTATCCTCCTAAGCCTGGGTTCTCTTAGTTCCCTGTTAGTGGGATCTGAAGATGCTGTGTTGGACTTCCTATTGCTGGAGAAAGCGCGCCAGTGCTGTGTTGATACGGCAAAGTTCTTTGGGCCCACCATGGTGTATATGTTATATCTAACATGGTCCATCCATTTTACAAAATCATTTTAGGGCATGAGCCCAAAATGAAGTAGATTCAAAGCTAAAGTGGACCGTACCAAAGAAATAGTGGGGACAATACACCCACTGTTGAAATCTTCCATAGGCTTATCATGATGTCGTAGAACCTGTTCGTAACGTCACGCAAAGGGAAAATACAAATATCAGCTTGACCTAGAACTTTTTTGGTCCCTAAGAAGTTTTCAATGATATGCGTTCAATCCCCTAATTTCTGTGGTGTAGTCAACTAAATTGAGCTTGAATCTGCCTGAATTTTGGATCCATGCCCGAAAATAATCTCAAACAATAGACGCAGGGCGTGAATATAACACATACAACATGATGAGGCCTACGGAACTTTGCCATGTCAACACACGAAAAGGTCGGTGACACCCAATCTGCAATTTCCATTTTCCATTTACTACCAACATGCCAGTTGAGCCATGTAAGCCGCAAGCCCCACAAAAAGATAACCTGGCACAAAATTCAAGCCAGTTCATTAATCAGGTAGGACCAGTGGCAACCTAACTTACAGGTGTGACCCATTTAATGTCTGATCTTCATGGTAGGGTGACCATTTGCAGAAGCAGCATATTGGCAGGATCGATCGATAGACCTGCATGATAAGCTATGGCATCGTCACTTAGTATGGGAGCAGTTCCCGAGCTGAGTTTCCTGATGACTCGGCTTGAAATATCATGGACTCGAGTTCACACACGGCCAGGTTTTTAAGTCAACTCACTCGGTTTTCGTACTACAGTTGTGTAAATTGATATGAGGCCTAATCATCCTTCATATGATTTCAGTGGACCATAGAATAGGAAGGTTCCAACGTGGCTCACACATATTCTCAATTTTACCATCACCGGATGATCGCAGCCATTAATTCAAATAAGTTAGTGAAAAATGGACGATGAGATCTTTTGGATGCTAAGAAGTATGGCTCTAGTTATATAACTGTGCGTACTTTTGACTCCAGCGCAACATGCATGCATTATTGTCACAGATGGGCCCACTTGGGTCCCAAGTAGGAATCGACACTGTATCCATAATACAAAAGGAGCAGTCGAACATCCCGGTGTAAAGGGGCATGTACAGTGCCGTAAATAATGCACCCAATCTTTAGAAGTGGAACCCATCTTTTGGTAATGGACTGGTTGCTTAAGATGAATCATTGGAAAAAAGATAATTTTTTTCCTTAGTAGACGTTTTCTGCTATTTAAATTGCGAGGAAATTCATGAATTCACTATATAATCCCTCGACTATATTAGGTTTATCCCGTGGAAGATATGAGATGACCGTTGTTTAGTAAATTAAAATTTTTTATTTTAAACAAGACCTTAAAATTAAATCCATAGTTGCATGGTGCCGAAAAAATAATAATTATAGTTATTTATATCTCCATTTTGGGTTCCTTGTAGAAAAGATAGGACCTTTACCTTTTAACGGACTGGTTGCATGGAGAAAGAAAGAGGAAAATATCATTATCTTTTTCCTTTAAAATAATTCTTGAATTAAGAAGGAGAAAGTGGGTATATAGATTTCCAATAAACAATAGGCCCTTTTCCTCTTAACAAAGTGGGTGCATAGAGAAAGGAGGAGGAAAATATCATTGTATTCTTCCTTCAAAATAATCCTTAAATTTACAAGGAGTCTTTGTTCACACCCCAAGTATAGGGTTGTGATATAGTAATAATCTCGATAAGACCGAGGTCGAAGCCACAGGGACTGAACCTTGTACGTAATTTAAAAGTAACTAGAACTAGAACTAGGTGAAGATGTAGTCTAAATCAAGAAGAATTAAGGGAATAATTGTGAATTTTTTTAACTAAAGTTTGTGAAATTCAAAGGTGTGAAACTAGGGTTTCGGAGAATCCACTTGTAGAGATCAGGGAGACCTATGTTTTATTCAAGAACACATCCGGACACAGAATCCTATCTTCATCCAAATGGAAGGTATAACCATGAAAATCAAATCTGAACTTCATATGATCCAGTTCTCAAGAGATGAGAGGTATGAGAATTATACTTGATTCCATCACAAGACCATGCCCAAGAGACAAAGTAAATAATTAACAGAATTTAACTAATCCACATCCAATCTAAGATAATTATGAACGTAAAGAAGGATTCTGTCTTCCAACTATGGCCTTGAGACGATGGTGAACAACAAAGTTTCTATTATCATAACCTTCAAACATGCATGAAAAATACCAGAAGATATAGCAGATTCATTATAATTTAAGTTACAACAAACCATTAAAAACTAAAGACATTCCATATAAACAAACTAGAATCAAAATCAATTCATCAAACAAAAGGCATAAACAAAAAAGTCTCTCATCACGCTACAAGTTGCACCTCTTAGCCCTAGCTAAGAGGTTTAGCCTGTCATTATCATGTTTAAGCTAAAAAAAATAAAACATATAAGGAAAGAAAGAAAGAGAAAAACAAAAGGAAGAAACAAAGGAGGAGCCGTCCACTCTCTCTCTCCTTCTCTTGCTTTCACTCCATGTTCCCAAGATAGCCCTTTACGTTCTCTCTTTTCCTTTTTATAAGAATAGGTAGTTAGTGCTGGAGAAAGCCGGTTCTTGGAGAAAATCGGTGCGTAGCAAGAAATGCACACAGCCTTGCGTTTGGAGCGAATCGCCGACCATTCTTCTTGCTTTCTTTCCAAGAAAACAATGTCCCTTGGGACGTTTTTAGATGGCCTACATGATGGACGGTTCAGATCTTGCATCTAATCAAAGATGGTGGGCCACAACCACCCGAAAAATCTAGTTTTCTTGTACGTGCGTAATTCATACGCAGTCTTGTTGTCGTGTTTGGTGGGCCCCATAGTTGTGTTTTGTTAGAAATCCGACCCATTCATTGGATTCTTGGTGAAAAACCAGTTGGAAAGAAGTGGTTTTTATCAGGTTTTGGTGTGGTCCACTGTATCAAATCAACTGACTGTCCATCCTGCATTTTCTGACAATCCATGTGTGTACATGCATAAGGGACAAAAATTACACCTTGGCGAGGGTCATACACCCCCTCTGGAGCAGTTGAACGGTCTGGATCATCGAAATGTGAGATCGGTGGGCCCTAGTGAGTGAAACCGGAGGACGCTCGTCCATCTGCTGGTTCCAGCGAGAGAAAGCTCGGGTCAAGGCAGTCAAAGCTGCCTTGACGTTGTGGTGTGGCACGGGTGCGTGTACCCCATGTACACACGCTGTACATGTGGGGTCCACTGTGATGTACATGTAATATCCGCTCCATCCATTTGTTGTGCCACCCCATTTAATGGGTTGAGACAAAAATTGAGGTATATCCAGATATTAGGTGGGCCCCAAATCAGAGATTTGTGGGCTGATTTGTCCATTGGACCACTTTCACAAGGATCCAATGGATGAAATTTGATGTGTACGGTTAATTTATAGTCCTTAGGCTATATATAGAGTTTCGATCCGAACGGATGATAGGAACCCTGTGATCTTGCATTTTGGATGATTTTCAAGCTTCTTTAGCGTGAATGACTTGATTTTCTCGGATCTCTGGCGTATAAATTCTTCGATCTCGGTCCCCTAGGGTCTGTCCCTTGCCTTGGTGATTTATGAGTATTAAATTCATGCTTTTAGTGCCCTTTTTCAATCAAAGCTCCTAAATTCACCTTGCAACACAAACACGATTAAAATAGGTCGTTAAACAGTATCATGTTCATAAAATCAGGTAATAACTGAGGCCTAATATGTATTATTTGACCCTCAACACAATCCCCAATCAGCATTTTGCTAGTCCTGAGAAAAGTATATGAAAAATAAGTTGGAACTACAGGATAATTTCTATAAACTCGAGTGATTTTTGAACAACAATCCAGTCAATAGAATTCTGAGATTCATGAATGTTGGGCATTACTTTCTTCTGGACTCAAGCGCATGGTAAACTTCATGATTAAGTTCAAAGTATTAATCCATCAATTAGAACAATTCTAAATGTTGAGTTCCATGGGTGTATAGTGAAACCTAAAGTTATCAAAATCAGGGGCTCAATTCTTTATTTTCATAATAACATTGATAATCACAAGAGCATTCAGGAGATCCATAACCTAAACTTGCCTTACAGTTCAACTTTTTATTGTTCCAGATTTTGATTTTTTCCATTGATGGCTTTCACGCTATGTCACCTTTTAAAGGTATAGCCAAGGAGGGGAATCGAACCCTCACCTATAGGGGAGCAAACCCATGGTGAATACTAGTCACCCAACCCTTTCCGAAGAAAACTGTTTTTTAGGTAGGTATTATTTTTTCTTTGAACATGATGGACAAATTCCAAAGGTTGCCTCCTTCCATGTCTAGTGATTACCAGGTAAATAATTCAATATCGAACCAAAGCCTTAATGTGTAAGCTAGGTGTGACATGTGAAATCATGACTCAATCAAAAACTTCTAATCATGAATTAACAATTCGACTTAACTGTGAAATCTAATAGATGGCTAAATCCAAGAGTCATAAATTACCAACATTACATATCTTATATGTCTAAATCAAAGATGGCCGTCAAAATCACTTCGAATTCACAAAAATTTCTAGAAAATTCTTTAAAAATTTTCACAATTTTTGCTTAAGACCAAGAAAATACTGATTAAGTAACCTAATCTCCCATCCCCAACCTAAAATCTACATTGTCCTCAATATAAAAGATATAAGCATGCAATACACATGAGACAATGAAAATAAAGGAGAAGTGATGGAAAGATAGCACCTGATGATGAAGTTAAGCGGCTTTTTCTCAAAGGGATTTCAGCGTGAAGGCAGCTCGGCACAAGAGTCAATCCAACAAAAGCAAACTATCCTAAAACAACTGGGAAGCAAACTAACCTAACGACATAAAGCCAACTATCCTAAAACGGTATAAAGCAAACTACCTTAGTTCTATGAAAACAAGGGAAAAGTTACTCAGTCATGCCGTAAGGTTCCTCTTCTGGCCAATATCTTGATAAATTTCTCGGTAGGTTTCTCAACAGTATCATCCAAAAGCTCTTTTTGCAATAGGCTTGGATGCCCTGGAGCATGACTTTCCAGAGAAACTTATGTATCTCATCAAAAAATTGACGTTAAATCGCTTCAGGTATCCAAAGAATATATGATTCACCTGTGATAGAAAAAGTGTCAATGTTAGTACTCAATGGTGAATCAGAGACTACAAGTAGATAAAATTCAGAAAAATTCTCAGAAAGTGATGTAGTCTCGATACATTCCGAAGTTTCAGACTTCGGTTCAATTTTCAGATCATTTTCCTTTAATGATAAATGTTCAGGATCTAGGGAAGGAGAGGCCTCAAAATAAGGGTTCTCTCAGTTAGTAACAACTATCGAAATATTCTTTTGTAAGGCATCCACTATTTCTTTAATCATAGGATCGTTTGAATCTGAAAAGTGTGCCAAGCAATCGTCTAAAGACTTAGAAAATTCAACTGAGAGTGACTTATTTTCTACACTGAAATCTGTAATGAGATGCTCAAGGACTTCATCGTCTTTAATAGTAGATGGAGGTATGCTCTCTAGCTCCAGCCCTGCACAGACAGATTGAGGGTCAGTAGATGAAGTATTGATGTGAGGACTCTGTTAATTGATATTACTCAGAAGAGGCATTGAATTGTCAGAAGTGTATATCTCAAATGGTGGCCTTAACTGGGTGGTTTCAAATTCAAGAGTCATATGGAGCAACTCATCCCTCTCCTGAATCATATCATCATTCAATTCAGGGGAGTGAAGTAGTTCATTATGACCGATCACTTCGTGTGCTTCTTGATCATTGACCTTGACCAACTTGAGATTGATTCCAGGGAAATTTGGGCTGCACATTCATAATCGTCATCCCAATACTCATCATCGTCTAGTTTTATATAGTACACACTTGGGATGAGATCGCTTTCCTCACATTCTATTCCTAAATTGGGTTGAGGTTCGAATAAACTAACATCTACCTCATCATTGAAATCATGCGTGTCATGTGAGTGAAGGGTGTCACTATCATTATATTTGAAAGACACCCACGTCTCTTGATTATTCCTTTGGACAGTCATCGAGATTAACTCATCGAAAAATTGGACTATATGCTCATTAATAGAATCCAACTCCTCATCCGTAATTTCAGTTTCTTCCACAAGTGAGTTATGATCACTTTCTTCACATCGTGCTTCTAGATTGGGTTGAAGCTGGGATAACCTAGCCTCTTCCTCCTCCATAAGGTGTGACTGAATTTTTTAAATTGAGGATTTGAGCAATTCACATATAATTGTATGACAATTTGATTGAACTGCTCTTGTGCATTCATGAGTTTTTGAAGTGAATCTTCTTGGATTGTTTTTTACTGGGTTTCAAAGGTAGAAGACCCAAGAGAATTATCACTATGATATATTGTTGGTTCATCTTCCCAACATTGATATTTCCACTGATTATAGTCATATGGATCATAGGTGGGAGAATCTGATGGTTAGTAATACATATTATCACTCATAATATAATCACACATTGTTTTCTTTTTATCGAATGGGTGATAATAATTCTCGCTCCCATAGTTATGATAACCCCAACACTCACGTACTGCCCGTGAGGTGTAATTGTTCTCCCATATATGATCGCGTAAGGACTTCTTAACCGATGGGGCGTTATACTCTGGTTAGTTCTCGATGATTGTTTCAGGAAAATTTTGAGACATATGTTGATTTCTATCATAATCATCATACATCCCTTCCTAGTGTCTCTTAGCTATCTCAGCATACTGATGTTCCTATTCTTACATATACATGGTGAAACTCTAACTCTGAATCTAATCCTAAAAGAAAATAAAAGAAAAATCCTACAACAATATGGAAAATAGGTAGAGGAGAAGTTATAAAGAAGTTCCCAGATTGGAGTTCTATATTAAGGTCCTGCACAAGAAAATAAAAGAAATTAGTTTCTAAAAATAGAAATCCTAAAGTTAGAAAGTTCTAAAAATAAATAAATAAATAAATAAATAAATAAAATAAAAAATAGAAAGATGAGTTAGTTTCTAAAAAGAAGACCTAGAATTATAAAGTTTCTAAAATAGAAAACCTAAACTTAAAATTAGAAAGTAATGTTAGTTTCTAAAATTAAAAGAAATCCTAGAATTAAAATTAGAAAGAAAAAACCTAATCCTAAAGTTAGAAAAGCCTAATCTTAACCTAATTCTAAAACTAGTTAATTTCAAAAAAATGTAACCATTAGTCCCCGACAACTGTGCCAAAAACTTGTCCACACCCTAAGTATAGGGTTGTGATGTAGTAATAATCTCGGTAAGACCGAGGTCGAATCCAAAGGGACTGAACCTTGTACGTAATCTGAAAGTAACTAGAACTAGAACTAGACGAAGATGTAATCTAAATCAAGAAGAATTAAGGAAAAAATTGTAAATTTATTTACTAAAGCTTATGAAATTCAAAGGTGGGAAACTAGGGTTTCAGAGGATCCACTTGTAGAGATCAGGGAGACCTATGCTTTATTTAAGAACACATCTGGACTCAGAGTCCTATCTTCATCCAGATGGAAGGTATAACCATGAAAATTAAATCTGAACTTCATTTGATCCAGTTATCAAGAGATGAGAGGTATGAGAATTAGACTTGATTCCATCACAAGACCATGCCCAGGAGACAAAGTAAATAATAAAATTTAACTAATCCACATCTAATCTGAAAGAGTTATGAACGTAAGGAAGGATTCCATCATCCAACCGTGCCCTCAAGACGATGGTGAACAACAGAGTTCCTATGATCATAACCTTCAAACATGCATGGAAAATACCAGAAGATATCACAGATCTATTGTAATTTAAGTCACAACAAACCATTAAAAACTAAAAGCATTCCACATAAACAAACTAGAATCAAAATCAGTTCATCAAACAAAAGACATAAACAAAAAAGTCTCCCATCACGCTACAAGCTTCACCTCTTAGCCCTAGCTAAGAGGTTTAGCCTGTCATGATCATGTTTAAGCTAAAAAAATAAAACATCTAAGGAAAGAAAGAAAAAAAAAAAACAAAAGGAAGAAATAAAGGAGGAGCCGTCCACTCTCTCTCTCTCTCTCTCTCTCTCTCTCTCTCTCTCTCTCTCTCTCTCTCTCTCTCTCCTTCTCTTGCTTTCAATCCATGTTCCCAAGATAGCCCTTTACGTTCTCTCTCTTTTCCTTTTTATAAGAATAGGTAGTTGGTGGTGGAGAAAGTCGGTGCTTGGAGAAAACTGGTGCGCAGCAAGAAACACACACAGCCTTGCATTTGGCGCGAATCGCTAACCATTCTTCTTGCTTTCTTTCTAAGAAAACAACGTCCCTTAAGCTTGGGGCGTTTTTGGATGGCCTACACGATGGACGATTTAAATCTTGCATCTGATCAAAGATGGTGGGCCACAACCGCTCGAAAAATCTAGTTTTCTTGTACGTGCGTAATTCATATGCAGCCTTGCTGTCGTGTTCGGTGGGCCCCACAATTGTGTTTTCTGAGAAATCTGACCCGTTCATTGGATTTCTGGCGAAAAAAAAGTTGGGCAGGAATGGTTTTTATCTATTTTTAGTGGGGTCCACTATATCAAACCAACTCAACGTCCATCCTGCGTTTTTTAACAATCTACGTGTACATGCCTAAGGGATAAAAAGTACACCTTAACGAGAGTCATGCCCTCCTCTGGAGCATGTGAATGATTCAGATCATTGAAATGTGAGATGGGTGGGCCCCACTGAGCGAAATCGGTGGACGCTCGTCCATCCGCTGGTTCTAGCGTGAGAAAGCTTGGGTCAAGGCAGTCAAAGCTGCCTTGACGTTGTGGTGTGGCGCGAGCGCGTGTACCCCATGTACATGTGCTATATATGTGGGGTCCACTGTGATGTACATGTAAGAACCATTCTGCCCATTTGTTGTGCCACCCCATTTAATGGGTTGAGACCAAAATTGAAGTATATCCAGATATTAGGTGGGCCCCAAATCAGAGATTTGTGCGCTGATCTATCCGTTGGACCACTTCCTCAAGGATCCAATGGCTGAAATTTGATGTGTACGGTTAATTTATGGTCCTCAGGCCATATATAAAGTTTTGAGTTGAACGGATGGTGGGAACCTTGTGATCTTGCATTCTCGATAATTTTCAAGCATCTTTAGTGTGAATGACTTATTTTCTCGGATCTCTGGCTTGTAAGTTCTTCGATATCAGTCTCCTGGGGTCTATCCCTTGCCTTGGTGATTTACGAGAGTTAAATTCATGCTTTTAATACCTTTTTTCAGTCTAGGCTTCTAAATTCACCTTGCAACACAAACACGATTAAAATAGGCTGTTAAACAGTATCATGTTCGTAAAATTAGGTAATAACTGAGGTGGTCTAATATGCAATATTTGACCCTCAATAGTCTTGAATTTAGAATGGGAAAAAAATCTACAAATGAGAATACCCTTGAATTTATAGAATAAATTATCCTCTTCTACACAGTACTTGATATACATAAATAAGCTTAGACTTCTAATTTGATTCAACATTACACACACACACAAACAACCCTAGTATAGAACAAAGTCAAAGGCAGTGTGAAGTGTGAACTGACAGTGGGTATATTAACAAGCTAACCAAAAAAAAAACCAAGTCAAAGACAGTCACATGGACAACTACAATTGAAACAAATTAGGTTAAAAATTTTCATACATGGGTCTAGTGAGCATTATAGCTCTACTAGACATACTATTAGTTATCCATTTTACGTTTATGATGTTGGAAAGCTATCAAGGAGCTCTACATTCTAGCCGATGCCAAAAGTCATTGCTCTCTCTCTCTCTCTCTCTCTCTCTCTCTCTCTCTCTCTCTCTTCAAAATGTTAGTCATTTTAAGAGTTTAACTTTTAGTTAAAAATTGATAGTTTGTGGTGTATATGTGTGTATATATATATATATATATATATATATATATATATATATATATATATATAGTATATATTTTGTTATATTTTATATTTTTGTTATTCTAGAGTTTAAAAGGTCTTGGAATAGCTTAACGTTTTTGGTAATTTTGGATTTTGTTGTGCTATCATCCGCGGAATGGATTAGACTGTTTTTTCATTCATCATTCTTTTGTCTTTATAGTGGATTCTCTCTCTTTTTTTCTTAAAGTCCTTGATGAAGTCATGGGAAAGAATTTGAATTAGTTTAGAAGTCACTAATATTTTATGAAAGTTTATTATTTGAAAGTTGTGAATTTAGGACCAAGGATTTATATAAATGACTTTGTAAACGAATTTTATTCAAACTTTCATCAATAACGAGAATCTTACATCTCATTTTTTAAAGATTCTCTTTCCTTACGGGTTCAAAGGTTATTCTTGATACAGTACTTTGATCTCTTTTCTTTATTTCATGCGCCCACTATGCAAAACTCTTAGGAAACTCAAATAAACTTTGAATTATAATTGGACATTTAAAACCTTAATAACAAATTTATTACTTACAAAAAATTAATACATTTGACTTTAAACTGAAATATAACTGTTTAATGATTGAATTTTGTGAAACGACCGTAACATTTCAACAATATATTAGAAGAATGGGTAACCAGTCACGAAGTTAATGCCTCTACAAGTTAAGAGTCCAAATCTCAGACCTTCCAACCTGGATTCAATCTTGGTACTCCATTAAGTCGTCCACAACCTATGCTACACCTCCCCTAGGATTACAAGCACATGGAAAAGGTCGGGAAAGAATACAATGAATACAAAAGATGAATAACTCGGAGGTTCTAATCTGGAAGACTTTTCGTGCATCCTCGTTTCAATCACCATAAATGGGCTGTACCTGTACAAATCTGCCCATAAGGAAAATCTGCATGTCCCAAGCAACCGGGACTTGGTAGCTTTCCCACTGCTGTTTTCGCAATGGATGTTTGTAATAATACATCGGCAGCTACGAGCATGATCGCAGTTAGGCTGGAAAATGGGCTACACCAATGATGTCCTCATCCAGCCGACTGGGCCTATCATTCGAATATTCGGTCCAACATTGTTTGTCGAGCCTTTGACTAGATGCAAGTCCATCTGTAACCCAGAAGGATCTCCCTCTCCACATTAGAGGGCTTTCTCTGTTAGATAGAGTGGGGCTGGGATACATTAGAGAATCCCTCAGGTGGGTGTAGTTTTTCTTTTTCCCGTTGGCTCGGCTCTCGTTGCCATGTATAGGGTTCTTAAAAGATAGGCTGTCCCGGGAGAATTTTTTCTGTCAGGGGGCAGCAGCCCGAATGTCAATTCTCTTGTATAGTTTCCGCATGAAATGAGTTGTCGTGGGCTCCACAGAGTTTTATAATTTATTTATTTATTTTTTTAAGTCCATTTGTAACCCGCTTTTTCCAGGCCTCAAAATCAGGCCCAGCCCAATCCATGTGGCTAGAGTAGGCATGTCAAATTCACCAGGTCAGCATCAGCTCGAGCCCAACCCATTGGCTGCATGGGAGCAGAATTCTGTCCTGGTCCAAACCATGACCTGACCAAACTAACCCAACCAATTTGTAAAAGCATTGCAGACCGAGGGTCTGAATCCATTTTTGTTTGCAGGTTTCCACCATTAGTTAAGCAGACACTAGTGATGAATATTACTTAATTATTTTATATAAATATTTACATGGTTCTTGTTTGATACATCCATGGATTCACTCCAATCCATTATCCTATATATATATATATATATATATATATATATATATATATATATATATATATATATATATATATATATATATATATATATATATATATATATATATATATATATGAATTAGGATTTACATAAAAGATCATGTGAAATTATGAAATTGCCCCTGGACTCCTAAGCAACGGGGCGCTACCACCTGCGACCTATTAATTAAGCTTAACGTGGAGCATGACCTGCAACAGTGTTGGCTGGATATATGGTACATCTTTAATAATCAAGCTCCACAGAGCCTGACATATGAGTCAAATCCAGTCAACCAAGACAGCAAGCTGACTCTACGACGTTTGCTGAGTCCTGACTAACTTGAGCTCGCCGGTAAGGTGTTGTTTTGTAAAATGGAACAAAGCCTGAAAATTAATTTAATCGTTGAAAACTTAACGCATTGAATTTCAGTAGTTATCAGTACTGAAAATCTATTTGGTAGTTTGTCTGGAAAAAAAAAAGTAATTTTTTATACAAAAATTTGTTTGATAAACACAAATTATAAATGTATGAAAATTAATAATTTATCATATTTGTCTATATTGTCCCAAAATTCTCTTTTGTAGAGTATAATACAAAACTTGTTATTGTCGTGCTACCAAATTTTTTACACATATGCCTAATCCAATAATACTCTCCCCCACCAAATAAAGTCAAGTAGATGAATAATTTGAATCTTTCATATTTGCCATGTCCATTGACATGAATTGATTTTGTAACAAGGAAGGTAGGCGATGGGCCTACAAAACTTTGCCAAGTGTTCTGCCTCCTTTCAAACCTTCTACTGAAGTCACAAAAAGGTTCTCATTTATACCTTTTTTTTTTTTTTTGGATATTCTAGTCAAATGTGGCCAAGATTTAATTAAGCAAAATCAAATACTAAATGCTGTGTCAAGTCACAAGTCAAGAGAGGAAAACTTTAAAAAAAAGAAGAAGAAGTTCAAAATCAAAATCAAAATCAAAATTTTCAGTGAAAATCAAAATCAAGTACTTAATTTCTTTGATTTGCCAAATGATTTGAATGAGGGAAAATCACTGAAAATACATTATTTCAGTACATAAGTTTTACCAAACAGGCCCTAAGTCCATTCATGAGTTTTTGAGCTATTATTTGTAGCTGTATATTGCAAATAGGTATGATAAATATCATAATCTTTTCATAATTAAATTGAATTCCATTAAGATTATTGGGAAAGAATACAATAATAATACACGTACCGAGATATTATGCCCGTGTATCGTTAAAGTTCATCCCGTGGTAGAAACCGATAGAAACCATACTTTTAAAAAAAAAAAAAAAAAAAAAAATATTATTTATTTAATATACATAGCTGTTTTGTGGTACAACTGTTTTTCTTACATCGCCCAATGGACATTGATAAACTATAGATAGACCATAACTTGTCATGAAGGCATATTTTACTCCCAACTTCATACTCGTGTAGGACATTTATACTATATGCTAACTGTAAGCCCCACTATGAAGATCACCAAGGACAGAAACAAGCTAGTCCCATCATGATCAGGTGGGCCGCACCATTAAATAGAAACTAAGGGTAGGAGTGAAAATTCAGGTGTGGCCCATTTGATGTGTGGATTATAATTAATTTTTGGATATAAGTGATCTTTGATGAGGCGCATTATTATTAGCATGGCGCCAATGTCCGAATGCCTGCGTGACAAGTTATGGTGCCACTTGCTGCAGCTGATCAATTATCATAGAGATTTTGATCCTTTTCCTTTGTAACACCGCATTTAGACCTCCACCGATTTCTGGGAACTCTTCAAGTTATCTCCTTCTCTACCTGAATAAATGTTTTTATCTTGATTTCCTTCCTTGGGTTCTTCACAAGACGAGGAGTGCTCTTGAGACTTGATCTGGTACACATGATCTCCTTCTTTGCCCCACCATAGCAAGTAGAGTCCAATGATGGTAATAACACCTCCTAGTATGCTAAACAGATTCAATAAAAATCTCTTAGAATAGGTAAAAAGCACAAAAGGCTGTATGCAAAGAGAAATGGTCCACCAAGTAGATGGTTGGGAGGGAGGAGATTTTTTGGTTAATGACTATCCATGGTGGGCACCTAGAATGGGAATGTCTGGATCATTGAAAGGTGGCCCCTAATTATTTGATAGTAAAACTGCTAAAAGAACTTACCATCCGGAGTTGAGTTTTTCACCAAGAGCAAAGTATGCTAGTAATGCTACGAGTAGGGTTGCAAGAGGGTTAAACATGGTTACAAACACAGGTCCTTTTTCTTCCGTGCACCATAGTTGTATGTAGAATATTAAACCAGAGACTACCACTCCCTGCAAACACAAAGTTTGAAATTTCAAATTCACACTTTGAATTAATCATCCATGTTTGAAGATTGCACATTTTCTAAAACCCCTCTTGATCTCTTCTAAGTACACTTTTTAAGTACTGATGCAAGGATGAACGTGATGAGGATAAATACTCCGAATCCACGGAGCTTCTCTGGACTCCTCACAGAGACTTCTTGAATCCACGAGGAAAGAAAGCAGAAAATAGAAATAAATTCTAATAAATTCGAAACTGATTAATTGATGACTAAAAACGAGTTCACAACCCTTTAAATAGGGGTACCAAGCAATGAGAAAGAAATCAGAATCAAATTACAACTAGAACTCCTAGAATCCGCGACTTACTATAAATAGTAAACTTACTATTTATAGACGGTCGTGATGTCTACTAGTGCGCAAGGTTTTCGGCCAAAAATAGTAAGTATCCTATTTGGCTTCACCAAACCATTCTCCTAATTATTCTAAGCTCTTTTCACGTTGGGCGCAACTCCTAAAGCCTGACGGATGAAGAGTTATAATCAAACTAAAACTTACTATTTATAGTAAAAACGAAATTAATGCAGGGAAACGACCGTCAATCCAGGGTTTTTTTACAATTTTGGGTGTCGCAACCCTGCATAGCTGGGTTGGTTGGCTAAAGTAGCTCGTTCTACCCCAAAATCATATATTTTACGTCAGCTAACTCATTCCGGATTGTGAGATACGCCTGATCTAAGGTCTGACGGTCTGGATCACTTTTGTCGTCGACCAGGCCTTTTCTGATCCATCTTGGCCATGAAACTGTCCGCGACCTGCTCTACATCAAGTACTCTTTATGTGTGCTTGCACTATAGCAAAATCGTTAAAAATTAGGAACGGTTGAAACCTGTTTTGGGGACCATTCGAATTAGCTACGGATTAGATTCCTAGCCATTTACTATTAAAAACAAGCATAAAATTCAGATTTATGATTTTACAAAATAAAAATTACATCCAAAAACAAACATACACCTCAAAAATATTTATATAAAGTAGTTCTAAAATTTTCAAAAAGATGAAAGATTTAAAAAATAGATTCAAACTCTGCCTAAATCACTTCACAACTTGCAATTGCCTCGTCAATTTAAATGTCATCATCATCACCATTGATGGAGTTGGCATCATGAACATCAAAGAGATGCTATTTGAAGCGCCCGTTAAAATAAAATAAATCTCGTGTTTTTTTTTTTTCATGAGATTTAGCCAGCTACAGCTTTAAATTGGCTAAAATCCCCCATAGTCCGTAACATAATTTTCTCCATTTTTTGATAGTTTCCACGTGTGGATCTCTATTATTATTATTATTATTATTATTATTATTATTATTATTATTATTATTATTATTATTATTATTATTATTATTATTATTTTTACATCTAAAGTAGTTTAAAATTATTCCAAATTTGGAACGGCCTATAGCCATTCCTAAACCAAAGACTTAGCCCTACCAAATTCGTAACTTTGGTGTAGTGTTGCCAAATAAATTATCTAAAGTTAAAACATTTAGATAAATAAATACTTCTAAAACTTAATGGCTCGACTCGGACACTCAACTAAGTCAATTCGACTTGCTTATGTTCTAGGACGGATGTCCTGTAAACTTGTTTTTCGTCGTAGTTCCAGAACTTGCTCGTTCAAGCGGAAACTTGGATGCCTCAAGTCAACTCAGCTAGATTTCAAACCGACTTACTGGGAAACTTGGTAATAGGCCTGACTTGACCTAGACTCAAAAGAGGTTTGTGGAGTCAGTATGCCCACTGTCCTAAATTTAACTATTTTAAATATCTATCATATTTTTAATTTACAATAATTAATTATTGAGTGAAGTTGGGTCAATTTATATATATATATATATATATATATATATATATATATATATATATATAAACTTTTCTGCCATTTCTATTCAAAAAGGGGGAACAAAGATGTACATTCGGACTTCCCCAGGAGAAAAGGACTTGGGTATCGTCTATCATAAGCTCAAGGAAAGAGAAGCTAAAACTAGAAAAGGGCAGAAAAGCGGGAACGAGGGAAACTCCTCTCGCGAAATTACGGATTCCTAATCGCCACTAGGCCCACTTTATCTAGGAAGAGGAGCCCTCTAAGCTGGGCGGGAGGTCAGCATATTGGAGGAAGAAAAAGGAGGATTGACTGTCGCTCCCCATACATGCTAAAGCATTAGCTGGAGCATTGCCTTCCCTGTAGATATGACGGAATTCTACTTGGCCTCTGGATCAAAGTCTTTTGATTTTGGTGAGCCAGTAACTCCATTTACAGCCGAGAAGGATGCCTTCATTCATGATCTTCGCCACTAATTGAGAGTTAGATTCGACCATCACCTTGGAATATCCAATGGAGAGGCAATTGAAAAACCCATCGTGCACCACCCGAAGTTCAGCAAACAAATTTGCGCCCACCCTAGAGCCTTCTGAAAAGGCAAAAAGAAATTGACCTTCATCTCCTTTACAGACGCCTCCACCCCCAGTTTTGCCGGGGTTACCTCTTGAGGACCCATCCACGTTAACCTTGACCCAATTCTTGATTGGATTCCGCCATTTTACCTAACTTAACCTGATGAAATTTATGAGTTGAGTCAAGCTTTTAGGTTTTTTTAACTAGGGTTCTTAGGCATTCATTGACTCCCCACAGAGAGGAAAAAAAAAAGGCATTCATTGACTTAGTTAAGTGGAGTGGCACACAGTTAGTCGCACAATCATGCTATTTCTTTTATTTGTTTTTTCCTTTTATTAAAATTAAAAAAAAAAAAAAAAAAAGAGGTGAGAGAGGGAGATCTAAATGCCAACCCCCAGAGTAATGTTTTGTGACATTTTATATTACTTATAAATAAAAATATCAATATTTAATTTTACAAATATATCTAATTTAATTTTCAAGTTTCAAATACAATCAAAGACACAATCGAGTCTTCCAGTCAACTCAACTTGGTGGACCATTGAGTGAGTCCGAGTTTCGAATTTTTGAACTATAGGTTGTTTGTAAAGTTTTATGCCTTACCAAGCTCAACCTCAACATACCTGATCTAACGTAGAGGGGGTGATGTAGAACATGTCACAGATATGTTCCTAGCATGGTTGGGCCAAAAAAAGGTGGACCATAAATTGACTGTAACTTTTGATCCGGGTATCATTACGGGGTACATGATCTCTCAATCTTTACTGAAACAGGCCATCCAAGGTGAACAGACCCACAAAGTGGATCGTATCTGTTTGTTTCGTCAGAAAATACTCGCTTTCAACTCAAAAACAAATTTTTAGGGAAAAAATTTATTTTTAGTAATTTCAATTTTTTTATAAATATTTTCATATTTTTAGAGTTTTAGATTTTCTTTCTTTTTAGAAATAACTTGTAATTATGCTAGGACTCTTCTAGAAAAAATTTATTTGGAATTTTTATTTTTAGAAATTAGTTTTTATAAGAGTTTTAGTAGAATTAGGATTTTTATTAGAGTTAGAAATTTGCTATTTTTTGTAATTACGAATTTTAGTTTTTTTTTTTTTTCTATATTAATGATATAACAAGCACATATAAATTAGTCAATTATTTATCAATTTCAAATTTTATAGAATTTATTTTCTATTTTTCTTGTTCTTTTCCTCGTGGATTTGAGAAGTCTCTGTGGGGAGTCCAGAGAAGTTTCATGGATTCGAAACAATTATCCCCCTGAGGAAGACGGTGCTCCACCTCACATCCTTCCCTGTGTCAGCGGGTCATAGACACTCTCATGGCAAAGATGGAACAGAGAAGGCTTGATTGCAAGCAGAAATGATCCAAAGAGTTAGAACCTTAAATCAGTCTATCCCACAAATTGGGATGAGTTTTTGAACATATCATATATGATTTTGGAGTAGGAGAACCTACTTAAGCTAGCCAACCCCGCTATGCTAGGTTACTCATGCCAAATTTGCGAGATTCCATCGGATCAACGGTCGTAAGTCACACTTAAATTTGTTTTGACTATAAAAAGTAAGTTTTAGTTCAACTATAACTTTTGATCCTTTGAGTTGTAGAAGTCATGCCCAACATGAAAAGGGCCTAGAAAAATTAGGAGAACAATATAGTTGGGGTCAGATTGGAAACTTACTATTTTTGGCCGAAAACCATGAAGTCGGAATAGAAGTCATCTAGGCCCCCCTCCAATCTTCCAGGAGATCTAAAACGCCATAAATAGGAATATATTTGAAGAAGACCGGGTGAGAGTGGAGCAATCAATTGCCAGAAGATGGTTCTCAATCATTGTCTCATCATTCCCGCTCCCTCCTAACAGAGATCACAATAGCCAAGTGGCCCTCCGAGACCTGAGACTCCTCTCTATCCGAGGTACCACATTGCCCCCTTCTATTATCAAATGGAGAAGACCAATGGTGGGCTGGATTAAACTGGATGTGGATGGGTCCTCTAGGGGAAACCCAGGCCCCTCAGGTAGTGGAGGTGCCTGCCGCAATGATAATGGCCACCTCATGTTTGCTTTGTCCAAACGCTATGGGCTTAAAACTAACTTTTAGGCTGAAGTAAAAGCACTAGTGGATGGGTTGAAACTCTGCTTGGATAAAGGTTTACAAAGGATTCAAGTGGAAAGGGACTCAGAAGTAATTGTGGGCTTAGTGTCACATACAAGCCCATTTCCATGGATCGCATACTACTGGAAAAAGAAGATTGTGATAGGTTTTTTTGACCCGTCGTCGACCGATCGTGATCCCTGCTCGACCGGTCGAAGGCTGGTCTCGACCAGTCGTAGGAGTCGAGTCGTGGAATGACTCAAAGTCCAGCGACTTGGGCTATTTTTCTCCGGGGTGCTCAACCAGTCGTGGGAGGTTCTCGACAGGTCGTAGGTGGCTCTCGACCGGTCATGGACTCGGTTCGACCAGTCGAGGTTACGTAGATTCGTTCCACGATTTTGCACGGATTTTGTGTCGCAAGTCCTTTCGCAACTGGGATGCGAAAATGAGTTTCCTAAAACTTTAAATAGGAGTTCCTAGAGCTTTCTAGGTATGACAAGAGGGTTTTCTAAAGCTTTACAAGGGATTTACTAAAGGGTTTAGGGCTATCAAAGGTGAGAGAGAGAGGAAAAGAGAGAGAGAGAGAGAGAGAGCAGCTTATAAAAGGGAGACTATGCTCGTGGAGGTTATTTACTGTGCAATCTATATCTCAGCGCTTCTATGTCCTCGTAATCGGTGAGATCTATCTGTTTTCTTTGTTTCTCTCATTGTTTATCCACTCCTACGTGAGTGAAGAAGTTTGTAACGTTCTACTTCATAGTGGATTGTCGATCTGGACGAGGTCCCATGGTTTTTACCTCTTTGAGGGTTTTCCACATAAAAATCTCTTGTGTGATGTGGTTTATGATTTGATTATTTTTCATTGCATTATTATTCCATAATTCTGGTTTGTTCTGGAGGGCTAGATCCTAAGGTTTTGTACAAGGCCCCCAACAAAGTGGTATCAGAGCTAAGTTCATTGAACGGGTAAGATCGGTTTTGAATTATGGAAGGTGGCTCATCAAGGATGATCAGCCTCAATGGTTCTAACTGGACCATATGGAAGGCTAAGATGGAGGACTTGCTTTATTGCAAGGACCTATATTCTCCAATTTTAGGCATATCAGCAAAATCCAAGGATATGACTGATGATGATTGGAAGAAGATGGACCGAAAGGCGGTGGGGTTTATTAGACAATGGTTGGATAATTCTGTGTTCCACCATGTGTCTATAGAAACCTTAGCCGCTAGCCTATTGCTGAAATTACAAGGGCGATATGAGAGGAAGACAGCCGGTAATAAGATTTTTCTGATAAGGTGACTTATGAATCTCAAGTTCAAATATGGTGATTTTGTGGCCGAGCACATGAATTAGGTCAGTAATATAGTGAACCAACTCTCCTCTATGAAGATGTCCTGGATGATGAATTGCAGGCTTTACTTTTGCTCAGTTCATTGCCTGGCAGTTGGGAGACATTAGTAGTGTCTCTAAGTAACTCTGTGCCAGACGGAAAGATATCCAAGGAACAGGTAACTAGCTACCTCTTCAATGAAGAGACAAGGAGGAAGTCTCAGGGGTTTACTCAGAAAGAGGCTCTTGTGACACAGGAACGAGGGAGAGAAAATAACAGGAAGAGCAGGAAGGCTTGAGATAAATTAAGAGGCAAGTCGAGTAACAAAAATAATGTTGATTGCTGGAATTGTGGCAAGAAGGGCCACTACAAGCATGAATGTCGTGGTAAGAAGAACGACAAGAAACGAAAAGGGAAGGAAGATGAATCAGATTCCACTACGGTCGCTTCAGATGGCGATGTTGTAGTTATTCTTTCTACGGATCATGATATATGTCTCATGGCTACGAGTCAAGACACCGACTAGATGATAGACTCGGGAGCTTCGTTTCATACTACTCCACGCAGGGACTTCTTCACAAGCTACAAGTCTTGTGACTATGAGACTGTGAAGATGGAAAATTCCGGCATATCAAAAATCATGGGAGTCGATGATATTTGTGTGAAGACCGATGTGGGCTGCGCATTGGTTCTCAGGGATGTGAGGCATATCCCAGACCTTCGCCTCAACTTGATGTCGACAGGAAGATTGGATGATGATGGCTATGAAAGCCGATTTACTAGTGGGCGTTGGAAGCTCATCAAGGGTTCGTTGATCACAGCTAGAGGAAAGAAGTGTCGCACCTTTTACAAGGCAAGTGTCAGTATGTACAAGGGTGGGTTGAACACAGCGGAAGATTCAGCTATTGACATGTGGCACAAGCGTCTAGACTACATGAGTGAAAAACGACTTCAGCTACTAGCAAGGAAGCGGCTCCTTCCAGACGTAACAGGTACACCTCTCAAAACCTGTCTCGATTGTTTATTAGGGAAACAGCATAAAGTTTCATTTATTAAATCTGCTTCTCATGTTAATAAAGAGCATGCATTAGATTTGGTTTATTCTGATGTTTGTGGTCCTATGAGGACAAAAACCTTGAGTGGGGCATTGTATTTTGTTACTTTTACAGATGATGCATTTATGAGGGTTCGGGTTTATGCTTTGAAATCTAAGGACGAGGTCTTTGGTGTGTTTAAATTATTTCATGCTATGGTCGAGAGAGAGACAGGTAGACTATTGAAGTACATCCGCACTGACAATGGTGGTGAATACATTGGTGACTTTCATGAGTACTGCAAATTCCTGGGTATACGACATGAACAGACGGTTCCCAAGACCCCCCAGCATAATGGTGTAGCTGAGCAAATAAATCGCACCATTGTAGAGAGAATCAGATGCATGTTATCCCATGCGAAATTGCCCAAGACTTTTTGGGGAGAAGCATTGCACACGGTGGTGTATTTGATAAACAGCTCTCCATCAGCCCTGTTGAATGGAGAAGTGCCTAAGAAGGTATGGACTGGACAGGATCCATCGTACAATCATCTCAAGGTGTTTGGATACAGGGCATCCCTTCACATACCAAAGAACGAGAGGTCCAAGCTCGATATGAAGATCAGGCAGTGTGTGTTCTTAGGGTACGATGATGAAAAATTCGATTACAGATTGTGGGATCCGACCTAGAAGAAGCTCGTCAGGAGCAGAGATGTGATTTTCTTTGAAGATCAGTTATATAAGACATTGGTAAGCCAAAGAAGAACCAGCCTAGTTTAGGTGAGCTAGAGGACATGGATCCTATTATTCCTCCCCTGGTACCTGATGATGGGGGAGTACAGCAAGGTGCAGAGGATGAGGGAGTTCCTTTAGAAGATGGACTAGGGGAGCAGGCCCCACTTAATCCACCTGTTAGCCACAGGTGAGGAGGTCATCTAGGGACAGACATCCGTCCAAGAGGTACTCGCCACATGAGTATATTATGCTGACTGATGGGGGAAAGCCAGAAGATTATTCTGAGGCCCTAGCCGACGAGCATAAGGAGGAGTAGTTGAAAGCTATGTAAGAGGAGATGAAATCCTTGCATAAGAACCACACCTATGACATGGTGAAACTGCCTAAGGGCAATAAAGCTTTGAGCAACAAGTGGGTGTTCAGAAAGAAGATCGAGCAGAAGAATTCACAGACGAGGTTCAAGGCCAGACTTGTGGTGAAAGGTTTTGGTCAGAGGAAAGGTATAAACTTTGAGGAGATATTCTCAGTAGTGGTGAAGATGACATCTATACTGGTATTGCTTGGGTTGGCAGCTAGCATGGATCTGGAGATAAAGTAGTTAGATGTTAAAACTGCCTTCCTCCATGGTGACCTGGAAGAAGAGATCTACATACACCAACCAGAGGGGTTCGAAGTCAAATGCAAAGAGCGTATGATGTGTAGGTTGAGAAAGAGCTTGTATGGGTTGAAATACGCTCCACGACAATGGTACAAGAAGTTCGACTCGTTTATGTTGAAACATGGGTATGACAGATCCGAGTCGGACTACTGTGTGTTCACGCGCAAGTTTTCAGATGGTGATTTCTTAGTTCTGTTGTTATATGTTGATGATATGCTCATCATGGAAAAAGACATTAAGAAGATCGAAAGGCTGAAATAGGAGTTGGGCAAGTCTTTTGCAATGAAAGACTTGGGCCCGACTAGACAGATCCTAGGAATGGAGATAACCCGTGACAGAAGCAGCAGGAAGCTTTGACCGTCACAAGAGCGGTATATTAAGAATATCCTAGAGCAGTTCAATATGAAAGCAGCGAAGCCAGTCAGTACTCCACTGGATGATCACTTCAAATTGAGCGACAGGCAGTGTCCCAAGACGAAGACAGAGGTAAAGAGATGCAGAAGATACCCTACGTGTCAGCTGTAGGAAGTTTGATGTATGCTATGGTGTGTACACGCCCAGACATAACATATGCGGTTGGTGTTGTCAGCCGGTATCTTGCCAATCCTGGCAAAGAACATTAGGCAGTGGTGAAATGGATACTGCAGTATCTAAGAGTCTTATCCAGGTTGAGCCTATGCTATGGTGATGGTAAACCTGTGTTAGAGGGCTACACAGATGCAGATATGGCAGGTGACATAGATTCCAGGAAGTCTACATCGGGGTTCATGTTCACGTTTGCAGGGGGAGCGATTTCTTGGAAAAACAAGTTACAGAAGGTCGTAGCATTGTCAACGATAGAGGCCTAGTACATTGCAGTCACAGAAGCATGTAAAGAGATGCTTTGGATGAAGAGGTTCCTACAGGAACTTAGCCTGAAGTAGGAGAAGCACGTGGTCTATTGCGATATTCAAAACGCTATACACTTGAGCAAGAATCCAAGTCAGCATTCCAAGTCGAAGCACATAGAGATTCGGTATCACTGGATCAAAGATACTTTGGAACAGAAGGTGTTACAACTTGAGAAGGTCCACACAGACGATAATGGGTCAGACATGATGACCAAGGCTTTGCTCAAGGGCAAGTTTAAGGTTTGTAGAAACCTGGCTGGCTTGAAGAAGGTGGATCCCTCTTGGGTCAAAAAGGGGGAGTTTGATGAGCTTTTTTGACTCGTCGTCGACCGGTCGTAAGCCCTGCTCAACCGGTTAAAGGCTAGTCTCGACCAGTCGTAGGAGTTGAGCCGTGGCACGACTCAAAGTCCAGCGACTTGGGCTATTTTTCTCCGGGGTGCTCGACCGGTCGTGGGAGGTTCTCGACCGGTCCTAGGTGGCTCTCGACCGGTCGTGGACTCGGTTCGACCAGTCGAGGTTACGCAGATTCGTTCCGCGATTTTACGTGAATTTCGTGTCGCAAGTCCTTTCGCAACTAGGATGCGGAAAGAAGTTTCTTAAAACTTTAAATAGGAGTTCCTAGGGCTTTCTAGGTATGACAAGAGGGTTTCCTAAAGTTTTACAAGGGATTTATTAAAGGGTTTAGGGCTATCAAAGGTGAGAGAGAGAGAGGAAAAGAGAGAGAGGAAGCTTATAGAAGGGAGACTATGCTCGTGGAGGTTATCTACTATGCAATCTATATCTCAGCACTTCTATGTCCTCGTAATCAGTGAGATCTCTCCGTTTTCTTTGTTTCTCTCATTGTTTATCCACTCCTGCGTGAGTGAAGAAGTTTGTAACGTTCTACTTTATAGTGGATTGTTGATCTGGATGAGGTCCTGTGGTTTTTACCTCTTTGAGGGTTTTCCACGTAAAAATCTCTTGCGTGGTGTGGTTTATGCTTTTATTGTTTTTCATTGCATTATTATTCCATAATTCTGGTTTGTTCTGGAGGACTAGATCATAAGGTTTTGTGCAAGGCCTCCAACAGATTGAACTTATGAAGGGTTAAGCCAATATCACAATTCAGCACATTCCGAGGGAAGTAAATCGAGTGACAGATGGCCTGGCTCGTCTAGGCAGCGAAAGACAAGAAGACAGAGTTTGATCTCCTGCCCATAATCAGAGGGGAGCTCCTGCTCGATCGTACAGGTCTAGGAATGATTTTAGAAACTTAAAGTCGTTTTTGCATAGATTAAGCATAGCTTACGATAGGCAGCCTTCTCCTCCCTTTTGTCTTGGAGGGCTAGCACAAATTGTATTCAGTCTGCACGATTCGGTTCCTTGGATCATATTGAATACAAATCTTCTTAGAAAAAAATAAAATAAAATAGAAGTCATTTATAAATAGTAAGTGCACTATTTATTTGAGTTGAGTCTAAGTTTAAAACTCCATCCTAAGTTTGAGTTCATTATTTAAAGAGTTATAATTTCATTTTTATCATCGATCAAATTATTTATGATTTATTAGGAATTATTACCGCTTTTATCCCTGGTGGATTCCAGGACACCCTCTGAGGAGTCCAGAGGAGTAGTTATCCCCTGAGGAAGATGGTGACCGACCTCATCACGTCCCTCCCTACATCACGATCGCAAACAATATGCTGATCAGGACGGTTGCTTTGGTGGACCACCACATGAACGGGACTCATCTATGTGGTGGCTCACAGATTCAATGGTCTTGATCATGGTATACAAGCACCTCGTGTACGATACAGATGTTCTGATGCGGGCCTCATCATACATTCATGACAAGCATCATTCTAACGGTCCTCTAGAAACCTAACGAATTGGCACAGATCAATGCAGTTGTGTGGTCCACAGATTAGTGTGTGGATTGGGGCCTGTATTTTTTGTGCATGACGTACATCTACTCTGCGGGTCCACAATATGAATGGCTTGGATTTCACAGCTGCAAGGAGTCCCTTGTAAAGTGGATTCACGTGTACTCATGTTGGTGCACTATTCTCTATTTAAAAATAATAATAAATAAATAAATAAAATAAAATTCCATAACATTTACTTACACAATATAGGATATTCCAGAGGTCGATGTTGAATCCAACAGTCCACGCCTTGGGTTTGTGTACCATGCATGCTGTGAAAACAGCTGATTGGGCCCCACCAACAAAGTTCATCCACGTTGTTAGTGAAAGCTGGGCCGGGTATTTCTTCAATGTGATTGCCTGCACTACCCATATGCATGGACGGCATACATCACATTTTCTACCATTGTAAATGCTTGTTTAATAGGGAGATATAAAAATTAAGCACCCAATAATGGTACATCTGGACCGTCCAAATGGTGGGACATTTGTTGATAAGGGCCCAATTAGTCCTGGACCAAAATAGGTCAGGCCCAGCACTGTGGCATTGACCCCATTAGGTCGAGCCAGGCCCAAATTTGTTAACCTGGTTGACGATTGGGTTGGCCCATGAATCTGTTTTGCAAAAGTGCTATTAGTTAGGAGCAGTCACTCCCTGGAGCAGGGTTAGGAGTGACACCTGATTAATAAATGGCCAGGCCCGGGTTGTAGCAATATCAACGGGTCTGATGGGCCTACAGGCCAGCTGATTCACACATTTTTTAGATGATTGGGCCACACTTATATATGATTAGACAAACTGGACCTGTTAGGGCACCCGGCCTGTTCCAACCCACTTATAATAAGCCTATATATAGATTTTGGGCCTGTTTGAATGTGGGTTTTCACAAAATGGGCTTGCTATTTTCCGTTGACTCCACAAAAACCAATTTGATTGGTTTTCATCCCATCCGTTCTTTAGCTTTTATTTTGAGCGGGCATTGAGATGGAGTTTGAAGAAGTGCATCCAAATGCATGCACGAAATGGGGCCCTTAGAGAGATTTAATCCTTAAATCCTACTTTTTTTTAGTAGGTGCACTTGGTCTCGGCCTGCAGTTCACTGGTTCGGGTCAGGCTTGGGTCTGAATTCCTAGCCCATTTAGAGAGAGAGAAAGAGAGAGAGAGAGAGAGAGAGAGAGAGAGAGAGAGAGAGAGAGAGAGAAAGAGAGAGAGAGAGAGAGAGAGAGAGAGAGAGAGAGAACCTGCATGATGTACCATAAGGCTGCTATGATGCAGTATGCGACTGTAAGAATGGATCCCTTTATCCAATTTTCGTGGATGGTAATACTTCCTTCGATGTGAATAAGAGCATCCCCTACATTCCTCAAAACAGGTCCTCTATAAAGTGTCATGATCATCACACCCACCAGTGAAACCAGGGTCCCAACAATCTTTGCCATTCCACGTATGCTTCTATCCAGACCCTCCAATCTAAATCAATTGACATCGGATACGGTAAAAATTCATAGGTAGTACGTCCTGTAACAATACTCAATCGAAAGTTATAGCTAAAAGTTATATTAATTTACTGTTCACATTTAGAACGACAATTTATTCCTATCTAGATTGAATTTCTTTGAATCGGACCGTGCCAAGAATAAATTTGTGGGCCACTCTACACTAATGTGGGGCCATGCATGAAAGCCATCCAACGTGTTCATCGAATACATCACATCAAATTACCCCATGTGTATGAATAGGCCTAATCCAACACTCAAGTAGACAAAAACACAAGGCACAACATGAGAGGGGACGTACCCTCGATTTACACGGGGGTTTGAAACATCCTGATTCTCATCCTGACCCTTCATCACCAGATGAAGGTTTTGAATGGCCTGAATTTCACATATACAAGAGGGTGAGTCCACACAAATCAAGTCTGGATGTTTCCTCCCAACTCATTGTGTTGTAACACCTGATTGGCGGATCAGGGTAACATGTGATCAATGCCTTGGATTTTATGCGAGCTCCACATCTACATGGTATCACTATGGTTCCCATACCACTGAAGTATGTGTGCATGTATGTACACGTAAAACTTGTGACTGTTGAAAGTAAAATTATTGAAAAGAAAGAAAATAAAAAATAAAAAAATGAAGGGATACTGGTTGATTATAATCAAACCCTATAATATATAGATTAAAGTGGAATAGAATTCATGAATTAGACTCCAATTAATTGAAATAAGGCTTAGATGATGATGAAAAGTAAAATATCAAGCCAGTGGTTAGGATGA
Source organism: Magnolia changhungtana (assembly GCA_030180095.1). Classification (NCBI taxonomy): domain Eukaryota; kingdom Viridiplantae; phylum Streptophyta; class Magnoliopsida; order Magnoliales; family Magnoliaceae; genus Magnolia; species Magnolia changhungtana. The sequence goes on from JASAUF010000676.1 coordinate 15,760,664, forward strand.
AGGTAGTCCCCACCTGAGAATGACTGCCAATAAAAAAGTCAATGAAGCGATGGTGTTGACCATGGATGCCAAGAAGGTTGGAGATGTGTATCTAAAGCTCACAAAGTACAGGTTTAGAGATAAGCTGACCCTGTAATCAAAATTCCCCAACTAATGTGTTATTCCTGTTTCCTCCCAATGCAAATCATATGATGCAATCGCTTGTAGTGTTTGTTTCAACGTCATTTATCTAGTGGGCCTTGCCAGATATGTACCGTCGTCCAGAACAGGGTTTGATAGGTATTGAAAATATGGATGCAGACTCGGTGAGGCAGGGTAACAGCTCAGTGGGTGAGGCCCTGGTCATGGGCCTGCCTAAATGTATGTAGTATATCCACTCCGTTCATCTGTTTTTTCAGCTCATTTTTGGGTATTCATCAAAAAAAGAGGCAGATCCAAATCTCAGGTAGACCACACAGTAGGGATTGAATTTCTAAAAATTTCTCGGGGGTTACATAAATTTTGGATTAAACTACTATTTATGTTTTCCCTTCATCCAGGTTTGTTTGAACCTATCATACAGGTTAGATGGCAAATAAACATTATAGTGGGCCCAGGAAGGTTTTAATGTTGGGTTTTTCAATCACCACTGTTTTCCTGTGGTGTGGTCCACCTAAGATTTAGGTCTGCCTCATTTTTACCCCAAAATGAGCTGGAAAAATGGATGGACGACAGGGATGTACAACACATACATCGAGGTGGGTCTCACGGTCAGGGCCTCACTCACTATGCTATTATCCCTTCCTCACCTAATCCGTGCTCTGAAAATATACACTTCAAAATAGATAGGCCAATGCCTTTCATCCGTTGTCCACCTACGACGTTTGCCACCAACCGGATTTTTGGGCCGTGCATACATCAGATGATCGGCTCAGATATTAATGACAACCATCCGATCAGTATTTGACGGCTATTAATTAGCTATCAGTTTAGTATTTATATATGTAGCTTGGAATATGTATACTCACCCAAGAAGAGAGAGTAAAGATATCTCCAGAAACAATGCGAGTGTGAGCTTTGGCCTTTTTTCCCTGCAACGAAAACATGTAAAACCAGTAGTCAACATGCTGGAGCTGGACACAACTCTTCCCTCTTTGGTCAGGTATATTTTATTTCCAACCATCCATTTGAAATCCAACCATTGGATGCCTTTGATTGTTTAGTAATTAAGGGAGCTTTTCACAGCATTTGGGCATCATCAGATGAATGATTTTCCAAGGGTTAGCATTGATTTTCTGGGCTCCCCACACATAACCATACCTTATCTGGGCCATTCATCAGATGTGGGCCACTGTGAAGATGCCACGCCCATACATCGTCTGGGTGATAGGGGCGCAACAAGGATGGATGATTGGAAAGAAATGACCAATGATCCATATTCGTTTTCCCATGTGACCCACTTGATGAGTGTGAATCTTGTTGACTTTTGGGCAGCTCATATTCATGGTGGACACTCATAAGATGAGTGGCTCGGATTGCACACACGTGCTATGTTGGCACATGTGTTGCAGATTGCGTGAGAGAGAGAGAGAGAGAGAGAGAGAGAGAGAGAGAGAGAGAGAGAGAGAGAGAGAGAGAGAGAGAGTTGCACTCACTTCTCAAGGAAATAGGCAAAAGGAAACATAACAACACCAGCTACAAGGTGTCTGTAGGTGACATATACGTGAGGATTCATTCCATGTTTGAAAGAAGCTTCTGAAAAGAAGTAAAGGAATGTGTAGCCAAATTGAACGAAAACCATGAGAAGGGATGGCTTGAACCTCTTGTAAATGGCTCCTATTCCACCCCTACAACCCATTGTATGTGTTGTATGGCCTCAGCATGCATGAATACTACACAAGCAGCATAAACTCCTTATATACACCTCAAGATGATTTGGATCTGATTTCTCCTTCTTCCACTCTTTCTATCCTATTCTCCTCACCAAATTGCACGCGGATTGCCTGTGGCCCCGGACGAGAAAGTTGCGGTGTGGGGCCCACAGAGATGTCCATTACAAATCCACTCTGTCCCTCGTTTTGCAAGACAACAATTAGACAGGAATCTAAAAATCAGGCAGATCCAAAACTCATGTGGGCTGCATCACACGAAACAGCAGGGATTGAACGCTCACCATGAAGATTTCAATGGTGGAGGTTTCCATTCCCATTAATTTGTGTGGTGTGGCCCACATGAGTTTTGGATCTACCTGATTTGTAGAATCCTGTCCTATTATGGTCTTGAAAAACTTATGTACGGAGTGGATTTGTCAAGGGCATCTCTGTTGATCCCACAGCTTCATACTACAAGTACTTCCTACCTCTCGTCCACCGAATAAATTATTTTTTTTTACAAATTACTACCTCATTAATTAGGTTCTTATATCTGAATATATTTTTAAACAAGTTTTTTGGTAAACCACATCATTAATTTAAGTTTTATTGTCCAAGTAAATTTCTTTAAGGGGGTTAGGGTTAGGCTCTGCGAGCAAGGGCTCAGTGTCTCTAGTGGCCCCGCTGTGCTGTTTATATGAAATTCACTCTGACCACCATATGTGTCATCCCATGTTAGGCCTAAAGCCCAAAAATAAGCCCTATCCATGATTTAGCTGGACCACATGATTGGAAGCAACATGCAGGGGAATGCTCAACCTCTATATTGTTTTCCTTGGAATAGTCCACCTAAATCACGGATTTGACCAATTTTTGGGCCCTAGGCCTAAATTTTGGTTTGAAATCTAACAGTTGGAGTGTATTTCATATAATCATTACAGTGGACACTGTAAAAATTATAGGTGGACTTCTCTTCCAACTGTTTCCTTTAGTGTGGCCCACTTGAAATTATTGGTTAGCATAATTTTTATTATCCCGAGCAAAAAGTGAGATTGAATTTCATATATACATTATGGTGGGCTCCTTCAAAAAATTAATGGCAGGAAATCATATCTCAACACTTGGTAAATTTGGTTGCTGTACTCTGAGAGAGAGAGAGAGAGAGAGAGAGAGAGAGAGAGAGAGAGGAAGAAGAAGAAGAAGAAGAAGAAGAAGGGCGTACATCATAGTACTAGTTGGACCACAAATTACCATCCATCCAAAAGATACCTTCCAACCTTTCATGGGCCTTTAACATCCTACCTGTCCAATAGGGTGATATCACCATCTCAATTCAGTACGTCATGAGGGAAGCAAACAGACTAGCTAATGGGCTGGCTCACTTGGTCAGTGAAAACCATTTGGACAGGGATTTCGAGCAACTTCAGGACCTCCCGCTGATTATCAGAGGGGAACTCCTTCTCGACCAAGCGGGCCTATGTATAGTCAGAGAACTGAAATCAGGCTTTGTCCAGTTTTCAATATACGATACGATATGCTGCCTCCTCAAACTTTTTGTATTGGAGGTTCAACCTGAAATTGTATGTCTTCTGTAAAGCAATTCTTTAGATTAATGAAACAAGTGCTTCTTTGAAAAAAAAAAAAAAAAAGAAAAAAAAAAAAAGGATGATATCAAATTGATTTCTTCATGCAAAAATCAATTACATCTACTGATCATTCACTGGACCTCTCACTTGTATTTTACTATTTATCAATAGTTAAAATTATTTTCTGTGGTACACTAGATGATTAGATGGGGCTGATTTTCATTAGATGATTCTTATTGTGGGGTCAACCTATTAGAAGGGAGTGATGTTGTCGTTCAATAGGTTGGAAGTTATCCACTGGATGGACCAAAACGCCTGGTCTAACTTATTGGAATCCACACAATTCTCTCTTCTTCTTTTTTCTTTTTTTTTAAAAAAAATAATCTTAATGGGACGCCTAACCTCCATTTTTTATGTGGCCAGCTAGATGTGTATGACAGACCTTCTTTAACAAGTAGACATATAATGCCATGTTAGTTCCACGGAGAGAAAAAAAAACCAGGCTAACATATGATTTAGGTAGGCCACACCAAAGGAAACAGTTAGGAGAGATGTCCACTCTTGATTTTTTTATTTTTTTTTCAAGGCCCACTATAATGATTATATAAAATCTGCTCCAACCATTAGATTCGTCCAAACCAAAATTTAAGTCTTGGGCCCAAAAATCAGACCTATTTGTGATTCAAGTGGGTTACACTAAGGGAAACAGTGTGGAGGCTGAATGTTGTGTGGGTCTAACATATGGTGACACACAAGTTAGTCAAAGTGGATTTCATATTAACAACACAGTAAGACCTACCCAAGAAACCAACCCCTTGTTCACGAGAGGAACTAGGATGATAGTTACGATAACTGATGGGATAGCTTTTTGAAGACCTTTTTAAAATAGGCATTGGGATGTGAATATCTAACTAATGGGGAAGTAATTTGTAAATTTCCTAAAAATACCTTGTTGGCATGGGATCTACATTCCAATACCTTTTTCAAAGAGGTTTCCAAAATGCTACCTCATTAATCTATCTAATTATCTATGTGCCAACAAATGGGTCCACTGCTTGGGTGGGCATGGGTGGGTGTGTGAGCAAATGGGTAATTTGGTTTGGTGGGCCTCACCATAATGTTTATATAAAATCTACCCTGACCACTAGGTGCACCTCATGTTGGGCTAAGGGCCCAAAAATAACATGCATTCATGATTTAAGTGGACCACACGATTAGAAACAATGAATAAGGTTACAATTGGCCTTCAAATTGTTTCCTTTGGTATGGCCAACTTGAATCATGGATGGGCCTAATTTTTATGCCATGAGCATAAATTTTGGTGTGGTATATATCCAATGTTTGGAGTGGATTTCATATAATCATTACAGTGAGCCCTTTAAAAATTAAGCGTGGATGTCTCTCTCGCAATTGTTTTCTTTGGTGTAGCCCACCTAAATCACAACTTAGCTTGAGTTTTTTGGCCCTGTGCGCAAACTATGATTAAGCATCTAACGGTCGGAGTGGATTTTGCATACACATTATGGTGGGGGCCCATCAAAAATAAGTCATTGTGTCCCTTCAAGTGTAAAGAGATTAAAGAATATTAATTAAATAATGAAATTGTAACAGGGCCCATCATAATGTTTTTGTAAGATCCACTCCGACCATTAGATAATTAGTCCCATATTAAGCCCCAAAACTAAAAAAGTCAAGCTGGTTTGTCAGTCTGGTGGGCCATGCCAAAGAAAACAATGGGAGAGAGATGCCCACCTTTGTTTTTTACCAGGTACACCATAATAATTATATGAAATCCACTCTAACTATTAGATTCCACATAAAAATTTATGCTTGTGGCCTAAAAATTATACCCATATGTGATTTGCATTGGCCGTACTAGTGGTTTGAAGGGCAAGCATTGCCCTATACATTGTTTCTAATCATGTGGTCCAGCTTAATCACATATGGAGCTGATTTCTGCGCCATTGGCGTAATATGGGGTGAAGCACCTATTGGTCATGGTGAATTTTATATAAACATCACAATAGCTTGGATGTCAGCCACCAGCCCATTTGCTCTCATGTTTGCATTTACCGAAGGCAATGGAATGAAGGTCAAATGGATTAATGAGGTAGATATTGAAATCCTTTTTAAAGTTGGCATGGGATGTAAATTATATATTAATTAGGTATTTTTAGAAATTTATAGATTACATCACCATTAATTAGGTATATAAGTATTTATATATAGGCACCTTATATAGGTACCTTATTCAAAATGTTTTTCAATAAGCTACCCTATTAATTGAAGTATTCATATGAGTACCTCTGTTAGACTTCTTTAATGGAAGTTAAGAGTTCCCCAGTACGAGCAAGGGATGATAGTTCTTTTGGTCCCACCATGAAGTTTATATGAAATCCACTCTTACCACCACGTGTGTCACTCCACATTACACCCATGGCGCAAAAATAAGCCTCATCCATGATTCAGGTGGACCCATATGATTGGAAAGAGTGTACAAGGCAATGTTAACCATCTACTCTATTTCCCTTGGTGTAACCCACCTAAATCACGGATAAGTCAGATTTTTTTGGCCCTAGGCCTAAATTTTGATCTGACATCTAATGGTTGGAGTGGATTTCATATAATCATCACAGTGGGCCTAATAAAAATGAACTGTGGATGTCCTTCTCCTAACTATTTACTTCGGTAACACCCCTACTCAAGGCTAACAAGTTAATTAGAGCACTGTGAGGCCCCCTAAAACCTACACCAAAGTTCCAACCTAGTCCAAGACCAATATAAGCCCGAGCCTAAGCCCAGTTAGCTTTAGGACCATGATAAAGCAAAAGGGAGTGAACCAAAGATAAACTAGCACCTCTCCTGCTCGACCAAAACCAGGGTCCATCTAGGTGGTGGGCAGCACAAGATGATTTTGTTAGCCAAGTTTAATTTTGTGATATTTGTTCACACCCTAAGTATAAGGTTGTGATGTAGCAAGAATCTCGGTAAGACCGAGGTTAAATCCATAGGGAGTGAATCTTGTATGTAATCTGAAAGTAACTTGAGCTAGAACTAAACGAAGATGTAGTCTAAATCAGGTGAATATGAAAGAATAATGGTAAATGATTAAACTAAAACTATAAAATTCAAATGTGGGAAACTAGAGTGCCAATGATCTATTTGTAGAGATTAATTAGGGAGATATATGCTTGATTCATGAACACAACTGGACTTAGAGTCTCATCTTCATCCAGTTGGAAGATAATCCATTAAAACACAAATATGAACTTCCTTTGATCTAGCTTTCAAGAAATAAGTGGTATGAGAATTAGAATTGATTCCATCACAAAGCCATGCCCATGAGACAAAGCAAACAACAGAATTTAGTCAATCCATAACCAATTAATCTAAGAGAGTTATGAATATTAGGAAGGGTTCCATCATCTAACCATGCCTAGGATACGATGGTGAACAACATGATTCCTAATTTCACAATCCTTATAATGAAAAGAATATACTCAAAGCTATCGCAGATCCATTGTAATTTAAGTTATAATAAACCATTAAAAACTAAAAGCATATCTTATAATCAAACTAGAATCAAGAGGGTTCATTAACCATGAATCAAAGCCATAAAACACCCCATTACGCTACAAGCTTCACCTCTTATCCCTAGCTAAGAGATTTAGCCAATCACAGACATGATTAAACTAAATCTCTTAAAAGAATATAAAATAAACAAACAAGAAATAAAGAAAAGAAGGAAAAAACTCTTTGAAGCCAGCCCATGCTCCACGGCTGCCCACGTCCCAGATTGGCCTTCCCATGTCCTTCTTTCTCTCTCGTTTATAGGCCCCAGGGGCGGTTTAGAGGGCTGAAAGTCGATGGAGAAGGTCAGCGGTAGTTTCTTACGCAGCTACGTGTGTAATAGCGGCAAAAACGCAACTCACTTGCGTGTGAACAGATTTTTCGGCCGTTAGACGTCCAAGAAACCTATTTTGACTCCATGGTTAGGGTAAAGACTTCCCTCTGAAGGTTCTGAACGGTTTGGATCACCCATCCGATCACAACCATTGGCCCACAACACCCTGCAACGTCTGGGAAATTTGGACGTGTGTAGGGTGTGAAAATTCTTCCGCCGTGATGCTCGATGGGCCCCACGTTGATGTTTTCTAAAAAATCCACACCGTTCATTAGATTCCTGGTGAGATTTAAGTTGAAAAGGTGTGGTTTTAATCGAGTTTTGGCGCGTTCCACTGTATCAAATCAACTCACCATTCATCCTGCATTTTCTAACGATGAACGTGTGTACGTATGCATAAGGCTAAAAGGAAGCATGGCTAGGGTCATGGCCATCTTACGGAGCAGATGGATGGTTCCGATCTAACATATGAGCCCTGATGGTGGCCCACAACACTCATCCGGCCGGACGCAGTGTGTCCGTTGGAGTGCTTTGCGAAAGAAGTTCGGGTCAGCCTGGCTTTGACCGGGTTGACCGTTCGGTGCACAGTGGGAGTGCACCACAATGTGCACTTACAAGATCCTAGGTGGGGTCCATTACAATGTATATGAGAAATTCGCTCTGTTCATTTGTTTCTCTATCCCATTTGAGGGGTTGAGACTAAAATTGAAGCGTATCCAGATATCAAGTGGGCCCAAGATCGATGGTTTATGGGCTGATCTATCCGTTGGGCCACTTCTGCAAGGATACAATGGTTGAAATTTAACATGTATGGTTGATTTATGGTCCTCAAGCCAGAGATAAAGTTTCAAGCCGAATAGATGATGGAAACCCTGTGATCTTGCATTCTGGACGATTTTCAAGCCTTTTTAGCGTGAATGACTTAATTTTCTTGGATCTCTAGTATGTGAATTCTTCGATCTCGGTCCCCTAGTGTCCATCCCTTACCTTGGTGATTTATGAGCATTAAATTCATGCTTTTAATACCCTTTTTAGTGTAGATTCCTAAATTCACATTGCAACACAAACACGATTAAAATAGGTTGTTAAACAGTATCATGTTCGTAAATTCAGGTAATAACTGGGGTCTAATATGCAATATTTGACCCTCAACAATATTTTATTTTGGGTTAAGCGAGAAGGGGAAAAAGAAAATGCTCCCTTAAGAAACCTGATCGGGGTGAAATGACCCATATGCCCCTAGTTTTGCCTGAATTTATGCCTCCTGTCATCCGATCCAACCATCCACATCGCACCATATGGCACGCCCATTCCAAAAACCAATCACAGCCCTTAGAGCCTTCTTTAGCCCCTATACTTCCCAGAAATCACTATAATGCCACTCAAAACACTTATAAATACCCTATCATATTTCATTTCCAAACCATCTTCCACCTTCCATCACTCCCACTACCCCAAAAGCATTAAGGAAGAGAAGGTGAGAGAGGGGGAATGGATCTAGCCCATCCATCTACTAAGGTGAGAAAAGAGTGAAAGGAGAGGAGCCTTCTAGCCTAAGTTAGCCCAGTCGAGCCTAAACTCTATCCATCAGAACCATCTAGAAGACCGATTAGACCCATTCCAATTGATCCTTGTGATAACCCATTCACCCACTTTCCCAACTCTAATAAGCTTAATTCATATTTGTATCTACATTATGCATTTTCATTTTCACCCTCGACCTACCTACTTATTTAGTTAATTCGAGCATATGCTTTGTAGCTTATTGTATTACTAGATCTTACCCATTAAAAAATTGGATTGAATGGGTTTTCAACCATTTCTCCAAGTGGGTGAGCCTGGTTAGAGATGTTTTTCATGGTTCATCACTTGAAGTAGGCACTTCATTGCCACATAGCATTCCAAACACTGCATTGCATCACTTTTGGGCATGAACTACGTTAATGTTGTTGATGTCTCAAATCTTTCAGCAATTGGGTCTGTCGATGCCATCAACAGACCATTTGATGCCATCGAGAGTTGTTTGATGCCATTAACAGTTGTTCAATGGCATCAAGAAAATCCAAAAATCCCATGTTTCTTGCGGGACACTTTAGGTGTCCTACTCGATGACATCGAAGGGGTTTGATGCCATCAACGAGTTGTCGATACCATTGAAGTCCCATCGAAGTGCCATCTAAAAAATCTGGAAAATCCATGTTTTCTTACTGGAACATTTTGGTATTTGTTCGATGACATTGAAGGTGTTCGATGCCATCAACGGTTTGTCGATGCCATTAAAGTGACATCAAAATGTCATCGAACGATTGCGCAAAGTTACACAAGGTTGTGTAAGTTTGAGATTTGTCTCCTATTTTGATTATGATTCTCATAGAGGCCATATGTGTGTGTGTGTGTGTGTGTGTGTGTGTATGTGTGTGTGTGTAATCAGGAATAGGGTGTATCTCAGAGCTTTCTAATTAGTTCCTAGGATTTTCAAGGGCATAACTTAGGTGATTTAAGGCTTGTACGAATTAGGTAATCTCTATCTCTTGTATTTTTTTGCTTTCATAGTGCATTATCATCGCTTTGTGTCGTGGTTTTTTCTCTGTAAGAGTTTTTCCACATTAAATTTTGAGCTTTTGTGATTGGTCTTGATTGTGCGATTGGAATACTTTGATTGATTCATCTCTATGTACTTCCACAAATCCCCAACAAGTGGCATCAGAGCTAAACATTGAGACGCAGTTTGAATCTGAAAGTAGAGTATCAATGACTTTTTAATCCTAAATTTAATGTTGAGAAATATTTTGGAAAAAAATAACTTTGAACTATGTAAGGTCAAGATGACTGGTCTCTTAATTCAATGAGGATTGGACGATGTCATCCTTGAGAAGCGGCTAGATTTTATGGTAGATGAAGAATAGAACAAGATAGATAAGAAAGTAAGAACCTCTATACAATTGTGTCTAACGGATGAGGTACTTTACAATGTCATGAGAAAGAAAACTGCAGCAAGTACATGGGTGAAATTAGATGACATCTACGCGAAGAAATCTCTTGAGAATCCTCTGTACTTGAAGCTTTAATTGTTCAATCTGAAGATGGAAGAGGGAGGTAATGTTGAGGTCCATATTAGTAACTTTAACAAGATAATTTATAAATTGCTGGATGTGGAAGAAATGAAGAAAGCTGAGGATCAGGCATCCATCTTGTTGAATTCTTTCGGCTTCGTATGAGTCATTCAAGGATTCATTGTGCACTGGTAGATCGACCATTACCATTAATATGGTTATCTCAGCCCTTCATGAAAAGGCGATGAGAAAGAAAAGCAGCAACGTCAGTACCTTTAATGATGCATTGGTTGCAGGAGGACAAAATTCTAAGCGGGACAGTGGATCTTTTCAATCAAGATCCAAATCCAAGGGCAAGGGCAAAGGAAGTTGAAGTGCCAGAACTGTGAGATATCTAGGAACATGAAGAAAGATTGTACAAATCCTAATGCAAGATAAGAAAACTCTAAGTCTTCTTCCAAGGAGGCCAACACTGTCGAGTCTGATGTAAGTACGATTGGAAGTGATGTATTATCAATGTCTATGGTCAGACACTTATATGATGATTGTAAGGATGAGTGGATTTTGGATACTGAGGCATCATATTACATGACTCCTCATCGGAGTTGGTTCACCAGTTATAGAGAGTGCGATAGTGGCCAGATAGGCAATGACAATGCCCGTAATGTGGGGTGTTGGATCAGTACGAATCAAGATATTTGATGGCATAGAGCGTACCTTGATCGAGGTGAGACACTCCTGATATGAGGAAGAGCTTGATATCTCTTGGTGCACTGGAGGTGCTTGGGTGCAAATTTACTAGTTTTAATCATATCTTTAAAGTTTTAATAGAGACACTCATTGTGATGAAGGCACAGAGGAGCGGGAACCTTTAAAGGTTGATCGGGAGTACATCATTAGGTGAAATTGTGACATTTATAATAGATTCCACGTCTGCACATATTTGTCATGTACGTTTGGGCCACATGAGCAAGTAGGGTATAAAGATACTTTTGACTGTTGTTTAATTTCAACTTTTAAAAGTTTAAATTTTAATATATGAGAGCATTATATATATGGAAAGCAGTCTAGGTTGTTTTTAAATCTGGTAAACATGTATGTAAGGGTATTCTTGACTATGTGCATTATGATGTATATGGGTAGACGCCCGTTGTTTTTGTTGGAGGGCCGTCATGATTCATTATATTCATTGACAACAACTCCAAGAAAGTGTGGGTTTATTTTATGAAAAATAAATCTGATATTTTTATGAACTTCAAGCAATGGAAGGCGATGATTGAAAAAGAAGAAGGGCAAAAGATGAATGTACTAAGGACTGATAATGGTGGAGAATTTACTTCAATAGAATTTAATCAAAATTATAAGGATGAAGGGATCACAAGGTACAACACAGTGCATCACACACTAGAGCAAAACAATGTGGTTGAGCGAATGAATCGGACTCTCTTGGAGAGGGCCCGATTAGAGCTGGGCATCGGTCCGGAATAGATCGGATTGGGTATAACCCGATCCGATCCGTAATCTCTATGTCTTGATCTGAACTTGGACCGATTCGGGACTGAGCCCGAGTCACCTAACTTAGACTGATCAGATACATGGTTGGACTGACCTGAACCGAGTCCGACTTGGTTAGAGAAACCGAGTCGGATCGGATTTGATACGATTCAGATCATTTAAATTTAATTTAACTATTTCATGTTGTGTGGTCCACTTAAGTTTTCAATATACTACATTTTTTTGCTCAACGCCTAAAATGATAAGTCAAAATAGATGAACGGCTTAGATAAAACATATACAGCAAGGTGGGCCCCACATAACTCTAAAAAAATTGTATTAGTGCTTTCCCATATGTATTACCATGTTTACGTGCACTACACCGTACTTTTCACATCAGCTGTATAAAACACTTGCTATATATAAGCACGTCACCTGCTGATAATGGGGTATGTGTTATATCCAAACCGTCCATCCATTTGGCGAGTTCATCTTAAGCCTTGAGACAAAAAATAAGACATTTCTAACTATCGTGGGGACCACACGAATTGTTTAATGGTAAAAATCATTCTCTGCTACTATTTGTGGTGTGGTCTAGATAATCTTTGGATATTATTTATTTTTTGGATAATGCTCTATAATGATGTCTAAAAATATATGAACAGTACAGATATAACAAATACATCATGGTGGGCCATGCAACTTTGATATCCTTTGAACCGTTTGTACAACTCAGAGCTCGAGGAGCGTCAGTGCTCGTCTTCTCACGACATGTACCTATATATAGTTGGAGACGGGAGTGGATGTCAGATCATGTGAGCGTACGGAGAGGGGAACGGACTAGCTACTCTCCCTGACATAAGTCAGTGTTAGGTGGGCCCCACCATGATGTATGTGTTTCATCCATGCCATCCATATATTTTTACAGATCATTTTACAATATGAGTTTAAAAATGAGGTATATCCAAATCTCAAGTGGACCACATTACAGGAAACAGTGTTGAATGAGAGCTGACCATTAAAAACATGTTGAGGGCCATAAAAGTTTTGGATCAAGGTGATCTTGCTTTTTTCTCTTCATCCGGGACTATGACCTAATCAACGGATTGGATGTCAAATAAACAGTATAGTAGGCCTTAGATATCAAATAAACAGTATAGTAAACCTCAGGAGGATTTTAATGGTGGATATCCAACCCCTATTGTTTTCATGTGGTGTGGTCCACCTGAGATCTATATTCCTCTCATTTTTGGTACCAAGCCATAACTTGAACTTTAAAAATGAATGAACGGAATGAATAAAACACATACATCCGGATCGGGTCGGTTCGAATCGAATCGGATCCATTCGGATCGGATTCCGGGTAGGCATGGATCCGAATTCGACCCGAAAAGATTTCGGATTTAACCCAACCAACCCGATTCGCACCGATCCAGGCCGTCGGATCAGTTCGGATCGGGTCGGATCGGGTCGGAATGGGTCGGATCCACCGGATCGGGTTAGGATTGCCTAGCTCTAGGCCCGATGCATGATTAGTAATATAGCTAATTACTTGGTGAATCAATCTCCTTGTACAACCATTGATTATAAAATTTCAAAAGAAGTATGAAATGGTCAGCAGGTAGACTAGTCGAGATTGCGTGTGTTTGGTTGTGGAGCTTACTCTCATGTACCATCAGTTGAAAGTGATCGAGCAAACTAAAGAGCCAAAAAGTACATCTTTGTCAACTATGGAGGTGGTGTGAAAGGGTACAGGTTGTATGACCGGATCACACGAAAAATCATCATTAATCGTGACGTCAAATTCAATGAGAGATCTTTATTTCATAAGGGTGAACACGAGAAACTATAAAAGTTGGTTGTGGATATTCAGGTGGACAAATATGACACTCAGGCTGATACAGATACAATGACAAAGGTACAGGAGTAAGTGGAGCAGCCACTTGTGAGAAGGAATCAGTCGTAGGATCACAGGTTACTAGCGAGATACAGAGATGACTCAAATATCGTTTTTGCCCTCATTACAGATGAGGGGGATCCATTTACTCTTCAGGAGGCTCTTACTGAGCCTGAGGTTAAAAAGTGGAAAACAGCAATGGCCGATGAGATGAACTCCTTATACAAGAACAAGACGTAGGAGCTGGTAGAGCTTCCCATTAGCCGTAAAGTGATCGAGTGCAAGTGGATCTTTAAGAAGAAACATGATAAGTACAAGGCAAGGTTGGTAGCGAAGGGATATGCTTGGAGAAAATGTGTTGACTTCACTGAGATATTTGTGCCGATTGTGAAGTATCTATCAAATTCGTATCAGTGTTGGTTGCCCAATATGATCTCGAGCTAGAACAGATGGATATGAAGACTATTTTCCTGCATAGAAAATTGGAAGAGTATATCTATATGAAGTATATAACCAGAAATGTTCATAATACAAGGGGCAGAAAATAAGGTTTACAAGTTAAAGAGGTCGTTGTACGTCCTAAAATAGTTGCCTAGGCAGTAGTATAAAAAGTTTTATCCTTTCATCGTGAATCAGAAGTTTACTAAGAGTGAATATGATCATCGTGGCTATTATAAGACAATGAGTGATGACAAATTTACTATCCTAATTTTATACATTGATGACATGCTTATCACAGGTCACAACATATCTGAGATCAATTTACTAGAGACTCAATTATCAGGGACATTTGAGATAAAATATATGGGGGCTGCAAAGAGGGTACTCGTCATTGATATACACAGAGATGGGAAGATGAGAAGGCTTTAGTTATCTCAAGTAGAATACCTTGAGAAGGCATTGATCAAGTATGGGATGGACAAGGCAAAGTCGGTCAGCGTTTCTCGCACGGCTTACTTCAAGCTATTTTCAAAACAATGTCCTAAAATAGATGAAGAAAAGAAGGTTATGTTTCGTGTGCCTTATTCAAGCATAGTTGATAGCTTGATATATATCATGGTCTGTACTAGACCAGATATTTCACATGTGGTTGGTGTTGTTAGCAGATATATTTTTAACCCCAGAAAGCAACACTAAAAAGCAGTGAAATTACTACTTTGATACGTTTGAGGTACATAAGATTACGTCTTATCTTTTGAGAAATTAGGAGCCAAGTTAATAGGTTATGTGGATTCTGATTATGCGAGTAGTGTGGACAGTAGAAGGTCGACTTCTGATTACTTATTTGTACTAGCGAGTGGAGCGATCAGTTGGATGTTGAAGCTTCGTTCTGTGGTGACTCTTTCCACAACTAAAGCTGAGTATATGGTGGTGACTAATGCTTTCAAGAAAGGTGTTTGGTTGAGGTGGATGATAAATCAGTTGGGTCATAAGTAGGAGGTTGTGCCGATTAATTATGATAGCGAAAGCGCGATCAATTTGGTTAAAAATTATGTTTATCACTCACGTACTAATTATATTGGTATGCATCACCATTTTATATATATGACAGATACTCGAGGAAGGAGATGTGAATCTAGAGAAAATTCGCACGAGCGTGAATTCTTCTAACATGCTCACTAACGTGGTTCCCTCAGAGAAGTTCAAGTTTTATACAACTTCTTTTAGTTTGGCAAAGGCATAAAAGGAGGACGAATAATGCGTGAGAAGCGATGGTGGATATATGATACAAGGTAGAATTTGAGATGAGGATAAGAAGATATGACGAATTAAGATTAAATATGTGGTGAAGATTGTTGTTGATGTCTTAAATCTTTCACAAATAGGGTCTGTCGATGCCATCAAATGACCATTCGATGCCATCAATAGTTGTTGGATGTCGTCGACATCTACTTGATGCCATCGAGAAAACCCAAATATTCATATTGGTTGCTAGACACTTTAGGTGTCCTGCTCGATGACATCGAAGGGGTTAGTGAGCATACAATAGCCAATGAAGGCTCGTGAGCACGATCTACCCACTATCCAACATCCACTGTAGCCCACTTGAAATCACATGTAAGTTTGATTTTTTGTAATCTCAAAAGTGGATTAAACATTTAATGGTCGGAGCGGATTTCATACCTACACTTAGGTGGACCCCTTCAAAATTAATAAAGAGACCATCTGGCATTTGTTCCAAAATTTCCATCGGTGCCTTGGAAAGGGAGAAAGTTCCATGTCCAACTAGTTGGATTGTAAAGGATACCTTTCAACTTTTTGCATGTATGCAACTTCCAACCGGTCCAGTGGGTTGGAATCATCATGATGATTTCTTCATGTAAAAATCAGTGACATATAATCATTTCCGAACCTCACTCTTATTGACAAAATTAAAATGTTTTCTATGGTCTGCCAATCAGATGATCAGATGGAGCTGATTTTTTTATTAGATGATCTTTATCGTGGGACTAATACATTGAAAGGGACTGATGCTGATTCGATCAATGAGTTGGAAGTTATCCACTGGGTGGACCATAACTCGTGGTCCAACGAGTTGGACTCCACACATTCTCTTTAAAAAAAGAATAAAGACAAAGGAACTTTAGTTATTTTTTTATGGGGCCCACTTATATGTGTAGAAGCGATCCACTCTGACAAGTAATTCTCTGGTAGATCATGGTGGATTATGGGCGCAACTACCTCCACTGGGCCACATTGAATACATCGATTTTAATCCACACCATTCAAAATTATGGGTCCCACTGTGAAAGGACGATAACATAGAAATCTTGCTGGTTAGACAGTCGTTACCGTCCGATCTAGGACCTGAAAATCTGAACCATCGAACATTTCGGGTGGCTAGGATTGGTCTGCCTCGTCCACACGGGGGTTTGTGCAAATGTGCGGGAGCAAAGTTAAGTTTAATCTCGTGTCGGATGGAAAAGAAGTTTCACAGCACACGTGAACATGATTCGAACCGTTCATCAGACGTGGCATCTTGTGTGCATGTGAAGGTCTAAATTATAGCCAGGTTGATTCACTCATCGTATAGGGAAACGGATTGGGTACTCCCTCTGCCACTAGCCAATGGCTGATGGTCGTTGCTCTGTAGACCCCACCATGATGTATTTGTTTCATCCATGCTGTCCATCTATTTTTATAGATCATTTTATTATATGAGATAAAAAATGAGATATATCACCATTTCAAGTGGACCACATTATAGGAAACATTGTTGAATGAACGTAGACCATTAAAAAAATTTTGGGGGCCATAAAAGTTTTGGATCAAGCTGATATTTGTTTTTTTCCCTTCATCTGAGTCTTTATTACCTAATCAACAGATTGGATGTCAAATAAGAAATACAGTGGACATTAGGTGGATTTTAATGGTGGATATTGGGTGGGGCCCATTGTGCTGTTTGTGAGAAATCCGACCCGTCCATCCATTTTTCAATCACACTTTAGGATATGCCATAAAAAATTAGGAGGATACAAAACTCAACTGGGCCATACAAGATAAAACAGTGGGAAAAGAAATTCCTACCATTGAAACCTTCTTAGGCTCCGCTTTGATGTTTATATGCCATACAAACCGTTTATAAGGTCATTTTTAGTGGGATGAATTTAAAAAACCAAAAACTTAGACCGATGCAAACCTTTTGTGGCCATATAAATATTTCAACGGTCATCACAAAATCCCCAATGTTTTCTCTCGTGTGAACCATTTTATTTTTGGATCCACTTTATTTTTGGTAAAATATCCTAAAACATGATTGAAAAATGGATGGACGGGTTGGATATCTCACAAACAGCGTAGTGGGCCCCACCCGGAATCCTTGCGGAGGAACTTCCTGCGAAAGACTTTTGCAGGAAATCCGCGACCAAGTCACACACTCCTTGATTTTGCCACGTGTCCCGCGAGTCTACTCCGTGAGTGCGAGCTGACTGCATGTAGCAATAGTCCTCAATAATAGAAAATAGATTTTGGCAAGGAATAAAAAAAAAAAAAACCAAACGGGGAGCGGATCCGGTCAGGTCCTAACCGTGGGGCCCACCATTATATACAAGTTCTATATCCACCATTACGTATGAGTTGTATATCCACGCCGTCCATCCGTTTTCCCAGTTCATTTTAAGGCATTAATAATTGAACTTCCACCATTAAAAACTTCTTAAGGCCCACTGTAACGTTTATTATTATACAACATTTGAATATGGTTACCCAAACATGATGAAGGAAAAAAAAAACTGAAATTTAATGGTGGAAATTTAATCACCACTTTTTCCTGTGATATGGTCCACCTAAGACTTGAATCTGCTTCATTTTTTGGTTCGTGTTGTAAAAAAACCGAGAAAAGTGTTGGACGCCATGGATATACAACTCATACAAACCTCGACCAGACTACTCTATGGTTCTCGGTGCCTTTAGAGGAAGTGAATCCGCTCCTAACCAAACTGCGTACGCAACCGAAATGGAGATTAAAGACGGATTAGTTGCATGGAGCTGATTAACTTTCTCAGAGGCACCGAGCAGCTTCCAGATCTGTAGCCATAAACGTGCACATGTGTCTGTGTTGGACATAGGCTAGTGGGGCTCACTGGTGGGCATTCACTAGTTGGTGGGTCCCATGAGTTTAGTCTTCTTCCGGTCTCTTCGGATGGATTTCAAATTCAAGTTTGAATTTAGATTTAGACGGGGAGACAGGGATAAGACCGGATAATATTTGGTCTCATCCAAACTGTGATTTATAAAAATTTGTCGGTTTAGCTTGTCCTTGGGACGATCTAAGCCATAGATCGTGATCTAGGGCCATATATACTGTAGAATTAGAGGAGTGATTAGACCCATCTGCTCCAATAATGAATAGGCGGGCCACTGGCATGGATCTCAATCATTCATCTTTGACTTTGTGAAGGTTTCATTTTGTGTAGACCGTCAGATCTTGAGGGCTCACACTTCCGCACTTTCTATCAGTGGTATCAGATCAACTCAACAGCAAATCTCTGATTTAATATTTTCATCACGAAAGGTAAGTGGCCCACTTATATTATGGAATTCGTACATCTTAACATGAGCTGTTGGAAATGGGAAAATGCTCAGTTGCAGATTCCATGATTTGCCAGTAACCTTAAAGCTTGTGTATGCCATAAATATGGCAATCCGCTCACTAAACTTCGACTAACAACCACTGGTCTATTATACTTGTGCACATTTTTTTTTTGGCCACCTGATGAGTAGATTGTTGCGCAGCACGCCAACAACGCAGTGAGCCTAGATCCAATTATCAGGCCTCATCTACAAACGATAAATAGGAAGAAATATAAACTAGAAAGGAATAAAAACATTCAAACCAACCACAAGACAAGATAGACGTGGAAAAACTCCAAACTAGGGTAAAAAACCACGGATGCAAAATTTCACTATGAAGAGAAACGAAGATTACAAGGCAATATACTAACCTCTCCCTTGAAAGTACAGAGAAAATCCTTTGCCCACACCTTAGAATAATTTTCTAATATTCACCTTAACCCTAGAATAGCCCTAGGGACCCCAATTTATAGTTTTGACAACTTCCCTTTCGCATCCCAATTGCGAAAGGACTTGCGACATGAAATCCGTGAAACTCCTTTCGCATCCCAGTTGCGAAAGGACTTGCGACACGAAATCCGCGCATGTGGCTCCACTTCTCAACAATCTCTCACTTGGAGACACATCGCCATAAACCTTTGTCTTCTTCATCCGGAGTGCACCACCTCCCCGTCTTCAACCCTGAAGATCAATTAAAGCTGAATAGAGCTTCAACTTCTCCCTTGTGACCGCTTTGGTCAGCATATCCACAGGATTCTCACTTGTATGAATATTCTCCAGAGCAATTGATCCATCTTCCAGTAACGAACGTATGAAGTGATATCTGATGGCAATATGCTTGGTCCTTGAATGAAAGGCTGAATTCTTAGCCAAGTGTATTGCACTCGATCCTTTGTCATGCATGACTTGCAATCTGCTTGCTTCTTACCCAACTCTTTTATAAAACTTTGCATCCACACCATCTCCTTACATGCTTCTGTAGCTGCAACATATTCTGCTTCTGTCGTACTGATAGATACTATCTTTTGTAACTTAAAGACCCAACTGATTGCAGCACTACTTAGAGTAAAAACATAACCTGTAGTGCTTCTTTTGCTGTCGATATCTCCTACCAAATCTGAATCTACATAGCCTTGTAACTTGATTTTTGATCCACCATAACACAGCCCTACGTCCTTAGTACCTACCAAGTACCTAAGGATCCACTTTACAGCTTCTCAATGTTCCTTCCCGGGGTTGTTCATGAACCTGCTAACAACTCTCACTGCTTGAGCAATGTCTGGCCTCATGCTCACCATAGCATACATGAGACTCCCAATAGCTGACGCGTATGGAACTTTAGCCATGTAGTCCTGTTCCTCCTGCATCTTTGCACCTTGCTCCTTAGATAGCTTGAAGTGGTTGGCTAATGGAGTGCTAACCAGCTTAGCACCTCCCATATTGAATCGATCAAGTACTTTGGCTATGTACTTTGCCTGTGACAAAACTAATTTCTTGTTTTCACTGTCACGCTTTATCCTCATACCTAGGATTTGTTTTGCAGCTCCTAAATCCTTCATGACAAATTCTCTAGACAATTGTCTTTTAAGATCTGAGATATCCTTCATGCTTGAACCGGCCACAAGCATATCATCAACGTACAGAAGAAGGATGATGTAAGACGTATCAAACTTCTTCAAGTAACAATAGTGGTCTGCATGATATCTCCTAAAACCGTTTTCCAACATGAAACTGTCGCACTTCTTGTACCACTGCCTTGGGGCCTGCTTCATGCCCATATAGACTCTTCTTCAATTTGTACACCTTGTTCTCATTACCTGGTGCCACGTATCCTGTCGGCTGATGCATATATATCTCTTCTTCAAGGTCTCCATGAAGAAAGGCTGTCTTAACATCTAGTTGTTCTAGATGTAAGTCCTCTGAAGCCACTATACTCAAGACCATGCGAATCGTAGACATTTTCACTACCGGTGAAAATATTTCAGTGAAATCGATACCTGCCTCTTGTTGAAACCCTTTCACAACCAATCTGGCCTTGTACCGTTTCAAATCATCGTGCTCCTCCTTCAGTCTATAAACTCACTTGTTATGAAGAGCTTTCTTACCCTTAGGTAGAGTGACTAGCTCCCATGTACGATTAGACTCAAGAGAGCCCATCTCATCATCCATGGCCTGCTCCCACTTAACCCGTATATCTGACTGTAACGCCTCTTTAAAACACTCTGGCTCACCATTATCTGTCAGTAGTAGATAATGTAAGGAGGGTGAGTATCGGACCGTGGGTTGCCTCTCCCGAGTAGACCTCCTCACAACCGGTGTATGCGACTCTGCCTTATCCTGTGGCGCTGTAACACCCATGTCCGGTAACTCTTCCAACTCTATGAATTCCTTTTTCTCGGCCTTATTTTCCTGCACACTGTCCTTATGCATCACTTTTTCATTGAAGACTACATCCTTGCTTCTGATGATTTTCCTGTTTTCTGCATCCCAGAACCTGTAGCCAAAATCATGCTGCCCGTAACCTATAAACGTGCAACTCCTGGTCTTCACATCTAGCTTGTTTCTGTGCTCTGCATCAATGTGAACATATGAAGTGCAACCAAACACTCTGAGATGTGCAAGGTTCACTTTCTTCCTAGTTCACGCTTCTTCTGATAGCCCACCATCCAATGGTGCTGAGAGACTTCTATTGATGAGATATGCGGCAGTATTCATAACATTTGTCTAAAAGGTCTTGAGAAACCCTACATGTAACCTAATGCTCCTAGCGCGCTCAAGGATGGTCCTGTTAATGCGCTCAGCTACACTATTCTGTTGTAGTGTCCCTGGAATCATTTTTTGATGTTTGATTCCATTTGCTGCACAATACTCCTCAAACCTCTTATCACAATACTCTCCCTCATTGTCAGATCTGAGACACTTTACTGTTTTACCTGTCTTATTTTCTACCATAACTTTCCACTTCTTAAATACATCAAATACATCAGATTTATGTTTTAAGAAGTAGACCCACAGTTTTCTACTAGCATCATTAATAAAGGTAACAAAATAACATGAGCCACCAAGAGATAATACCTGTGCCAATCCCCACACATCAGTGTGTATAAGCTCTAACAGATGTGTCTTTGGAGCGCGTCCCGTCTTCTTGAATCTTACCCTCTTCTGCTTGTCATACCGCAGTCCTCGCAGAATTCCAAGTCAATAGACTTCAGCCCTGGTAGCTTCCTTTTTGATAATAACACTCTCATCCCTTTCTCATTCATATATCCCAGCCTCTGATGCCATAACTGCCCATTCACTCCAGTTGATGCGACTACGAGTGAACTATATGATCTTGAAGTCACGTACAAAGTACCTTCCTTTTTGCCTCGAAATATTACTAAGGCACCTTTTGTAATCTTCCAGGAGTCACCGGTGAATGTCATCACATAACCGGTATCGGCCAACTGTCCCACTGAGATCAGATTACGTTTCAAACTCGGTACATATCTGACATCCTTCAATTTCAAGACCGTTCCGTCTTTTTAATTTACCTGAACATCTTCCTTTCTAACAATATTGCACAACTCATCATCACCCAGGTAGACTCTCCCAAAGTCACCTGACACATAATCACGTAGAACTTCCTTACACGAAGTGACATGAAACGAAGCACCCGAGTCTATAACCCAAGACTCATTCCTCGCATCAAGAGACAAGATCAATGCCTCTATGTCGCTCTCCTCAAATAGATTGATGTAGAGCGAGTCGCAGACAATTACATGGCAAAGATGGATCAGAAAAGGCCTGGTCGGCGACAAAAGTGATTTGGACCATCAGACCTTCAATTAGGCGTATCTCACAATCTAGGATGAGTTAGCTAACGTAAAATATATGATTTTGGGGTAGAATGAGCTACTTTAGCCAACCAACCCTGCTATGCTGGGTTACAATGCTCGGAATTGCGAAAAACCCCTGATTCAATGGTCGTTTCCCTATTTCAATTTCGTTTTTACTATAAATAGTAAGTTTTAGTTTGACTATAACTCTTCATCCGTCAGGCTTTAGGAGTTGCACCCAACGTGAAAAGAGCTTAGAATAATTAGGGGAACGGTTTGGTGAAGCCAAATAGGACACTTACTATTTTTGGCGGAAAACCTTGCGCACTAGTAGACATCACGACTGTCTATAAATAGTAAGTTTACTATTTATAGTAAGTCGCGAATTCTAGGAGTTTTAGTTGTAGTTTGATTATGATTTCTTTCCCATTGCTTATTACCCTTATTTAAGGGGTTGTGAACTCATTTTTATGCATTCATAAATCTATTTCAAATTTATTAGAATTTATTTCTATTTTCTGCTCTATTTTCTTGTGGATTCGAGAACGTCTCTGTGAGGAGTCCAGAGAAGTTCCGTGGATTCGGAATAGTTATCCTCTTGAGGAAGACGGTGCTCGACCTCACGTCCTCCCCTGCGTCAGTTTGGTATCAAAGCGATGTTTCTCCTCAGATCGATGACTTCTAACAACGGGTCGGGCAACAATCCCATAGGCGGTGCTCCAGGGAATTTGCCTTTAACAGCGGTAACTTTCCAAGCAGCGCAGCAAGAGAATCGGTAAGCCATGCAAGGGCTGCAGGCTTCCATGGACCGCATAGCGAATCTCTTGGTAGAAACCCTAGGGCAACTCCGTGTTCCTGGTGGTAATCCTCCACCGCCAATTGCTAAAACTCGTAATCGGCCTGATCGCAGGATAATACCGGTAACCAAGGGTCATGCCTATGGACGGGGGCTCCAGTGAGGAGGAGATCGACGACATAATCTTCTAACACCTCAGACCAGGCAGTGATCGAGTAGATCAAGAATTCAAGATACGGGTTGATATTCCTAACTTCAATGGCCAACTACACATTGAGGATTTCCTCGATTGACTTTCTGAAGTTGAGCGATTTTTTTACTATATGGACATCCTTGAAGAAAAGAAGGTCAAGTTGGTGGCCTACAAGTTGAAAGGAGGAGCATTAGCTTGGTGGGAACAACTGCAACTCGCACGAACCAGGCAGATGAAAGCATCAATCCGTACATGACAGCGGATGAAGCAGCTACTACGCGCCCGATTCCTCCCTAGCGATTACGATCAGGTATTATTCCAACAATACCAAAATTGTCGATAGGGTAGTCAGTCGGTAAGAGAGTACGTAGAAGAATTTTACCGCCTGTCGGCGCGTAACGATTTGGTCGAGACTGAATCGCAGCAAGTCGCCCGATTCAACGGTGGATTGCGTAGGCGATTCAAGATCGGGTCCAGATGCAGTCCGTCTGGATGATGAATGATGCGATCAAGTTGGCTACTCGGGCATAAGCGCAACTTGAACGTCCTAACACACGGACCTATCCTACTGCACGGATTACTGCGGCAGGTCCACCTCAGGGAGCTCCACAACCTAAGGGGAAGGAGCCCATAGGAGCACGCACTCAACCTCCTACATCTGAGAACTGAGATCAGGGAAGCGGGCAAGCTAGACCCTAAAGGGGCGCCTCCACTGCTGCTGGTCTAAGTAGAATTCTGAACCCTTATGCTCGGCCAAGGCCCGACAGCTGCTATCGTTGTGGCTAGCCCGGCCACCTATCAAATACTTGTCCCCAGCGAAAAGTGGCAAACCTCGCCATTAATGATGGTAGTGCTGATAACGCTTATGAAGATCCAGATATTGAAGAACAGGAGCATATCGCCGATGACAAGGTAGATGATTCAAATTGGGTTCAGCAAGATCAAGGCGAGTCGCTCGTCGTGAGGCGGCTATTATATGCGCCAAGAAAAGAAGTTCATTCACAGCGACATAACATCTTCTGCACTAGGTGTACGGTGAATCGAAATGTTTGTGATGTGATCATTGACAGTGGAAGCAGCGAGAACATCGTCTCCAGGGGCATGGTGGAAAAATTGCAATTGAAAACAGAGCGTCATCCCTCTCCATATACAATCAGTTGGATCAAGAAGGTCAGTGAAACAAAGGTAACTGAACGGTGCACCATATCTTTTTCAATTGGCAAACATTATAAGGATGAAGTAGTACGCGATGTAGTTGATATGGAAGCATGTCACATACTAATCGGTCGACCCTGACAATCTGACCGTGACGCCACTTATAAAGGACGAGATAACATATATATCTTCGTCAAGGACGGCCGGAAGACAATATTGGCTCCTATGGATCCAGAATGACCACCTGAAACTTCTAAAGCGGAGGGTCGTTTTCTCTTAACCATTCGGGACTTCGTGGAAGAATCCAAAGAAACAGGACAGACTTATGCATTAATTGTGAAAGGGAAAGAACTCGAGCCTACCATCATCCCTGAAAGACTAAGGCCCTTATTATATGAATTCTAAGAAATCTGGCTCGAGGACCTTCCCGATGGGTTACCCCCTATGCGAGATATCCAACACCATATCGACCTTGTCCCTGGGTCCAGTTTACCTAATCGTCCTCATTATCGAATGAGCCCGAATGAGTGCGAGATTCTGTAGGGACAAGTGGAGGAACTGATCCGTAAGGGTCTTATTCGAGAAAGCATGAGCCCATGTGTTGTACCAGCTCTGCTAACTCCAAAGAAAGATGGGAGTTGGCGCATGTGTGTTGACAGCAGAGCCATCAACAAGATCACCATAAAATACAGGTTTTCTATACCACGGTTGGATGATATGTTGGATATGCTAAATGGCGCAAAAATATTCTCTAAATTGGACTTAAGGAGCAGCTACCATCAGATTCGAATACGGTCGGGTGACGAGTGGAAAACAGCCTTTAAGACCAAGGAAAGATTGTACGAATGGATGGTCATGCCTTTCGGTCTTTCTAATGTGCCTAGCACATTCATGAGGTTGATGAACCAAGTTTTGAAACCTTTCATTGGGTGGTTCGTTGTAGTTTAGTTTGATGATATTTTGATATACAGTCAAGACGAAACCACCCATATGGAGCACCTCAAGAAGGTCCTTCAAGTGCTCACTGAAAATAAACTATACCTCAATTTAAAAAAGTGTAGCTTCATAACTGATAGCCTATTGTTTCTGGGTTTTGTGGTTACATCCATGGGCATTCGAGTGGATGAGGAAAAGGTGAAGATAATCAGAGAATGGTCGGTTCCTAAAAATATTCATGAAGTACGAAGTTTCCATGGACTAGCGACATTCTATTGTCGGTTCGTGAAAAATTTCAGTACCATCGTGTCACCGATCACAGATTGCATGAAGAAAGGGCAGTTTCAGTGGACTAACGAAGCCGACAGAAGCTTTGTTGAAATCAAGCCCAGATTATCCACGACCCCGGTTCTTGTACTTTTCAACTTCGACAAACTGTTTGAAGTCAAATATGATGCCTCATATGTCGGGATTGGGGGAATTTTATCTCAAGAAGGTAGGCCGGTAGCCTTCTACAGTGAGAAACTTAGTGATGCACGCAAGAAGTGGTCCACATATGAGATCGAGTTATACGCGGTGGTCCAGGCACTTCGACACTGGCGATATTATTTGATTCAAAGGGAATTCATACTTTACACGGACCATCAAGCCCTCAAATTTATTAATAGTCAAGCTAACATTAACCGTGTGCATGCTAGATGGATCTCGTTTTTGCAGGAATTCACATTCGTGCTAAAGCATAAGTTAGGGCAACAGAATAAAGTAGTCGATGCACTGAGTCGCCGTGCAACTTTGTTAGTCACTATAAGCAATGAAGTTGTCGGGTTCGATCGCCTCAAAGACATATATGCCGACGACGATGACTTCAAGAACGCATGGGTTAGATGTCAGGAAGGTCACCCCAGTGACTTACATATATAAGACGGGTTCCTTTTTAAGGGAAATCGACTATGTATCCCAAAGAGTTTGCTAAGGGAATAGATAATCTAAGAGCTACATGGAGATGGCCTCAGTGGACACCTTGGGCGAGACAAGACGCGAGCTCTTGTGGAAGAACGCTATTACTGGCCGCAATTGGTACGTGATGTGGGAAAGGCAGTCCAATGCTGTTATATTTGTCAGACTTCAAAGGTGCAATCTAATAATACAGGCCTCTACACCCCGTTACCCGTGCCTGACGGCCCTTGGGAGGATTTATCTATGGACTTTGTGCTTGGTCTACCACAAACACAATGCGGCATGGATTCGGTGTTCGTGGTAGTAGATCATTTTTTCAAGATGGCGCACTTTATTCTATGTAAGAAGACTCTCGATGTAACACGTAGCGAATCTATTCTTCAGAGAAATTGTGCTGCTACACGGGGTTCCCAAGACTATTACTTCTGACCGTGACACGAAGTTCATAAGCCACTTTTGGCGGACTTTGTGGGCTCGATTCGATACATGCCTTCAGTTCAGTAGTGCGTACCACCCACAGACTGATGGTCAAACTGAGGTTGTGAATAGCACGTTGGGAAACCTCCTTCGATGTATTTTAGGAGAAAAACTAAAGCAGTGGGATTTAGCCTTGTCTCAAGCAGAGTTTGCATTCAACAACATGGTGAACCGCTTGACAGGGAAATCCCCGTTCCAGGTTATTTACGAACGAGTACCTCACCACACACTAGACTTGGTCCCTCTGCCCAAGCTCCCAGGTATGAGCATTGCAGCAGAACATATGGCAGACAAAATTATGAAAATTCATGCGGAGGTACAGAACAAGCTACATGCCTCGAACGAAAAATACAAGGAGCAAGCAGACAAGCATCGGCGACAGAAAGTGTTCGAGGTGGGCGACCAAGTAATGGTCCATCTGCGCAAAGAAAGATTTCCTACCGGAACGTACAATAAGTTGAAGAATAAAAAGATTGGACCGGTACCAATCATCCGAAAGATCAATGACAACGCTTATGTTATTGATCTTCCAGATGATATGACGATCTCACGGACTTTCAATGTCGCGGACCTGACCGAGTATCATGAACCAGCGCATAATGATAACTCGACGATGAGTTCTTTTGAAGTGGAGGAGACTGATGTAGAGCGGGTCGCGGACAATTACATGGCAAAGATGGATCAGAAAAGGCCCGGTCGGTGACAGAAGTGATCTGGACCATCAGACCTTCAATCAGGCGTATCTCACAATCTAGGATGAGTTAGCCGGCGTAAAATATATGATTTTGGGGTAGAATGAGCTACTTTAGCCAACCAACCCTGATATGGTGGCTTGCGATGCTCGGAATTGCGAGAAACCCCTGATTCGACGGTCGTTTCCCTATTTCAATTTCGTTTTTACTATAAATAGTAAGTTTTAGTTTGACTATAACTCTTCATCCGTCGGGCTTTAGGAGTTGCGCCCAACGTGAAAAGAGCTTAGAATAATTAGGGGAATGGTTTGGTGAAGCCAAATAGGACACTATTTTTGGCCGAAAACCTTACGCACTAGTAGACATCACGACCGTCTATAAATAGTAAGTTTACTATTTATAGTAAGTCGCGAATTCTAGGAGTTTTAGTTGTAGTTTGATTATGATTTCTTTCCCATTGCTTAGTACCCTTATTTAAGGGGTTGTGAACTCGTTTTTATGCATTCATTAATCTATTTCGAATTTATTAAAATTTATTTCTATTTTCTGCTCTATTTTCTCGTGGATTCGAGAAAGTCTCTGTGAGGAGTCCAGAGAAGTTCCGTGGATTCGAAATAGTTATCCTCTTGAGGAAGACGGTGCTCGACCTCACTTCCTCCCCTACGTCATAGATTTATTGAATCCTTCCTGCCTTGAGAGCTTCCTTCTTGTTTCTTGAGCGCCCTGTAATCATGTTTTATGTGCCCCTTCTTGCTATAATGCCAACACCCGTCTTTGTCTTTCAGTCCCTTGGACTTCTTCCTCGACTTAGAACGCCCGTGTTTATTGCCTCATTTGTTCAGCGATCTTCCTCTTCCTTTAACGTTTAGAGTATTCCCTGAATCCCCTAAAACTCCTGATGCCTTCCTTCTAGATTCTTCGTTGAGAATTAGACCGACCACATCATCAAATTTCAACTTTGTCGACCCTAAAGAATTGCTCACCGCAATCACCAAACCATCCCAACTGTCTGACAAACTGGATAAGATCAATAATGCCTTGACCTCATCCTCAAAAGCAATGCCAACGGATTCCAACTGGCTGGTGACTGTATTGAACTCATTTAGATGTTCTACCACGCTCCCACCATCTGACATCTTCATGTTGAATAGCTGTTTCATAAGATGAACCTTGTTAGATGTTAAGGGCTTTTCATACATGGTGGCTAGGGCTTCCATTAATTCTTTTGTCATTTTTACTTGGGATATATTGAAGGCGAAACTCTTAGACAAAGAGAGTCGGATCGTTCCTAAAGTTTTCCTATCCAGTAAAAACCATTCATCATCTGTCATTTTTTCTGGTCTCTTCTCTTTTCCTCCTAGAGAAATATAGAGGTCCTTCTGATACAGATAATCCTCCATCTACATCTTCCAGAAGGCAAAGTTTGGACCATCAAATTTCTCAGTTCTAGTTTTCCCATCTTCCGCCATCGCTCCCAATAGAACTAAACCAATAGCTTTGATACTAGTTGTTGCGCAGCACGCCAACAATGCAGTGAGCCTAGATCTAATCTCAGGCCTCACCCATAAACGATAAACAGGAAGAAATATAAACTAGAAAGGAATAAAAGCATTCAAACCAACCACAAGATAAGATATACGTGGAAAAACCCCAAACTAGGGTAAAAAACCATGGATGCAAAATTCCACAATGAAGAGAAACAAAGATTACAAGGCAATATACTAACCTCTCCCTTGGAAGTACAGAGAAAATCCCTTGCCCATACCTTAGAATAATTTCCTAATATTTACCTTAACCCTAGAATAGCCCTAGGGACCCCAATTTATAGTTTTGGCAACTTCCATTTCGCATCTTAGTTGCGAAAGGACTTGCGACACGAAATCCGCGAAACTCCTTTCGCATCCCAGTTGCTAAAGGACCTTCGACACAAAATCCGCGCATGTGGCTCCACTTCTCAACATAGATCTGCCTGAATTTGGGACTATGCATGTTCATGAAGAATGAATCTGTCTTTTTCCCTAATCCAATCATGGTATAACTCTTCAGTCGAAATGCAAGCTGGAGGTGTTCATTAAGTGTGGACAGTTTGCTGTATATCTCAACCGTCCATTTTCTTGTGACATGAAATGTACTGGGTTGTATTCTGAGGCATATTCATACCCTCCACTACGCCAAAACAGCAAAAAAAGGACGGTCCAAAACTGTCTCAAATGACCAAAAAGGACGGTCATGGACCATCGCATAGGCCGTCAAATTTTGACGTGTCCTATTACTTAAAGGACGGTTGAAAACCGTCATTCTTATTGACGAAAAAAAGACGGTCATCGACCGCCCTTAAAATGGACTGTCATGGACAGTCTCTTATGAGCTTAAAAAGGACGGCCATGGACCGTCCTTTAAAAGGACTGTCATGGACCGTCCTTTAAAAGGACTGTTATGGACCGTCTCTTATGAGCCTTCAAATGACGGCCATGGACCGTCCTTAAAAAGGACTGTGATGGACCGTCCCTTATGAGCCTTCAAAGGACGGCCATGGACCGTCCTTTAAACGGACGGTCATGGACCGTCCTTTTTAAGGACCCTCTTGGACCGTCTCGTATGAGCCTTCAAAGGACGGTTATAGATCGTCCAGTCATGGACCTTCCTTTAAAAGGACTGCTATGAGCCGTCTCTTATGGCCCTTAAAGGACATTTTTTTCAAATTTGACCTGTTACAGTATTCTTCCTGATACACACCTGTTATACAATATATTTCATCACATTCACGTTCAAATTCACATCCATCTAAAACCCAAACTACATAAATCCATCCAAACATAAACTACATCCATCCAAACACAAATAATCTTATCCACATTACATTCATCCATGCATAATACATATAAATAAGTTTAACTTCATAAGGGAAAAAAAAAAGGAGAAAAATCAGCAACGATTTTCCGTCTTTCATCTAATAAAAAAAATTCAACCAACAAAACATTATAATTCAGAATCATGAAGAATTACAGAAACTTCATCCAAAAAAATGGGCACTATTTTAAAATAAAACTAATCATTAAAATAAAACTATTACGAGCAAATAATGCAAAAAAGTGTTTCAATTAATATAAACAACAACAAAAATTAAAGCTTTGTAAAAAGGGGCATGTGCTAAAATGGATACATTCTTGTTTGTTGCCATGTGATTGGGCTACATTATTACAGCAATAGGGTTCGGGTTCGGTATTGGGTTTAGGTTTGGGTTTTCAAGTTTAGGTTTAGGTTAGGGAGTTGAGATTAGGATTAGGTGTAAGTCTAAGTTTAGGTATTTGAGAATACATTTAGGTTTTAGGTTTAGGTTTAGGGAATTGGGAATAGGTTAAGGTTTAGGTTTAGGAAATAGGGTTCGGGTTCGGGATCAAGTTTAAGTTTGGGTTTTCAAGTTTAGGTTTAGGTTTAGGTTAGAGAGTTGAGATTAGGATTAGGTGTAGGTTTAGGTTTAGGGATTTGAGAATACATTTAGGTTTTAGGTTTAGGTTTAGGTTTTAGGTCATTGGTTAAGGTTAGGTTTTAGGTTTAGGTTTAGGTTTAGGGAATTGAGAATAGGTTTAGGGTTTGGGTTTTCAAGTTTAGGTTTAGGTTTAGGTTAGGGAGTTGAAATTAGGATTAGGTGTAGGTTTAGGTTTAGGGATTTGAGAATACATTTAGGTTTTAGGTTTAGGTTTAGGTTTTAGGTTATTGGTTAAGTTTTAGGATTTAGGTTTAGGTTAAGGTTAGGTTATAGGTTACAAGTTTAGGTTATAGCTTATAGGTTAAGGTTTTAGGTCTAAGTTATATAGGTTTAGGGAATTGAGAATATGTTAAGGTTTAGGTTTAGGAAATCGGGTTCGGGTTCGGGATCGGAGTTTAGGTTTGGGTTTTCAAGTTTAGGTTTAGGTTTAGGTTAGGGAGTTGAGATTAGGATTAGGTGTAGGTTTAGGTTTAGGGATTTAAGAATACATTTAGGTTTTAAGTTTAGGTTTAGGTTTTAGGTTTTAGGTTATTGGTTAAGGTTTAGGTTTTAGGGTATAGGTTATAAGTTTAGGTTATAGGTTACAGGTTAAGGTTAATGTTATAGGTTTAGGTTAAGGTTAAGGTTTTAGGTCTTATAAGCTATAGGTTTAGGGAATTAAGAATATGTTAAGGTTTAGGTTTAGGAAATCGGGTTCGAGTTCGGGATCAGGTTTAGGTTTGGGTTTTCAAGTTTAGGTTTAGGTTTAGGTTTCGAAAATTGGGTTCGGGTTTGGGATCGGGTTTAGTTTGGGTTTTCACGTTTAGGTTTAGGTTTAGGTTTAGGTTGGGAGTTGAGATTAGGATTAGGTGTAGGTTTAGGTTTAGGGATTTGAAAATAGGTTAAGGTTTAGGTTTAAGAATTCGGTTTTGGGTTCAGGATTTGGTTTAGGTTTGGGTTTTCAAGTTTAGGTTTAGGTTTAGGTTTAGGTTATGGGAGTTTAGATTAAGATTATGTGTAGGTTTAAGTTTAGGATTTGAGAATAGGTTAAGGTTTAGGTTTAGGAAATCGGGTTTGGGTTCTGGATCGGGTTTTAGGTTTGGGTTTTCAAGTTTAGGTTTAGGTTTAGGTTAGGGAGTTGAGATTAGGATTAGGTGTAGGTTTAGGTTTAGAGATTTGAGAATACATTTAGGTTTCAGGTTATAAGTTTTGGTTTGGGTTAAGATTAAGGTTTAGGTTTAGGTTATAAGCTATAGGTTTAGGGAATTGAGAATAGGTTAAGGTTTGTGTTTGGGTTATAAGCTATAGGTTAGGGAGTTGAGAATGGGATTAGGTTTAAGTTATAAGCTATAGGTTAGGGAGTTGAGAATAGGATTAGGTGTAAGTTTAGGTTTAGGGATTTGAGAATACATTTAGGTTTTAGGCTTAGGTTTAGGTTATAGGTTGAGGTTATAAGTGTAGGTTATAAGTTTAGGTTTAAGGAATTGAGAATAGGTTAAGGTTTAGGTTTAGGAATTCGGGTTCGGGTTGTGGATTGGGTTTATGTTTGGGTTTTCAAGTTTAGGTTTAGGTTTAGGTTACGGAGTTTAGATTAGGATTAGGTGTAGGTTTAGGTTTAGGATTTGAGAATAGGTTAAGCTTTAGGTTTAGGAAATCGGGTTCGAGTTCGGGATCGGGTTTTAGGTTTGGGTTTTCAAGTTTAGGTTTAGGTTTAGGTTAGGGAGTTAAGATTAGGATTAGGTGTAGGTTTAGGTTTAGAGATTTGAGAATACATTTAGGTTTTATGTCATAGGTTTTGGTTTAGGTTAAGGTTATAGGTTTAGGTTAAGGTTTAGGTTTAGGTTTAGGTTATAAGCTATAGATTTAGGGAATTGAGAATAGGTTAAGGTTTAGGTTTAGGGAATCGGATTCGGGATCGGGTTTAGGTTTGGGTTTTCAAGTTTAGGTTTAGGTTTATGTTAGGGAGTTGAGATTAGGATTAGGTGTGTTTAGGTTTAGAGATTTGAGAATACATTTAGGTTTTAGGTCATAGGTTTAAGTTTTAGGCTTAGGTTTAGGTTATAAGTGTAGGTTATAGGTTTAGGTTTAGGTTATAGGTTAAGGTTTAGGGAATTGAGAATAGGTTAAGGTTTAGGTTTAGGAAATCGGGTTCGGGTTCGAGATTGGGTTTAGGTTTGGGTTTTCAAGTTAGGTTTAGGTTTAGGTTAGGGAGTTGAGATTAGGATTAGGTGTAAGTTTAGGTTTAAGGATTTGAGAATAGGTTAAGGTTTAGGTTTAGGAAATCGGGTTCGGGTTCTGGATCGGGTTTAGGTTTGGGTTTTCAAGTTTAGGTTTAGGTTTAGGTTAGGGAGTTTAGATTAGGTTTAGGTGCAGTTTAGGTTTAAGAATTTGAGAATAGGTTAAGGTTTAGGTTTAGGTTATAAGCTATAGGTTTAGGGAATTGAGAATAGGTTAAGGTTTAGGTTTAGGAAATCGGGTTCTGGATTGGGTTTAGGTTTGGGTTTTCGAGTTTAGGTTTAGGTTTAGGTTAGGGAGTTGAGATTAGGATTAGGTGTAGGTGTAGGTTTAGGGATTTGATAATATATTTAGGTTTTAGGTTTAGGTTTTAGGTTATAGGTTCAGGTTTAGGTTTAGGTTAAGGTTAAAGTTTAGGTTTAGGTTATCAGCTATAGGTTTAGGGAATTGAGAATAGGTTAAGGTTTATGTTTAGAAATGGGTTCGGGTTCGAGATCGGGTTTAGGTTTGAATTTTCAAGTTTAGGTTTAGATTTAGGTTAGAGAGTTGAGATTAGGATTAGATGTAGGTTTAGGTTTAGGTTTAGGGATTTGAAAATAGGTTAAGGTTTAGGTTTAAGAATTTGGGTTCGGGTTCGGGATTAGGTTTAGGATTGGGTTTTCAAGTTTAGGTTTAGGTTTAGGTTGGGGAGTTTAGATTAGATTAGGTGTAGGTTTAAGTTTAGGGATTTAAGAATAGGTTAAGGTTTAGGTTTAAGAAATCGTGTTCGGGTTTGGGATCGGGTTATAGGTTTGGGTTTTTCAAGTTTAGGTTTGGGTTTAGGTTAGGAGTTGAGATTAGGATTAGGTGTAGGTTTAGGTTTAGAGATTTAAGAATAAATTTAGGTTTTAGGTTATAGGTTTTGGTTTAGGTTAAGGTTATTGGTTTACGTTAAGGTTTATGTTTGGGTTTAGGTTTAGGTTATAAGCTATAGGTTTAGGGAATTGAGAATAGGTTAAGCTTTAGGTTTAGGAAATCGGGTTCGGGTTTGGGTTTGGGATTGGGTTTAGGTGTAGGTTTAGGTTTAGGATTTGAAAATAGGTTAAGGTTTAGGTTTAGGTATTTGGGTTCGGGTTCGGGTTCTGGATTTAGGTTTGGGTTTTCAAGTTTAGGTTTAGGTTTAGGTTAGGGAGTTTAGATTAGGATTAGGTGTAGGTTTAGGTTTAGGATTTGAGAATAGGTTTAGGTTTAGGTTTAGGAAATCGGGTTCGGGTTCTGGATCGGGTTTTAAGTTTGGGTTTTCAAGTTTAGGTTTAGGTTTAGGTTACTGAGTTGAGATTAGGATTAGGTGTAGGTTTAGGTTTAGAGATTTGAGAATACATTTAGGTTTTGGTCATAGGTGTAGGTTTTAGGCTTAGGTTTAGGTTATAGGTTTAGGTTTAGGTTATAAGTGTAGGTTATAGGTTTAGGTTTAGGTTAGGTTATAGGTTAAGGTTTAGGGAATTGAGAATAGGTTAAGGTATAGGTTTAGGAAATCGGGTTCGGGTTTGGAATCGCGTTTAGGTTTGGGTTTTCAAGTTTAGGTTTAGGTTTAGGTTAGGGAGTTGAGATTAGGATTAGGTGTAGGTTTAGGTTTAGGGATTTGAGAATACATTTAGGTTATAGGTTATAGGTTTAGGTTTTAGGATTAGGTTTAGGTTTAGGTTATAAGTGTAGGTTATAGGTTTAGGTTTAGGTTTTGGGATTTGAGAATAGTTTTAGGTTATAAGTATAGGTTTAGGTTAGGTTATAGGTTAAGGTTTAAGGATTTGAGAATAGTTTTAGGTTATAAGTAAGGTTTTAGGTTTAGGTATAGGCTTAAGTTATAGGTTATAGGTTATATGTTTAGGTTAAGGTTTAGGAATTCGGGTTCGGGTTCCAGCTTGGGTTTGGGTTTGGGTTTGGGTTATATGTTTTGGTTTAGGTTTAGGTTATAGGTTATAGGTTTTGGTTTAGGTTAAGGTTTAGGTTTAGGTTATAGGTTATGGGATTTGAGAATGGGTTTGGGTTTAGGTTATAGGTTTTGGTTTTGGTTATAGGTTGTAAGTGTAGGTTATAGGTTATAGGTTTAGGTTTAGGTTACTGTGTTTTGGGATTTGAGAATAGGTTCGAGTTAAGGTCATAAGTTTATGTTTAGGAAATCGGGATCGGGTTCAGTTCGAGTTTAGTTTTGGGTTTTCAAGTTTAGGTTTAGGTTTAGGTTAGGGAGTTGAGATTAGGATTAGGTGTAGCTTTAGGTTTAGGTTAAGGGTTTAGGGATTCAGATTTGGGTTCGGGATCAGGTTTGGGTTTAGGTTTAGGTTTTACGTTTAGGTTAAGGTTACAGGTTGAGGTTATAGGTCTAGTTCAAGGTTATAAGTGTAGGTTATAGGTTACGGTTTAGGGAATTGAGAATAGGTTAAGGTTTAAGTTTAGGAAATCAGGTTCGGGTTTGGGTTTGTGTACGGATTTAGGTTGGGGTTTTCAAGTTTAGGTTTAGGTTAAGGAGTAGATTAGGATTAGGTGTAGGTTTAGGTTTAGGGATTCTCTAGTATTATCTACTATTGAACCTAGTATTATCTACTACATACTAGTAACATACAACCAGTATTGGGGCACCATACCATAAGCTACAAGAATTTCATGTCCCCCTAAACAAGGTATCGTCCATTGATAACATATATATATATATATATTATAAGTTTTTTATTTTCATTTACATTCCCAAATACATTCATCATCCATCCAAGAAAATTGAAACAAGTACTATCAATCTATCTTATCTTACCGACCGCCTTATGTTTCTTTTCACCTTTGTAGCTCTCATATTTGTTGCAGCTACTAGTTCACCATCAGTAGTCTCCCTAACCAAATCTTTGTGTAATCCCTCCATTTGAAGCAATGACTGAAGTTACAAGAAGTAGGACTGATTAGTCTTTCCATGTTTTGAAAAAAAACCAAATTTTTTATTTTTTGCTGCAAGTCTACTTATAATTATCATTGGCTCTTAATCTATTTATAATGAAAATCTTAAATATCACCTGATAGTGCTCCTTTGATAAATGTCCTATTTGTAACAAATAATTTGTTTTATCATAAATGTCCTGTTTGGAACAAATAATTTTTTTTATACATACATGTGTTTTATCATAAAACCATGCATGATGCATCCATACAAAAAAAAAAAATTCAAATGAAATTTTTTTTTATATAAACAGATTTTTTTTAATATTATTATAAACAAAAATTGATTTCTCACCAACAAATGCAACCTATTGATCATAATCATAGACCATAAATAAGAAAACATTGAAATAAAACAGATATCTAAAAAAAAAAAAAAAAGTTGCAATTATTCTTATTCTTATTAAACAGATTTTTTAGAAAAAAATATAAATAATTAAAATTTTTCAAAAAATTGAGAGATGAACATGCTTCATCATCATATTAAAAAAGTGGGGCCCAAATACTTACTCTAGAAAAGAAAATTTTCGCTATTTCCAGTAAGTTTCAGCTCTAGTTCCTCGTATATGATACCCAGATCCAAAATGAATAGGATTCAAATCTGAATTCCCTAATCATGTTTGGATTCGAGTATGCTAAGCCCAATGCAAAGCTGACCCATTGACAACCCTAGGTATGACGGGTAGAATATGTAAGATGCTTGGTATATAATATATTATGCTCGCTTGCATGTGCAATTTCTAAAATTTTGATGAAATATGGGAAGCAAAGAAACAACCAATAAACATATTTCACCAAAGAGTTTCCATGATATTCCTATGAGGTTTTAAGTATGTAATGGTGGGATTCATAGTTCTAAGATCCAAACTACTGATAGGCCCAAATTTGGATGGCTCATGCATTAATAATTCGCCTAATTAGAAATACTAACCTTTTTGGTGGCTAACAGAGACGATCAAGGGAAAAAGGATGCGAGCAAATTGTGCATATTCAACAAAGAAAGCTGGTAAATTCAATGACTAAGATTTTCCAAACTCATAACTTCTTTTGTTGTGTGGGGCATTTAGTGTGTAAGACATCACATTGATGGCTTGAATTGTAAAGCTGTGAAACCCTTCCAAAAAACTCAGTCCACTATGTACTTTGATATATATCCTATCTATCCACCATTTCCCTCATGAATTTAAGGCAAGGCTAAAATATGATCCAGATACTTAAGTTCGTTGGACCACAGGTTAGGTAAAAGTGCATATTAAATTGAAGATTCTTCAAACAGTCATGGGGCAATAAAAATTTTAGATCAGGGGCAAAATCCAATAGTTAGGTGCAATCCAGTAGGAATAACCTTCTAAATATTAGGAAATGCCATTTCAACGGTTGGAATGGCCTAAAAATATAAAATGGACCATTGATAGTTTCAATGATGGTAAGCTACCAAATACTTTTTCTTATTATGGGACTCACCTGTACATTTGATCCACTTGGATTTTGGGCTTACACCCTAATATAAGATGGGAAAGTGGTGGACGATTTGGATTTGCAACAAGAATCACAAAAGTGTGCTCCATCGAAATTCAATGGAAAGTGACAACCATTGTCACCTTGTGTCACATCTCACAACTCCTCATGAGTCTCACTATAGGTGGTTTCTAAAAGCCTAGGGCCACCATGATATTTAAGAGAAATCTATGCCGTTTACAAGTTTGGCCATGTGATTTACTTAGCTGCCTAAAGATGAGGGAGATCAAGTGCTCAGGTGAGTTAGAAAGCAAAAAAAGGGTGAATTGTTAAAGGCCATTGTCCAACATTTTGCTGTTGTGAGACCCACCTGTGAATTGTTAAAGGCCATTGTAAATATTAGATCATTCAAGTGTAAAATATTAAGAAAGTTTTTTAGTGTAGTACATGTGAATTAAAACTGCACTAACAGTAAACTGTTAACTATAAGAGGAACGAAGGCAATGGTAATTAAACGATAAACAAAAAATAACGAAAAAAAGATAGATCTTATCCAAATAAGTGTGTTGGCATGTGTGACAAGAAAGCATAGTTGGTTGAAATGGAATATAGGAGTTTTTGTAACATTGCTAGACAGGTCATAGATTCTAATAAGGTTGCAAGTACAAAGGAACATACCAGCAAAAAAGTAAGATTAAGATATATATTTAAATAAAGTGGGTGGACATAATAATCAACAACATTTAGTTCACAAAATCGCCATAGCAAGGTGTCCATTTCTATGTATTGTAGGACTTTGGTGGTACACTTAAGACCTTTCCCATAGGAAAAATTCAAGAAAGGTGTGAGTTTTAATCATATCAGCCCTATGAAAAGGTAAAAATCTCATCAATTTCAAGAAAAGAAGAAAAAAAAATTCAAAAACAAGGAAATCAGATCAATCCATCTCCATAGAGTGGTAAATAGAGGCAAAAATCAGGACAAAAGATGTGAAATATTATCATTTTGGCATGCGAAAAAGGAGAAAATTAAATTTATTAAGAACGCCATCCAAAAAAGGAGAAAACCTGATATGAATAAGACAATAATGAATATAAGATCATTTCAAAATCTTTACATCGAAGACAAAGAACTAAGAAAATGCAATAGTCAGGAGCAAAATCAACTAAACAATCAGCATGAGCAACATAACAATACACCGATAGAACTCTTAGAGAATACACATGCTACGCAATCTTCACCAGTCCATCCAACCAGTAGGAGACTTAATCCCATTTCATACAAGAAATATGAAATGTCCATTTTCCTAACAATAGTAAAGCAATGATCTAACAAAGAAGATTAGAATATGTATATATGTATTCGTTTTTAGCATGTTCCAAAGTGTTCAATTAATACTTAGATAATCTCTAACTATTTCCACAAACACATGGTCTTATAAATGGAGGTTTAAGGAAAAAAGAA
This sequence comes from Magnolia changhungtana, assembly GCA_030180095.1. Lineage (NCBI taxonomy): Eukaryota > Viridiplantae > Streptophyta > Magnoliopsida > Magnoliales > Magnoliaceae > Magnolia > Magnolia changhungtana. The sequence continues at coordinate 15,800,132 of JASAUF010000676.1, forward strand.
GAAGCTTTAGTTAGAAGATAATCTTCTCAATGAAAAGAAGCATGGAAGAACAATTCTATTGCTTAGATGATCATGGGCCGAGCATGTCCAAGTCATTGTCATTGAGACTAGCTAGTTCTGTTCATAGATGTCCTATGGTTGATGCAGTAGAGTAACTCCCTGTTCACTATCAGTTTATCAAGTCTTTCTAACATTACACTAAGGAATCAAGTCTTTTTAATGTGAGGTGCATCATCATCATATCAAACTTAAATTAATTGAAGGGAAAATGCCAGTTTTTTGAGGAATGAACCAGCTCCAGTGCTGCTAGTCTTCATGGTGACAGGGTGTTTTGTCTGATGAAGAAATAACTTTTCCATCTCCAAATGCAACAGATCAGCCTAAGTTCCACCTACAACGATAGCTTCGATGAGGATCTCAGTCCCTTAGAAGGCACCTTCAGTAGTAGCTACATCAAGAACTTCATCCCATGCATACTTGAGGTGGCAAAGTGGGTAGTGAGCCGTCAGTCATATCATTGCTTGGGTGGGGTGGCTGGATGTCCTCTGTTTTGATTATGCTATCTGGAGTAGCAGGGATATGGGTTGTAGGTGGAATTGTTGATTTTGTTTGGCAGGGTGATGGTGTTGGTGGGCCTACTTGGTATGATGGTTGGTTAGGGGTGATAGTAGTGTTAATGGAAGTAGTTGGTCTTTCGATTGTCTTTTGTTTATTGAACATGGTTTGTTCGTGCATTTCTTATAGTTGATCAATTGAGAGGATATTCTGGGATTAGTCTATTCATGATGGGAGCTGTCACACTAATGTTAAGGATATACAAACCATGGCTCCAAATATACAAATTAAGTTCCAAATGTGGAAGTTCCCTAATTTGAAAGAATAAGGAATTCAAACCTCAATATTTACAATTTCATATATTCGTGAACTCAGCTTCAAGAAAAACTTGACAATCTGGCAGAGTGGTGGACGATGCACAGACAGAAATTAATTATAACTTCCAAGTTGCATATGTTGCATGTAATTAATTCAAATTAAGCTAGCCAAATTATGGGTTCCTGTTTCGATGCATCATGAACCAAAAATCAAGGTTATTTGTTATCTATGAATATTAGATTGGTGGATACTAATTGGGTGGTTAAAAATAAAAATAAAAATGTTCAATGGTCCTGTTTCAACAAACAAGGGTCCAAAAACCAGAGGTTAGGATTGTTTAGGAAATCTGATTTTTGGACTGAACTAACAATGGTTTGACAGTTTAGTAGGTTTAGTTTGAATTAAATGCATGCTGCGTATGGGTGCCTGTCTATCAAATCATCCTGATAAATAAATAAATAACTGTAGTTATCTGACTTTGCAACAAGTAGACCCGAAGTTGCTGTTTATACTGGCATTGCAAACAAAACTTCTCGGAATTGAACTGCAAAGGATGGAATCTGATCAAGGCGAAAAACCAGCCTCATTGCTAAACTTATAATTAATTTGTAGGGCCATTATAAACATCAGAAGACGTATAATAAAAAAAAAAATTCGAGGATGCAGGAAATGTGATTAGTCAACATTCAACAACATGTATCCTTTCCCATGACCTGTGATATGCCATGATTTCAAAAAACACCATGACACATTACAACAGACCCTAATCTTTGATTCAGGCAAGGGTCAGCTGAAGCCAAGGAACAAATTTCCAAGATACGATCAAGTGATATGAAGAGTTTAGCGAAATTTGTTTCCTTTGCACAAAATCTTCTCATTAAGTGATGGGATGATGACATTGAAGACTTAAAAATGGCAAGGTAAATTCAAGATCAACCTGATGGATCCGCATGACACATCAATCATAAATATTTAGAATAGTAAAGAAATTTACTATTGGAGATAACCCCAAAATCTACACCAAACAATGATCCTAACCTTCTGATTGGGCACTTATTAAAATGAAAAAAAACACACAAATTCATAAGAAATATACAATACCAGAAGCAAAGTGCCCATTATAAATGGAAGTAGCTAGATAATACAGAGATAATGAGCAAAATTAGAACGCATCAAAATGTTATTAACTGCCAACAACAAACTAGTGACAATGCAGCAAAGAAAAAAGCTATGATTACGAATCTCTAAAAACCATTATTAACATGACCAAACCTGATTTGGAATACCCATTGGGAGCACTAACATGATTAAACTAATGCATAAATGTAAAAAAGAAAGAAAAAAAAAATCTAAAATAAAAAAATGAAAGCAGAATAAAAAAAAACCATCAAATGCCCAATTATATAAATCCATATTTAAGATTAGCAAATACAAAACAACTTTGGAAAAGAAAGATCCACAGATTCTAGGAGCATGATACCTTCTGGTTGTTACATAATCCTGCAAACAAATACACGTATAAGACATGGGATCATGAGCACAAGTGCATAACACAGATGGCATCATAATCAAACAGACATCAAGTACATAACATAATATGTACTGCAACATGTCTGTCAACAACTTCTCTTGATCCTCTCTAAATATATGATTTCCAACAAAATTTTATCAGCAAGGACCCGCATCGACCTTTACAATCATATCGCAAGGTTTACCCTCCATTAAAACATTCATAATTATTTTTTGGGCCCACAGAGATGTGGTTCAAAAATCCAGCCCATCCATTATATGTGTGCCACTTGGATGAGGAGTCATACCAGGTTTTAGATGCATCCAAATTTCAAGTGGGGCCCAACCAAGTACTTTTATATGTTTTAGGCATGTCTTCACATGATTTTAAATGGTATGGTCCACTTGAGTTCAGTATACTGCTGATTTTTGGGATATCCCATAATTTAAAGGGGACCCATCAAATGCACGGTGTTGATTTTTTACACACATCATGGTGTGGCCCACACAGCTTGACCTAATGGGGGAGTTCCCATGAGCTTGACGTACAGAACCTTTTATATATATATATATATATATATATATATATATATATATAAACCTATGATGTATTTGTTATATCCACACTGTCCATCCATTTTGATATCATTTTAAGTCATGAGATCCAATCTATGAGACAGATAGAAATCTGTAGTGCACCCCACCACAGAAAACAACGGGGAAGGTGATTCCCACGTGGATCCCACAAGGTATGATGCCCTCACCCAAATTCAAGGCTACTAGATTGATCATGTGGGCCACAGTTTATGAAACAAATGGAAAGTCACTGGGTAAAAAATAATAAAAATAAAAAACTTGTGGCCAACGACTATGAGGTCAAACTTGCTAAAAGCTGAGTTGTTAGATCTTTGCTTTTTATTGGGAACTCGTGGCTCCCATTAAGGTTTTGGGATTCTCTATTGTTCTTGGGATAGTCTTGCACTTATCAGTTGTAATTTCCCTATTGAAATACTAACTTCTGTTATTCATAAAAAATAAAAACTAGGGGCAGAATTTAAAACTTCAGTGATTTCCTTTTCTATGTGGAAACAAAGTTAGATTTTCTTTCTCAGAAACATTGAAAATGAATTCCCCTCCATTGGGAAAAAGCACCTAATTAATGTTTAATTTTGTTGTAAGCTCGTATCATCAAAAAGCCCAACCCTGCAAAGCTTCTGATAGAAACAGAAAGAGATCCCATTATTAAGGGTGGGCTTGGTTGCACAAAATATCATGAAATTGAGCTTTGCTAAGCCCACAAGCATGTACCATTGAGCCAATGCATATGCCACCATATGCAGGTATGGCGAGCATGTGTGCAATATCCAAGCCGCCCCCAAAAGGGTGCCACTGTAGATTCTCTATCCAAAGAATCAAGTCAATCCACATGTCAGGTGGGCCACAATTAACTGAAGAAATTTACTATTGTGAAAAAACTAGCCAAAGTTTTCTAACTTGTCAACTTATTTCGAATATCATGATATCCCTACTGAATACACCACCTTTATCTTTGGGCAGTATCATCCACACAGTGAGGTCCAACTGAAGGATGACTTGGATATTGCACCTCCACCACACTGGCTTTGTGGTGGTGTGTGCATTAGCTGACTTGTACGTGTGTGGGCTGAGCAAAGCTCCAAGAAATTTCATGATATTTCATTATCAGTCCAATTTGGCGCAAAATATCTTGATATTTCATGAAATCGGGTGCAACCAAACACACCTTGTGGCCAACTCACCTTTTTCTAAGCTGTCTGCTACTTTCTAACATTCTGGCCCACATGACAGTTTTTTTTTTTTGAAAGGTGACGATTTTATTAGGCAACAGCCAAAAGGGAACAAAAAACAAAAGCAACTGAAAGAGACAAAAGACTACAGTAAGCTAGACATACAGCCAACAAGCTCAAACACAAGCCCTCCACGTCAGGAAGCCCACTCTCTGCTGAAATTAGAAAGCTATCAAAGAAGTGCGTGGGTGAAAAGCAAAAACCTGCCGAGGAATCGCATCAGTCCGTGAATCTCCCGGCAAATCCCGCACGGAGTGATCCCAGTTTAGATCTTCAATCTCTGATCTAACGCTGCCATTGCTGAGATTCGGATCACATTTGGAAGATAGAAACGAAGGAGAGGGACCCGCTTGATGAAAATGGCGAAAACAGCAACCGGCGCTCAAAATTTTCAGAGTTCCTCTTCTAAATCAGATAAAAGCTTCAAATCCGATACAGTGTGCGTCTACCATTTTTTATAACAAAACTTCTGTTAATAGTCGTACATGCAAGAGGGACCACTTTCTGGATGGCTAAGATTGTATTATATAACAAAATTATAAATATTACATGCTTACAACTAGAAGGATTAGTTGAATGGTCTGGATAACTCTATATCATTGCCACTATTTTCATAAAGGAATCACCACTATTTTACATTATGTATAAAACTCACAGTTTTTACAGGAAAAAAAAATGGTAAACATACCTTTGAAAAGGGAGGGATCTATGGGCCCCACCATGATGGATATATTTCATCCACGCCGCCCATCCATTTATAAACATTATTTTGGGGTAGATCACCAAAAATTAGAATTAAATAATTCTTAAGTGGACCACAACATGGGAAAACGTTAGACGGTTGGACGTCTACCATCCAAAACAGAGGTTTCCCCGACGGATTATTTGTGGTGTGGTTCATTTAATTAATCTTTGGATATGAATCATTTTTTGGATAATTCTCTAAAATGATCTCGAAAAATGGATGAACAGTGTGGGTTAATCCCGAATTTTCAGTAAATCCAAAACTCAAGTGGACCATGCCACACGAAACAGTGTGGAATAATGATTTCCACTGTTGATACCTTCCGTGGGCCCATAGTACTGTTTATTTAACATCCAACATGTTCATAATATCAAAAAGATATGAATGAAGGGAAAACACAAAAAAATATGAATTATTGTGGGCCAACTTTGTGGTCCATTTAATCTCTTTACTTGCTTCATGTTTAGAAAGTACAGGAGATCATGGTGAGAGAAAAATACTAAAGAATATTAATAAAAGAACTCGTATAAAAAATGTTCAAGGCTATTTTCATCTCAAAATTTTTTAAAAAAAAGGAAGTCATAAAAAATGTTCAAGGTCATTTTTGTCTCAAAAATTTGAAAAAAAAAAAATCATATAAAAAATGTTCAAGGCCATTTTCGTCTCAAAATTTTGAAAAAAAAAAAATCATATAAAAAATGCTCAAGGCCATTTTTGTCTTAAAATTTTGAAAAAAAGAAATCGTATAAAAAAAAATGTTCAAAGCCATTTTCATCTTAAAAATTTGAAAAGGTATTCCATTTGTACGGAAGAAAAAACCGAATACTTAAACCCTTTACTTGGCAACAGACGAATGAACACAAAAAAAAAAAGAAGACAAAATCTAATAATGGATTCTGTTAAGGAAGGAAAAGGCTCAATTAATAAACATCTAAGATAGTATAATCATAGAAATTGTAGTTAAAGGTCAATCAATGGTCGATTCCACAAGATTAATAGTGGACGTTCAATCCCCACTTTGTAGTCCACTTAAGCCTTCGACCCGCCCCATTTTTTAGTTAATATCTTAAAATGATCCGAGAAAAGCGTTGAACGATATGGAGAAATTCAATCCATGACTTGGGTTGGCCAAGAGCTTAAAAATAAAGTCAATCTATGACTTGGGTGGGCCACACCACACAATATAGTGGAGAGGGGTTTTCTTAAAAAAATTATAATCATATGTTGGGCCTGCCTAAATGTGATTCACATATCCAACCCACTCATTATGTGTCTCACTTGGATGAGGGGTCAGACCAATTTTTAGCTGCATCCAAAACTCATGTGGGCCCCACCAAGTGCTTTTATATTTTTTAGGATGTCTTCACATAGTTTTAGATAGTATGGCCCACTTGAGTTTCGTATATAGATGAGTTTTGAGATATCTCATAATCTAAAGGGGACACATCAAATCCACGGTGTTGATGTTTGACACACATCATGATAGGGCCCACAAAACTTACTAACATCAATTCTTAGGTTCTCATGGGGTCACTAAGTTGGGTCACAATTTTGACCATAATATTTAGCCCATTTTACATGTATGGTCCATTCACTCTATTTTACTGATCAATACCCTCCATTTGAGTAGTTACTCGCCTTAATCAATTTACATATGAAAAAGATATTAGGCATACAAGATTGATGACACAATTTCAGTGAAATTTGATTTAAACATCTGAAGTTATTTATTCGTCAATCTGAACTAATTAGATTGTCCAAAAATGATTAAAGGTTTAACTAGTGGATGTGCCTAACAATTTAGTAATTTTATTTTTCACAGATAAATTTCATTTTCCATTTAAAAATAACATTTTTTTTCAAAATGTATATATTTTTACTCTTTTAACAAAATATCATTTTTATTATAAAATATTTCAAAAAAAAAATTATAATACCAATTCTAAATTTTTATTTTCAAAATCTCAAAAAAAATCTTATATTTTAATTTTTTTTTCTCAAAAATTTTAAAATGCCAATTTTTTTTCTTCAAAGGCATAATTTTGTTCTCAAAATTTTTCTCAAACTTTCTTAAAATTTTAACCTTTGATTTTAAAATTTGAGGGTAGGTGATCCAATTTGGGAGAAATTAGTGAATTTGATTTAAACATCTGAAGTTATTTACTCTTCAATCTGAATTGATTAATTTGTCCAAAAAGAGTTGATTAAAGGTTCAATTAGTGGATGTCCCTAATAATTTAGTAATTTTATTTTTCATAGATAAATTTCAATTTCCATTTAAAAATAACATTTTTTTTTCAAAATGTATATTTTTTAATCTTTTAACAAAATATCATTTTATTATAAAATATTTCAAAAAAATTTAAAATACAAAATTTGAATTTTTATTTTCAAAATCTCAAAAAATTTCTCATATTTTAATTTTTTCTCAAAAATTTCAAAATTCCTATTTTTTTCTTCAAAAGCATCATTTTGTTCTCAAAATTTTTCTCAAATAGTTAAAATTTCTAAAATTTTCAATATTCTTTTTCATATGATATTTTAAATCATTTAAATATTAACTTTTAATTATATATAAAAAAAAACTTTTCATGGCAGCGGGAAGATTTTCTAAGAGAAAAATACAACACTTGTATTTTCTCAAACTTTCTTTTTAATTTTTTTATATTTTCTTTTTCAAAATATAATTTTAGGTTCAATTTTGTTTAATTTTTTATTGTCTTTTTCAAAATATCATTTTTTTAATCAAAATCTTTTTTTTTTTTTTTCAAAATGATCAACATTATTCAAAGCTCTTATATATATATATATATATATATATATATATATATATATATATATATATATATATATATATATATATTAATTTTTTTTTTCAAAATCTAGATTATTATAAAATCACAGTTTTTTCTTTCAAAATTTAAAATTTTCTTAAACATTGCTAATTTTATTTTTTTTTCGAAATTTATAATTTTTTGATTGGGAAGTGTTGACCATTAGAGACGGTTTAGGACCGTCTCTAATGTAGACGGTCTCAGACGACCGCTAGAAGATGGTCAAAGACTGTCTCTAATTAAGACGGTCTTTGACAGTCTCAAATTAAGACAGCCAATAACCGTCTCTAATTGAGACAGTCCTTAACAGATCTCAGACACAAGAAAAGACGGTCAATGACGTCTCTAATTGAGACGGTCCTCGATGATCTCATATTACAAGAAGAGACGGCCAATGACCGTCTTTAGTCTCAAAAGACCGCATATAAGACGGTCAGAGACCGTCTCTTTTTCCAGACGGTCGATGGCCGTCTTTTTTCTGCAGTTAACGATGGTTTTTGACCGTCTTAAATGATTTATGGACGTTCAATTTTTTAAGACAACATTAAGGACGGTCAAGAGACGTCTAAAAGTTTAGAGACGGTTTACGGCCGTCTCTAAAGCGTCTTTAAACCAAGCAATTTTAGAGACGGTCCAGAACCGTCTCTAAATCCGTCATTTTTTTCATTTTTCACGTAGTGGCTCCTAATGAATGGCTTGGATCTTGCACGCACAACATATGTGCATAATAACATCAGCATATTAATTTCTAAAATCCCCATGGATTTGAGAAATCTTGTCCTTAGCTGAAAGTCATACACATGACACGCCTATAAGATCTATAGCGTTCATCAGATGGACCTCGCATGGACATATCAATGTCTCACGTCTTCATCAGGTAATAGAACCCTTTGATCGAGCAGAGGTTTTATCTAATTTAGATTTGCTAATCAGATACGGTATATAAGAGGTGACTTCGTTTTAGGACAATACCCCTGGCACGTGTGCAAGATTTAGACAGTCTATTAGATGGGCTTTAGATGTGCAATGGGCCACTTTCATCAGGACAAACTCACTCTATCATTATGACATTATGGCCACCTAATGGCCAAAACTTTGTGTTGCCCATTCATCATGTTGGATCGAATAGTATACACGAAAAAAAAAAAAAGTTCCCTGTGGCAAGGCCCACTTCAGTTTTGGATTGGCATGTTTTTTTTTTTTTTTTTTTTTTTTGAGGAACCAAGGAGAACCTGAGGGGATGCACGTGTGAGAGATAGATGTGGTCGCATGCCCACAACGTGGCGGTGAGCCCCACATATGGCAATGTGGTGGATCCGGCCTACTGGCGTGTTTGGATGCACCATGTAATTGAATTGCAAGTCTTGCTTTATAAGTGATGTTTTGTGCGTAATTAAAAATAAACTAATGGTAGAGACCACCTGACTTCTGCTTGTCTATGAAAGGAAAGATTCAACCTCATACATAAGGGGCTTTGGAAGTCCAAGGACTTTTGGTGGCCCACCTCATATGTAAACCAAAGGTCAGGTGTATAATGATGGCAACTCAAGTGGACCCCACTTCTAGTAGGTGCCTGTTTACAACAACGGCTTATATTTCTCATTTTTCACTGTATGTTGTAGTGAACCCTTTTCAGGTGCTAATGACATGTTTTAAGCCACAAATGCATATTTTCATGGCAAAAAGAGGGCAGATTTTTTGGACTTACACATGTAGCGATATACAAGTTCTATGCAGCTCCATCCATATGATAAACGTGGAAAGCATGTTTTGTGATCTGGACTGTTGATCTAGTGGGCCACCATGTGGATTGCCATTCTCTAGACTCTCATCCATCTGATCTTTCCTTTAGATGGGCCCTCATATCATTGTGGGTCCTAGGAAGGTTTCAACGGTGAATGCCATTTTCCCACTGTTTTCTATTGTATGGTCCCCTCAAGCTTTTGATATGCTTCATTCTTGGGCTCATGCCTAAAATGAGTTAGGTAATCGGATGGATTGTAGATAAAATCTGCTTTGAGAATTAGTGATCTAGAGATCATTAGTTATCGAAACAATCATCAACCATGATGATCAATGGTAATGATAGGATCCATCATCAACAATGATCATTAACGGTAATGATCGGATCCATCGCTAATGGTCACGTTCACTAGTGATGATAGTACCCTCATTATGGCAAAGCACTTTTTTTAAAATCTAATTATAATGTTTATATGTGTGATATAATTAGGCTTGATGTTATTAGATTTAAGCCCATTTTTCATTAGAATATAGAAAACTTAGTGCTAGAATGCTCCTTAAATATAAATGTTGTACATAATCTGAGTGGGAGTTAATTCTCTTCTACCAAATGATGCATGCAACCTGTAATGGAAAGTTATACGTTGTACAAATATATTCTTATAAAAGCATCAATTTCATCTTAAAAAGAGAACTTGATTGATCTACACCGCCCATTTAAGTATGTGGACTTTCAGATCTCGTTAAAACGTGTTGACTACTTTTATACCTTTAAAATTTAAATAACACGTAGAAATATTGATGATTAGTGTCAATACCTTAGATCATAGTCAAGTAGTGATATTTAATGCAATGTAGAGATGGTCACCAAAGCTTTAATCGTTAAAGAACTCAAAGGACAACAATTTGACGGTAACAACTACGAAGAATGGTCCTGTGCGGTGCGAGACCTTGTGAATGAGGACGACATATCGCATATACTTGATGAGGTTCAAGAGGAACCTATATTGGCTGAGAACGGAAATTTAGGAGAACATAGGGCTGCAATGAACTGCTACAATAAGTGACATAAACATAATTGTTCTGCCCATAATATCCTAATTAGTACTATACACAAAGAACTCATACCAAAATATGAAGTGCATGACACCGGTAAAGGAATCTGGGAAGCACTGACAAATGCTTATGCGCAGTAGTCAGATACAAAAGTTCGGGCAATGTAATTAAAATTCCAAGAGTACATGATACCAGTCAGCTGCCCCATTAAAGATCATAGTCATAAGATAGAGCAGATGATAGGTGCTTTTAGGAATGTTGGGTGTAAATTGACTGAAAATCAAAAGATAATAGCAATGTACCATTCCTTGCCCGAATCTTAGGCCCTAGTCAAAAGAATTCTGAACCATACTGATTCTATCACTATGTTTAGAGACTTTTGTGGCCATTTGGTATGAGAGGTTGAAATGAATGCAATTCAGTCAGGTTCGGCTAAGGCCTTTGCAGCAAAGACCCATAAGTGGAAAGCTAATAAGAAAGGTTTTTTTTTTTTTAAGTGTTCTGTTCATTCCCAGAAAATCGAGCTATACAAAAACTGGGGACTCCCTTACATAAAACAGGAGCCCCATACGTGAAAAACAGGAAACTAAAGACATATTTAACATCACCTGAGTTCACTGCATGTTAATCGATCCCAAACCCACTTTATCAAGAAAAATGTAGCCACGAACCTGACGAGGGAGCTCAGATTGGTTTTCGAAGCAGAACCGGGACTGAGATGCACTTCCTAGGCGGGCCAGAAAATTAGCCGGAGAGTTTCCTTCCCTTAGGACATGCATCACTCTTGTTAAAACCCCCCTTCTCAACCAGTTAATCTTATACAACCAAAATTTCCATTTCCATCCAGGCTGTGCACCACCATTGATCAGATCCACTACCAGCTGCGAATTGGACTCCAAAATAATTTTTCGAAAGCCCCTTTGAAGACCCATTAAAAGGTCATCATGCACAGCTCACAATTTCGCAGTAGTATTTGTTCCAACACCATAACTAGCAAAAAACGCAAAGAGGAACTCCCCCTTTACCCCTCTACCGATGCCCCCCACCCCCTGAATTCCCCGGATTTCCCTTAGCTGAGCCATCAATGTTAATTTTAACCCATCCCATGGAAGGCCTTTCCCACTTGATGAGGAGTGGATGACTATTGTTTCCTAAGTAAGAAGGCGCAACATCCCAAAGCCTCCAATTTTGAGGCCCCCTTCTTCCTGACGAACAGCTGCTAGTTATATCACCATTCAAAAGAGCAAACCACCAATTGGTTTTTTGAATCACACGATCCACGGACACCGATTGACTATAAAAAATAGCTGCATTTCAAGCTTTCCACAGTTCCTAGATTAAAAAATAGGGGATGAGCATGTTGCTTACCGACCGACGCTGCAAGGTTGAAGCTCCCGCCCACCACTGATGAAGCCCGGCTTCAATCGAGAGAGCAAGCCTGATGTTAATCCCCAGCGATGAGCCAATAACCGACCACACCGGTTGTGCCAAGGAGCTGTTTACGAACAAATGAAGAGGAGTTTCGATGGCATAAGATTGAGCGGCATGAAGATTGCAACATACACACCTAGATGCGAGTTGAACTCCCCGGGATTGTACCGCACTATCCACCGGGACTGCATGATGGATCACTTTCCAAACTAAGAGAGAAACTTTGGGCGGAAGTTTCGTATGCCATACCCAGCGAGACCAGCTACGAGATGGACTAGTGGCCCTGGATAACGACCAAGATGATTTAACGGAGAATTCCCCGAAAGATGTTAATGGCCAAAAAGGAAGGTCGACCTCCTCCGAAGTGCATTAACCTGCTTGAAAGACATGGTCAATGACATTTTGAGGAAGAATAAGGAGCGCGGCTGAGGGAGGTAGTGGGACAAACGGCCCAATAACATCGCATACTTGGATGTGCCGCAAACCGACTGGCACCTCTGTTTCGGCAAGCTGATGGAGAGGGCCCAGCCCAGTCCAGTTCACCATCTAGAAATTGCATTTGGCAGTACCAATTTGCCATTGAACATGGGAATCCACCATAGGAATAAGTTCCTAAATTCTTTTCCACAGGGGGGAAGCTAGCCGGCTTAATGAATCCAACCCACGTGTAGACATGTCGTGATGGTATTTCGCCAACATAAAAGATTTCCAGACATTTTCCTCATTCTCGAATTTAATTGTCTAAGCCATTTTAAGGCGGAAAGCCCTCATTTTGTCAACAAGCTTTCGAAATCCGATACCCCCTCGTCCTTTGGCATAGTCATCAAATGCCAAGCCTTCTAATGGCACTTCGGTTTCCCCTCCGTCCAGCCCCAAAAGAAATTTGCCATGTGTCTCTCAATAGATTTCAGGATTTGAGCGTGAATGTGAACCGCTGCCATCGAATGAATTGGAATACTAGCGAGGACATTTTTGATAAGGATCACTCTCCCTGCCTGTGATAGGGTACAAGCCTTCCACCCATTAATTCTCCCCACCACTTTGTCCACCAACGTCTTGAGCACAATTGCTTTAAGGCGCCCTTTCAATGTTGGAACCCCTAGATATGTTAACGCAGAAGGCGACTTACCGAAACTGAGAACACCTTCAATTGATCTTAGGCGAGCAACTGGCATCCTTTGCAAGCAATAGAAGGAACACTTTCGCTGATTTAATTTTTGGCCCGAGGACGCTTGATAAGAATCCAGAAATTTCTTGATCTCTTGGAGAGAGGATTTGCTCCCATTTGTGAAGATCAATGTATCGTCGGCATATAGCAGATGAGATATAGGAGGGCAGCCTCTACTTAAAGCGAATGGACGGATAACCTGACTATTTAACATGCATTTAATACCCCTGCTAAGAACCTCAGCTGATATAATGAACAAGGAAAGAGAGATCAGGTCCCCCTGCCTCAGCCCCCTAGAAGATTTAAAGAATCCAGCCATTTCTCCATTTATAAGCACAGAGAACCAAACATGCAACCAACATTTTTCGACCTTGTCAATCCAAAGCCTGCTGAAACCAAAACTTTGTAGTACTTGGATTAGAAAATCTCAGCTAACCCTGTCATAAGCTTTATCCATATCTAGTTTTAAGACAATGTTTCCACCGCAGATTGACCTATTCAATTCTCTAAATCATTCTTGTGCTAAGGCAATATTTTCAGCGATCGATCGGCCATGTACAAAGCCTCCCTGTTCCAGTGAGATCAACGCCGGAAGAATCTGACTAAGTCTAGCTGCCACAACCTTTGAGAAAATTTTATACAGACAATTGCAAAGGCTAATTGGCCGAAAATCTGAAAATCGCTTAGGGGAAGCTGATTTGAGAATTAAACAGATGATAGAAGATGTCACTGAACTTAGGAGATTGCCACCTTAGAAGAAAAAGGAGACAGCCCTATGGATATCCTTACCGACCACCTCCCAGCGAGTCTGAAAAAAGCTAGCAGAGAAACCATCCGGGCCAGCCGCACTATCAGTAGAATGGATTGCACTACAGAATGAACCTCCAATAACGACGGAGCCGCTATCAATATGTCACTGTGGGTTTGGGTTAACATTTTGGGAATAGCTTCCAAGATAGTCTGATCAACTTGACATTGTTCGGCACTGAAAGCTTGTTGAAAATGATCTACAGCTGCAATTTTTAACGCATCCTGAGTATCTGTTATTTGGCCTGAGTCCAGTTCCACCTGACGGATGAAGGCATGTCGCTGGTTTTCTATGACAAAAGCATGAAAAAATTTTGTATTTTTATCCCCCTCCATCAGCCAATCAACCATTGATTTCTGTTTCCAGAAAATTTCCTGCATAAGCTCCAAAGAGGCTAACCTGTCAGAGTTAGAGTTGAGCTCCTGTTGCAGATTGAGAAGCTGATCCGTCGGACCTGAATAATCCTAAATTTGGGCCTCCAGCTCGACCCTACGCTGCTCCACTATCTTAATTTACTCAAAGATATTCCTAAATTCTTTCTTGTTCCAAATTTTTATATCCAATTTCACCTGCCTGAGCTTGGACACTTCATTGTAAATAGGATGATTTGATTCCACCTTGTTCCATGCTGCCTTGACCACACTGATAAAGTTATTATGTTTCGTCCACATATATTGGAAACGAAAAGGTTTGGGGCCACTGATTTGCTGCTTCAGGAAAGATAGTAGGAGGGGAGCATGGTTCGAGTGAATGCGAGGCAAGTGTGAAACCTGGAATTGCGGGAAGAGCGTGGACCACCTAACATCAATAAGGACCCGGTCTAGCCTCGCCCAAACACGAGAGGTGCCTGGCTGATTATTACTCCAAGTGAACCTGTTGCCAGAGAAACCCACATCTATGAGGTCCGCACCGTTAATAGCATCAGTAAATTCAGCAGAGGAGGCCCTATCAGCAGCCCTGCGGCTTTGTCTCTCCGACTTGTCAACAATCGCATTAAAATCCCCACAAACCGCCCATGAGCCTTGAATTGACGACGAAAGGGAAACAGGTCCGCCTAGAGAGTTCTTCTCAACACCCACGCACACCTAGCATAAATAAAGGTAATGTACAATGGAGCAGCATAATTCTACACTGATACCACAGTCGACAAACACTGGTCAGATTTTAAACAGTAAAGAAACTGATATACTGGACTTATGGAAAATCCAAATCTTTCCTCCCGCATCACTATTCGAGAAGGATGTGTGAAAGCCCAAAGATAAACCTATTCTCACTCTTTTCTCATCACCGAGCATTGATTCGAGCAGCACCATAATCAGAGGGTCATGGTTTTTGATAATTCTTTTAGTAGTCCTAACCGACTTTTGATTTCCAATGCCACAAACATTCCACACAATAACCTTATCCATCCGTCACACATCCTGTATTTACGGCCCTTCCCTTCAACCTACGGAGCCTGGAACTTCAGTTTCCTTCAAAATATAGAATTTTGTGCCGACGTGACAACTTCTCAGTGATCTCCACTGTAAGCTCTGATTGACCCTGTTGTTGAAATTGATCATCCAGAGCCTAATTCTTGAACTCCCAGTTAAAGTCGTGTGCCAATTCCGTTTATAGTTCCTGCTCCTGTCCCACAATGATATGTAGCTGGGCTGGCATAGTCTGCTCCTGGATTCCCATCAGCTGCAGCTACTGGCACTACGTGAAAAATGGAAAAAAATGACCGATTCAGAGACGGTTCTGGACCGTCTCTAAAATTGCTTGGTTTAAAGACGCTTTAGAGACGGTCGTAAACCGTCTCTAAACTTTTAGACGGCCCTTGATCGTCCTTAATATTGTCTTAAAATTTTGAACGTCCATAAATCATTTAAGATGGTCAACAACCGTCGTTAACTGAGGATAAAAGACGGCCATTGACCGTCTGGAATAAGAGACGGTCTCTGACCGTCTTATGTGCAGCCATTTGAGACGGTCAAGGATCGTCCGTATTAGAGACGGTCATTGGTCGTCTCTTACTGGCAATCTGAGACTGTCAAGGACCGTCTCAATTAGAGACGGTCATTGGCCATCTTTTCTTGTAATGTAAGACTATTAAAAATAGTTTGTATTAGAGACGGTCCTCAGCTGTCTCCATTTGAGACTGTCAAAGACCGTCTCTATTAGAGACAGTCCTTAGCCGTCTTATAGTAGTCATTTGAAACTGTCAAAGACCGTCGCATTAGAGACGGTCGTAAACTGTCTCTAATGCTCGGGTAACAATTTCAAAACAAAAAAATTTATGAATTTCGAAAAAAAAAAGTTTAAAAGCTTAGAAAAATAATTAACAATGTTTAAGAAAAAAATTAGATTTTGAAAAAAAAAATTAAGAACTTTGAATAATGTTGATAATTTTGAAAAAAAAAAAAAAAAAAAGAAGATTTCGATAAAAAAAAATGATATTTTGAAAAAGAAAATTTATAAAATTAAACAAAATTGTGAAAAAATTGACAAATTGTAAAAAAATATAATTTTTAAAAAAAGAAAAATAGATTTTGTATTTTGACAAGAAAAATTAAAAAGTTATATAACAAGATTTCAATAAAAAAAATGATATTTTGAAAAAGAAAATTTATAAAATTAAACAAAATTGTGAAAAAATTGACAAATTGTAAAAAAATATATATTTTTTAAAAAAGAAAAATAGATTTTGTATTTTGACAAGAAAAATTAAAAAGTTATATAACAAGATTTCGATAAAAAAATCATATTTTGTAAAAGAAAATTTAAAAAATTAAACAAAATTATGAAAAAATTGATAAATTGTAAAAAAAATATATATTTTTTTAAAAAGAAAACTAGATTTTGTATTTTGACAAGAAAAATTGAAATGTTATATAACAAAAGTGAGATTTTGAAAAAGAAAATTTTAAAAATGAAAAAAAATTGTGAAAAAAATTGACAAATTGTAAAAAATATATTTTTTAAAAAAGAAAGCTAGATTTTGTATTTTGACAAGAAAAATTGAGAAGTTAGATAACAAAAGTGAGATTTGGATGATTTGTTGTATATCCTTACCGCCCCTATGTTTCTCCAACCCATTTTTGGGGCGGGTATAAAAAATTATGTAGATTTAAATCTTAAGTGGACCACACTACTGGAAAGAATGATCATATAGTACCTCACAATTAAAAATTATAAAGAGCCCATCGTAAGGTTTTAGTAATGTTTATTTGCAATCCAACCTGTTGATAATGTAAAGAAGATCTAGATGAAGGTAAACTACAAAGATCAAATTGATCCAAAACTTTTGTGGCCTTCAAAAGGTTTTTAATAGTTATTCATCATTGTTTTGATTGGTATGGCCCACCTGAGATTATTGAGTTCTTATGATTTGAAATCACATCCTAAAATATGATGGAATAATATATGGACGGTGTCGATATACTATAAGGTCACCTCATGGGAACTTCCCATAAGGTTAATTTGTGTGCGCCCCACCATGATGTGTGTAGAACATCAACACCATGCATTTGATATGTCCCCTTTAAGTCCAAAATCAGTTGTATACGAAACTTAGGTGGGCCATATCATCTAAAACTATGTGAAGACATCCCTAAAACATATAAAAGCATTTAGTGGGGCCCACATGAATTTTGGATGTGTATGAAACTTGGTCTAACTCCTCGTCCAAGTGGGACACACATAATGAATAGGCTGGATCTATGAAGCACATCTAGGTGGGCCCAATAAATAATTATGAATGTTTTAATGGGAGGGTAACCCTCTCAACTATAGTATATAGTGTGGCCCACCCAAGTCATGGATCGACTTTATTTTTAAGCTCTAAAACATACCTCCCCATAGAATCTTATTAGAGACTGACGATGCTTAAGGGGCTCCATGGGGCCCATTTCAATATATTTGTTTTATCTAAGCCGTCCATAAATTTTGAAATATTATTTCAGTGCATGAGCTCAAAAAGTAGAGAATATTAAAAGTATAAGTGGACCACACCATAAGAAATAATGAAAAATAAATTTATAACATTAGTATGTGGTGTGGTCCACCTACAGCTTCGATTTGACTCATTTCTTGGATCAACCCTAAAAATGAGCTGTTAAAATTAATGGACAGAGTGGATAATTAACATACATAATGGTGAGCCCCACAAGTCTAAAAAAAATGAAAATTTGGGATCAACCCACACTGTTCATCCATTTTTCGAGATCATTTTAGAGAACTATCTAAAAAATGATTCATATCCAAAGATTAATTAAATAAACCACACCACAAATAAGGGGAACAAATTAACTACTCCCCCTGACACCATCCAATGGTTTGTGGTTGGTGCTATATGGGCCCCACCATGATGTATGTGTTTAATCCATGCTGTCCATCTATTTTGATTAAAAAAATAATATTTTGAAAAAAAATATAAAAAATTAAACAAAATTGTGAAAAAATTGACAAATTGTAAAAAAATATATTTTTTAAAAAAGAAAATTAGATTTTGTATTTTGACAAGAAAAATTAAAAAGTTATATTACAAGATTTTGATAAAAAAATGATATTTTGAAAAAGAAAATTTAAAAAATTAAACAAAATTGTGAAAATTTTGACAAATTGAAAAAAATATATATTTTTTTGAAAAAGAAAACTAGATTTTGTATTTTGACAAGAAAATTTGAAAAGTTATAGATAACAAAAGTGAGATTTAAAAAATGATATTTTAAAAAAGAAATTTTAAGAAATTAAAAAAATTATGAAAAAATTGACAAATTGTAAAAAATATATATTTTTTAAAAAAGAAAAACTAGATTTTGTATTTTGACAAGAAAAATTGAAAAGTTAGATAACAAAAGTGAGATTTAAAAAAATGATATTTTGAAAAAGAAAATTTTAAAAATTTTTAAAAAATTGTGAAAAAATTGACAAATTGTAAAAAAAATATATTTTTTTTAAAAGAAAACTAGATTTTGTATTTTGTCGAGAAAAATTGAAAAGTTAGATAATGAAAGTGAGATTTTGATTTTAAAAAAATGATATTTTGAAAAATAAAATTTTAAAAATTAAACAAAATTGTGAAAAAATTGTCAAATTGTAAAAAAATATATTTTTTAAAAAAGAAAAATAGATTTTGTATTCTGACAAGAAAAATTGGAAAGTACTTAGATAACAAAAGTTAGATTTTAATGATGTGTTGTATATCCTTACCGCCCATACGTTTCTCCATCCCATTTTTGGGCGGGGTATAAAAAATTGTGTAGATTTAAATCTTAAGTAGATCACACCATTAGAAAGAATGATAGTATAGTACCTCGCTATTAAAAATTATAAAGAGCCCATCGTAAGGTTTTAGTAATGTTTATCTGCAATCCAACTTGTTAATAATGTAAAGAAGATCTAGATGAAGGTAAACTACAAAGATCAAATTGATCCAAAACTTTTGTGGCCTTTAAAAGGCTTTTAATGGTTATTCATCATATTGTTTTGATTGGTATGGCCCACCTAAGATTATTTAGTTCTTATGATTTGAAATCATATCCTAAAATATGATGAAAAAATATATGGACGGTGTCGATATACATAAAATTTATCAAGGTGGGCCCTACACGGTTAGAGTAACACCCATGAAGGAGTTACCTAAAATAATGAAATGGTACTATAAGGTCACCTCATGGGAACTTCCCATGAGGTTAATCTGTGTACGCCCCACCATGATGTGTGTACAACATCAACACCATGCATTTGATGTGTCCCCTTTAAGTCCAAAAATCAGTCATATACGAAACTCAGGTGGGCCATAGCATCTAAAACTATGTGTGGCCCACCCAAGTCATGGATTGACTTTATTTTTAAGCTCATGGCCTACCATGGAATGGTGCATCTGACTGACGGGGCAGATCCAAAGTTCAAGTGGACCCACACCATAGAAAAGAGTGGGATGTGACACCCACTATTGAAACCTTCTTAAGGTCTGCCGCGATGTTTATTTGAGATCCAACCTGTTTATAAGTTAATACGGACATTGATGCGGTTGAAACTTGGTCTGACCCCTCATCCAAGTCGGACACACATAATGAGTGGGTTGGATATGTGAATCACATTTAGGCAGACCCAATATATGATTATGAATGTTTTAAGGAAACCCTTCTCTACTACATTTAGGTGAGTTACTCGTTATCCTTACCAGAGTAAACTCTGTGGGGTCCACTGTTATTTATTTATCTTATCAACTCCATTCATCTATGTTAACAGATAATTTGAGGTCTAAAGAACAAAAAGGAAGTATATCCAAAGCTTAAGTGGACCACACCACAGGAAATAGTGTGATTGAACCTCTGCCATTTAAAATTTCTTGGAGGCCATAGAAGTTTTGGATCAAGTTGATGTTTATGTTTTCTATTCATTCATATATTTTTGATATTATGAACAACCTTTAACTATTTTTGGACAATCTGATCAGTCCAGATTGAATAGTGAATAACTTCAGATGTTTAAATCAAAATTCACTCAAATTGTTGATCAATCTTGTTTGCCCAATATCTTTTTCATATGTAACATGATCGAGGTTAGTAACTAGTCAAATTGAGGGCAATGATCAGTAAAATAAAGTGAATGGACCAAACATGTAAAATGGGTCAAATATTCTAGTCAAAATTGTGACCCAACTTATTGACACCCTGAAACTCTAAGAATTAATATAAGTTTTGTAGGGCCCATCATGATGTGTGTCGAACATCAACACTGTGCATTTAATAGAAGTTTTAGATTAAGCTGATGTTTGTGTTTTCCCTTCATTCATATCTTTTTGATATTATGAACATGTTGGATGACAAACCTTACTATGGGCCCACCATAATGTATGGCCCTACGACCACTTTTTTTTTAAAAACTTTTGAACCAGTTGGATTTCAAATAAACATTACAATGGGCCTTAGGATAGTTTCAATGGTGGGAATCACCATCCTGTTGTTTTTTTATGGTAGGGTCTACTACAGATTTTTATCTGTCTCATTCTTTGGCTCGTGATTTAAAATGATATCTCAAAATGGATGGACGGCGTGGATTTAACAAATACATAAGTTTTTATATTTTTTAAATATTATATATATGGAAAAGGTTCTATTCGTCGAGCTCATGGGAACTCCCCATGAGGTCGAGCTGTGTGGGCCCCATCATGACGTGTGTCAAAAATCAACACCATGCATTTGATGGGTCCTCTTTAAATTATCGGATATCCCAAAAATCAGCCGTATAAAGAACTCCGGTGGGCCATACCATCTAAAATCATGTGAAGACATGCCTAAAACATATAAAAGCACTTGG
Source organism: Magnolia changhungtana (assembly GCA_030180095.1). Taxonomy (NCBI): domain Eukaryota; kingdom Viridiplantae; phylum Streptophyta; class Magnoliopsida; order Magnoliales; family Magnoliaceae; genus Magnolia; species Magnolia changhungtana. The sequence goes on from JASAUF010000676.1 coordinate 15,821,433, forward strand.
TGGGGCCCCACCTGAAATTTGGATGCATCTAAAACTTGGTATGACCCCTCATCCAAGTGGCACACACATAATGGATGGGCTAGATTTGTGATCCACATCTCTGTGGGCCTAAAAAATAATTACGAATGTTTTAATGGAGGGTAACCCCTCTCAACTTTTGTGTTCGGTGGTCTGTAGGCCCCACCATGATGTATGTGTTTCATCCATGCCGTCCATCTATTTTTATAGATCATTTTATGATATTACAAAAAAAAATGAGTTATATCCCAATCTCAAGTGGACCACATTACAGGAAAAAGTGTTGAATGAATGTCGACCATTAAAAACTTTTTGGGAGCCATAAAAGTATTGGATCAAGCTGGTCTTTGTTTTTTCCCTTCATCTGGGCCTTGATGACCTAATCAAAGATTGGATGTCAGATAAACAGTACAGTGGGCCTTAGGAGGATTTAAATGATGGATATCCAATCACTATTGTTTTCTTGTGGTGTGGTCCACCTAAGATTTATATCCCATTTATTTTTAAAACTAAGTTTAAAATTATATTTAAAAATGGATGAACGGATTGGATGAAACACATACATCATGGTGGGGCCCACAACCCACCGAACACCAGCCACGGGGCTGGTGTCAGCGGGAGTAGCCGATCCGTTCTACCCCAAAATCTAACTCCCCCGCGCCATCTCCCACAACTCCAAAAACCACCCCAAAATTTCTCTCGCGCGCCTGCCCGCCCCTCCCAAAACCCAAACCCTCTCTCCCTCTCTCTCAACCTCACTTTATACCTCTCTGTCTCTCACTCTCGCGCACCCTCTCTCTCTCTCTCTCTCTCTCTCTCTCTCTCTCTCTCTCTCTCTCTCCCTCTCTCTCTCGCTCTGTCTCGCTCTATTTCTCGGTGCTCTCTCTCTCGCACATCCTCTCTCTGTCTCTCTCGGTGGACCATGATCGAGGCTCCAACTCAAACAGGTATGTCTCTCTCTCTCTCTCAATCTCTATCAATCTCAATACCGATTGAAAAGATTTGGGGATTTAGGGATTTGGGGATTTGGGGATTTGTGGATTTCGGGATTTAGGGATTTGGGGATTTAGGGATTTGGGGATTTGAGGATTTGGGAATTTACGGATTTGGGGATTTCTATCTCCACTGTTTCATGCGGTCCACCTTGATGTATGTGTTGTATATCCATGCCATCTCTGTTTTGCCAGCCCATTTTAGGTAATGGCCCTGAAAATGAAGCCCATTGCACTACAGGAAACAGTGGAGATTGAATCCCCACCAATGAGAACTTCCTGCAGGCCACAGAGAGTTTTGTATGAGAATTGGATTGTGTACTGAGTAATCTCTGTGGGGTCCACATTGATTTATGTATTTTATCATCCCTGTCCATCCATTTTACGAGATAATTTTATGGCTTAAGCCTAAAAATGAAGTATATTCAAAGCTCAAGTGGACCATCCTATATTTGCTGTAAAAATAGGAATTGAGTGTTTAGATACTCCACTTCTATCGACATAACCAAATGGCAAACTAGGCTGAGAAAGAACTATATTAAACTTCTAAGACAACCAATCATAATTCATGAACAGTATTTGATAGTCCAGTAAAGTGTGACTGAAGATGTTCTCCTCACACATTGTTGATGATGCATGACTGATGACCTGCTTTACATATTACCAAACAAGTATTTTGCAATATCAGTATTCATATCAAAATTCCAGAAACTTTCTGTGTATTAAAATATAAAAAGTGCTTGTGCAACAAATCCTTGAACAACTATGTAGCATGTAGCTTATGCTATGTAGTGTAGCTTAGCCTTATCGCTACATAGCTCATGAAAATAGCTTGAGTTGTGTAGCCTACGCAACATGATAATTTGTATATGCTATTCACTACAAAGACATGGCTACATGCTATGTAGCTTACATTACAAATTATTTTTCACTACATTAAAATCAATAAATGTTTTCAATGATTTATTACATTTTTCTATTTTCAATCAAAATTAGTTAATCTTTTCAATGCTTTTAGTAAAATAATACAAGTAACTAATTCATGGCTTGGTTTTATTTTCAATTCTCCTTGGCAATATGCAAGTAACTAATTCCTCAACCATCTCATGGCCAACATCAATTTGAGTCAGCATAAACCTTTGGATCCTCTTTTTGAAAGGTATATTCACTCTAATCCAACTCCCAAGCCCGCAAATAAATTCAGCCCACAAATGTATTTCTTGCAATATTTTAAAATCTGAATGATATTTGTTACATTGCTAACAGTAACATTGTTTTCTAACATGTATGTATAAAACAAATTATTTGTTCCAAACAAGACATTTATGATAAAACAAATTATTTGTTCCAAACAGGACATTTATGATAAAACAAATTATTTGTTCCAAACAGGACATTTATCAAAGGAGCACTATCAGGTGATATTTAAGATTTTCATTATAAATAGATTAAGAGCTAATGATAATTATAAGTAGACTTGCAGCAAAAAATAAAGAATTTGATTTTTTTCAAAACATGGAAAGACTAATCAGTCCTACTTCTTGTAACTTCAGCCACTGCTTCAAATGGAGGGATTGCACAAAGATTTGGTTAGGGAGATTACTGATGGTGAACTAGCAGCTGCAACAAATATGAGAGCTACAAAGGTGAAAAGAAACATAAGGCGGTTGGTAAGATAAGATAGATTGACAGTACTTGTTTCAATTTTCTTGGATGGATGATGAATGTATTTGGGAATGTAAATGAAAATAAAAAAACTTATAATATATACATATATATGTTATCAATGGAGGATACCTTGTTTAGGGGGACATGAAATTCTTGTAGCTTATGGTATGGTGCCCCAATATTGGTTGTATGTTACTAGTATGCAGTAGATAATACTAGGTTCAATAGTAGATAATACTAGAGAATCCCTAAACCTAAACCTACACCATCTACTCCCAAACCTAAACCTAAACTTGAAAACCCAAACCTAAATCCGTACACAAACCCGAACCCGAACCTGATTACCTAAACCTAAACCTTAACCTATTCTCAATTCCCTAAACCTAAACCTACACCTAATCCTAATCTCAATTCCCTAACCTAAATCTAAACCTAAACTTGAAAACCCAAACCTAAACCCGATCCCAACCGTAACCCAATTTCTTAAACCTAAACCTTAACCTAAACCAAAACCTATGACCTAAAACCTAAATGTATTCTCAAATCTCTAAACCTAAACCTACACCTAATCCTAATCTCAACTCCCTAACGTAAACCTAAACCTAAACTTGAAAACCCATACCTAAACCCGATCCTGAACCCGAACCCGATTTTCTAAACCTAAACCTTAACCTATTCTCAATTTCCTAAACCTTAACCTATAACCTAACCTAAACCTAAACCTAAACCTAAGCCTAAAACCTAATCCTATGACCTAAAACCTAAATGTATTCTTAAATCTCTAAACCTAAACCTATACCTAATCCTAATCTCAACTCCCTAACGTAAACCTAAACCTAAACTTGAAAACCCATACCTAAACCTGAACCCGATTTCCTAAACCCAAAACCCTAAACCCTAAACCTTAACCTATAACCTAACCTAAACCTAAACCTATAACCTACACTTATAACCTAAACCTAAGCCTAAAACCTAAACCTATGACCTAAAACCTAAATGTATTCTCAAATCCCTAAACCTAAACCTACACCTAATAATAATCTCAACTCCCTAACCTAAACCTAAACTTGAAAACCCAAACCAAAACCCGATCTCGAAGCCGAACCCGATTTCCTAAACCTAAACCTTAACCTAATCTCAATTCCCTAAACCTATAGCTTATAACCTTAACCTAAACCTAAACCTATAACCTATAACTTATAACCTAAACCTAAACCTAAACCTAAATGTATTCCTAAATCCCTAAAGCTAAACCTACACCTAATCCTAATCTCAACCGCCTAACCTAAACCTAAACCTAAACTTAAACCCAATCCCCAACCTATAACCTAAACCTAAACCTTAACCTAAACCAAAACGAAAACTTATAACCTATAACCTAAACCAAAACCTATAACCTAAACCCGAACCCATTCTCAAATCCAAAACCTATAACCTAAACCTAAACATATAACCTAAACATATAACCTATAACCTAAATCAATACCTATAACCTAAACCAAAACCAAAACCTATAACCTAAACCCGAACCCATTCTCAAATCCCAAAACCTATAACCTAAACCAAAACCAAAACCTATAACCTAAACTCGAAACCCATTCTCAAATCCCAAAACCTATAATCTAAACCTAAACCTTAACTTAAACATAAACTAAAACCTATAACCTAAACCAAAACCATAACCTATAACCTAAACTCGAACCCATTCTCATATCCTAAAACCTTAACCTAAACCAAAACCAAGACCTATAACCTAAACCAAAACTAAAACCTTTAACCTTAACCCGAACCCATTCTCAAATCACAAAACCTAAACCTTAACCAAAACCTATGACCTAAACCCCATTCTCAAATCCCAAAACCCAAACCAAAACCAAAACCAAAACCTAAACCAAAACCTATAACCTAAACCCGAACCCATTCTCAAATCCCAAAACCTATAACCTAAACCAAAACCAAAACCTATAACCTAAACTCGAACCCATTCTCAAATCCAAAAATCTATAACCTAAACCTAAACCTAAACCTAAACCTAAACTAAAACTTATAACTTAAACCCGAACACATTCTCAAATCCCAAAACCTATAACCTAAACCTAAACTAAAACCTATAACCTAAACCCGAACCCATTCTCAAATCCAAAACCTAAACCTTAACCAAAACCTATAACCTAAACCCGAACCCATTCTCAAATTCCAAAACCAATAACCTAAACCTAAACCTAAACCAAAGCCTATAACCTAAACCAAAACAAAACCTATAACCTAAACCCGAACCCATTCTCAAATCCTAACACCTATAATCTAAACCTAAACCTTAACCTAAACATAAACCAAAACCTATAACCTAAACCAAAACCATAACCTATAACCTAAACTCGAACCCATTCTCACATCCTAAAACCTATAACCTAAACTAAAACCAAAACCTATAACCTAAACCCGAACCCATTCTCAAATCCCGAAACCTATAACTTAAACCTAAACCCATTCTCAAATCCCAAAACATATAACCTAAACCTAAACCTTAACCTAAACCAAAACCAAGACCTATAACCAAAACTAAAACAAAAACCTATAACCTAAACCCGAACCCATTCTCAAAACCTATAACCTAAACCTTAACCAAAACCTATAACCTAAACCCGAACCCATTCTCAAATCCCAAAACCAAAACTAAAACCAAAACCAAAACCAAAACCTATAACCTAAACCTAAACCAAAACCTATAACCTAAGCTCCGAACCATTCTCAAATCCCAAAACCTATAACCTAAACCAAAACCAAAACCTATAACCTAAACCCGAACCCATTCTCAAATCCAAAAATCTATAACCTAAACCTAAACCTAAACCAAAAGCTATAACCTAAACCCGAACTCATTCTCAAATCCCAAAACCTATAACCTAAACCAAAACCAAAACCTATAACCTAAACCCGAACCCATTCTCAAATCCATTACCTATAACCTAAACCTAAACCTTATCCTAAACCTAAACCAAAACCTATAACCTAAACCCGAACCCATTCTCAAATCCAAAACCTATAACCTAAATCTAAACCTTATCCTAAACCTAAACCAAAACCTATAACCAAAACCAAAACCAAAACCTATAAGCTAAACCGAACCCATTCTCAAATTCCAAAACCTATAACCTAAACCTAAACCTTAACCTAAACATAAACCAAAACCTATAACCTATAACCAAAACCAAAACCAAAACCAAAAGCTATAACCTATAACCTAAACCAAAACCAAAACCTATAACCTAAACCCAAACCCATTCTCAAATCCCAAAACCTATAACCTATAACCAAAACCAAAACCTATAACCCGAACTCGAACCCATTCTCAAATCCAAAACCCTATAACCTAAACCTAAACCTAAACCTAAACCAAAACCAAAACCTATAACCTAAACCTAAACCCGAACCCATTCTCCAATCCCAAAACCTATACTTATAACCTAAAACTATTCCCAAATCCCAAAACCTATAACCTAAACCTAACCTTTCCCTAAACCTATAACCTAAACTCAATTCCTTAAAGCTAAACCTACACCTAATCCTAATCTCAACTCCCTAACCTAAACCTAAACCTAAACTTGAAAACCAAAACTTAAACCCAATCCCGAACATGAACCCGATTTCCTAAACCTAAACCATAACCCATTCTCAAATCCAAAACCTATAACCAAAACTTACACCTAATCTCGAACATGAACCCGATTTCCTAAACCTAAACCATAACCCATTCTCAAATCCAAAACCTATAACCTAAACCCGAACCCATTCTCAAATCCAAGAACTTATAATTAACCTAAACCTATAACATATAACCTAAATCAAAACATATAACCAAAATCAAAACCAAAACCTATAACCTAAACCCAAACCCATTCTCAAATCCCAAAACCTATAACTTAAACCTAAACCTAAACCTTAACCTAATCCTATAACCTAAAATCAAATCCCTAAACCTTAACCTATAACCTATAACCTAATCTAAACCTATTCTTATAACCTAAAACTATTCCCAAATCCCAAAACCTATAACTTAAACCTAACCTTTTCCCTAAACCTATAACCTAAACTAAATTCCCTAAACCTAAACCTACACCTAATCCTAATCTCGACTCCCTAACCTAAACCTAAACTTGAAAACCAAAACTTAAACCCAATCCCGAACATGAACCCGATTTCCTAAACCTAAACCATAACCCATTCTCAAATCCAAAAACCTATAACCAAAACTTAAACCTAATATTGAACATGAACCCGATTTCCTAAACCTAAACCATAACCCATTCTCAAATCCAAAACCTATAACCTAAACCCGAACCCATTCTCAAATCCAAGAACTTATAATTAACCTAAACCTATAACATATAACCTAAATCAAAACATATAACCTAAATCAAAACCAAAACCTATAACCTAAACCCAAACCCATTCTCAAATCCCAAAACCTATAACCTAAACCTAAACCTTAACCTAATCCTATAACCTAAAATCAAATCCCTAAACCTTAACCTATAACCTATAACCTAACTTAAACCTATACTTATAACCTAAAACTATTCCCAAATCCCAAAACCTATAACTTAAACCTAACCTTTCCCTAAACCTATAACCTAAACTAAATTCCCTAAACCTAAACCTACACCTAATCCTAATCTCGACTCCTAACCTAAACCAAAACTTGAAAACCAAAACTTAAACCCAATCCCGAACATGAACCCGATTTCCTAAACCTAAACCATAACCCATTCTCAAATCCAAAACCTATAACCAAAACTTAAACCTAATCTTGAACATGAACCCAATTTCCTAAACCTAAACCATAACCCATTCTCAAATCCAAAACCTATAACCTAAACCCGAACCCATTCTCAAATCCAAGAACCTATAATTAACCTAAACCTATAACATATAACTTAAATCAAAACATATAACCTAAATCAAAACCAAAACCTATAACCTAAACCCAAACCCATTCTCAAATCCCAAAACCTATAACCTAAACCTAAACCTTAAACTAATCCTATAACCTAAAATCAAATCCCTAAACCTTAACGTATAACCTATAACCTAACCTAAACCTATACTTATAACCTAAAACTATTCCCAAATCCCAAAACCTATAACCTAAACTCAATTCCCTAAAGCTAAACCTACACCTAATCCTAATCTCAACTCCCTAACCTAAACCTAAACCTCAACTTGAAAACTCAAACTTAAACCCAATCCCGAACCCGAACTCGATTTCCTAAACCTAAACCTTAACCTATTCTCAATTCCTTAAACCTAAACCTAAACCTAACATAAACCTAAACCTCAACCTAAACCTAAAACCTAAACCTAAGCCTAATACTTAAATGTACTCTCAAATCCCTAAACCTAAACCTACACCTAATCCTAATCTCAACTCCCTAACCTAAACCTAAACCTAAACTTGAAAACCCAAACCTAAACGCGATCCCGAACCCGAGCCCGATTTCCTAAACCTATACCTTAACCTATTCCCAATTCCCTAAACCTATAGATTATAACCTAAACCTAAACCTTAACCTAAACTTAAACCTATAACCTTAACCTAAACCAAAACCTATGACCTAAAACCTAAATGTATTCTCAAATCTTTAAACCTAAACCTACACCTAATCCTAATCTCAACTCCCTAACGTAAACCTAAACCTAAACTTGAAAACCCATACCTAAACCCGATCCCGAACCCGAACCCGATTTCTAAACCTAAACCTTAACCTATTCTCAATTTCCTAAACCTTAACCTATAACCTAACCTAAACCTAAACCTAAACCTAAGCCTAAAACCTAAACCTATGACCTAAAACCTAAATGTATTCTCAAATCCTTAAACCTAAACCTACACCTAATCCTAATCTCAACTCCCTAACCTAAACTCAAAACCTAAACTTGAAAACCCAAACCTAAAACTGATCCCGAATCCGAACCCGATTTTCTAAACCTAAACCTTAACCTATTCTCAATTCCTTAAACCTATAGCTTATAACATAAACCTAAACCTTAACCTTAACCTAAACTTAAACCTGAACCTATAACTTATAACCTAAATATATTCTCAAATCCCTAAACTTACACTTACACCTAATCCTAATCTCAACTCCCTAACCTAAACCTAAACCTAAACTTGAAAACCCAAACCTAAACCCGATCCCGAACCCGAACCCGATTTCCCAAACCTAAACCTTAACCTATTCTCAAATCTCTAAACCTAAACATAATCCTAATCTAAACTCCCCAACCTAAACCTAAACCTAAACCTTAACTTGAAAACTCAAACCTAAACCCAATCCCGAACCCGAACCCGAATTCTTAAACCTAAACCTTAACCTATTCTCAAATCCCTAAACGTACACCTACACCTAATCCTAATCTCAACTCCCTAACCTAAACCTAAACCTAAACTTGAAAACCCAAACTTGAACCCGATCCCGAACCCGAACCCGATTTCCTAAACCTAAACCTATTCTCAATTCCCTAAACCTATAGCTTATAACCTAACCTAAACCTAAACTTATTTATATGTATTATGCGTAGATGAATGTAATGTGAATAAGATTGTTTGTGTTTGTATGGATGTAGTTTATGTTTGGATGGATTTATGTAGTTTGGGTTTAGATGGATGTGAATGTGAATGTGATGAAATATATTCTATAACAGGTGTATATCAGGAAGATTGTGTTTGGATGGATTTACGTAGTTTGGGTTTATATGGATGTGAATATGAATGTGAATGTGATAAAATATATTGTATAACAGGTGTATATCAGGAAGATTGTGTGTTTAGATGAATTTACGTAGTTTGGGTTTAGATGGATGTGAATGTGATGAAATATATTGTATAGCAGGTGTATATCAGGAAGATTGTGTGTTTGGATGGCTTTACGTAGTTTGGGTTTAGATGGATGTGAATGTGATTAAATATATTGTATAACAGGTGTATATCAGGAAGATTGTGTGTTTGGATGGATTGATGGATGTGAATGTGAATGTGATGAAATATATTGTATAATAGGTGAATATCAGGAAGATCGTGTGTTTGGATGGATTTACGTAGTTTGGGTAATGAATGTGAATGTGATGAAATATATTGTATAATAGGTGTATATCAGGAAGAAGACTAGGTCAAATTTGTTCCTTCAAGGGTCATAAGAGATGGTCTATAGCAGTCCTTTAAAAGGACGGTCCATGACCGTCCTTTTAAAAGACGGTCTATAACCGTCCTTTGAAGGCTCAAACGAGACGGTCCATGACAGTCCTTTTAAAGGACGGTCCATGATCGTCCATTTAAAGGACGGTCTATCGTTGTCCTTTGAAGGCCCATAAGAGACAGTTTATGAGTCTTTTTTAAGGACGGTCCATGACAGTCCTTTTAAAGGACGGTCCATGGCCGTCCTCTTTGGGCTCATAAGAGACGGTCTATGACAGTCCATTTTAAGGATGGTCCAAGACCGTCCTTTTTTAGGACGGTCCATAACCGTCTTTTTTTCGTCAATAAGAATGACGGCTTTCAACCGTCCTTTAAGTAATAGGACACGTCAAAATTTGACTGCCTATGTGACGGTCCATGACCGTCCTTTTTGGTCATTTGAGACGGTTTTGGACCATCCTTTTTTCGCTATTTTGGCGTAGTATGGTATGATAACAGAGGAAAAATACGGAGAAAGGTCCACCTCGAGAGCTGCTCTCTCCACCTAGTTCTTTTGTTTCTCATACATTGTAGTGGGGTATGAATGTCTGCCATTCGTAGCCACTGTCCTGCATATTTCAAGAGGACTCACTTCAGCTCGGTTGTCGCCACAATCAGTCATCACATTCGTAATAGTTGGAGAAATAGACCAAATTTCAGGTGGTAAATTCTCCTTACCACACGCCTAGCACTTATCATGAAATTGTTCCTGAGACTGTAGATCCTTCATGGAGATAATAGAGGATTTACTATATTCAGCTGTTGGGTTATTCCTACTCCTCAAATCATCAAGTAATATCATGTCCAAATGGCTAACCGATAAAACAATGCTCTGTTGTTGTTGTTGCTGCTGGACATAAGGCTGCATTCCACACAACATGTCAACCTCACCTTGACTGACAGGTACATGAAGTTGCTACAGACAAGCCTGATAACTTTCCACACGATGTTCCCCCATTGAAGTTTCATCCTTTCTTGAGAAATCTATAGTTGAGGCTAACCGAGGACAAGAATCAGTTAGGAGTTCTACGGTTGAGGCTAGCAGAGGACTAGAATCTGTTAGGGGTTCCTGAAATGAGATAATGCCATCAGATGCCTCAACTACCATAGCTGCCATTCCTGGAGTGTTGATAGTGTTACTGACGCTGGCATGTTTTGTGGCACAAACATTTCCACAAACACCTGATACGCCTGGATCCCCTGTACTTACTATGTCTTTTATTCCCAAGTCCACATAGATAGTGTCTTCAGGAAGTAGTGTTTCACCAGTCCCCAAAATGGCTTTATCACCTATTATGACATTGTTATTAGTGCAAGCATCTGACTGTATTCCGACTGTCCCCTTACTAGAGTCTTCTACCCTCTCTGGAACATTTCCACAAATAGTTGATGGGCGCCTAATTTCACCATGAAATCTTTTAAGAACATAATCTCTGGTGCTTTCTTTTAATGGTTGGTAGATGGAAGAAGAGCTTCCGGAGTTGAAAAGAGGTTCCATTTCCGCCATGATTGGATATATTTTCCCAAATACCTTTAACTGTAACACTTGCTAGAAAGAGACTCCCGGTTTTGGAATGATTTTAATCCGAGCAAACGCTTGGAAGTAGCCAAATCTCGAGTTTGAGTCTATTTGAATGATCTTCCCAAAATAGCTAGCCAGATCAAGAATGGCCGATTTAATCCATGCATGGGCTGGAATACCGAACAGTCTGACCTAGACACCATCTCCTCCAATCACATTTTCTGGAAACCATTTTTCAATCGATTGGAGCCCCATTTCCAAATGTAATGAGTAATTTTTACTGAAGGCTTCCATCTCAGCAATTGATCTAAATGTAATCAGGAATTTGGTAGGGGATATCCACACTACCTCTGCATCCAAATTTCTCAACGGACCAAAGAGTTTATCAATGTGAACATCTTGGGCCATCGCTGTTCCGACCATAGCGAGATTTAGCCGCTGGAGACGGTTCGCCACTGCACTCGGATCAGCAATGGTGGTAAGCTCTAAAATCATTTTCATCTTATTAGTTGGGCCCTGTGTTCCCTTGGTGATAGCATTCAGAAAACTTGGATCTAAATCATGCTTTTCTTGCTGGTGGATGGGGGAAGCCGCATGTGGCGTGGCTACCCTAGATCTCAATTGCCCTTTTGCCCATTCGACACAAGCCACCCTACCATCAATCCGTCGTTCATGAAGACAATGTATAACATTTAGAGCATCCTATTTATAGCAGAAATGAATGAACGCGAATCCACGAGATCGATTGAGTTGTCGATTCCATGGAATAAAGACATCCCTTATTTTCCCATAACGGCCGAAAATCTGAAGCAGGTCGTCTTGCGTGGTATCGAAAGTAAGATTTACGGCAAAGAGGGAGAAAAGAGAGTTTGAAGGCCAAGATTTTCGGGTGGAAACCCTCTCCCACGGACTCTTCCGAGCTCCATCTCCAAATTGTAGGCGCTCTCGCTTTTGCTCTCGTTCCCTTTCCTCCATAGATACGTTTCAATCTATTAAACAGATGTGACATCCGAACATTCCCATAAGTTGGTCAACAAGAAAGGTTCAAAGCTCACGAGAAGGTAAAAAAGAACGACCAAGAACAGAAGTCCACAACACTTCCTTTAAATCTCAAGAAGGAGAATGAAAAGAAGAAGCAAAAAAAGACTAACATAATCTGCTTCATCTGTAGAAATTTCAGTTATTATGCCCGACAGTCTGCCTATAAAAAGACGGTAATTCCTAAGTCACTAGATACTTTGTACATAGGCGTTTGTTCTGAAATCCTTTCCATTAATACTATTTCTAATGAATGAATTTTGAATTCAGATACAACAAAGAACGTGGCACGAAGTCGTCGAGGAGTCGAGGAATTTCGACCTGTAGCCAAGGGAAGTTATAAGGTGTATATGGGAAATAACGCTGTTGAAGACGTACTAGGGATTGACGTTTATCATCTTTGTATGCACATAGAGCGAACAATAATTCTCCATGATACTCTTTATGCACCGGGTATGCGTCGAAATTTAATTTATGTTTCTAGGTTATTATTTGATGGTTTTAATATTTGTTTTTTCGGTACATGAGTTTCCTTGAGACTAAATAACCTCATCTATGCATGAAAAAATTTAATTTTAGATTTATTTATTATGTACATAAATAGTGATAATGCACTTCTTGCTTTATCTGCTATGTCGAATGAAACTATAGTATCTAAATCTTTAAAATGGCACGCGAGGTTAGGTCACATCGGAAAGGATCATATGACAAGACTAGTACGTTTTGATCTGTTAGATACCTTATCTAAAGTTGATTTGTCATTTTGTGAACATTATGTGTTCGGGAAGAATTCGAAGAAACCATTTCCTAAAGCGGCTACATCAAAGGGCCCACTAGAGATAATTCATTCAAATATATGTGGACCCTTTAATGTACATGCCAGAAATGGATGTGAATACTTTGTCATTTTCATTAACGATTACTCGTGCTATGGATATGTGTATATCATCTCACATAAATCTGAGGCTTTTGATTGTTTTCTTAACTATAAAGTTGAGGTAGAAAATCAGCTTGAGAAAAAGATTAAAATCTTTCGATCTGATAGAGGTGGCGAGTATACATTTAAAACGTTTAAATCATATTATGAAAATATTGGCATTGTTCGGCAGTACAAAATGGCTTACACTTCACAACAAAATGGTGTTGTAGAGAAAATGAATAGGACACTATTGGACATGGTTAGATCGATGATGGCACAAGCCAATCTTTCTACCACATTCTGGGGAGATGCACTGTTAACAGCCGTTTACGTCCTTAATAAAGTCTCATCAAAATCAATTCCTAAGATCCCATATGAGATGTGGTCTAGGAGGATTCCTACTCTAGCCTACCTACGACCTTGAGGATCTTCGGGATATGTTTTGCTGCCTACTCCGCATAGAGGTAAACTTGATAGTAAAGCCATTGAATGCGTGTTCATAAGGTACCACACACATTTAAAAGGATATGTTCTAATTTACTAGGATCATGGACGATAGATTGAGATAAAATTTCAGGACGTGACCTTCGTCGAAGATAGATACCGTAGCGAATGAAGCAAAAAGTTAGAATGAAACTTTTTGAAATACGCAATGTATCTCAGGAGAGTGGGAGTTCTGCTTCTCAAAATGATAATGCTCCTATAATTTATCGGGACAGTGGGAGAACATCAAAGAAGGATCCTAAGTTAGTTGAAGCGAAAGAGGATTGATTCTCCAAATATACTTAGATATTAAGGGGCAGACATTCTCGTACATTATGGTTGATGATGATGAACCTGATCTTATTAGGATCATTATTATCTTCTAACTTGACCGATTGGATGACTGTTATAGACGAAAAGATCACTTCTATGGAGAAGAATAAAGTCTAGGAACTTGTAAATCTGCCTTCCAATTACAAAGCGATAGGTAATAAGTGAGTACTAAAGATCAAAAGGAAGACATATGGTACAGTGGACAAGTACAAAGCATGATTAGTTGTTAAAGGTTTCATACAGAAAGAAGGTATTGATTACGAGGAGACTTTTTCACATGTTGCAAAGTTCTCATCAATCCGCATGATCTTTTCCATTATCGTAAGTTTAGTTATATCAAATGGATGTAAAAACCACATTCTTAAATGGTGACTTAGATGAAGAGATATATATGCAACATCCCATAGGTTATATGAACAAAAAACATCCAAAGAAAGTTTGCAAATTGTTGAAATCTATCTATGGGTTGAAGCAATCTTCAAAACAGTGACACATAAGGTTCCACTTAGCCATTACTACTTTTAGATTCACAATGTGTGAAGAAAATCATTGTGTATACATGAAACGGTCTGGAAGATCTTTTCTGATACTATCTCTATATGTAGACGATATCCTGTAGTTGGTAATGACATACAATTGTTGATATTGACTAGAGATTGGCTATTCTCAAACTTTGAGATGAAAGATCTTGGTGAAGCCAACTTTATTCTTGTGGTAAAAATCATCAGGGATCGTCCTAAAAAATTTTTAGGCTTGTCTCAAGCCACATGTATATAAAAGATCTTAGAACAGTTCAGGATGAAATTTTTAAAAGTTGTTGAAACCCTTATGGTTTTTAAAAGTTAGATAGAAAATCGTGTCCCCAGACTAAAGCTGAAAAATTAGCCATGTCCTCAGTACCGTATGCAGGCACAGTAGGGAGCTTAATATATGTTATGCTTTACATCAGACCGAATATTAGTTATACGGTTGGCATAATCAGCCGTTATCAGAGTAACCCGAGACAGTCTCATTGGTAAGCCGTCAAACGTATATTCTACTATCTCAGAGGAACCAAAAACCTAATGTTGTGTTATGAAGGCACAAGTCTCGAGTTCAAAGGATATTCTGATGCTGCTTAGGGTAATGATGCCGACGAAGAAAAGTCTACTTCAGGATATGTATTCTTACTCGAAGGAGGAGTTATCTCATGATCGAGTAAGAAACAGACATCCATAGCTCTTTCATCTATGGAGGTTGAGTACATTGCATGTTATGTTATAGTTCAGGAGTGTGTATGGGTTTACAAATTTTTACTAGGTCTGGGTGTTATACTGAGTGTTCGGCAGCATATATCGCTAAAGGTAGACAATACTTCTGCCATTGACTTGGCAAAGTACCTTAAACATTGCCAGAAGTCCAAGCACATTGAGATCAAGTATCATTATGTCTGTGATCAAGTGAGAGATAAGATAGTCACCCTCAACGACATTTCTACTAAGGAAATGATGGATGATTCCATAACAAAATCTATAGCCATAGATCTATTTCAGGTTCACGTCAGGCAGATGGGATTGAGGCAAGCTTGAGTGATATGGTTGTATTTAGTACCTTTGATCTTTCATAAATGAATAACACATTCCATTTATTTGGTATTGAGTACTTATATTAACTAGGTAAGTAGAGCATTAGCATTTACCATGAGTTCATATATAATTTCTATTTTTGTCAGTAGGCTAGTCACCCACTCGCACGAGTTGACCAACCTTTAATGTACAAGAGAGGTACATTTGGGGTGATGTTCATACAATGAGGCATGAACTTCTCTTTATTGTGAATAATAAAGGATGAGGATATGAGTGAGTCGTATCCACCTATAATCTTAAAATATTAAAGATGAGACTGATAAAATCGAATAACATAATCGCGCACCATTCCTTTTCATGTGATCAATGTTATGGCCTGAATTAATAGCCAGGTTGTGAGGTTATGAAATGAGTCATACCTCATGTAGAATGACTTGCGTATTGTAGACCTGACATACACATAGTATTGTCTACTTTATGATATGGATTGTAGCCACGTGCTCGGACATTTTACCTACAGATTGCTTTGATTCGATCTAATCATTGCAACATGCGAGTAGCCAATCCCGTTGGTGACTCTTTATGTCCTTAACTACCCTCTCTTCTTGTGTATAAGAGGATGAGATTGAGTGTTGCTACTTTAGTATACTATGATGAAAGGTCCTTGATTGGCCAGACTCTGTTATGCTAGGAAAGCGGCTTGATTGATTCCAAATTACACATCTACGTGGAGAAGATCTCGTGACAGCTACACTAAGTTTCTAGAATTATAAATACGCACTTGAAGACTTATCCGCTAGAAGTATCGAGTTACTTTTATTACACTTTTGCAAACAATATTCTTTCTTAAAAGTATATATAAGTATTGCTTTAAATTGATTTTAATCGAAGTTTGTGAAAAATAGAGTTTTAAGAATAACTCGATAAGTTGGATAAGTATGTATGTTGGCCGAGTACTTTAGATCGGGAGTTAACTCCATTCGATGTGGTCATGTAGACTAGGATATGCATTACAATGCTTGGGTTATTAAGTACTAGTTAGGTGGTCACTTAGTACTTTAACACCCGTGAGAAGATTATGGTGATCTAGTTGGTCCTACGCTTCTGATTCTTTTGATCATGATGTTTGATTTTGATTATTATTAGGCGAGTTAGATGGACAAATTTTGTGCCTATCCCACAATGTGATTGAGTGGGAGGTGTTGGACATATGCCAGTGGGGCCCACTGGTGGGTAATCACTAGTGAGTAGGTCCCATGAGTTTAGGCCTCTTCCATTGCGGATGAATTTCAAATTCAAGTTTGAATTTGGATTTAGATAGGGAGATAGGGATAAGACCAGATAATATCTAGTCTCATCCAAACTCCCATCATTTCCTATAAATAAGATAAGGCTCTCTCGTGAAAAGATATTAAGGAATAACGAGAGTAAAAAGATGAATAGTGATTTATAGAAATTTGTCCGCTATCTATACCATAGAATTAGAGGAGTGATTAGATCCATTTGCTCTAGTAGTGGATAGGTGGGCCGCTTGATTTGGACCGTTCATTTTCGGCTTTGTGAAGGTTCCATATCATGTAGACCCTCAGATCTTGAGGGCTCACACTTCCGCACTTTCTATCAGTATGATCATCTGAACCAACCATCCAGTGGACACTTACATTGATGGACCACAAATATTCAAAACTTCCTTTGACTGGATTACTCAAACCATCAAATAAATAAAACTTTATGAAGGAATGTGCGCTATTACCAACTTTTGTCATTTAGCATCATGTGTAACACAGATTGCATGAAAAGTAAAATTGTGAAAATAGTGAGACTTTTCTTTTCTTTCTTTTTCTCTTTGTTTTTTCTTTTTTTTAAAAAAAAAAAATCTTTTATCATGTCTCATTCATTGTCAAATTTACAACTTATAGTTTGTTACAAAAAGATGAATAAGCGAGGCCTAAACATCGAAGGAATGGATTAAACAAAAGCTAAAAGAGTCAAAGTAAAACAAGTGACAAGATGCATCTAGATTTAGATAGTTTGGCAAAATGCCTATATTATATGAGTTAACAATATAGAATTTTCTTCTACACATATCAACAAGACAAAGAAGAATACAAAGCTTGTCTCTCCCACTTGTACAAGGAATCCCCACTAAAGCATAGTGGAGTTGCCTTCCATGATAAGGTGAGACTGGATAACATGTGTAAGGGTTGATGGGAGTTTGGGTGTCCGTATGTTATAAGGTGGTTTGTTTAAGTATATGATAGGAGGTTGCAACATTTTATTTTATTTTTTTAAACGTCTTGGGGCCTCCCATATGTGAAAGACAATAATAATAAAAGAAAAGAAAAGAAAAGAAATATAATAATAATAATAATAATAATAATAATAATAATAATAATAATAATAATAATAATAATATGAAAACATTATCTTTTTGTAAGTGCTACACGAAAAAACATAAAGAATGGCACCTCAAATAGTTTAAAAGATGGCCAAGTCATTTTGAAAGTGAGCTAGAGATATACAAGGAATGATGGGGATCTCTCCCACTAGGAGACATCATCTCTCACCACTTTAACATTATCTAGTCCATATATGTCATTTCTAAAGCCATAACATAGAAGCACAAAACCTCATATTGTGACGTAAGGATGAACGTGATGAGGTCGATCACCGTCTTCCTCAAGGATAACTACTTCAAATCCACAAAGCTTCTCTGAACTCCTCACAGAGATTTCTTGAATCAATGAGGAAAAATAGAAACTACAAATAATTCTAGAAAGTCGAAATAAATTTATTGATGATTGATAGATGAAATAAATGAGTCTACAGCCCTTTAAATAGGGATACTAAGACTTGGAAGAAGTTTAGGAATTAAACCACAACTAAAACTCCCTAAAAGTCATAACTTAACTATAAATAGTAAATTTACTATTTATAGTAATTGTCCTATTTGACTTGACCACGTTATTCTCCTAATTATTCTAAGTACTTTTCATGTTGGAAACAACTCCTAAAGTTCAACGGATGAAAAGTTACAATCAAACCAAAACTTATTAAAAATAGTAAAAACGGAAATAAGCAGGAAATTCGACCATCGATCTAATAGAATCTAACAAAATTTCCAAATGGTAGGTTGGTTGGCTAAATTACCCCGTCCTACCATAAAATCATATATGGCAAGTCGAATAACTCCTTCTGGTTTACGAGATATGCCTGTTTTAAGGTTTTGACGATCTTGATGACTTCCGCCTCCAATCTAGCCTTCTTTGGTCCATCTTGGACATGAAAGTGTTTGCAACCCACTCTACATCAGTCCCCACCACTTCAAAAGAACTCGTCCTTGAGTTCTTTTGCTGCTTCGGTTCTTGATACTTGGTATGGTGCGCCGTAATGATACCTGAATCAAAAGTTATGATCAATTTAAGGTCCACCTTTTTTGGTCCAACCATGCTAGGAATGTATCTTTGATACATTCTACATTAGACCCCTCTACTTGAAAAAAACTCAAACTCAAGTTACTCTAGGGACTTGGCTCATGATTCTGAGATAACTTTTGATGCCAATGTTCACAACCCCAAGTGTAGGGTCGCGATGTAGTAATAATCTCGGTAAGACCGAGGTCGAATCCACAGGGATTGAACTTGTGTGTCTTCCGAAAGCAATTAGAACTAGAACTAGAAAAAAATGAAAACCTAACATGGACTACTTGAGAGAGTAATTGTGATAAAAGTAATTAAAACTAATGAAATTAAAGGTGGTAACTATGGTGTCAAGGATCCACTTGTAGCAATTGGGAAGCTACCTTGCAATGATTTAAGGACACAACTGGAATCAGAGTCCTATCATATCCAATTGGTAAGAAGAGATTTATCAGATCTTTGAACTTCTCATGGATCTAATCATCAAAGAATGAGAGTGATCAAGATTTGGAAGTGATTCTGTCACAAAACAATGCCCAGGAGACAAGGTAAACAACAACAATATACCAAACTCATAACCAATCATAAGAAAATTGAGAAGATTAGGAGGATTCCATCACCCAACCATGCCCATGAGACAATGGTGAATAATGGGATTGTCTAATTTCACAATCTTAATATATGAAAAGAAGATATCTCAAGCTATCGCAGATCTATTGTAATTTGAGTCACAACAAACCATTAAAAATTAAAAATATTCCTTCATAATCAAACTAGAATCCAAGAGATTTCAATAAACATGAATCAAAGCATAGAAAAACACTCCATCACGCTACAAGCTTCATCTCGTAGCCCTAGCTAAGAGGTTTAGCCTATCATGGACATGATCAACTAAAAACTCTTTAAAAAAAAAAAAACCAAAGGAAGAAAAATAAAGAAGAAGGAGAAGAAAAACTCCTGGCAATCGTCTGCTTCTCTCTCTCTCTCTCTCTCTCTCTCTCTCTCATCACGTCCGATAATGCCCACGTTTGATCTCCACGTCCAAATCTGGGGCGGTGGAATGAAATTGGTGAGGCGAGGCGGTGTGAGCAACTCCTTTACGCAGCACCTTGCATGCGAATCGGACTGCACAATAACACAAGGCAACCTGCATTTTTAACTTGATTCTTAGGATGGTGAAGGCCTGACTATGATTCCATATTCATGGATGGAGTCGTCCCCATCTTTCTAAGACATTGGATGGTCTGATCACCTCCATGATCACGCAATGCCCAGGAAAGTCAGAAGCATCTGAACGTGCATAACCTTTACGCAACTTGCGCTGGGATGCTCGGTGGGCTCCATAGTGATGTTTTAAGAGAAATCCAACTCCGTTTATTAGATTCCTGGAGAAATTTTAGTTGGAAAGGGGTGATTTTGGTCGAGTTTGATGTGGCCCACTGTATCAAATCTTCTCATTGTTCATCTGCATTTTCTAGCGATCTATGTGTGTACACGTGCATGGGGCCAAAAGGACTCCTTGGCTAGGGTCGTGTCCACCTCTTGAGTTGAGTGGGCAGTCTGGATCATTGAGATGATCCACGGTGGTGGCCCACTACCGATCACAGCGTCCGCACCTTACGGACATTGTGTATTTACAGAAGTCGGGTCGAGTCAACGACCTTTGATCAACCTTAGCAATCCGGTGCGATGCGGGAGTGCACTAGCTGTGCACTCCCACATGTACATGTGGGGTCCACTGTGATGTATATGAAAAATCCGCTACGTCCATCCGACTTCATATCTAATTTTAAGGGTTGATACCAAACTTAAAGCATATCCAAAGATCAGGTGGGCCCCAAATTGATGATTTATGGGTTGATCTATCCATTGAGCCACTTCTATAAGGATCCAAGGGATAAAATTCGACGTGTAAGGTTAATTTAGGATCCTCAGGCCAGATATAAAGTTTCGACCCAAACGGATAATGGAAACCCTGTGATCTTGTATTCGGGACTATTTTCAGGCTTTTTCATCTTCAATTACTTGATTTTCTCGGACCTTTGACATGTGAATTCTTCGATCTTGGTCCCCTAAAATTTGTCCCTTACCTTGGTGATTTGTGAGAATCACATCTATGCCTTTAGTACATTTTTTTAATCCAATCTCTTAAATTCACCTTGTAAACAAAACATGATTAAAATAAGACGTTAAACATTATCATGTTTGTAAAACCATGTGATAAATGGGGTCTAATATGCAATATTTGACTCTCAACAACCGATGTTTATTAGACCTTTTCTTGTAATTGGCATTAGGCTCTTGAGCTGACATAATACATGTATTCATGCTCTCCTTGACTTGACTAATATGGATTAGTTCATTTACTTGTGCTTGTAAGATTTGACATTCTTTCTGATTCGCCCGACAGTGAGGGCAGTCGGGCAAGCTATCTGTAACAACCCGAATCTTCAGGACCCGAGTATGCAACCCGTGTCCCAAAAACCCGAGTGTTAACCTTAAAGGATGGTCAGATATGATATTTTTCTTTTATCAGAGTAAGTAAATGAGCGTAGTGTGGACAAATCGACATAAAGAAAAATTTCATTATTATTCAAATATACAAGAAGCTGCCCATAATGACTTATATAAACCAATGTCTCTGAATTTATCAAGTACAAGATTTACAAGCATTTAATACATGAAGAATAGCAGAAAACATATAAATATAAGCCTCAAGGCGATGCAGCTCCTCCAGGCAAATACAGTCATGCATCCCAAGTGGTCGTACCCTGCTCCTCATCAAGTCTGAACATACATATCACTAAAGCCACCTGTACTACCTGTATGATTGTATATTTGATGGATGAGTGGCCAACTCAATGTGAATTCTCCTCAAGATTACACACCGCCGCATTAGGTAAGCATAGTTATAAAA
Organism: Magnolia changhungtana; assembly: GCA_030180095.1. Taxonomy (NCBI): domain Eukaryota; kingdom Viridiplantae; phylum Streptophyta; class Magnoliopsida; order Magnoliales; family Magnoliaceae; genus Magnolia; species Magnolia changhungtana. Next base: position 15,843,541 of record JASAUF010000676.1, read on the forward strand.
CATCCAGATAATCAAAACAGAGTAAATGCAGTCTTTTTAAATGCATGGATGCGTGAATGCAATCATCGCCCCAGGGATGCTCATCTGTGCGACAGTGGGCCGACACCCATGCAATCATCGAACCTGGAAAACATCAACCAGTTGGAATCATAGAACTTGGGAAATATCAACCAGTCGGAACGTGCCATGTATGCATAATTAGCCAAGTCATTATTAGTCCATTTACAACCAGCCAATTTAGATAAGCTCAATGGTCACTACGGGGAGCACATGGCCCAGCGTAGGCCGACAGCTCAGGCATAGTGTCTCATTCCACCATCCTTGGCTCATGAGACTACCACCTTAGGATGTTTAATAGTACCCCATCGACTAGTGGTCAATCATATTACAATATATAGGGCTTACCATCGCATGGTTGCACGGTGTAAAACGTCGAACCCATATAGGAAAAATATCAAGTAAAACCACGTAGGGCGAGTACCAAAATATGCCACATAGGGCGAATATCCAAAACTATACGATAAAGATCATCCTTAAAAACCATTGGGCACAACAACCCTGGATGGTAGGCCTACATCAATGATCCAACTAGACCACCACGCAATAACCACTATGTCGAAGGTCCATTACGATCACAACCAGTCAGGTTACATCCCAAGTATGGGTGTACATTTATAGGTGAGGGTTTCCCACTAATGTACCAGTTCAAAGTCTATAAGCAATACACAAGCATGAATAATTATACAGGATGAACATTAAGCTGGCAATATAGCAATTCAATTTCCACCAGCTAACACATGTGATTATAAGAGAGATATCAATTATGAATTTAAATAAAAACTATAACTTAAGCTAATGAGAAGATGGAAAGCTCAAGGGGAAGAATCATCACCTTATACTTGAATCGCTAACTGACGTTGCTAAGAAGTGCGTGCACCCTCAAAGTTGAGTCCTACCATAGATTGTGAAGTTATACATGAGATCAATGTTCTACCAAGTGTCTATGGTCAAGATTCATACGACCTATGGTTTAGGTCACTTAGGTCTAGGATTTCACCCTAAAGTTTAGGTTTAGGTTTAGATTTTTGGATTAAGTTTTCATTTGATGTAATAACGGTATTGATGATATTGCTAACTTAAAATAATAATTTAATAATGGCTAAATAACAACAACACCAACTATTACATTATAATATAATATTAGTTAGACTTTCTAGTTAACAGCATTAAAATAACTCTAATCATTATGACAGGTAGGAATAACACCACAGTAATTAATGGCAAAAGAGGTGAAAACTCTTACCAATGCTAACTCGGTTCCGAATCGAGTTGACTCGGTTGGCTAGGATAGCCGCACACCCCTACTCTCTTTCTCTCCCTTCTTCTCCCTCTTTTCTTCTTTCTTCTCTCTCATTCCTTTTTCCTTTCTACAACTCCCACGTTTGGGAATGATCAGCAAGGAGCCGGACTGGACCAGGCCTTATGACTCAACCGAGTCGAGCCCAGTCGACTCGCCAATGAGTGCCATGAAGAGGGCATCGTTCCTCTCCTTCTTCTTCTTCCCTTTCTTCTCCTCTACTCTTTTCTTTTCTGTTCTTTTCTTCCCTATTTCCCTAAAAGAAGAGAAAACCCAGCCATTATGCTGGCTTGAATTGGGGCGAGTTCTGTCAGCGAGTCCCGACTCGTCCGCTACCCATCCCTCCATTTCCTTTCTTTCCTCCCTTCCTCTCTATTCATTTCTTCTTCTATTTCTCTCCTTCACCTGTTCTTCTAAAATTCATGTTTCTCTAGAGGACCAGCGGAGCCCCTGGCTCGGACTAGGCTCGGTGGAACTTGGCTCGGTTCGAGCTACTGCTATGGTGCAGCAGTTGCAAGGGGTGCAGCCCACCTGCGTTGTGTAGGGTGCTGCCCATCAGCATGTGGTGAGGCCCACCGAGATTCATCTCAGGTGCGGCCCACTGAGTTCCTTCTCAGATGCTGCAATGGCCGCAACAACCGCAGCAGCAGCGACGCCACCCCTACACCTCTCTCTCCTTTCTTCCTTCTTCCTTTCTCTCTCCATTTCCCTTTCTCTATTCCCTCTCTTTCCTCTCCTTTTCTTTCTGTTCTTCTATGTTGTAAAGTCCAGGCCTCACTGGACTCAAATGCCTTTGCTGGACATGCCCCGAAGCGCACCAGCAGCGATAGAGGAGAAAACCACTGTTAATGGCAGATTGCCAACGGTCGAGTCATTCTTCAAAACGGAGCTTCTGGGTGGTTTGAATAGGTCTATGGGAGCTTAAGGACATGGATTTTTGGAGGTTGAATGGAGCTAGGTTGGTGGGTTCGGGTAAAGAAGGAAATGGTCGGTTTTCTCTATCCGGCCGTGAGGAGCCCTAATACACTCAATTTGAAGCTATAAATGGGGTCTCTCTAGCTATCCTAAACCACACGATCGTTAATGAGTGCCCCAGATTCAATCTGGTGGAAACCGGTTCTCAAACAGTGGGTTGGAACCAAAACCATCCCTGGTTTTGCAAGGAACGCCCTAAGTAAATGGATGGATAAGATTTTCCACAGACGGACGGCTAGGATGGACAGGTGCAAAAGGGCGCGGATCGCCCTTGTGGCAGGGAGAAACAGTTTCCATTTTTGGAAACAAGTGTTAGTAGGGGCTGTTTGCGTCAAGAATCGTGCGCACGCACATGCGTTTCCACGTGCGGGAGAGGTGGGGTTTTGGTCAGCTCCACCCTCTGAAGCTGATGGACGGATCGGATCCCCCAGGTGGGTGATCGTGGTGGGTCACGGACGTCCCCAAACGGACGTTGTCCGTCGGTCGCTGGAAAGCAAAGAGAGAGAGGAAATCATCCTCTTTCGGGAGAACGCGGGTCATCCCGCGTTTGACCACCGCAGCGGTCCGGTGTGTACTGTACACACCGAATTCGGTGCACATGCACCCCAGTGTGGGACCCATCATGTTTTGTGACCAATCCACACCGTCTATTCTAATATATGGGTCATCTAAGGGCTCTTGGCCAAGGATGAGGTGGCTCCAAAGCTTTGGTGGGCTGTAAGCTATGATAAATGATTTTAAATGTCTATAGTGAGAATCCGACAGTCAGATCGATTCCAAATTGATCATCAACGGTTAAAAGATACTTAAGAATTTATTTAGGTGGTTGGGGCCACCCGTTCTATGATTTTATAACATTAAATATTTTTATTAGGGCTAATTCAACATTTATTATTATTTATTCCCTTTTATCCATTTTGCCATATATAATTATAATAATTTATTAAATATATATATATAATTTTGTATGAATATTAGTAAGCAGAGATTAATATATACATTATTTGTATGGTCATATATGTGTAGGCTTTAAATTTTATATAAGCCATTAAATCTTTCCAGTATATTTCATTTTTTATATATTATGGATTATATAGTTCGTAATTTACATTAATGTTGTTGTAAGTATATGCATATAACATGGATTATAGTTACATATCATTTTAAAACGAAACTTTAAATATTTATAATAAAAAAATACATTCCATAGTACATATATTTAGGTTGAATTATTTTCTTGTATTTATATTAAATTAAATTAAATGGTAACACTCGAGTACTGGAAAGTACGAGGTGTTACACTATCCCTAGGCGTAAGGCCTATGTGATGTTAAATGTCCCTCATGGGGGGTAATCCATTGGATAAATATTCAGGCCAGACTTCTTTAAATTCGTTCATGAATAGCTTTAAAATTGGAAGAATGTTTAAGGGCTTCGATTCCTTACCCTTTACAACTATGACGTACATTTCGCCGGGTTTCTTGGATTCGTACACAAAATCTTGAATGGTCAAGAGAGAGCTCCCCTCCACTTTAAAAGCTTCGGGGTGTTTCTCTAGTGATATAGGGGCAATGATTATCTTTTAACTATCACGTAGATGTAAACATTGTATCATCTTCGGTGGGTCACATCACTGTCCGACTGCCATGGTTGACTGAGTAACATATGGTATGCTTCCATGTCAATCATGTCACAAAGTATTTGATCCTTATAAGTTTTGTCAATTGAAAACAAGACAATGTATTGTTCAGTTACGTTGGTCTCATTCACCTTCTTTATCCAGCCAATTGAGTATGGAGAATGATGTTTTATCGTTGGCAGCTACAACTTATCCACCATCACTCTTAAGATGATGTTCTCGCTACTGCCACTATCTTTGATTACATCATCGACTTTACCGTTGACGGTGCACCGCGTATGAAATATATTGTGTCGCTATGGATGTAATTCCTTTCATGGGGTGTACAATAATCGCCTAATAACTAGGGATTTGTCATGATCCTCGCCCGTTCATTCATCATCATCTACTCCTTCCTCAATGGATTGTTCACGTTCATAAAAGCTAGTGTCTTCTTCTACTGCCTCACCTTCAGTGACCCCTTTGTTAATGGCTAAGTGAGTTGTGGGGCATTGAGGCCTAAATGTGCCACTCCCATTGGTTGCAGAAGGTTGAGGATGTCCTTCTATTAGTTCTTTTCCTCGTGTTAGTACTGAATCCTGCGTGGGACTCATCACGGGGGACCGAGTTGAAGGGTAAAGCTGAATAAGAACTCTTGCAAGCTATATTTTTTCCCTACATGCCAACTGAACTACTTCATCCACGGTCCCGCCTGGATGCATCTGAACTCAATCTTGAATCGTCGATCGTAACCCATATATAGATTATGCAACCTTTAGCGATTAAGTTTCTGACAGATCATTTCGTGTTGCCAATCGTTGGAATTCTTTGGTGTAATCTGTGATGATTCGATTCTTCTGTCGACAATTTTGGTATTGATGGAACAATACCTGCTCATAATCACTAGGAATGAATCGTGATCGAAGAAGGAGTGTCCTTCGTGGTTATGATGAGATGGGTGCGTGCCTTGTTCTGTTAGGCACGTGAGAGTTATAATTGCTCCCACCATGCAGAAGCATCAGAATTTATTTTTAATGCTACTAAGTTCACATTTTTATGCTTTGGCACGTCCATTTAATCAATATATTTCTACTTCAGCTTGCCAATCGAGGAAATCTTCTATGCATAATCAGAGAAAAAAAAGAAGATAAAAGAGTCAAAGCAAAACAAGATACAAGATGCATCTAGATTTAGATAGTTTCACAATATGCCTACTGTACGAGTTAGCAATATAGAATTTTCTTCTTCATATATCAATAAGAGAAAATAAAAATAAAAATACATGTGTAATTGCTCAGTTGATGGGATGGCTAGGGTGTGGAACAAAAATCAGACCGTTGCTTTCCACGTCCAGGTTAAAGACCTCCCTTTGGAGGTGAGAGGGATGCTCTTCCTTTTCAAATTTGGTTTTGGATCTCTTAGAACTTTACCTATAGGTTCTTAGTCTTCTTTTTCTTCCCATTGGCCATCCAGGTCGCCTTTTACGATAGGTGCCCCATCTCTTTTTGTTAGGGGTGCCTAAATGTCGATCCATGTATATCACTTTTCTTATATGAAATATGGATTATTCTATTATTTATTATTATTATTTTTTTTTTTTAAGTTTCAAAATTTTTTAAAAAAAGTTTTAGAGATGACCGAGTCATTTTGAAAGTGAGATAGAGATATGTAAGGAACGATGGGGACGTCTCCCACTAGGAGACGTCATCTCTTACCACTTTAACATTATCTGGTTCATATATGTCAATTCTAAAGCCATAAGATTGAGGCACAGAACCTTATATTGTCACACAGGGATGAATGTGATGAGGTTGATCACTGTTTTCCTCAAGGATAACTACTTTGAATCCACGAAGCTTCTCTGAACTCCTCATTGAGACTTCTCGAATCCACGAGGAAAAATAGAAACTACAAATAATTTTAGAAAGTCGAAATAAATTTATTGATGATATATAGATGAAATAAATGATTCCACAACCCTTTAAATAAGGATACCAAAACTTGGAAGAAGTTTAGGAAATAAACCACGACAAAAGTCTCTAAAATTCATAACTTACTATAAATAGTAAATTTACTATTTATAGTAACTATCCTATTTGACTTTACTATGTTGTTCTCTTAATTATTCTAAGCACTTTTCATGTTGGACACAACTCTTAAAGTCCAACGGATGAAAAGTTACAATCAATCCAAAACTTACCAAAAATAGTAAAACGAAAATAAACAAGAAATTCGATTGTCGATTTGATGGAATCTCGCAAATTCGGCATGGGTTGGTTAGCTAAAGTAGCTTGTCTTACCCCAAAATCATATATGGTATGTCAAGTAACTCATTCTAGTTTAAGAGATATGCCTGTTTTAAGGTTTTGACGGTCTTGATGATTTCCGCCTCTGATCTGGCCTTCTCTAGTCCATCTTGGACATGAAAGTGTCCGCGGCCCACTCTACATCATATTGGCACTGGATTAAATAGCTTACGAACTTATCCTACGTTGCTTTGGGTTGATAAGTGATTATAAGTAGGGTCCATAATGGAGGCATGATACTCTAAATAGTAGGTACTTATGAGTAGGTAGAGCTGTACACACAAACTGAGTTAGCTCAGTTAGGTCGCTCAACTCGACTCGAAAAAGCTCGATTTGACTCGGTTCGGAACTGAGTTCAAGCTTACCCAAGCTCGACTCGACTTGACTCGGATCGAACTAGTTCGGTGACTCGGTTACTTAGATATTGATGTTGACTCAACGAAGTGTCGGCTAGTGGCAATGAACGTATGTATATGAAACAAATACCTCCTTTTTTTATGTTGACTACAAGGTGTTTGATGACATACTTGTAAACAACTGCTACTGCCCTACATATAGTAAGAAATTGAAAGTGCACTCCATGTGTTTGTGAAAATGCCGGACAAGTTCAATCTTAGCTGGAATTTGGCTCGAACTGGCCTGAGCTGCTGGCCAAACTGAGCCGACCCGGCCAGTCAGGCTCGAGGACCGAGCGGAGCTGAGTTCGAGCTGGGGTCAGCTAGTGGCTGAGCCAAGTCGAGCTATGCCAAGCTTGACTTGGTTCGACTCGTGTACACCTCTATAAGTAGGGTCCAAACCGGGGGCGTGGCACTCCAAATAGCAGGGGGGGCGGCCTCTTATCTAGGGATTATAGTACGACCATTTTGAAATTGTGGTGACTCATCCTCCTCACCAGGCACTCATGCCCTTCTATCGGGACCATCCAAATTGTCTGCCACGTTTTGGATGAAGCATCTCTAAAATCCCACCGACCATGAAATCCAATGTCTGATTAATGGCTATCAAATGGATGATTAAAAGTTGAAAAGAAGTAAAATAATGAGTGGTCCAAATTCTAAGGGCATAAATAATTCTCTAATATCATTTGGAAAACTGCTGCACAAGCATGCACATATAAGGTTGATGAGTTCCCACCATTTCAAAAGTGGTGGTGAAATATCAGAGTCTAACCCCTACCTAAGGCTTGTGATCCAAACAGCTGGGAGCACATAAGTTCATAGTTGTCAACAGGTCGAATTTAGGATTGAGTTCCATAGTACCTTATCTTAGCTAATCAGGTTCGGTTCTTGTCAGGTCCAAGTCTTTTCATGTCCAGATCCTCTTCTTGAAGACCTGGACATGCATTGAACCTAGTGGCATTAGGTAATTATTGAGTCATTTGATCTAAGCTTTGAGTTGGGTTTGGAATAGATAAGATCATTTATATGGTCAGCTCACCCAATGGATGTATTACATTGCAAAACCATATGCCACGTTGACACATACATGGCATGTAAATGGGCTCTCTTTAGCTATAAAGCCTCTGCATCCCTATAATAATAAATATAAAGTTTATATACATAATAATATTATTAGAATTAATTGAACCTAATCAAATTTTAATTGAACCTAGACACGATTTTTAACTGGGTCCAAAAAATGGAGACCCAAGTTGGAACCAGTTTATTAACATATCCGGACTCGTTAAAAAATTTTCAGGTCCATTGGGTACCCATGGTTCATGGGTTCTCTCACCATTGTTTGGACAACCTGAATCCTCGGCTTGCCGCAAGTAGGAATTATCTGTTTGTTGCATTGTGATTGTGCCATGTCATGGCGTCGTTGTCATGAGTGACTGCATTCAGTCAATCCCAGCTTGTGGCAAGCAGAGGATCCAGACTCTTGCTTGGATCTCCATAATTGGAGCAGTGCCACACCCACAGGGTCAGTACCCTTGCGTAGCGGACCGGTGCAATATCTAAGCCATGCATTAGAAAGGTACCATTACGTAGATTCCCTATTCCAAGAATCAGGTCTGCCCACTTGTCAGCTGGGCCATAATTAACTAAACTGGCAGGTTGTGAAGAATCAGCTGAAGTTTTGTGGTCCACCTCATGGATGGCTTGAATATTTCACCTGTCTGCCACGATGGCATTTGTGGTAGTGCGTGCATTAGCTAACTTTTACACTTTGGTGCGCGTGGCAAAGCTCTGAAGTTGATGGGGTTTATTGAGTGCACTTAGCAAAGCTCTGATGATTTAATCAAGCGGGGTTACCTAATTCTTTGGCTCTAGTGCATTTAGCAAAGCTCTATGGCCCTACCGTGATATATGTCAGACATCCATGCCATGCATTTGGTGGATTCCCCCTAGGTTATGGCATATTCCAAAATCAGCCGTATTCCTAACTCAAGAGAGTTACACCATCTGAAACCATGTGAAAGCATGCCTAAGACATCTAAAAGCACTTAGTGGGCCCTCCCTGATTTTTGGATATGGTTGAAACTTTCTATAACCCCTCATCCAAATGGGGTACACACTATGGATGGGCTAGATGACTGAATTACATCTTAGTGAGCCCTATAAATGATCATGAAAGTTTCATTTGTGGCTATCTACTCTCAACTGTTGTATGCATATGCCTACCTAAGTAGTGGATTTGACTGATTTCTAAGCCCATAGCCCATCATGAAAGATCACGTTTAGTTGATGGAGTGGATGCCGTAACATAGATCACAATGTACCCACTTAGCTTGACTTGATGAGCACTAATGGAGTCGTTGTCACAATATATATATATATATATATATATATATATATATATATATATATATATATATATATATATATATATATATGGGAAAAGGTACTATGCGCTCGAGCGTAAAGCAGTCATCCGTGAGGTCGAGCTGTGTGGGCCCCATCGTGATGCCGTTCGAAGATCCACACCGTCCACCAGATGCGCGGGCCCAGGGTGGGCCCACACGGCCCAAAATCAGCCGTCCATGTAACTCAGGTGGGCCATACCAATGGAAAACATAAGTATACATGCAAAACATGTAAATACAGTTGGTGGGCCCCACCTGAGTTGTGGATACCACCTGAAACTTGGTCTTAAATTATATTCAAGTGGGACACACATGATGGACGGTGTTGATCATCAAAAAATGTCTCGAAAGGTCCCCAAAAATGGTTTTGAATGTTTCAATGGTGCACGACCCCTCTCAACTTCTGTACATGGTGTGGCCCACAAAAGTCACGGATTGACTTGATTTTCAGCCGTGTGGGCCCCTTCTGGAATGGCGCATCTAGTGGACGGTGTGGATTTTCGAACGGCATCACGGTGGGGCCGACACCAGCTCGACCTCACGGACGACCGCTTTACGCTCGAGCGCATAGTACTTTTTCCCTATATATATATATATATATATATATATATATATATATATATATATATATATATATATATATATAGGCTTAAAATTTAATTTGTCCACGTGATGCAATACCCATGAAATCTCTAGAGCCTAAATTTTACCTTGATCTAAGGGCCTGTTTGATTTTCCAATTATAGAGGTAATTGCAGGTAAATGGGTAATAATTATTTACCTCCTATGTTACCCGTTGGTTTTCCAAGGTGATTTGACCAGCCACCTTTCATTTATAGCACTCTTCACGTCACCTAATGAGAAAAAAGTTAAATCGTGGGGCCCACCTTGATGTTTGTGTATTATCCACACCGTCCATCCCTTTAGCCAACTCATTTTAAGGCACGAGCCAAAAAAAGAGGCAGATCCAAAGATCAAGTGGACCACACAGCTGTAAACAATGGGAATTGAATTCCTACCATTGAAAGCATCTTGAAGACCCCAGAAGTTTTGGCTCAAACTGATACTTTTGTTTCCACTTTATTGATGATTGTGTTACCTTATTAACAGGTTGGATGACAAATAAACATCACTGTGGGCCCTAGGGAGAAAACAACTTTCAACCATTGACATTTTAATGATCATTGTTTCCTAAGGTGTGGTCCACTTGAGCTTTTGATTTTCCTCATTTTTGGATTCATGCCTTAAAATGTATTTTTTAAAAGGATGGATGGTGTGGATAACTCATATATATCATGGTGGGCCCCACATATTTAAATCAGTAATAACAACGCTTGTATGGCCCAATTTTCGAGACGTAATTCCTGTTGACTTTCAAATAGGTGTAGTAAGTAAGAAAAATGTAATTCCGTGGATTTACCAGTGTAACTAGAAAATCAAACAGGCCAAAACTTTGATAGGTCATGGCAAAAGGAAATAGTTCCTCGCTTTCTTTACCTCTCTCTTTGCTACAGCCCACCATAGTTTCGGAAAAGGTCGAAAGTGGGCCATAAGGGTTTCATGAGGTCACATATCACATGGACCATTGGAATTTGGTCCCATGAGATGTGCACAAAGGTGCACAGGTGAGAACGCCTCTCTCTATCCACACACACACACACACACACACACACACACACACACACACACACATGCTAAGCTGCGTAGCGGTTCGCACGGAACTCGTGCGAACTTTTTGAGAACTCATTATACGTAATGTAAGTCCAAAATCTAAACGATCTACGTGATGCAGCAACCCATGAAACCCTTGGGGCCAAACTTTTACTTTGATCCAAAACTTTTGTGGGACATGAATAGAGAAAACAGTTTCCTCCCATTGATTTGCATCTCTCTTTGCTATGGCCCACCAAAGTTTTAGATCAAGGTGAAAATTAGTCCCGTGAGGTTTCATGGGATGCCACATCACATGGATCATTCAGATTAGATGCCCATGACACGTCAGCAAAGCTGCCCAGGTGAGCATGCCTGTATATGTATATATAAGAATGCTCACCTATGCCCTAGTTCTCACTGGAACTCGTGAGAGCTTTTTCACAACTCATCACACATGATGTGGGTCCAAAATCTAAACCATCAATGTGATGCAGCACCCTATTCAAAAATAATTATAAATAGATATTTAACATAATTAAGTAATATGAAATGCTGATGTTTTTACTAGACCACTCATGGTGTGCTGATTAAGTTGCCCTTTCCTTCTGCCAAGGGTGGTTTTGATCATTCCCTCCCCAAGTTATTTTATTAATTTTCACTCTCTAATTCACTTATTAGCGTGCCAACTACAGCTGGGGTTAAGTTGATTCGACAGGTCTTCTTGAGTTGAGCTTGAGCAGACCTGGGACTGAGTTTCCCAGCAATTTGGCTCGAAATCTTACATTTTATGACAATTGATATGTAGGTCTTCGAAAATTATATATGAGTTACGCATTAACACATTAAACCAATTACATTGTGTGATTCATTGTTGCTAAGCAAAGTCCCAAAAATTATATTGGTAGAACATCCTAACCTCTGATTCATGGACACTAGTTTGTTAAAATCAGAATGTTTGATTGTTTTTTACCATTTAATAAATGTCAACAAAGAGGAAGTAACTAATCAAGAGATTGTCAATTTTGTTTATGAACAATATAAACTGAAAATCATAATTAGAAATCTTGTCCTTGGCTAAAAGTCATACACATGACACGTCTACAAGATCTATAGCGTTCATCAGATGGACCTCGCATGGACATATCAATGTCTCACGTCTTCATCAGGTAATAGAACCCTTTGATCGAGCAGAGGTTTTATCTAATTGAGATTCGCTAATCAGATACGGTATATAAGAGGTGACTTCGTTTTAGGACAATACCCCTGGCACGTGTGCAAGATTTAGGCAGTCTATTAGATGGGCTTTAGATGTGCAATGGCCCACTTTCATCAGGACAAACTCACTCTATCATTATGACATAAAGGCCACCTAATGGCCAAAACTTTGTGTTGCCCATTCATCATGTTGGATCGAATAGTATACACGAAAAAAAAATAAAAAAAAGTTCCCTGTGGCAAGGCCCACTTCAGTTTCGGATTGGCATGTTTTTTTTTTTTTTTTTTTGAGGAACCAAGGAGAACCTTAGGGGATGCGCGTGTGAGGGATAGACGTGGTCGCATGCCCACAACGTGGCGGTGAGCCCCACATATGGCAACGTGGTGGATCCGGCCTACTGGCGTGTTTGGATGCACCATGTAATTGAATTGCAAGTCTTGCTTTATAAGTGATGTTTTGTGCGCAATTAAAAATAAACTAATGGTAGAGCCCACCTGACTCCTGCTTGTCTATGAAAGGAAAGATTCAACGTCATACATAAGGGGCTTTGGAAGTCCGAGGACTTTTGGTGGCCCACCTCATATGTAAACCAAAGGTCAGGTGTATAATGATGGCAACTCGAGTGGACCCCACTTCTAGTAGGTGCCTGTTTACATCAACGGCTTATATTTCTCATTTTTCACTGTATGTTGTAGTGAACCCTTTTCAGGTGCTAATGACGTGTTTTAAGCCACAAATGCATATTTTCATGGCAAAAAGAGGGCAGATTTATTGGACTTACACATGCAGCGATATACAAGTTCTGTGCAGCTCCATCCATATAATAAACGTGGAAAGCACGTTTTGTGATCTGGACTGTTGATCTAGTGGGCCACCATGTGGATTGCCATTCTCTAGACTCTCATCCATCTGATTTTTCCTTTAGATGGGCCCTCATATCATTGTGGGTCCTAGGAAGGTTTCAACGGTGAATGCCATTTTCCCACTGTTTTCTATTGTATGGTCCCCTCAAGTTTTTGATATGCTTCATTCTTGGGCTCATGCCTAAAATGAGTTAGGTAATCGGATGGATTGTAGATAAAATCTGCTTTGAGAATTAGTGATCTAGAGATCATTAGTTATCGAAACGATCATCAACCATGATGATCAATGGTAATGATAGGATCCGTCATCAACAATGATCATTAACGGTAATGATCGGATCCATCGCTAATGGTCACGTTCACTAGTGATGATAGTTCCCTCGTTATGGCGAAGCACTTTTTTAAAAATCTAATGATAATGTTTATATGTGTGACATAATTAGGCTTGATGTTATTAGATTTAAGCCCATTTTTCATTAGAATATAGAAAACTTAGTGCTAGAATGCTCTTTAAATATAAATATTGTACATAATCTGAGTGGGAGTTAATTCTCTTCTACCAAATGATGCATGCAACCTGTAATGGAAAGTTATACGTTGTACAAATATATTATTATAAAAGCATCAATTTCATCTTAAAAAGAGAACTTGATTGATCTACATCGCCCATTTAAGTATGTGGACTTTCAGATCTCGTTAAAATGTGTTGACTACTTTTATACCTTTAAAATTTAAATAACATGTAGAAATATTGATGATTAGTGTCAATACCTTAGATCATAGTCAAGTAGTGATACTTAATGCAATGTAGAGATGGTCACCAAAGCTTTAATCGTTAAAGAACTCAAAGGACAATAATTTGATAGTAACAACTACGAAGAATAGTCCTACGCAGTGCAAAACCTTGTGAATGAGGACGACATATCGCATATACTCGATGAGGTTCAAGAGGAACCTATATTGGCTGAGAACGGAAATTTAGGAGAACATAGGGCTACAATGAACTGCTACAATAAGTAGCGTAAACAGAATTGTTCTGCCCGTAATATCCTAATTAGTACTATGTACAAAGAACTCATACCAACGTATGAAGTGCATGGCACCGGTAAAGGAATCTGGAAAGCACTGACAAATGCTTATGCGCAGTAGTCAGATACAAAAGTTCGGGCAATGTAATTAAAATTTCAAGAGTACATGATACCAGTCGGCTGCCCCATTAAAGATTATAGTCATAAGATAGAGCAGATGATAGGTGCTTTTAGGAATGTTGGGTGTAAATTGACTGAAAATCAAAAGATAATAGCAATGTACCATTCCTTACCTGAATGTTGGGCCCTAGTCAAAAGAATTCTGAACCATATTGATTCTATCACTATGTTTAGAGACTTTTGTGGCCATTTGGTATGAGAGGTTGAAATAAATGCAATTCAGTCAGGTTCGACTAAGGCCTTTGCAGCAAAGACCCATAAGTGGAAAGCTAACAAGAAAGGTCTTTTTTTTTTTTAAGTGTATCTGTTCATTCCCAGAAAATCGAGCTATACAAAAACTGGGGACTCCCTTACATAAAACAGGAGCCCCATACGTGAAAAACAGGAAATTAAAGACATATTTAACATCACCTGAGTTCGCCGCATGTTAATCGATCCCAAACCCACTTTATCAAGAAAAATGTAGCCACGAACCTGACGAGGGAGCTCAGATTGGTTTTCGAAGCAGAGCCGAGACTGAGATGCACTTCCTAGGTGGGCCAGAAAATCAGCCGGAGAGTTTCCTTCCCTTAGGATATGCATCACTCTTATTGAAACCCCCCTTCTCAACCAGTTGATCCTATACAACCAAAATTTCTATTTCCATCTAGGCTGTGCACCACCATTGATCAGATCCACTACCAGCTGCGAATTGGACTCCAAAATATTTTTTCGAAAGCCCCTTTGAAGACCCATTAAAAGGCCATCATGCACAGCTCACAATTCCGCAGTAGTATTTGTTCCAACACCATAACTAGCAAAAAATGCAAAGAGGAACTCCCCCTTTGCCCCTCTACCGATGCCCCCACCCCCTGAATTCCCCAGATCTCCCCTCGCTGAGCCGTCAATGTTAATTTTAACCCATCCCATGGAAGGCCTTTCCCACTTGATGAGGAGCGGATGACTATTGTTTCCTGAGTAAGAAGGCGCAACATCCCAAAGCCTCCAATTTTGAGGCCCCCTTCTTCCTGACGAACAGCCGCTAGTTATATCACCATTCAAAAGAGCAAACCACCAATTAGTTTTTTGAATCACATGATCCGCGGACACCAATTGACTATCAAAAATAGCTGCATTTCGAGCTTTCCACAGTTCCCAAATTAAAAAACAGGGGATGAGCATGTTACTTACCGACTGACGCTGCAAGGATGAAGCTCCCGCCCACCACTGATGAAGCCTGGCTTCAATCGAGAGAGCAGGCATGATGTAAATCCCCAGCGATGAGCCAATAACCAACCACACTGGTTGCGCCAAGGAGCTGTTTACGAACAAATGAAGAGGAGTTTCGATGGCATAAGATTGAGCGGCATGGAGATTGCAACATACACACCTGGATGCGAGTTGTACTCCCCGGGATTGTACCGCACTATCCACCGGGACTGCATGGTGGATCAATTTCCAAACTAAGAGAGAAACTTTGGGCAGAAGTTTCATATACCATACCCAGTGAGACCAGCTACGAGATGGACTAGTGGCCATGGATAATGACCAAGCTAATTTAAGAGAGAATTCCCTGGAAGATGTTAACGGCCAAAAAGGAAGGTCGGTCTGCTCCGAAGTGCAGTAACCTGCTTGAAAGACATGGTCAATGACATTTTGAGGAAGAATAAGGAGCGCGGCTGAGGGAGGTAGTGGGACAAACGGCCCAATAACATCGCATACTTGGATGTGCCGCAAACCGACTGACACCTCTATTTCGGCAAGCTGATGGAGAGGGCCCAGCCCAGTCCAGTTCACCATCCAGAAATTGCATTTGCCAGTACCGATTTGCCATTGAACATGGGAATCCACCATAGGAATAAGTTCCTGAATTCTTTTCCACAGGGGGGAAGCTAGCCGGCTTAATGAATCCAACCCACGTGTAGACATGTCGTGATGGTATTTTTCCGACATAAAAGATTTCCAGACATTTTCCTCATTCTCGAATTTAATTGTCCAAGCCATTTTAAGGCGGAAAGCCCTCATTATGTCAGTAAGCTTTCGAAATCCGATACCCCCTCGTCCTTTGGCATAGTCATCAAATGCCAAGCCTTCCAATGACACTTTGATTTCCCCTCCGTCCAGCCCCAAAAGAAATTTGCCATGTGTCTCTCAATAGATTTCAGGATTTGAGCGTGAATGTGAACCGCTACCATCGAATGAATTGGAATACTAGCGAGGATGTTTTTGATAAGGATCACTCCCCCTACCTGTGATAGGATACGGGCCTTCCACCCATTGATTCTCCCCACCACTTTGTCCACCAACGTCTTGAGCGCAGTTGCTTTAAGGCGCCCTTTCGATATTGGAACCCCTAGATATGTTAACGCAGAAGGCGACTTACCGAAACTGAGAACACCTTCAATTGATCTTAGGCGAGCAACCGGCATCCTTTGCAAGCAATAGAAGGAACACTTTCGCTGATTTAATTTTTGGCCCGAGGACGCTTGATAAGAATCCAGAAATTTCTTGATCGCTTGGAGAGAGGATTTGCTCCCATTTGTGAAGATCAATGTATCGTCGGCATATAGCAGATGAGATATAGGAGGGCAACCTCTACTTAAAGTGAATGGACAGATAACCTGACTATTTAACATGCATTTAATACCCCTGCTAAGAACCTCAGCTGATATAATGAACAAGGAAGGAGAGATCGGGTCCCCCTGCCTCAGCCCCCTAGAAGATTTAAAGAATCCAGCCATTTCTCCATTTATAAGCACAGAGAACCAAACATGCAACCAACATTTTTCGACCTTGTCAATCCAAAGCCTGCTGAAACCAAAACTTTGTAGTACTTCGATTAGAAAATCTCAGCTAACCCTATCATAAGCTTTATCCATATCTAATTTTTAGACAATGTTTCCACCACGGACTAGCCTATTCAATTCTCTAAACCATTGTTATGCTAAGGCAATATTTTCAGCGATCGATTGGCCATGTACAAAGGCTCCCTGTTCCAGTGAGATCAACGCCAGAAGAATCTGACTAAGTCTAGCTGCCACAACCTTTGAGAAAATTTTATACAGACAATTGCAAAGGCTAATTGGCTGAAAATCTGAAAATCGCTTAGGGGAAGCTGATTTGAGAATTAAACAGATGATAGAAGATGTCACTGACCTTGGGAGATTGCCACCTTAGAAGAAAAAGGAGATAGCCCTATGGATATCCTTACCGACCACCTCTGTCATGCCCCAAACCCAGAAATCGGATTCACAGGAATCCAAATCGCCGAATTCGGTGCCGACAACCTCCGTAGTACCCCATTCTTGGCTCCTAGCATCCATATGCCAGATTCCAATCCTGGGATCCTACAAGGAGGATTTTTTTTGTACATTTAACTCGTAATAAGCATAACCACAAGATTACCCATTCACAAAGGCAACATCATCATCACATATCCACTAATATAATCATTTGAGTACAATACTGAAAGGGAAATACATAAATCGAAAATCGAACTCCAGAAGACCGCTGTACGTTCCAAGCTCAACAATGCTGCAACCTAACATCACCTGCACGCATCTATCGTGCATAAGCTTATAGAAAGCTTAGAGGGTGGTGTAAGTGTGTGCACAAGGCAAGTGCCAAGTAAGCAATATCAGAGTAATCAGAGTAAGCGGGAATACTAGCAAGCCCATAAATCATACAATATCAGAAATAAGCAGAATTACTAACAAGATCATGAATTACTAGAGTAAGCAGAAATACTGACAAGAGCAGGAATTATCAGAGTAAACAAAAATACTGACAAGATCATAAATTATACGATAACAGAGTAAGCGGAAATACGAGCAAGTCCATGAGTCAATCAATATCGAAATACGCAATGTAGGACAGCTACGCAAATGAGGAGTCATAAATAATCAAATATTGGATGCCAAAAATATAATACAATATTCAATTCGGAAGAGCTAACGAATACCATCACTCTCATCTAAGTCATAGGAATACAGAAATATAGCAACCCGAAATGCTATATGCTGAGGGTGTAATGCAATATGCAATATGTGGTGCCAATGGAATGACCATGCTGGAGTGTGAAGTCGGGATGATAGTACGTAGTATCGCAGGCGACGGGATCCACCACAAGGGACTTCTATCCAAACCAGTCCCATACCTAAATTTGGATAGTCAGACTCAATGTGGTAAACTCCTGATCTCAGGTTAGTCGTGCGCCCCAACCGAAATCCTTGTCATAACGAATGCACACAATAATTAGTTGCGCACCACCAGCCCGAGTGGATAGTGAATGAATGAATGAATGAACATGCAACTCCTACTCAATAAGTCCACATATCAATACAGTTCATCTCTGGGATCATCACCGGGGTTTAGTACACTCCGAATAGCACTGTCTCTCTCCAAGCAGCACAGTCCAAGTGAGCGTAAGAAACCTCACTATCCGCCTGGCCAATAGTCAGCCAATACCTATCCGGCACGTCGATAGCGAACCCATTTCCGAGCTGGTCAAACTCAGCCTAGTAATGCCCCCTGCTCTCGGGCGAGTAAGGCCACCACTCCTTTCCAACCGACCACGACACAGTGGGAGATGCGGCCTCCTGGTATTCGGCCCTCGTGCACTCATATATCCACTCGGTCTCGACGTTGGAGTCATCTCCTGGCCACGGAGGTTTAGGAATTTTCACCCAGGGACATCTATGGCGCCTGTATGCTAGAACCAAATATTTTCGGTGTCCCGTCTGGCCATCCACGATATGCCTGTGGAGGCTACGACCCTGATGTTGCTAGGGCGTACAGTAATCATAATGCAAGATGCATGAATCATACAATCTAGTCATGCATCAATCCTGCACATACCGTGCGCTCATGTGAGATAACCTCTGCCTATCAGGGAGTCTCATAACAACATGCTCAATGACATATGCAATGATCAACCACGTCTCATAACAAACATGCAGATGATGCGTATGGGCATGTATCATGATGCTATGCTGTCACATACTCATAATCAGTACCAATAACCGTCATCAACAATCAACCTCTATAATGTGGACATTTAACCAACATTGCTCCCAAGGATTGGCCCTCATAGGGCCAAACATATAGTGGACCCACGGCCTCACACAAGGGCCTAATATACAACATAATGGGCCTTACTCAAGGGCCACATATACACAACATGTGGTCCTTGCTCATTGGGCCTCACAATGGGCCTTGCTCATAGGCCATGAATACATCACAATGGGCCTTATCCATGGGCAATGAATACGTCACAATGGGCCTTGCCCATGGGCCTCAATTACACGACTTGTGGGCCCTACACATGGGTCTTGAATACATCAGATGGGCCATGCCCCATGAGCCTAATATATATCACAAGAGGCCTTGCCCATAGGCCACGAATACATCACAATGAGCCCCAACTACGGGTCGCATATGCATCATATAGGGCCTCAACAATCGGAATCAGCAATCGGTCACGAAAAACGGCCTCGATCGCTAATCTGCAATCGGCCACGACAAACAGAATCGGTCAATAATCAGAATCAGCAAATCAGTCACGATAAACGGCCTCGTTCGCTAATCGGCAATCCGCCACGACAAACAGAATCGGTCAATAATCAGAATCAGCAATTCGGTCACGATGATCGGCCTCGATCGGTAAGAATGGGCCTAACACGGCTTTTAAGGGAAGGTCACAATGAAGACATCTAACCATCATTGTCCATCAATGTGGACATCTAACCAACATTGCTCCCAAGGAGTGGCCCACATAAGGGACTCATACGCAACGTAACAGCCACACATACATCACGCCGGGCCTTGCCCATGGACCTCAAATACATCATAATGAGCCACAACCCATGGGCCTCGAATACAAAATAGGTGGCCCCTACACATGGGTCTCGTATGCATCAAATGGGCCACGCATCATGGGTATCGAATACATCAAATGGGTCACGCATCATGGGCCTAATACATATCACAATGGGCTTTACCCATAGGCCACGAATACATCACAATGGGCCTTGTCCATGGGCCTCAAATTCAAGCAAGTGGACCCCATCATATGGGCCTTAAATACAAGGCAGGTGGGCCCCACGCATGGGCCAGAAATACATCATGATGGGCCTCATAGTTAGGCAGCACCAATGGGCCTCAAGTGGGTCACATCAATGGGCCGCACAAATATATATCAAGGTGGGCCTCAGGGATGGGCCACAAAGATATCAAGGTGGGCCATAAAAAAAAACATCATATTGGACCTTGACAAAGGCCACAGATACATAACAGGTGGGTCCTGCTCATGGGCCCTCAAATACACCACATAAATGGCCATAAATATACCAAAGTGGACCTTATCATATGGGCTGCACCAAGAATCATTCAAGAGTTGTAGGTGTAACATGTGTATCACTGCACACATGGGCCACGTATGGTGATCAGCACTGCCCAAACATTGTGGACGGTGTGGATATGGAACATACATCAAAGTGGGGGTCCACAACACCGTCCAAACATGATCCAGCACTGTCCAACAATATCTAGACGGTGTGAATTAAACTATACATCATGGTGTAGCCACGTCAAAATGGATGGGCAGTGGATATACAAAACACACATGAAGGTGGGCCCCACCTCCACACTCGTTGTTGAAAACTCATCAACTATACAGCTGAGTGCGGTACACGAACCAACCTATTCACAACAGGTGGGTCCCACGTGGGTGTGGCCCACAAATATAATATTATAATATATATTATTCTACATAACATTATATAGAAATGCATCTAACATTCATCGTCCAAAGATGGATGGACGGCCTGGACGTAGAATACATACTTGCAAGATGGGCTCCACACTAATGGACGATCTCGATCATCAGACCCCTACTAGAGTGAGGGTTGCTGGTCCATTGTTCAAGCGATGGACAGTATGGATATAACACACATCATGATAGACCCCTCCTACTGCCATATGGATGGCCAGACATACATCAAGGTGAGTTTACGTCTCACATCACGGTGGAGTCCACACGTGTGTGGATCCCACGCTACTGGGCAGAAGGATTAAAACATATATAGATTATAATACATATAATATAATACTATATATTGTATATAATATATATTACATATAATACATGCCAGCGCCGTCCAGGCCCTGGACGGCCTGGATGCAATGCATACTCCAGGTGGGACCCACCGTCCTTACTGCCGGACGGTGAGGGTGCCACACATACACGTCAAGTTGGGCCCACACCATCTGAATGGTCCAGATCTCACACATACTATCGTGTGGGCCCCATGTGGTAGCTGCCAAAATAAACGGACGGCATGGAGAAATATACACATCAGGTGGAGTCCCACACGTGGGGTGGGTCCTACCGAACTTGCTGACATCCGTCAGCCAACAGATGGACTGCGTGGATATTAAATAAATGCACAGGTGGGTCCCACCGTCTGAGAATAAGGCCCATACATCACCTGGACTCCACGTGCACCATCAGAGTGGACGGTGTAGATTCATACTTCCATGTGGGGTCCACAGAATTTGCTGGTGTCATTACACCGCTGATGGGAGGTGGGGTCCACATAAATGGACGGTTTGGGTGATCAGACCCAGATGGCGTCACTACACCAGCTAGTACAGCTGGTACGCTGTACGCCAGCTAATCTACTTCATACAAGTGGGTCCCACGTGGGGCCCACATAAGGTTTATCTGCCATCCAAGCCCTTGATAAGATCACATGGACCTGAGTCAAGGAAAAAAAACAAATTTCATAATGATCTAAAACTTCTGGGGCCCAGAAAGGGCTCCAATGGTAGACGTTCAATCAACACTGTTTCCTGCGACGTGGGCTACCTGAGATCTAAATACGGATGATTTAAGGCGTGGCCCACCGTCAGAAGGAGGGCCACCCAATGCACGGTGTGGATATAAATTAGACCTCACGGTGGGGCCTACAAATGGGACCCATGGTCCCTGCCCAATCAGCGTCCATGGGGCGTTCTGGGTTGTCGGCAAGCAAGCAGATTCGTCGTCGTCGCTGTGGTTTTTTTTTTTTTTTTCTAAGGATTTTGAAAGGTGGGGCCCACATCAGGAAAATCCACGCCGACTACTGGTCTCCCTGTCTCGTAACAGACTTAACAAGTCCAAGATGCAATATTTTCGGTGTACAAAAACATCACAGCGGGCCTTGACAGTCAAAATCGCCCAAAACCACTGTTTCCTACATTGTGGCCCACCAGAGATTCGAATTACCCTCATTTTTTTGTTCAACGTCTAAAATCATCTGGGAAATGGAATGGACGGTGTGGATTAAATTAATACATCAAAATGGGGCCTATATAAGAGGTCCACCCTAAAAACATAATTATATGTACATCTTTTATACACCCACTGGCAGTTCAATTTTCACGTCTCAGCAACGTCCAGTGTCCAGGGACGCTGGACAGTTTCCATACAACGCATGGATAAGGTGGGTCCCACATGTGGGGACTATGGCTAATGGGTCCCACGTGGATGTGGCCCACTTGATTTGGACCATCTTGATATTTTTGTTTTCCCATCTCCCTAAGGTAGGGCCCAAATAGTTTTTACGGCTGGATAAGACATACATCAAGTGGGGTACATCCAGATGGGCCACACCGCCACATCGTCACACACAATAAAAGTGGAAGAGAGAGAGAAAGCGAGAGAGAAGAATAGAGGCACCCACCTTTGATCTCCTCTTCCTTCTTCCACATATGCAATCTAGAGCTCCAAGGGGACAACTTTGACAGTTGGGATGATGATCCAAGGGTTAGATTGGGTGGTAGGATGGTGGGCCACACTTGGCTCCTCTCATGGAGAACTTAGACGTTTCCTCTCCTTTGGAGTTGCTTGGGAGAGTGAGAAATGAGAGAGATAGAAAGAGAGAGAGAGAGGAGTGGTGATGGAGTGGAAAGGATGGGTTCTTTTGACTTTTGTAAGAAAAGAATGGGCTAAGCATGTGTTGCATTGACTTTGGGTAAGGAGAGGTAAGGTGAGTGATGGCTTCTGATGGGATGTACTTGACCCATGATTGACGTGATTGATGGGACATATCGTAGAGATTCTATCAGAATTCATAAAGCGCGGCGTTTTCCTCGAATTGAACGTGGGCCCACATCTCCTGGCCCGGGCATCGCCTCACTGCGCGAGATACGACGTCGGAACCGCGGCGACGGCACGGTCGCCAAGGTATAGGTTTCGGGTCGAGCCGACTTTGGCATGCAAGTCTCGTCTTAGGATCGTGCGCAACGTTGGTTTTAGGTCGAGGATTGCCAGAATTCGACCGGAAGGATCGCGGAAGCCTTCGGAACAGTACGGACTAGGTTACGGGTCTTACAACCTCCCAGCAAGTCTGAAAAAAGCTAGTAGAGAAACCATCCAGGCCAGCCGCACTATCAGTAGAATGGATTGCACTGCAGAATGAACCTCCAATAATAACGGAGCCGCCATCAATATGTCATTGTGGGTTTGGGTTAGGGTTTCAGGAATAGCTTCCAGGATAGTCTGATCAACCTGACACTGTTCGACACTGAAAGCTTGTTGAAAATGATCTACAACTGCAATTTTTAACGCATCCTGAGTATCTGCTATTTGGCCTAAGTCCAGTTCCAGCTGATGGATGAAGGCGCGTCGCTGCTTTTCCATGACAAAAGCATGAAAAAATTTCGTATTTTTATCCCCCTCCATTAGCCAATCAACCCTCGATTTCTGTTTCCAGAAAATTTCCTGCATAAGCTCCAAAGAGGCTAACCTGTCAGAGCTAGAGTTGAGCTCCTGTTGCAGATTGAGAAGCTGATCCGTCGGATCTGAATAACCCTGAATTTGGGCCTCCAGCTCGACCCCACGCCGCTCCACTATCTTAATTTACTCAAAGATATTCCCAAATTCTTTCTTGTTCCAAATTTTTAGATCCAATTTCACCTGCCTGAGCTTGGACATGACATTGTAAATAGGATGATTTGATTCTACCTTGTTCCATGCTGCCTTGACCACACTGATAAAGTTATTATGTTTCATCCACATACATTAGAAACGAAAAGGTTTGGGGCCACTGGTTTGCTGCTCCAGGAAATATAGTAGGAGGGGAGCATGGTTCGAGTGAATGCGAGGCAAGTGTGAAACCTGGAATTAAGGGAAGAGCGTGGACCACCTGACATCAATAAGGACCCGATCTAGCCTCGCCCAAACACGAGAGGTGCCTGGCTGATTATTACTCCAAGTGAACTTGTTGCCAGAGAAACCCACATCTATGAGGCCCGCACCGTTAATAGCATCAGCAAATTCAGCACAGGAGGCCCTATCAGCAGCCCTGCGGCTTTGTCTCTCCGACTTGTCAACAATCGCATTAAAATCCCCATAAACCGCCCATGGGCCTTGAATTGACGACGAAAGGGAAAACAGGTCCGCCTAGAGAGTTCTTCTCAACACCCACGCACACCTAGCATAAATAAAGGTAATGTACAACGGAGCAGCACAATTCTGCGCTGATACCACAGTCGACAAACACTGGTCAGATTTAAACAGTAAAGAAACTGATATACTGGACTTATGGAAAATCCAAATCTTTCCTCCCACATCACTATTCGAGAAGGATGTGTGAAAGCCCAAAGATAAACCTGTTCTCACTCTTTTCTCATCACCGAGCATTGGTTCGAGCAGCGCCATAATCAGAGGATCATGGTTTTTGATAATTCTTTTAGCAGTCCTAACCGACTTTTGATTGCCAATGCCACAAACATTCCACACAATAACCTTATCCATCCATCACACATCCTGTATTTACGGCCCTTCTCTTTAACCTACAGAGCCTGGAACTCCAGTTTCCTTCAGAATATAGAATTTTGTGCCGATGTGACAACTTCTCAGTGATCTCCACTGTAAGCTCTAATTGACCCTGTTGTTGAAATTGATCATCCAGAGCCTGATTCCTGGACTCCCAGTTAAAGCCGTGTGCCGTTTCTAGTTCCTACCTCTGTCCCACAAAATGATATGTAGCTGGGCTGGCATAGTCTGCTCCTGGATTCCCATCAGCTGTAGCTACTGGTCTGATAACAGAGGAAAAATATGGAGAAAGGTCCACCTCGAGAGCTGCTCTCTCCACCTGGTTCTTCTGTTTCTCATACATTGTAGTGGGGTATGAATGTCTGCCATTCGTAGCCACTATCCTGCATATTTCAAGAGGACTCACTTCAACTCGGCTGTCCCTGCAATCAGTCATCACATTCGTCATAGTTGGAGAAATAGACTAAAATTCAGGTGGTAAATTCTCCTTACCACACGCCTAGCACTTATCATGAAATTGTTCCTGAGACTGTAGATCCATCATGGAGATAATAGAGGATTTACTATATTCAGCTGTTGGGTTACTCCTACTCCTAAAATCATCAGGTAATATCATGTCCAAATAGCTAACCGACAAAACAACGCTCTGTTGTTGTTGTTACTGCTGGACATAAGGCTGCATTCCACACAACATGTCAACCTCACCTTGACTGATAGGTACATGAAGTTGCTAAAGAAAAGCCTGATAACTTTCCACACAATGTTCCCCCATTGAAGTTTCATCCTTTCTTGATAAATCTGCAGTTGAGGCTAATCGAGGACAAGAATTAGTTAGGAGTTCTATGATTGAGGCTAGCAGAGGACTAGAATCTGTTAGGGGTTCCTGAATGAGATAATGCCATCAGATGCCTCAACTACCGTAGCTGCAATTCCTGGAGTGTTGATAGTGTTACTGACGCTGGCATGTTTTGTGGCACAAACATTTCCACAAACACCTGATAGCCTGGATCCCCTGTACTTACTATGTCTTTTATTCCCAAGTCTACATAGATAGTGTCTTCAGGATGTAGTGTTTCACCAGTCCCCAAAATGGCTTTATCACCTATTAGGACATTGTTATTAGTGCAAGCATCTGACTGTATTCCGACTGTCCCCTTACTAGAGTCTTCTACCCTCTCTGGAACATTTCCACAAACAGTTGATGGGCGCCCAGTTTCACCATGAAATCTTTTAAGAACCCAATCTCTGGTGCTTTCTTTTAGTGGTTAGTAGATGGAAGAAGAGCTGCCGGAGTTGAAAAGAGGTTCCATTTCTACCATGATTGGATATATTTTCCCAAATACCTTTAACTGCAACACTTGCTGGAAAGAGACTCCCGGTTTTGGAATGATTTTAATCCGAGCAAACGCCTGGAAGTAGCCAAATCTCGATTTTGAGTCTATTTGAATGATCTTCCCAAAATAGCTAGCCAGATCAAGAATGGCCGATTCAATCCATGCATGGGCTGGAATACCGAACAGTTTGACCTAGACACCATCTCCTCCAATCACATTTTCTGGAAACCATTTTTCAATCAATCGGAGCCCCATTTCTGAATGTGATGAGACATTTTTACTGAAGGCTTCCATCTCAGCAATTGATCTGAATGTAATCAGGAATTTGGTAGGGGATATCCGCACTACCTCTGCATCCAAATTTCTCAACAGACCGAAGAGTCTATCAATGTGAACGTCCTGGGCCATCACTGTTCCGACCATAGCGAGATTTAGCCGCTGGAGACGGTTCGCCACTGCACTCGTATCAGCAATGGTGGTAAGCTCCGAAATCGTTTTCATCTTATTAGTTGGGCCCTGTGTTCCCTTGGTGATAGCATTCAGAAAACTTGGATCTAAATCATGCTTTTCCTGCTGGTAGATGGGGGAAGCCGCATGTGGCGTGGCTACCCTAGATCTCAATTGCCCTTTTGCCCATTCGACACAAGCCACCCTACCATCAATCCGTCGTTCATGAAGACAATGTATAGCATTTAGAGCATCCTATTTATAGCAAAAATGGATGAACGCGAATCCACGAGATCGATTGAGTTGTCGATTCCATGGAATGAAGACATCCTTTATTTTCCCATAACGGCCGAAAATCCGAAGCAGGTCGTCTTGCGTGGTATCAAAAGTAAGATTTGCGGCAAAGAGGGAGAAAAGAGAGTTTGAAGGCCGAGATTTTCGGGTGGAAACCCTCTCCCATGGACTCTCCCGAGCTCCATCTCCAAATTGTAGGCGCTCTCGCTTTTGCTCTCATTCCCTTTCCTCCATAGATACGTTTCAATCTATTAAGCAGATGTGACATCCGAACATTCCCATAAGTTGGTCAACAAGAAAGGTTCAAAGCTCGCGAGAAGGCAAAAAAGAATGACCAAGAACAGAAGTCCACAACACTTCCTTTAAATCTCAAGAAGGAGAATGAAAAGAAGAAGCAAAAAAAGACTAACATAATCTGCTTCGTCTGTAGAAATTTCAGTTATTATGCCCGACAGTCTGCCTATAAAAAGATGGTAATTCCTAAGTCACTAGATACTTTGTATGTAGGTGTTTGTTCTGAAATCCTTTCCATTAATACTATTTCTAATGAATCAATTTTGAATTCAGGCACAACAAAGAACGTGGCACGAAGTCGTCGAGGACTCAAGGAATTTCGACCTGTAGCCAAGGGAAGTTATAAGGTGTATATGGGAAATAACGCTGTTGAAGACGTACTAAGGATTGACGTTTATCATCTCCGTATGGGCATAGAGCGAATAATAATTCTCCATGATACTCTTTATGCACCAGGTATTCGTCGGAATTTAATTTATGTTTCTAGGTTATTATTTGATGGTTTTAATATTCATTTTTTCGGTACACGAGTTTCCTTTAGACTAAATAACCTCACTATGCATGGAAAAATTTAATTTCAGATTTATTTATTATGTACATAGATAGTGATAATGCACTTCTTGCTTTATCTGCTATGTCGAATGAAACTATAGTATCTAAATCTCTAAAATAGCACCCGAGGTTAGGTCACATCGGAAAGGATCATATGACAAGACTAGTACGTTCTGATTTGTTAGATACCTTATCTAAAGTTGATTTGTCATTTTGTGAACATTGTGTGCTCGGGAAGAATTCAAAGAAACCATTTCCTAAAGTGTCTACGTCCAAGGGCCCACTAAAGATAATCCATTCAAATATATGTGGACCCTTTAATGTACATGCTAGAAATGGATGTGAATACTTTGTCATTTTCATTAACGATTACTCGTGCTATGGATATGTGTATCTCATCTCACATAAATCTGAGGCTTTTGATTGTTTTCTTAACTATAAAGTTGAGGTAGAAAATCAGCTTGAGAAAAAGATTAAAATCTTTCGATCTGATAGAGGTGGCGAGTATACATTTAAAGCGTTTAAATCATATTATGAAAATATTGGTATTGTTCGGAAGTACAAAATAGCTTACACTCCACAACAAAATGGTGTTGCAGAGAAAATGAATAGGACACTATTAGACATGGTTAGATCAATGATGGCATAAGCCAATCTCTCTACCACATTCTGGGGAGACGCACTGTTAACCGCCGTCTACGTCCTTAATAAAGTCTCATCAAAATCAATTCCTAAGACCCCATATGAGATGTGGTCTAGGAGGATTCCTACTCTAGCCTACCTACGACCTTGAGGATTTTCGGGAAATGTTTCACTACCTACTCCGCATAGAGGTAAACTTGATAGTAAAATCATTGAATGCGTGTTCATAAGGTACCACATACATTTAAAAGGATATGTTCTAATTTATTAGGACCATGGACGATAGATTGAGATAAAATCTCGGGACGTGACCTTCGCCGAAGATAGATACCCTAGCAAATGAAGCAAAAGGTTCCAATGAAACTTTTTGAAATACCCAATGTATCTCAGGAGAATGGGAGTTCTGCTTCTCAAAATGATGATGCTCCTATAAATTTTCAGGACAGTGGGATAACATCAAAGCAGGATCCTAAGTTACGTTGAAGCGAAAGAGGATTGATTCTCCAAAGATACTTCGATATTGAGGGGCAGACATTGTCGTACATTACGGTTGATGATGATGAACCTGATTCTTATTAGGGTCATTATTATCTTCTAACTTGACCGATTGGATGACTGTTATAGACGAAAAGATCACTTCCATGGAGAAAAATAAAGTCTAGGAACTTGTAAATCTGCCTTCCAATTGCAAAGCAATAGGTAATAAGTAGGTACTAAAGATCAAAAGAAAGACATATGGTACAGTGGACAAGTACAAAGCATGATTAATTGTTAAAGGTTTCATACAGAAAGAAGGCATTGATTACGAGGAGACTTTTTCACCTGTTGCAAAGTTCTCATCAATCCGCATGATCTTTTCCATTGTCGTAAGTTTAGTTATATCAAATGGATGTAAAGACCACATTCTTAAATGGTGACTTAGATGAAGAGATATATATGCAACATTCCATAGGTTATATGGACAAATAACATCCAAAGAAAGTTTGCAAATTGTTGAAATCTATCTATGGGTTGAAGCAATCTTCAAAACAGTGATACATAAGGTTCCACTTAGCCACTACTACTTTTAGATTCACAATGTGTGAAGAAAATCATTGTGTATACATGAAACGGTCTGGAAGATCTTTTCTGATACTATCTCTATATGTAGATGATATCCTGTAGTTGGTAATGACATACAATTGTTGATATTGACTAGAGATTGGCTATTCTCAAACTTTGAGATGAAAGATCTTGGTGAAGCCAACTTTATTCTTGTGGTAAAAATCATCAGGGATCGTCCTAAAAAAATTTTAGGCTCGTCTCAAGCCACATATATACAAAAGATCTTAGAACAGTTCAGGATGAAATTTTTAAAAGTTGTTGAAACCCTTATGGATAAATTTACTAAGTTAGATAGAAAATCGTGTCCCCAGATTAAAGCTGAAAAATTAACCCATGTCCTCAGTACCTTATGCAGGCACAGTAGGGAGCTTAATGTATGTTATGCTTTACACCAGACCGAATATTAGCTATGCGGTTGGCATAGTCAGCCGTTATCAGAGTAACCCGAGACAGTCTCATTGGTAAGCCATTAAACGTATATTCTACTATCTCAGAGGAACAAAAAACCTAATGTTGTGTTATGAAGGCACAAGTCTCGAGCTCAAAGGATATTCTGATGCTGCTTGGGGTAATGATGCCGACGAAGAAAAGTCTACTTCAGGATGTGTATTCTTACTCGAAGGAGGAGTTATCTCATGATCGAGTAAGAAACAGACATCCATAGCTCTTTCATCTATGGAGGTCGAGTACATTGCATGTTGTATTATAGTTCAGGAGTGTGTATAGGTTTACAGATTTTTACTAGGTCTGGGTGTTATACTAAGTGTTCGTCAGCATATATCGTTAAAGGTAGACAATACTTCTGCCATTGACTTGGCAAAGTACCTTAAACACCGCCAGAAGTCCAAGCACATTGAGATCAAGTATCATTATGTCTGTGATCAAGTGAGAGATAAGATAGTCACCCTCAATGACATTTCTACTAAGGAAATGATAGTTGATTCCATAACAAAATCTATAGCCACAGATCTATTTCAGTTTCGCGTCAGGCAAATGGGATTGAGGCAAGCTTGAGTGATATGGTTGTATTTAGTACCTTTGATCTTTCATAAATGAATAACACATTCCATTTATTCGGTATTGAGTACTTATATTAACTAGGTAAGTAAATCATTAGCATTTACCATGAGTTCATATATGATTTCTATTTTTGTCAGCATGCCGGTCACCCACCTGCACGAGTTGACCAACCTTTAATGTACAAGAGAGGTACATTTGGGGCGATGTTCATACAATGAGGCATGAACTTCTCTTTATTGTGAATAATAAAGGATGAGGATATGAGTGAGTCATATCCACCTATAATCTTAAAATATTGAAGATGAGACTGATTAAGTCGAATAACATAATTGTGCACCATTCCTTTTCATGCGATCAATGTTATGGCCTGAATTAATAGCCAGGTTGTGAGGTTATGAAATGAGTCGTACCTCATGTAGAATGACTTGCGTATTATAGACCTAACATACACATAGTATTATCTACCTTATGATGTGGATTGTAGCCACGTGCTCAGACATTTTACCTGCAGATTGCTTTGATTCGATCTAATCATTGCAACGTGCGAGTAGCCAGTCTTGTTGGTGACTCTTTGTGTCCTTAGCTACCCTCTCTTCTTGTGTATAAGAGGATGAGATTGAGTGTTGCTACTTTAATGTACTATGATGAAAGGTCCTTGATTGGTCAAACTCAGTTATGCTAGGAAAGCGGCTTAATTGATTCCAAATTACACATCTACGTGGAGAAGATCCCGTGACAGCTACACTAAGTTTCTATAATTATAAATACGCACTTCAAGTATTACACTTTTGCAAACAATATTCTTTCTTAAAAGTATCAAGTTACTTTTATTACACTTTTACAAACAATATTCTTTCTTAAAAGTGTATATATATATATATAAGTATTGCTTTAAATTGATTTTAATCGAAGTTTGTGAAAAATAGAGTTTTAAGAATAACTCGATAAGTTGGATAAGTACGTATG
Source organism: Magnolia changhungtana (assembly GCA_030180095.1). Taxonomy (NCBI): domain Eukaryota; kingdom Viridiplantae; phylum Streptophyta; class Magnoliopsida; order Magnoliales; family Magnoliaceae; genus Magnolia; species Magnolia changhungtana. The sequence continues at coordinate 15,874,994 of JASAUF010000676.1, forward strand.
TTGGCTGAGTACTTTAGATCGGGAGTTAACTCTATCCGGTGTAGTCATGTAGACTAGGACATGCATTACAAAGCTTGGGTTATTGAGTACTAGTTAGGTGGTCACTTAGTACTTTAACACCTGTGAGAAGATTATGGTGATCCAGTTGGTCCCACGCCTCTGATTCTTTTGATCATGATGTTTGATTTTGATTATTATTAGGCGAGTTAGATGGATAAATTTTGTGCCTATCCCACAATGTGATTGAGTGGGAGATGTTGGACATATGCCAGTGGGGCCCACTGGCAGGTAATCACTAGTGAGTAGAGGTCCCATGAGTTTAGGCCTCTTCCATTGCGGATGAATTTCAAATTCAAGTTTGAATTTGGATTTAGATAGGGAGATACAGATAAGACTGGATAATATCTAGTCTCATCCAAACTCCCATTATTTCCTATAAATAGGATAAGGCTCTCTCGTGAAAAGATATTAAGGAATAACGAGAGTAAAAAGAGAAATAGTGATTTATAGAAATTCGTCCGTCTAGCTTGTCCTTGGGATGATCTAAGCCATAGATTGTGATCCAAGGCTATCTATACCGTAAAATTAGAGGGGTGATTAGATCCATTTGCTCTAGTAGTGGATAGGTGGGCTGCTAGATCTGGACCATTCATCTTCGGCTTTGTGAAGGTTCCATATCGTGTTGACCCTCAGATCTTAAGGGCTCACACCTCCGCACTTTCTATCAGTATGATCATCTGAACCAACCATCCAGTGGACACTTACATTGATGGACCACAAATATTCAAAACTTCCTTTGATTGGATTACTCAAACCATCAAATAAATAAAACTTTATGAAGGAATGTGCGCTATTACCAACTTTTGTCATTTAGCATCATGTGTAACACAGATTGAATGAAAAGTAAAATTGTGAAAATAGTGAGACTTTTCTTTTCTTTCTTTTTTTCTTTCTTTTTTCTTTTTAAAAAAAAAAAAAAATCTTTTATCATGTCTCATTCATTGTCAAATTTACAGCTTATAGTTTGTTACAAAAAGATGAATAAGTGAGGCCTAAACATCGAAGGAATGGATTAAACAAAAGCTAAAAGAGTCAAAGTAAAACAAGTGACAAGATGCATCTAGATTTAGATAGTTTGGCAAAATGCCTATATTGTATGAGTTAACAATATAGAATTTTCTTCTACACATATCCACAAGAGAAAGAAGAATACAAAGTTTGTCTCTCCCACTTGTACAAGGAATCCCCACTAAAGAATAGTGGAGCAGCCTTCCATGATAAGGTGAGACTGGATAACATGTGTAAGGGTTGATGGGAGTTTGCGGGTCCGTATGTTATAAGGTGGTTTGTTTAAGTATATGATAGGAGGTTGCAACATTTTATTTTATTTTTTTAAATGTCTTGGGGCCTCCCATATGTGAAAGACAATAATAATAAAAGAAAAGAAAAGAAAACGAATATATAATAATAATAATAATAATAATAATAATAATATGAAAACATTATCTTTTTGTAAGTGCTACACGAAAAAACATAGAGATGGCACCTCAAATAGTTTTAAAGATGGCCGAGTCATTTTGAAAGTGAGCTAGAGATATACAAGGAATGATGGGGATCTCTCCCACTAGGAGACATCATCTCTCACCACTTTAACATTATCTAGTCCAAATATATCATTTCTAAAGCCATAACATAAAAGCACAAAACCTCATATTGTGACGTAGGGATGAACGTGATGAGGTCGATCACCGTCTTCCTCAAGGATAACTACTTCAAATCCACAAAGCTTCTCTGAACTCCTCACAGAGATTTCTTGAATCAATGAGGAAAAATAGAAACTACAAATAATTCTAGAAAGTCAAAATAAATTTTTTGATGATTGATAGATGAAATAAATGAGTCTACAGCCCTTTAAATAGGGATACTAAGACTTGGAAGAAGTTTAGGAATTAAACCACAACAAAAACTCCCTAAAATTCATAACTTAACTATAAATAGTTAATTTACTATTTATAGTAATTGTCCTATTTGACTTGACCACGTTATTCTCCTAATTATTCTAAGTACTTTTCATGTTGGAAACAACTCCTAAAGTCCAACGGATGAAAAGTTACAATCAAACCAAAACTTATTAAAAATAGTAAAAACGGAAATAAGCAGGAAATTCGACCATCGATCTAATAGAATCTAACAAATTTGCCAAATGGTAGGTTGGTTGGCTAAATTACCCCGTCCTACCCTAAAATCATATATGGCAAGTCGAGTAACTCCTTCCGGTTTACGAGATATGCCTATTTTAAGGATTTGACGATCTTAATGACTTCCGCCTCTAATCTAGCCTTCTATGGTCCATCTTGGACATAAAAGTGTTCGCAGCTCACTCTACATCAGTCCCCTCCACTTCAAAAGAACTCATCCTTGAGTTCTTTTACTGCTTCAGTTCTTGATACTTGGTATGGTGTGCCATAATGATACCTAAATCAAAAGTTATGATTGATTTAAGGTCCACATTTTTTTAGTCTAACCATGCTAGGAATGTATCTTTGATACGTTCTACATTAGACCCCTCTACTTGAAAAAAACTCAAACTCAAGTTACTCAAGGGACTTGGCTCATGATTCTGAGATAACTTTTGATACCGATATTCACAAGCCCAAGTGTAGGGTCGTGATGTAGTAATAATCTCGGTAAGACAGAGGTCGAATCCACAGGGACTAAACTTGTATGTCTTCCAAAAGCAATTAGAACTAGAACTAGAAAAAAATGAAAACCTAACATGGACTACTTGAGAGAGTAATTGTGATAAAAGTAATTAAAACTAATTAAATTAAAGGTGGTAACTATGTGGTGTCAAGGATCAACTTATAGTAATTGGGAAGCTACCTTGCAATGATTCAAGGACACAACTGGAATCAGAGTCCTATCATATCTAATTGGTAAGAAGAGATTTATCAGATCTTTGAACTTCTCATGGATCTAATCATCAAAGGATGAGAGTGGTAAAGATTTGGAAGTAATTCTGTCACCAAACAATGCCCAGGAGACAAGGTAAACAACAATAATATACCAAACTCATAACCAATCATAAGAAAATTGAGAAGATTAGGAGGATTCCATCACCCAACCATGCCCATGAGACAATGGTGAATAATGGGATTGCCTAATTTCACAATCTTAATATATGAAAAGAAGATATCTCAAGCTATCGCAGATCTACTGTAATTTGAGTCACAACCAACCATTAAAAATTAAAAATATTCCTTCATAATCAAACTAGAATCCAAGAGATTTCAATAAACATGAATCAAAGCATAGAAAAACACTCCATCACGCAACAAGCTTTACCTCGTAGCCCTAGCTAAGAGGTTTAGCCTACCATGGACATGATCAACTAAAAACTCTTAAAAAAAAACCAAAGGAAGAAAAATAAAGGAGAAGAAAAACTCCTGGCAATCGTCTGCTTCTCTCTCTCTCTCTCTCTCTCTCTCTCTCTCTCTCTCTCTCTCTCTCTCTTTCTCGTCACGTCCGATGATGCCCATGTTTGATCTCCACGTCCAAATCTGGGGTGGTGGAATGAAGTTGGTGAGGCGAGGTGGTGTGAGCAACTCCTTTACGCAGCACCTTGCGTGCGAATCGGACTGCACAATAACACAAGGCAACCTGCATTTTTAACCTGATTCTTAGGACGGTGAAGGCCTGACTATGATTCCACCTTCATGGATGGATTCGTCCCCTCTTTCTAAGACATTGGACGGTCTGATCACCTCCATGATCACGCAATGCCCAGGAAAGTCAGAAGCATCTGAACGTGCATAACCTTTACGCAACTTGCGCTGGGATGCTCGGTGGGCTCTATAGTGATGTTTTAAGAGAAATCTAACTCCATTTATTAGATTCCTGGAGAAATTTCAGTTTGAAAGGGGTGATTTTGGTCGAGTTTGGTGCGGCCCACTGTATCAAATCTTCTCGTTGTTCATCCTACGTTTTCTGGCGATCTATGTGTGTACACGTGCATTGGGACAAAAGGACTCCTTGGCTAAGGTCGTGTCCACCCCCTGAGTTGAGTGGGCGATCTGGATCATTGAGATGATCCACGGTGGTGGCCCACTACCAATCATAGCATCCGCACCTTGCGGACATTGTGTATTTACAGAAGTCGGGTCGGGTCAACGACCTTTGATCAACCTTAGCAATCCGGTGCGATGCAGGAGTGCACCAGCTGTGCACTCCCACATGTACATGTGGGGTCCACTGTGATGTATATGAAAAATTCGCTACGTCCATCCGACTTCATATCTAATTTTAAGGGTTAATACCAAATTTAAAGCATATCCAAAGATCAGGTGGGCCCCAAATTGATGATTTATGGGCTGATCTATCCATTGAGCCACTTTTATAAGGATCCAAGGGATAAAATTCGACGTCTACAGTTAATTTAGGATCCTCAGGCCAGATATAAAGTTTCGACCCAAACGGATGATGGAAACCCTGTGATCTTGTATTCAGAACTATTTTTAGGCTTTTTCATCTTCAATTACTTGATTTTCTCGGATCTTTGACATGTGAATTCTTCGATCTTGGTCCCCTAAAATCTGTCCCTTGCCTTGGTGATTTGTGAGAATCACATCTATGCCTTTAGTGCCTTTTTTCAATCCAATCTCTTAAATTCACCTTGCAAGCAAAACATGATTAAAATAGGACGTTAAACATTATCATGTTTGTAAAACCATGTGATAAATGGGGTCTAATATGCAATATTTGACTCTCAACAGCCGATGTTTATTAGACCTTTTCTTGTAATTGGCATTAGGCTCTTGAGCTGATATAATACATGTATTCATGCTCTCCTTGACTTGACTAATATGGATTAGTTCATTTACTTGTGCTTGTAAGATTTGACATTCTTTCTGATTCGCCCGACAGTGAGGGCAGTCGGGCAAGCTATCCCTAGGCGTAAGGCCTATGTGATGTTAGATGTCCCTCATGGGGGGCAATCCATTGGATAAATATTCAGGCCAGACTTCTTTAAATTTGTTCATGAATAGCTTTAAAATTGGAAGAATGTTTAAGGGCTTCGATTCCTCACCCTTTACAACTATGATGTACATTTCACCGAGTTTCTTGGATTCATACACAAAATCTTGAATGGTCAAGAGGGAGCTCCCCTCCACTTTAAAAGCTTCGGGGTGTTTCTCTAGTGATATAGGGGCAATGATTATCTTTTAACTATCACGTAGATGTAAACATTGTATCATCTTCGGTGGGTCACATCACTGTCCGACTGCCATGGTTGACTGAGTAACATATGGTATGCTTCCATGTCAACCATGTCACAAAGTATTTAATCCTTATAAGTTTTGTCAATTGAAAACAAGACAATGTATTGTTCAGTTACCTTGGTCTCATTCACCTTCTTTATCCAGCCAATTAAGTATGGAGAATGATGTTTTGTCGTTGCAGCTGCAACTTGTCCACTATCACTCTTAAGATGATGTTCTCGCTACTGCCACTATCTTTGATTACATCACAGACTTTACTGTTGACGGTGCACCGCGTATGAAATATATTGTGTCTCTATGGATGTAATTCCTTTCATGGGGTGTACAATAATAGCCTAATAACTAGAGATTTGCCATGATCCTCGCCCGTTCATTCATCGTCATCTACTCCTTCCTCAATGGCTTGTTCACGTTCATAAAAGCCAGGGTCTTCTTCTACTGCCTCACCTTCAGTGACCCCTTTGTTAATGGCTAAGTGAGTTGTGGGGCATTGAGGCCTAAATGTGCCGCTCCCATTGGTTGCAGAAGGTTGAGGATGTCCTTCTATTAGTTCTTTTCCTCGTGTTAGTACTGAATCCTACGTGGGACTCATCATGGGGGACCGAGTTGAAGGGTAAAGCTGAATAAGAACTCTTGCAAGCTATATTTTTTCCCTACATGCCAACTGAACTACTTCATCCACAATCCCACCTGGGTGCATCTGAACTCAGTCGTGAATCGTCGATCGTTACCCACATATAGATTGTGCTACCTTTAGCGATTAAGTTTCTGACAGATCATTTCGTGTTGTCAACCAATGGAATTCTTTGGTGTAATCTGTGATGATTCAATTCTTCTGTCGACAATTTTGGTATTGATGGAACAATACCTGCTCATAATCACTAGGGAGGAATCGTGATCGAAGAAGGCGTGTCCTTCGTGGTCATGATGAGATGGGTGCGTGCCTTGTTCTGTTAGACACGTGAGAGTTGTAATTGCTCCCACCATGCAGAAGCATCAGAATTTATTTTAAATGCTACTAAGTTCACATTTTTATGCTCTGGCACGTCCATTTAATCAATATATTTCTACTTCAGCTTGCCAATCGAGGAAATCTTCTATGCATAATAAGAGAAAAAAAAAAAAAAGATAAAAGAGTCAAAGCAAAACAAGATACAAGATGCATCTAGATTTAGATAGTTTTGCAATATGCCTACTGTACGAGTTAGCAATATAGAATTTTCTTCTTCATATATCAATAAGAGAAAAAAAATAAAAATACAAGGCTTCTCTCTCCCACTTGTAATTGGAATCCCCAGTAAAGAATAGTGGAGCAGCCTTCCATGATAAGATGAGAATGGATAACATGTGTAAGGGTTGATGGGAGTTTGGGAGTCTGGTTGTTATAAGGTGGTTTGTTTGAGTAAATGATAGGAGGTTACAGCCTTTGTTGTTGGGGTTTTTTTTTTTTTTTTTTAATAATAATAAAAAAAAACGTCTTGGGGCCTCCCATATGTGAAAAAAAAAGGAGAAAAGAAAGAGAAGGAAATATATATATATATATATATGAAAACATTATCTATTTGTAAGTGCTACATGTAAAAACATAAAGAATGACACCTCAAATAGTTTTAAAGATGGCCTCTTGTGGGAAGTTTGGAGATCCAGAAACGCCGCGAGATTTGACTGTATCCCAATCAAGGATGCAAATACCATAGCGCAGATCAAATGTAGTGTCAATGCGCTATTCGTTGTCAAATCGAGGGCTTATATGAGGCGGTGGAGTATGCAGGAAGGACAATGGAAACATTAACTTTACTTTCTCGACTGGCTACGAAGTGGGTTCTAATAATTGCACTGAACTCCAAGTGATTCATGATGGCCTCGCTATGTGCCTAGACATTAGGCTAAAGAACATTGAGGTGGAATCAGATTCAAAGGTGGCAATTGATCTCATGTTAGGGAAATCTAGCATCTCTTGGCACTGGAAACCTTGGGTCACTAAGATATCCAAATTAAGGGGAAAGGGATCTTTCTCGTTCAGGCTGATCAAGAGAGAAGGTAATGGCTCGGTTGATGGGATGGCTAGGGTGTGGAACAAAAATCAGACCGTTGCTTTCCACGTCCAGGTTAAAGACCTCCCTTTGGAGGTGAGGGGGATGCTCTTCCTTGACAAAGTTGGTTTTGGATCTCTTAGAACTTTACCTATAGGTTCTTAGTCTTCTTTTTCTTCCCATTGGCCATCCAGGTCGCCTTTTACGATAGGTGCCTGGTCTCTTTTTGTTAGGGGGTGCCTAAATGTCGATCCATGTATATCACTTTTCTTATATGAAATATAGATTATTATATTATTTATTTTTATTATTATTATTTTTTAAGTTTCAAAATTTAAAAAAAAAAAAAGTTTTAAAGATGGCCGAGTCATTTTAAAAGTGAGATAGAGATATGTAAGGAACGATGGGGACATCTCCCACTAGGAGACGTCATCTCTTACCACTTTAACATTATCTGGTTCATCTATGTCAATTCTAAAGCCATAACATAGAGGCACAGAACCTTATATTGTCACACGGGGATGAATGTGATGAGGTCGATCACTATTTTCCTCAAGGATAACTACTTTGAATCCACGAAGCTTCTCTGAACTCCTCATTGAGACTTCTCGAATCCACGAGGAAAAATAGAAACTACAAATAATTTTAGAAAGTCGAAATAAATTTATTGATGATATATAGATGAAATAAACGATTCCACAACCCTTTAAATAGGGATACCAAAACTTGGAAGAAGTTTAGGAAATAAACCACGACTAAAGTCTCTAAAATTCATAACTTACTATAAATAGTAAATTTACTATTTATAGTAACTATCCTATTTGACTTGACTATGTTGTTCTCTTAATTATTCTAAGCACTTTTCATGTTGGACACAACTCTTAAAGTCCAACGAATGAAAAGTTACAATCAATCCAAAACTTACCAAAAATAGTAAAACGAAAATAAACAAGAAATTCTATTGTCGATTTAATGGAATCTCGCAAATTCGGCATGGATTGGTTAGCTAAAGTAGCTTGTCTTACCCCAAAATCATATATGGTATGTCGAGTAACTCATTCCAGTTTACGAGATATGCCTGTTTTAAGGTTTTGACGGTCTTGATGATTTCCGCCTCCGATCGGGCCTTCTCTAGTCCATCTTGGACATGAAAGTGTCCACGGCCCGCTCTACATCATATTGGCACTGGATTAAATAGCTTACGAACTTATCCTACGTTGCTTTGGGTTGATAAGTGATTATAAGCAGGGTCCATAATGGAGGCGTGATACTCTAAATAGTAGGTACTTATGAGTAGGTAAAGCTGTACACAAGAACCGAGTTAGCTCAGTTAGGTCGCTCGACTCGACTCGAAAAAGCTCGATTTGACTCGGTTCGGAACTGAGTTCAAGCTTACCCAAGCTCGACTCGACTCGACTCGACTCGGATCAAACTAGTTCGGTGACTCGGTTACTTAGATATTGATGTTGACTCAACGAAGTGTCGGCTAGTGGCAATGAAGGTATGTATATGAAACAAATACCTCCTTTTTTTATGTTGACTACAAGGTGTTTGATGACATACTTGTAAACAACTGCTACTGCTCTACATATAGTAAGAAATTGAAAGTGCACTCCATGTGTTTGTGAAAATGCTGCACAAGTTCAATCTTAGCTGGAATTCGGCTCGAACTGGCCTGAGCTGCTGGCCAAACTGAGTCGACCCGGCCAGTCAGGCTCGAGGACCGAGCGGAGCTGAGTTCGAGCTGGGGTCAGCTAGTGGCTGAGCCAAGTCGAGCTATGCCAAGCTTGACTTGGTTCGACTCGTGTACACCTCTATAAGTAGGGTCCAAACCGGGGGCGTGGCACTCCAAATAGCAGGGGGGGCGGCCTCTTATCTAGGGATTATAGTACGACCATTTTGAAATTGTGGTGACTCATCCTCCTCACCAGGCACTCATGCCCTTCTATCGGGACCATCCAAATTGTCTGCCACGTTTTGGATGAAGCATCTCTAAAATCCCACCGACCATGAAATCCAATGTCTGATTAATGGCTATCAAATGGATGATTAAAAGTTGAAAAGAAGTAAAATAATGAGTGGTCCAAATTCTAAGGGCATAAATAATTCTCTAATATCATTTGGACAACTGCTGCACAAGCATGCACATATAAGGTTAGTTCCCACCATTTCAAAAGTGGTGGTGAAATATCAGAGTCTAACCCCTACCTAAGGCTTGTGATCCAAACAGCTGGGAGCACGTAAGTTCATAGTTGTCAACGGGTCGAATTTAGGATTGACTTCCATAGTACCTTATCTTAGCTAATCAGGTTCGGTTCTTGTCAGGTCCAAGTCTTTTTATGTCCAGATCCTCTTCTCGAAGAACTGGACATGCATTGAACCTAGTGGCATTAGGTAATTATTGAGTCATTTGATCTAAGCTTTGAGTTGGGTTTGGAATAGATAAGATCATTTATATGGTCAGCTCACCCAATGGATGTATTACATTGCAAAACCATATGCCACGTTGACACATACATGGCATGTAAATGGGCTCTCTTTAGCTATAAAGCCTCTCCATCCCTATAATAATAAATATAAAGTTTATATACATAATAATATTATTAGAATTAATTGAACCTAATCAAATTTTAATTGAACCTAGACACGATTTTTAACTGGGTCCAAAAAATGGAGACCCAAGTTGGAACCAGTTTATTAACATATCCGGACTCGTTAAAAAATTTTCAGGTCCATTGGGTACCCATGGTTCATGGGTTCTCTCACCATTGTTTGGACAACCTGAATCCTCGGCTTGCCGCAAGTAGAAATTATCTGTTTGTTGCATTGTGATTGTGCCATGTCATGGCGTCGTTGTCATGAGTGACTGCATTCAGTCAATCCCAGCTTCTGGCAAGCAGAGGATCCAGACTCTTGCTTGGATCTCCATAATTGGAGCAGTGCCACACCCACAGGGTCAGTACCCTTGCGTAGCGGACCGGTGCAATATCTAAGCCATCCATTAGAAAGGTACCATTACGTAGATTCCCTATTCCAAGAATCAGGTCTGCCCACTTGTCAGCTGGGCCATAATTAACTAAACTGGCAGGTTGTGAAGAATCAGCTGAAGTTTTGTGGTCCACCTCATGGATGGCTTGAATATTTCACCTGTCTGCCACGATGGCATTTGTGGTAGTGCGTGCATTAGCTAACTTTTACACTTTGGTGCGCGTGGCAAAGCTCTGAAGTTGATGGGGTTTATTGAGTGCACTTAGCAAAGCTCTGATGATTTAATCAAGCGGGGTTACCTAATTCTTTGGCTCTAGTGCATTTAGCAAAGCTCTATGGCCCTACCGTGATATATGTCAGACATCCATGCCATGCATTTGGTGGATTCCCCCTAGGTTATGGCATATTCCAAAATCAGCCGTATTCCTAACTCAAGAGAGTTACACCATCTGAAACCATGTGAAAGCATGCCTAAGACATCTAAAAGCACTTAGTGGCCCCTCCCTGATTTTTGGATATGGCTGAAACTTTCTATAACCCCTCATCCAAATGGGGTACACACTATGGATGGGCTAGATGACTGAATTACATCTTAGTGAGCCCTATAAATGATCATGAAAGTTTCAATGGTGGCTATCTACTCTCAACTGTTGTATGTGCATGCCTACCTAAGTAATGGATTTGACTGATTTATAAGCCCATAGCCCATCCTGAAAGATCACGTTTAGTTGATGGAGTGGATGTCGTAACATAGATCACAATGTACCCACTTAGCTTGACTTGATGAGCACTAATGGAGTCGTTGTCACTATATATATATATATATATATATATATATATATATATATATATATATATATATATATATATATATATATATATAAGCTTAAAATTTAATTTATCCACGTTATGTAATACCCATGAAATCTCTGGAGCCTATCTTTTACCTTGATCTAAGGGCCTGTTTGATTTTCCAATTATAGAGGTAATTGCAGGTAAATGGATAATAATTATTCACCTCCTATGTTACCGGTTGGTTTTCCAAGGTGATTTGACCAGCCACCTTTCATTTATAGCACTCTTCACGTCACCCAATGAGAAAAAAGTTAAATCATGGGGCCCACCTTGATGTTTGTGTATTATCCACACCGTCCATCCCTTTAGCCAACTCATTTTAGGGCAAGAACCAAAAAAAGAGGCAGATCCAAAGATCAAGTGGACCACACAGCTGTAAACAATGGGAATTGAATTCCTACCATTGAAAGCATCTTGAAGACCCCAGAAGTTTTGGATCAAACTGATATTTTTGTTTCCACTTTATTGATGACTGTGTTACCTTATTAACAGGTTGGATGACAAATAAACATCACTGTGGGCCCTAGGGAGAAAACAACTTTCAACCATTGACATTTTAATGATCATTGTTTCCTAAATTGTGGTCCACTTGAGCTTTTGATTTTCCTCATTTTTGGGTCCATGCCTTAAAATGTATTTTTTAAAAGGATGGATGGTGTGGATAACTCATATATATCATGGTGGGGCCCGCATATTTAAATCAGTAATAACAATGCTTGTATGGCCCAATTTTCGAGACGTAATTCCTGCCGACTTTCAAACGGGTGTAGTAAGTAAGAATAAGGTAATTCCGTGGATTTACCAGTGTAATTAGAAAATCAAACAGGCCCTAAAACTTTGATAGGTCATGGCAAAAGGAAGTAGTTCCTCGCTTTCTTTACCTCTCTCTTTGCTTTCCTCTCTCTTTGCTACAGCCCACTATAGTTTCGGAAAAGGTTGAAAGTGGGCCATAAGGGTTTCATGAGGTCACGTATCACATGGACCATTGGAATTTTGGTCCCATGAGATGTGCACAAAGGTGCACAGGTGAGCACGCCTCTCTCTATCCACACACACACACACACACACACACACACACACACACACACACACGAATGCTAAGCTGCGTAGCAGTTCGCACGGAACTCGTGCGAACTTTTTGAGAACTCATTATACGTAATGTAAGTCCAAAATCTAAATGATCTACGTGATGCAGCAACCCATGAAACCCTTGAGGCCAAACTTTTACTTTGATCCAAAACTTTTGTGGGACATGAATAGAGAAAACAGTTTCCTCCCTTTGATTTGCACCTCTCTTTGCTATGGCCCACCAGAGTTTTAAATCAAGGTGAAAATTAGTCCCGTGAGGTTTCATGGGATGCCACATCACATGGAACATTCAGATTAGATGCCCATGACACGTCAGCAAAGCTGCCCAGGTGAGCATGCCTGTATATGTATATATAAGAATGCTCACCTGTGCCCTAGTTCTCGCTGGAACTCGTGAGAGCTTTTTCACAACTCATCACACATGATGTGGGTCCAAATCTAAACCATCAATGTGATGCAGCACCCTATTTAAAAATAATTATAAATAGATATTTAACATAGTTAAGTAATATGAAATGCTAATGTTTTTAATAGACCACTCATGGTGTGCTGATTAAGTTGCCCTTTCCTTCTGCCAAGGGTGGTTTTGATCATTCCCTCCCCAAGTTACTATATTAATTTTCACTCTCTAATTCACTTATTAGAGTGCCAACTACAGCTGGGGTTGAGTTGATTCGACAGGTCTTCTTGAGTTGAGCTTGAGCAGACCTGGGACTGAGTTTCCCAGCAATTTGGCTCGAAATCTTACATTTTATGACAATTGATATGTAGGCCTTCGAAAATTATATATGAGTTACGCATTAACACATTAAACCAATTACATTGTGTGATTCATTATTGCTAAGCAAAGTCCTAAAAATTATATTGGTAGAACATCCTAACCTCTGATTCATGGACACTAGTTTGTTAAAATCGGAATGTTTGATTGTTTTTTACCATTTAATAAATGTCAACAAAGAGGAAGTAACTAATCAAGAGATTGTCAATTTTGTTTATGAACAATATAAACTGAAAATCATAATTTGGACGGTTTATTTTTGAATCATGCATGTGTTCTAAATATGTAATTTGACACGGGAAATTAAGGGCATGGAAAAAAAAAAAAAAAAAAAAAAAAAAAGAGGATGAGCACCGTCTCCTCTATGTGATATGAACCTAGAATCCACAAGATATAATGGCTCTTGAATCCATAAAAAATAAGCAAATTCAAAATATTTTATTGAAGTTTGTCTCAAAAATGAGATTAAATTGCTCTAAATAGTAAAATGCAACCTTAATTAAGATTCCTAATGCAAATAAACCGAAACTTTTCCAAAATAGTAAAACTTATTAAAAATAGAAAACCTAATTTAATTACATAGGATGATTCCTGGTATAATAAGAAGAATATCTTAAGAAACCATTACATACTAAAGTTGTAAAATGAAAAAGATACGTCTAATCTAAAACTTACTCAAATTAGTAAGTTTTTCGTTAGACAACAATTTTAAATAGGAAGGAGTCATTTTCTCATGAAGTGAAGTGAAGCGATCCACTTATGTAGGTCGGTTGGTGCCAAATGGCCTGCTCCAATCAAAATTCATAAGTCGTGCATCCCGTAACTATTCTCGTATCAAAATTTATGGTTCGCACTTAAAACGATAGTTTTTCTCAATCCGAATGAATTTTTTCGATCTGGATAGACCTGGGCTTAGTTACATCATATCCCACGTAGGGCTAGGCCCATATCCGATGGACTATGTCCGCTTTCAATCAAGCTTCTTTCGGTCCATCTGTACCAAGAATAGGTTTGCGGCCCTCTTTACATCATAATTTTTAAGCTACCTATAAGTGCATTCATGTTGTTCATCATTACTTGCCAATAGTAGTCCGCACCATGTCGAATATTACCTGATGCAAAATCATGTCGTGCAGCTCACCCTCCATTGCCCCAGCCCTCCATTGACGCAGCCTTCCAATAGGTCATGGACAACACCTACTAGGTCATGGACGACACTTGATAGGCCATGGACATAATTTCTCTTTCAACCTCGTTGGATATAGAGCTGGGCAAAACAGACCCGATCTGGTGGATCCAACCTGATCTAACCCGATCAGAACCGAACCGACGGTCTGGATCGGTGCGAATTGGGTAGCCCCATCTAGATCTGAAATCTGTTCGGATCGAGTTCGGATTGGCCCTGATACGACCCGACCCAACCTGAAAACCGATCTGAATGGATCCGGACAGATCTGATCCTACCCGATCCGGAGTACTTCTACTTTTTCCTATGGTGTGGTCCGCTTCAGCTTTGGATATACATCAATTTTGGGTTCAACCACTAAAATGATCTGCAAAAATGAATGGACGGCATGGATAAATCACATGCATTCAAGGTGGGCCCCAACAGATTTTACAATGTACAATAGCAAAAGGATTTGCTGGTGTACCGTGCACAACTATCTAGCTGGCTTACACACTAGGTGTAGGTATGTGTCGTGCCAAGACGATGCTCCTCGAGCTGTGAGTTGTACGAACAATTCAAAGGAGATCAAAGTTATATGGCCCCATAGTGATGTATTTATTATATTTACACTGTTCATATATATTTACAGATCATTTCAGAGCATTATCCAAAAAAATGGATCATATCCAAAGATCATCTGGACCACACCACAAATAGCATCTGAGATGATTTTCACCTTTAAACAATTTGTAGGGCCCACCATAACGTTTATTTTCCATCCAATCTGTTCATAAGGTCACAAAGACCTCAATTAAGAGGAAAAACAAATTTGAAATCATCCAAAACTTCCGTCAGACTGTGACCCCAAAAAGGGTTTCAATGATAGACATTCAATATTCACTGCTTTTTTCAGTGTGGCCCACTTAATAGTTAGATCTATCTTATTTTTCGTCCTAAGACTTAAAACAAGCTCACCAAATGGATGGACGGCTTTGATATAACACATGCACCATGTTCAGACCCACTTAACATGCTAACGTCGATACACTGTATACTACCAACGCGCACAGGACTTGACACTGACGTCGTTCACAGCTGCTTTACAGCTATAACTTTTAAAGCCTCGAGCTCCGAGTTGTACGAACGGCTCAAACAAGTTCACCATGGGCCCCACAATGATGTATTTATTATATCAATACCGTTTATCCATTTTTCATGATCATTTTAGAGCATTTCGTAAAAAAAATAAATGAATCATATCTAAAGCTCAAATGGACCACACCAAAAAAAAGCAACGAAGATAATGATTTTCACCATTAAAAAATCCAATCAGGATCGTACCTAATCCGATCTGACTTGGTTTCCCTTCGGGTCAGGCCAACCGTGCATCGGATTGGTTTGACTCCAATGTCCTGGACTCAGTGCCGGATCGGATTGGGTTCGTATCCGGCCACGTAGATTTCGGACTGAATCGGGTTGGACCGAATCCGATCCGACTCGGTCGGATGCCCAGCTTTATCTGTACTCACCACATACAAGAGGACGAGTCATACTTTTAACAGATGTTAGCTTCTTCATAGTCGACCTCTTAGGACTCTCATGGCTAACCAGGCAATGTGTTTAGATTGTGGGACGACCTCTATTGATACTTTAGCCCTATTTCTATGGGAGATTCAATCACCATCACGGTTTCTAGAGATGCCTAGCTATAAGAGGATGATGGGTAGACATATAGTGACAACAATTCCATCTTCCTCCACTGTGACTCTAGCAAAAATAGGTAATACTCTAGTTACGTTCTCTGGTACCACCCCTTAAGTGATTCGTTTTCTTGTGCAGTTTTGCGTAATTGTGTTATTTATTTCTCGTTTCAGCTGTTGTGCTATATACACACATGTGTAATGTGGGATTATAGTATGATTAAGAGAGCTTAAATATTTTTAAAAGAATTCTGAAGGGAAGCTAGAGTTTTTTGAAGGATTTTGTTGTAAGTTCATGAATATCTTGTAATTTGTTACTCATGGTGGATTGTATTATCACTTTATATTGTGATTTTTTCCGTATGAATATTATTTCACGTTAAATCATAAAATCATGTGTTCTTGTATATGCTTTGTTTTGCTTATCTTTCACTTGTTTGATTTGTATTCGTAATTTACTTATGCAATTCTCCAAAAGCCATGTCTACCCAAAGCAACCATATTTACTAACTCATTGCGTCGAATCTAATCTTGTGCCTCCCAACCTCAATCAACTACAATAAGCTTTAAAACCATACTAAGAAAAGAGGGACATCAGCATTCCACAGTGAATGATAAAGAAAGAGACCATCATCATGTGGACACTAAAAAAACCTCTAAAACGACAAAGTTCTTTTATTCACCATTCACGACAAAAACTCTTTAATGTTTTTATTTTATTTTATTTTATTTTTAAAAAGCAAAAATAGAGTCGTCCACTAGAGTTCATGCACAATATGCTCCCCATAAAAATGGGGCTTTAGTGCACCAATGCGAGGCACCTATAATAAAAAACTCCCAAGCACCAGGTAAAGTTCTTTATGTGCCATGCACCATAAAAAAATTGTCTTTATTTGTACAAGCTACTTTGATATTTTAACTTATCTTAAAAGGTCCAATCAAGATCCCCAACCACAGTACGGGCACGGATTGGGTAGTAGAGCACATATAAACGAGGTCCATGTGCTATTCGAAAATCTCTGTGAGCTCCGTCATGATGCATGTATTTTATCCATGCCGTCTATCCATATTTCCAGCTCATTTCAGGGGTATGGACAAAAAATTATGCAGATCTAAATCTCAGGTGGACCACACCACAGGAAACAGCTGTGACTGAATGCCCACCATGAAAAACTTCTCGGGGGTATGAAAGTTTTGGATCAAGCTAATATTTGTGTTTGCCCTTCATAAAGATATTTGTGACCTAATCAATCGGTTGGATTGGAATAGATATTACACTGGGTCATCGGAAGTTTTTAATGGTGAGCGTTCAATGACAACTGTTACCTATGGTATGACAACTGTTACCTATGGTGTGGTCTACCTGAGATTTACATCTGCTTCAATTTTTAGCTCATGCCCTAAACTGAACTGTAAAAATGAATGGACGGCATGGATAAAAGAAATAAGTTAGGGTAGGGGCCATGGAACTTTTCCAGTACCACACAATACCAATGTGGATGCTGTGCATTTAGGGGTTTACACAAACCGAGCTGGTTCGGTTAGCTCGCTCGACTCAACTCAAAAAAGCTTGATTCGACTCAGTTTGAAGCTGAGTTCGAGACGAGTCAAGCTGATCTTTTTAGCTTAAAAATGAGTTCGAGCCGAGTTCAAGCAAGCCCCAGCTTGACTCGACTCGGATCGAATCCAGCTCAAATCAAACTTAGATCGAACCAGCTCGGTGACTCGGTTACTTTGCCATTGATGTTGCTCACCAAGTGTTTGATAAAATTGATGGGGTTTTTTCCCTGTGCTCGATCGGTCGTGAGCCTTATACGACCGGTCGAGGGCTGGTGCACGACCAGTCATGGAGTCAAGCCCTAACTCGACTCAAAGTCCAAAGACGTTGGACTATTTTTTCCGGGGGTGCTCGACCAGTCGAGGGTGGTGGTCAACCGGTCGTGGGTGACACTTGATTGGTCGTGGCCTCGTCTCGACCGGTCTTGGTTACACAGATTCATTCCACGATTTTGTGTGGATTGCAGATTTTTAGTCCTTTCACAACAAGAATGCGAAAGGGAGTTTCCTAAACTATAAATAAGAGGTACCTAGGGCTTTCTAGGTATGACAAGAGAGTTTCCTAAAGCTTTACAAGGGATTTGCTAAAGGGTTTAGGGCTATCAAAGGTGTGAGAGAAAGAGAGAGAGGAAGCTTGTGGAAGGAAGGTTCTTCTTGTAGAGGTGATCTATTGTGCACTTGATATCTCAGCACTTCTACGTCATCGTAATCGGTTAGATCTCTCTTTTTTTCTTTTATTCTTTTATTGTTTATCCACTCCTGCGTGAGTGAAGAAGGTTGTAACGTTCTACTTCATAGTAGATTGTTGATCTGGACGTGGTCCCGTGGTTTTTACCTCTTTGAGGGTTTTCCACGTAAAAAACTCTTGTGTAGTGTGTGGTTTATGCTTTGATTTATTTCATTGCTTTATTATTCCATAATTCTGGTTTGTTTCAGGAGGCTAGATCCTAAGGTTTTGTGCAAGGCCCCCAACAAAGTGGTATCAGAGCTAAGTTCATTGAACGGGTAGGATCGATTTTTTGAATTATGGAAGGTGGCTCATCAAGGATGATCAGCCTCAATGGTTCTAACTGGACCATATGAAAGGCTAAGATGGAGGACTTGCTTTATTGCAACGACCTATATTCTCCAATTTTAGGCATATCAGCAAAATTCAAGGATATGTCTGATGATGATTGGAAGAAGATGGACCGAAAGGCAGTGGGGTTTATTAGACAATGGTTGGATGATTCTGTGTTCCACCATGTGTCTACAGAGACCTTAGCCGCTAGCCTATAGCTGAAATTAGAAGGGTTGTATGAGAGGAAGACAGCAAGAAATAAAATTTTTCTGATAAGGCGACTTGTGAATCTCAAGTTCAAGGATGGTGGTTCTGTGGCCGAGCACATGAATGAGGTTAGCAATATAGTGAACCAGCTCTCTGCTATGAAGATGGTTCTGGATGATGAATTACAGGCTTTACTATTACTTAGTTCATTGCCTAACAGTTGGGAGACATTGGTGGTATCTCTAAGTAATTCTGCGTCAGGCAGAAAGATATCCATGGAACAGGTAACTAGTTGTCTTTTCAATGAGGAGACAAGGAGGAAGTCTCAGGGGTCTACTCAGTAAGAGGCCCTTGTGACACAAGAATGGGGGAGAGGAAAGAACAGGAAGGGTAGGAAGACCCGAGATAAATCAAGAGGCAAGTCGAGTAACAGAAAGGATATTGATTGCTGGAATTGTGGCAAGAAGGGCCACTACAAGTATGAATGTCGTGGTAAGAAGAGCGACAAGAAAGGAAAAGGAAAGGAGAAGGAAGATGAATCAGATTCCACTGCAATTATTTCAGATGGCGACGTTGTAGTTATTGTTTCAGCAGATTATGATGTTTGTCTCACGGCTACGATTCAGGATACTGACTGGGTGATTGACTCAAGAGCTTCTTTTTATGCGACTCCACACAGAGACTTCTTCACAAGCTACATATCTGGTGACTATGGGACCGTAAAGATGGAAAATTCTGGCATATCAAAGATTGTAGAGGTCGGTGATATTTGTGTGAAGAGTGATGTAGGCTGCACATTGGTTCTCAGGGATGTGAGGCATATCCTAGACCTTCGCCTCAACTTAATGTCGATGGGAAGGTTGGATGATGATGGCTATGAAAGCCGATTGGCTGGTGGGTACTAGAAGTTCATCAAGGGTTTATTGATCGCAGCCAGAGGAAAGAAGTGTTGCACTCTTTATAAGGTAAGTGT
Source organism: Magnolia changhungtana (assembly GCA_030180095.1). Taxonomy (NCBI): domain Eukaryota; kingdom Viridiplantae; phylum Streptophyta; class Magnoliopsida; order Magnoliales; family Magnoliaceae; genus Magnolia; species Magnolia changhungtana. Next base: position 15,894,681 of record JASAUF010000676.1, read on the forward strand.
CAGTTTGTGCAAGGGTGAGTTGAATGCAGCGGAAGATTCAGCTATTGACATGTGGCACAGGCGTCTAGGCCACATGAGTGAAAAAGGGCTTCAGCTACTAGCGAGGAAGCGGCTCCTTCCAAACCTGACAAGTACACCTCTTAAAACCTGTCTTGATTGTTTATTAGGAAAACAGCATAGAATTTCATTTATTGAATCTGCTTCTCATGTTAATAAAGTGGATGCATTAGATTTGGTTTATTTTAATGTTTGTGGTCCTATGAGAACAAAAACCTTGGGTGGGGCATTGTATTTTGTTACTTTTATAGATGATGCATTTAGGAGGGTTTGGGTTTATGCTTTAAAATCCAAGGACGAGGTCTTTGGTATGTTTAAATTGTTTTATGTTATGGTCGAGAGAGAGATAGGTAGATCATTGAAGTGCATCCACACTGACAATGGTGGTGAATACATTAGCGACTTTCATGAGTACTGCAAGTCTCTGGGTATACGACATGAATAGACGGTTCCCAAGATCCCCCAGCATAATGGTGTAGCTGAGCGAATGAATTGTACCATTGTTGAGAGAATCAGATGCATGTTATTCCATGCAAAATTGCCCAAGACGTTATGGGGAGAAGCAATGCATACAAAAGTGTAATTGATAAATAGGTCTCCATTAGCCCCGTTGAATGGAGAACTACCCGAGAAGGTGTGGACTGGACAGGATCCATCGTACAGTCATCTCAGGGTGTTTGGATGCAGGACATCCGTTCACGTACCAAAGGACGAGAGGTCCAAGCTTGATATGAAGATCAGGCAATGTGTGTTCTTAGGGTACAGTGATGAAAAGTTTGGTTACAGATTGTGGGATCCGACCGAGAAGAAGCTCGTCAGGAGCAGAGATGTAGTTTTCTTTGAAGATCAGTGTATAAAAGACATTGGTAGGCTAGAGAAGAATCAGGTGAGCTAGAGGACATGGATCCTATTATTCCTCCCGTGGTGCCTGATGATGGGGGAATACAACAAGGTGTAGAGGACGATGAAATTCCTTTAGATGATGGACCAGGGGAGCAGCCCCCACTTGATCCACCTGTTGAGCCACAGGTGAGGAGGTCATCTAGGGACAGACAGCCGTCCAAGAGGTACTCGCCACATGAGTACATTATGTTGACTGATGGGGGAGAGCTAAAAGATTATTCTAAGGCCCTAGCTGACGAGCATAAGGAGGAGTGGTTGAAAGCTATATAAGAGGAGATGAAATCCTTGCATAAGAACTACACCTATGATATGTTAAAACTACATAAGGGCAAGAAAGCTCTGAGCAACAAGTGGGTGTTCAGAAAGAAGGTTGAGCAGAAGAATTCACAGACAAGGTTCAAGGCCAGACTTATGGTGAAAGGGTTTGGTCAGAGGAAAGGCATAGACTTGGAGGAGATATTCTCGCCAGTGGTGAAGATAACATCCATATGGGTGTTGCTTGGGTTGGTGGCTAGCATGGATATGGAGATAGAGCAGTTAGATGTTAAAACTGCCTTCCTCCATGATGACCTGGAAGAAGAGATATACATGCACCAACCAGAGGGGTTCGAAATCAAGGGCAAAGAGCATATGGTGTGTAGGTTGAGGAAAAACTTGTATGGCCTGAAATAAGCTCCACGACAATGGTACAAGAAGTTTAACTCGTTTATATTGAAACATGGGAATGACAGAACGGAGTCGGACCACTGTGTGTTCATGCGCAAGTTCTCAAATAGTGATTTCTTAGTTCTGCTGTTATACGTTGATGACATGCTCATCATGGGAAAAGACATCAAGAAGATCGACAAGCTGAAATAGGAGTTGGACAAGTCATTTGCTATGAAAGACTTGGGCCCAGCTAAACAAATCTTAGGAATGGAGATAACCCATGACAGAAGCAGCAGGAAGCTTTGACAGTCACAAGAGCAGTATATTGAGAAAGTCTTAGAGCGGTTCGATATGAATATAGCGAAGCCGGTCAGTACTTCACTGGATGGTCACTTCAGATTGAACGACATGTAGTGTCCTAAGACAAAGGCAAAGGTGGAAAAAATGTAGAAGATACCCTACGCATCAGCTGTAGGAAGTTTGATGTATGCTATGGTGTGTACATGGCCAGACATAGCATATGCGATTGGTGTTGTCAGCCGGTATCGTGTCAATCCTGGCAAAGAGCATTGGACAGCGGTTAAATGGATACTGCGGTATCTAAGAGGCTCATCTAGGTTGAGCCTATGCTATGGTGACGGAAAACCTGTGTTAGAGGGCTACACGGATAAAGATATGGCAGGCGACATAGACTCCAGAAGTCTATATTGGGGTTCATCTTCACGTTCGTAAGGGGAGTAGTTTCTTGGTAGAGTAATCTACAGAAGGTCGTAGCATTGTCGATGACAGAGGCCGAGTACATTGCAGTCACAACTACATATAAAGAGACGCTTTGGATGAAGAAGTTTTTACAGGAACTTAGCCTAAAGCAGGAGTAACACGTGGTCTATTGCGATAGTCAGAGTGCTATACACTTGAGCAAGAATCCAAGTCAGCATTTCAAGTTAAAGCACATAGAGATTCGGTATCACTAGATCAGGGATACTTTGGAACAAAAAGTTTTACAACTTGAGAAGGTCCACATGGACGATAATGGGTCAGACATGATGACTAACGCTTTGCTTAAGGGCAAATTTGAGGTTTGTAGAAACTAAGCTGGCTTAAAGAAGGTAAATCCCTCTTAGGTCAAAAAGGGGGAGATTTGATGGAGTTTTTTTCCCATGCTCGACCAGTCGTGAGCCTTACACAACCGGTCGAAGGCTGGTACATGACCAGTCGTGGAGTCGAGCTGTGACTCTACTCAAAGTCCAGCAACGTTGGACTATTATTTCCAAGGGTGCTCGATTGGTCGTGGGTGGCGCTCGACTGGTCGTGGCCTCGTCTCGACCGGTTGTGGTTATGCAGATTTGTTCCGTGATTTTGTGCGGATTGCGGATTTTAAGTCCTTTCGCAACAAAGATGTGAAAGAAAGTTTCATAAACTATAAATAGGAGGTACCTAGGGCTTTCTAGGTATGACAAGAGGGTTTCCTAAAGCTTTAAAAGGGATTTGCTAAAGGGTTTAGGGCTATCAAAGGTGTGAAAGAAAGAGAGAGAGAAAGCTTGTGGAAGGAAAATTCTGCTCGTAGAGGTGATCTATTGTGCACTTGATATCTCACCACTTCTATGTCCTTGTAATCGGTTAGATCTCTCCATTTTTCTTTTATTCTCTTATTGTTTATCCACTCCCGCGTGAGTGAAGAAGGTTGTAACGTTCTACTTTATAGTGGATTATTGATCTAGACGTGACCCCGTGGTTTTTACCTCTTTGAGGGTTTTCCACGTAAAAAACTCTTGTGTGGTGTGTGGTTTATGCTTTGATTTATTTCATTGCTTTATTATTCCATAATTCTAATTTATTTCGGGAGGCTAGATCCTAAGGTTTTGTGCAAGGCCCCCAACAAAAATGACTGAACGAAGTGTGGCTGGTGGTAAGGAAGTTATCAAACATGGCTTCCTGTTACAGAAACAGTAATGTTGGCAGGCTATATATGTATCTGATGGCTACGATTCCTGGATGAGACTGAGATTTAAGCAATAAACATTCCATAGTGGTCCCATTTGATGAAGTACGATGGTGGAGCATCTCAGAACTTTCCCTTCTTTTGTTTTTGTTTGATTGGACATGAGTGATCTTTTTGTCTTTTACATACGAAGTTATTTGAAATGCACAACCCATGTTGGAGTATGGAATCCATGAATCATGTAAAATACCTGTAAAAATATGAAATGGACATGAGTGATCTTTTTATCTTTTATAGTAAAATCATTGCTTTTGTTTCACATATAGTCAGATGGGTTCTGAAGGTGCAGTCCAGGTGTCTGTGGAAATGCCTCAATGGCGAACTCGGCTCGAACTTGGCCCAAGTTGGCCCGAGCTGTTGACCGAACTGAGCCGAGCTAGTCAGTCAGGCTCGAGGACCAAGCCGAGCTGAGTTTGAGCTGAGGTCAGACAGTGGGCGAGCCAAGTTGAGCAGAGGCCAGCTCGACTCAGTTCGACTCGATGTACACCCATGTGTGTTACACTACGCGATGTGCTGAAGGAATATATGCTCTGAAAGTGTAAATTGTGCTGACAAAAGATTGTCGTGTGCGTTCAGTACCATCTGTTATACGCCGGTGAATCATCGCCTTACACTTGGTATAAGTAGACCATCTAAACCATAGGCCACAGTTCTTATGGGAATATCGAAACATAACACTGATCGGACAATCTTATTATCGTGACTTTTGAAATGATTTGGACCCCATGGAGAGACATATACGGTAGAGCCATGAGCATTGTGATTGCATAATATCATGGGATTTTCAAATTTCCGCCTGCTTTAAATTTCTCACGATTTTGCTGTGGAATTAATTACCGTGTTTTAATGAAAAATACTTAGAATTTAAATAATTTATCATAACTACGTGTTGCAAATTTATAAAATATTTTTAATATTTGGAGAGACTATCCATGAAATCGGGATCAAAGAACTCAAAATATAAAAATCCCCCAAGATATGGTGTAGCCATCTCTGTACATTACTTGTGGAAAGGTTATTTGTCAATCTCAACCGCCAAATAGCGGGCTCAATCATGGATGGATGGTGTTTCAGAAATCATTCTTATCAGAATCACATAGCCATCACCGTTGATTTGAAGGCAACCGTTTAGATGGCTAGGATCATCTGATTTATGCATATCTTGAAACATTTTCCATCCATAGTGGGTCCCACTAGATCAAGAAGCCTGATTGAAAGATAGTCCTACCTCGTGTAATGTAACAATAGGGATCTACTGTAGCCATACGTGATCATCTCACGATGCACATGGATACCATGCCCATTGTAGACCAATCGTGACCCCTAATATATATATATATATATATATATATATACACACACACGCACTCACATGTCCGACGCTCTCACACCACAGTGGGATTAATTCACCGCAATTGATGCTGGAACCCATGAACTCGTGTTGAAGCTCTCGTGAGTTTACCATTGCTACCTTTGCTGCGTGTGAGATCTCAATCAGGTATCTGCCTCAATCCTACTGTCCAGATCCTTCTTCAAGCGGGCCTCAACATTGCTGGGCTGTGACAAAGGACAAGCAACCCAGCGGTCTCAGCAACTCGATCCAAACATTCTAAGAATTAAATGGGTGATCATTGTCATATAAACTTTTTATATCCGACTGATCATTTCCAGAGGAAGCCATGATCACGTGGCAACTATTGTAATAACAATTGGTGGATGAATAATCAAATCAACCTTCACAGGGTTGATCTTAATCTAGTTAGTTTTGTAATTGGGTCACAAGTATCCAATCCATTTGAGTCTAGTACAACTCTGACATATTTGACATTATTCCTTGTAGTACAAATATTGTTGGGGAACCGCGGAAGCACACAAAGTAGAATTAAGAAGAGTAATTTAGTTGTACAAAGAAAACCCAACAATTTTAACATGGAAAAATCCTTTTGAGAGAAAAAAAAAAAAAAAAAAAAAAACCACGGCACAAAGCGAAAGATAGCACTATGAAAGCAGAAATTACAAAAAGAGATTACCCGATTCAAACAAACTCGAATCTCACTCTTGCTATACCCTTTAAATTCATTGGATGCATTCGAAACCCTAGAAGTACCTTCCGATCCTGCTTACACCCATATATATAGCCTATACAAGGATCTCAAGAAAAATCGAAAACAAATCTCACAAAATCACAACTCTGCAAAAATTCGCAACGATCGGTTTGATGGCATCAAATACACTTCGATGTCATCGAAACTTATCTTTCAATGGAATCGAAGCCATGTCGATACAATCGAATTAACACTCTAACATTACTTTTATGAATCTTTTGAATTATTATTAATCTTAAAGGATAACCATCACTATGAGTAGGGCATTGACCCTCTCCAACCATACTGACTTTGCAAGTGAAGCACAACCCAAAGATGTGGATGTTGATCATTATATGAAAGATTATTCAGAATAAATGAGAAGGATAACATAACATTTAGATTTATTTTTCACTGCACACTTTGATAATATAATAAGCTCTCATTTGAGAGGGCATTAGACAGTTAACTTAATTTTATGCCTTGATAGAATAAGAAGTACAATTGATTTTATTCCTACGATTGGGTACCTTCATGAATGTGATTTAAATGGAAAAAAAAAGGTGCGATTTAAAACATTCGATTATTATATTATTAATGCTCGGTTTTCTCGGGCACGAGTATAAGCTCGAGCTATGAAAATTCGGGGCGTTACAATGATAAACAGAGTTTTAAACCAAATTGATAGCGCTCTCATTGTCACAATTAACTGGCATAGCCTCCTGCTGAAGCCCCAACTGATTTATCATACCTCTTAACCAAAGACCTTCTTTGAATGCTTTTGTCATCGCCATATACTCTGCTTCGGTCGTGGAAAGAACTACTACTAACTGAAACTTAGACATCCAACTAATTATTCTACCTGATAATGCAACGTATAACCTGAAGTCAACTTTCTAGAGTCCACACTACATGTGCATAATCTAAATCCATGTACCCTACCAACTATGCCCATGTATTTTCAAAAGTTAAGACAGAATCTTTTGTACCTTGAATATATTGAAGTAGTCATTTCACTGCTTCCCAATGTTGCTTGTAGGGGTTTAACATGTATCTACTTACAATGCCGACTGCCTGTGAAATATTTGGTCTTGTATAGACCATAGCCTGTATTAAACTGCTAACCACGTTCGAATAAGGCAACCAAGACATATTCTACTTTTCCTCATTTGATTTAATACATTGTTGTGAGGAAAGCTTGAAGTGAGCCGCTTGGGGAACGCTCACCGGCTTTGCCTTATTCATCTCATACTTAATCAACAACTTTTCAAGGTATTCTACTTGTTGTAACCAAAGCCTGTTCCTCTTTTCGTTTCTGTGTATATCTATGCCGAGAACTCTCTTTGCGGCTCGCAGATCTTTCATATCAAATGTCCCTAATAATGAAGTCTTCTGTACGTCAATTTCAAACATGGCATGATTGGTGATTAACATATCATCAACATACAATACTAGGATGATGAGCTTGTCATCACTCAGTGTCTTGTAATAGACACAATGATTGTATTCACTCATTGTAAATTTCTAACTCAACATGAAAAAATTAAAATTTTTATACCACTGCATAAGTGATTGTTTTAGGCCATACAACGACCTCATTAACCTACAAACCTTGTTCTCTGCCCCTTTAACTTCGTAGCCCTCTGGTTGCTTCATGTAGATCTGCTCTTTCAACTTCCCGTGTAGGAATGCAGTCTTCATGTCCATCTGTTACAGCTCGAGATAGTATTGGGCAACTAGCGCCGACACGAATTTAATAGACATCTGCTTAACCACCAGCGTAAATATCTCTGTAAAGTTGATTCCTTCTTTCTGAGTGTAACCATTCGCTACCAGCATTGATTTATATCTATCTTATTTTCTTCTAAATAATCACTTGCATTCGATCACTTTTCGGTCCACTAGAAGCTCCATAAGCTCATATGTATTGTTCTTGTACAAAGTGTCTACCTCATCGTATATGGCCACCTTCTATTTTTTTTGCACTAGGCTCATTAAGAGCCTCATAAATAGTAGATGGGTCACCCTTATCCATAATGAGGACATATGCGATATTTGAGTCATCCTCATATCTTACCGATAACCTGCGATCTTGCGGTAGATTTCTCATATGTAACTGCTCCACCTATTCTTGTACCATTGTCTGCGCATTTGTTACTTCCTAAGTATCACTTGTATCAATCTGGACGTTTATGACCAACCTCGCTGGTTCCTTTTGCTCATCCTATTCATTCTTGTGGAGTAGGGAGAGCCTTCATCGAATCTGACGTCGCGGCTGGTGATGACCTTGTGTGTGATCTTTTCGTATAACTTATGGCCCTTCACACAAATACCATGACTAACAAAGATGTATTATTTGGCTCTATGGTCTAGATTATCTTTCTCAACTGACGGTACATGAGAGTAAGCCTCACAACCAAATATGCGCAAATCTGAGTAGTCAACCTTATGACCACTTCGTACTTCCTCCGGAATCTTACAATCAATTGTCGTAGAAGAGAACTAGTTCACCAAATAGCAAGTCATGTTACTGGCCTCGGTCTATAGGTTCTTACCCAATGTAGCATTATTTAACATGCATTGAGCCCTCTCCAAGAGAATCTGATTCAACCGCTCAGCCACACTGTTTTGTTCAGGTGTGTGTCACACTATGTTATGCCAATGATCCATTCATCTTTGCAATATTCATTAAACTAAGTGGAAGTAAATTCATCTCTATTATCAATCCTTAAAATCTTTATTTTTTGCTCTGTCTATTTTTCCACTATGGCCTTTCATTGTTTGAATGTGGTGAAAACTTCGAATTTACTTTTCATGAAGTAAACCTAAACTTTCGAAGAGTAATCGTCAATGAATGTGACAAACTATGACGACCCTCCAGTGGAAAGTATAGGCGGTGGCTCCCATACATAAGAGTGCACATAGTCCAGAACTCCCATACATACATGTTTAACAGATTTAAAAGATAATATAAATTGTTTGTCATATATACAATGCTCACGTATACTTAAGTCATGATTCTTAAAAATTGGAATTAAACAACGATCGGAAAGTACCTTCATGTCCCTCTCACTCATGTGGCCCAGACGAGTATGCCACATATGTGCTAAAGTGGAATATGTGACAGTCGTTGCAGCTCCACCTATTTTAGTGTTCCTAATCAACCTGTAAAGGTTTCCATGCCTCTACACTCTCATGATCATGAGTGCCTCCTTTAATACCTTAAGGACACCATTAACACTGGTGAACTTGCACCCTATTGCCTCAAGTCCACTAAGAGAAACCAAGTTTGTGATTTTGATTTGTGGAATTTATTTTCGATTTTGATTGTGATTCTCCTAAAGGTTATAAATAGGGGTGTAATTAGGACTAGGAAGTATTCTAAGACTTTTCTGATTCGTTCATAAGGTTTCAAGGGCTTGTAAAGGGAGATTCGAGACTTGTTCGAATTAGGTATATATTCTTTCTATCTATTGTAATTTCTGCTTTCATATATTGCTTTGTGTCACGATTTTTTCCCAAAAGGGTTTTTCCATGTTAAATTATGAGTGTTTGTGATTGGATTTGGTTGTTATGATTGGAGTACTTCGCTTGATTCATTTTTGTATGCTTCCGCGGTCCCCCAACACTTTAAAAAGCGATTTACGGTTTAAAACAGTCCCCAAGGGCATGTTTGACAAGTTCAGTAAAGTGTTGCTGACTTATGGCTTCTATTGAAATAATGTTAATCACTCAACCTTCATGAATCACAGTAATAAGGAAATGATAGCATTGGTTATATATGTCAATGATATTGTCATTGTACGAAGTGATGTATCTGGCATTATAGAGCTTAAAAGGCATCTCTTTAGAAGAATTTTCAGACCAAGGATTTAAAATTAATTCAAAGGAAGTATGTTCTAAATTTGTTGAAGAAGACTGGCATGCTTGGATGTAGACCTGCTAATACGCCTATGGAGAATAGTGAGAAGTTATTGGACAATTAGGGAGAAATGTTTCTCCGTACTACATCATACAACAACCTTTAAGAGAACACCCTCTCTTGGATAACCCACAAACACACTTTCCAACAAGTGGAATGCAAACATCAACAAAGAAAAATGGAGGTGTTTAATCAACATGAATTGTAGAGATGAAACCTCACTAACTAAACCTTAGAGACAATACCAACGGATCTAGAGATGTGTATGGAGACCGCACTATCCCGAAAGCGAATCTTCTCTTGAACATGAACAAGAGGCTTGAATCTGGGGCTGTAGAGAGAGTGTAGCTCTTCTTCTTGAACATTTTTTTTAATGGAACCTTAAATTCATATCATGGAAAAGGAATTACATAATTTGGACATTTGGGCGTCACGCAAAGCAAAAAGGGCTCTGGGGCGCCTATCATAAAGCCTATCCATAATCACAAAATTCTAATTGCACCTAGACCCACCTTATCTAGCAGACCTTACCTCTGATGAGGGGAGGGAGTTTGAAGGCCTCCCTGTAAATTTTGTTGCCGTAGAGTCCACTGCCTTCAAAGGCTAGAGAATCAGCTAGGCCGTTGGCTTCCCTCACAATATGGAGAAAGCAAATCAGTCCCAAGTTCTTCAGGCTTGAAATGCGGGCAGCCCGGTACTTTCAATTCCAAACTGGCTTGGCCCTACCGTTGATAGAATCAATCAATTCTTGGATTCAGATTCTACTTCCACCTTCAAGTAATCGAGGCTGAAAATGAAGGCTAGACCATCATAGACTGCACGGATCTCAGCATTGTTGTTAGATCTTGTCCCATAGCCATTTGAGAACGTAAAGAGGAGATTTCCAGAAGCCCCTCTGCATATACCGCCTCCTCCAGAAGACTTTGGGTTCCTTCTGGCAAACCCGTCCACATTTAGTTTCATCCAACCTTCTCTTGGACAAATCCACTTTATAACCTGGAAATCCCTACGGGCGGAGGGAGGCTCGGGCATCCTCAACCCTTGTAGGGTTAGTTGATCGACCCAGGAGAGGGGGGAGGAGTTAGCTTCTCCTTTACTTATCTAGACTAGCCACCATTTGACTCTAAACAATACCGTCGGAGCTGAGACAGATTTACCTTCGAATTTGGATTCGTCCATTGCTTTCTAGATCTCCCACAAGATAAAACAGGGGGTGATCCCACACACAGAGGCTATGAGAGTGCTAGGGGAGATAGACATCCACCAATGCCCTTCCATGCAATGAGCTGAAGGGCATCTGGACCACGTCGAAAAGTCGCCTAAAGTGTTGCCAAACTTCTGGAGCAAGAGATCCATTGATAAATAGATGGTCCAATGATTCTGTGTTGGGGAGTTGGTTAAGAACTGGTGGGCAATAGACACATCTCGAGGCCATGGATATCCCCCCATCCTGGATTCTGTTGTTGACCGAGATAGCCTCGAGCAGCACTCTCCAAATAAAGGTGAAGATCTTTGGGGGGGGGGGGGCATTTTCAGATACCACACCCACCTAGCCCAGCTCCTGTAGTGACCGAAAGGTCTGCAGAAATCCCAGGCCGATTTCGTTGTTAGGATTTCCGACCCATGAAAGGCCAATAGTAGGAGTCAGAACCTTCTGACACACAGAATCCCCATGGAAGATGTGGCGGAGCACATTCTGTGAGAGAAAATCTAGAACAGCTGAGGGTGAGAGAGGGCCATGAAGGTTGAGAAAGTCTCGAGCATGCAGGGATCGCAGGGCACTCGGGATGGTCTTGACTGAGAGGGCCTCTAGCGGACTAAGGCCTATCTAGTCTTCGGTTCAAATGTTGCGGTTGCTGATCCTGGTATACCAATGGGCATGTTGATTGAGCAACGAGAATAGAGAGTGGATGCTCTTCCAGAGAGGGGAGGCTGAGGAGAGAGGCCTAGCTGAATGGGAGATGTTATCCCCATACCTGGCCCTCATGAAGCCCAGAGGCTGTTGCTATGCCCTCTATCAATAGACCAGGCCATCTTCAACCGGAGGGCCTTCATTATGTCTTTGAGGCGCCTGATTCGCAAGCCTCCTTCAATTTTTATTTTTTTTTTTTGGGGGGGGGGGCGCGGGGTGTCTAGCACAACCAATAGAGTTTCCTCAACCAATAGAGTTTCCTCTTATCGTTGGTCCAACCCTAAAAGAAATTTAGGAAGGATCTCTCCATGTTAAACACCAATCGGGCTGGGAACGGGATCACAGCCAGGTGTGGATCAGAATTCCTCCTAACACATGATTAATGAGGGTAGCACAACCGGTTTGGGATAGGCATATGGTGTTTCATCCGTTAATGCGCGTTGCCATTTTGTATCTCTTCTTGAACATGAACAAGAGGCTTGAATCCGGGTCTGTAGAGAGAGCGTAGCTTCTCTTCTCTTCACCTAACTCCCTTTTCCTCCAAGAGAACAAAAGGAAAAACCTAAAACGTTGCTGTGTTTATGCTGTAGAAAAAAAAAAAAAACTCCTTTTTGTTTGAATAACGTCACTAGTCTCAAATGTGGGACACCTCCACATGGGGAGGAAATCCCAACACATCCTCCATCTGCAATAGGTCCAATAATCAAAGGTTTGAATAACCAGAAATGGGCTGTAGCTATACAAATTCGACCGTGAGGACAATATGCACATCCCGATTAACCCGGACTTGGTAGCTTTACCACCTTTGTACGTTGACAATGTTTATTTGTAACGGTCACATAATGGTTTTAAATCGGTCCATACAAGTTCAGTTCCCACCATCCAGTGGCATGCACCTACAAGCATAATTACAGTTACGGTGGCAAACAGGCCACAACAAGCACGTCCACATCTAACCAATGAACTAAGGGCGTGCCTCGGCCCAGCTCTTCAGCCAAGAACGAATAGAGCTCAGCAGACTGGCCTACCACCTGAATATTCGGCCCAACATTGCTTGATACGTCAGACTGAGATATGCCTATCTGTCGAGCCTTTCACTGGATGCCAGTCCATCTCAAGCCCGATTTTTACAGCCCTAAAAGTTTGGCCCAGCCCAATCCAAGTGCCGAGAGAGAGAGAGAGAGAGAGAGAGAGAGAGAGAGTCCCTCTTATGGCAATCCGATTACTGTCAGGAGAAAATTACCATTTTGTTTCTCTTATGGCAACCGATTATGGATAGGAGGCTGAATATCTCCTGGTGGACCGAGAGATCCTGGATATCTGCATGGTGTCTTTTAAGTGATATTGACAGTTAATGACAATAAAGAGTAACGGATTGGCTACTCCCCCTGACACCAGCCCCGTGGCTGATGGTCAGTGCTCTGTGGGCTCCACCATGATGTATGTGTTTCATCCATTCCGTTCATCCATTTTTAAAGATCATTTTAGTGCTTGATACCAAAAATGAGATGGATGTAAATTTCTTGTGGACCACACCACATGAAAACAATAGCGATTGGATATCCACCATTAAAATCCTCCTAAGGCCTACTGTACTGTTTATTTGACATCCAATCTATTGATTAGGTCATACAGGCGCAGATGAAGTGTAAAAACAAAAATCAGCTTGATCCAAAACTTTTATGTCCCCCAAAATGTTTTTAATGGTCGACGCTCATTCAACACTGTTTCCTGTAATGTGGACCAGTTGAGATTGGGATATACCTCATTTTGGTCTTATATCGTAAAATGATCAGTGAAAATAGATGGAGAGCATGGATGAAACACATACATCATGGTAGGGCCCACATAGCACCACCATCAGCCATTGGCTGGTGTGAGGGGGAGTAGCCAATCCATTTCCCAATAAAATGGAAGCGGCTTGATGCTGGTGTACTACAGAACACCGACTTGGCTGGTGCATTGGCATCACTAAGTTCGGTGGATCCCATCATGAGTTATGAGTTATATTCAAACCATCCCTTCACTTGGCGAGTTCCTTGCAAGGCTTGATCGGAAAAATAAGACAGATCCAAAGATCAAGTGGACCATATTGTGAAAATCAGTACTCTATGAGCCCTGCAGCTATGGTATGGCCCACTTAACTTTTAAAATGCTGTGATTTTTGGATAATTTTTCACCTTGTTGAGACACATTAAATGAATGGATTGAGAGAGGGAGAGAGCCTCTCATGGCGATCCGATTACTGTAAGGAGTAAAATATCATTTTGTCCCTCTTATGGCATCCGATGATGGCTAGGAGGCTGAATATCTCCTGGTGGACTGAGAGATCCTAGATATCCGCACGGAGTCTTTAAAGTGATATTGACCGTTGATAACAATAAGATGGAAGCGGCTTGGCTAGTGTACCACACAACACGGGCTTGGGTGGTGTGTTGCGTCACTAAGTTTTGTGGGTCACATTATGAGATATGAATTATATCCAAACCGTCATTTCAATTGGTGAGCTCGTTGTAAGGCTTGATCTGAAAAATAAGATAGATCCAAAGATTAGGTGGACCACACTGTAAAAAAGTAGTGCTCTATGAGCCCTAGCTACCATGGTATGGCCCACCTAACTTTTAAAATATTTTGATTTTTAGATAATTTTTCACCTTGTTGAGACACATCAAATGAATGGATTGAGAGAGAGAGCCTCTCATGGGAATCCGATTACTGTTAGGAGCAAATTACCATTTTGTCCCTCATATGGCATCCGATTACTGCAAGAGGAATCTCTCCCAGCAATTCTTTCACATACGCTGCTCTAGGGCCCATCAAAAGTACCTGATTTGTCAGATGGTGCCGGTGGCAATCTTACGCAGGGGAGGACGTGAGGTCGAGCATTGTCTTCCTCAAGAGGATAACTATTCCGAATCTAGGGAACTTCTCTGGACTCCTCACAGAGACTTCTCGAATCTACTAGGAAAGAAAGCAAAAATAAGAAAAAATTCTAATAAATTCGAAATTGTTTAATGAACGAATAAAAATGAGTTCACAACCATTTAAATCGGGGTACCAGGCAATGAAAAAGAAATCAGAATCAAACTACAACTAAAACTCCTAGAAATCGCGACTTACTATAAATAGTAAACTTACTATTTATAGACGGTCGTGATGTCTACTAATGCGCAAGGTTTTCAGCCAAAAATAGTAAGTGTCTTATTTGGCTTCACCAAACCGTTCTCCTAATTATTCTAAGCTCTTTTCACGTTGGGCGTAACTCCTAAAGCCCGACCAATGAAGAGTTATAATCAAACTAAAAATTACTATTTATAGTAAAAATGAAATTAAAATAGGGAAATGACCGTCAATCCAGGGGCGCAATTCTGGGTTGCGTAACCTGGCATAGCTGAGTTGGTTGGCTAAAGTAGCTCGTTCTATCCCAAAATCATATATTTTACGTCAGGTAACTCATTCTGGATTATGAGATACGCCCGATCTAAGGTCCAACGGTCCGGATCACTTTTGTCGTCGACCGGGCCTTTTCTGATCCATCTTGGCCATGAAACTATCCACGACACAATCTACATCACAATATATATATATATATATATATATATATATATATATATATATATATATATATATATATATATATTCTAACTCTTTATATTAGGTTTAAGTGGCTCATGGTGGGCCCCTATGTTATTTTGAATTGAGTTATGAGGTGATTTGATGAGCTTGCAGTGAAGGTGTTCTCAATCAGTTTTTTAAGTTTCTTAATGATGCCGTTTTTGGATAGTCATCCATTTAATATCAAGTGGATGGTGTATCAATGTGGGGTGTCTACAATTTAAGGTGCTGGGGGGCCTTGCACAAAACCTTAGGATCTAGCTTCCCGAAACAAACCAGAATTATGGATAATAAAGCAATGAAATAAATCAAAGCATAAATCACACACCACATAAGAGATTTTTACGTGGAAAACCCTTAAAGAGGTAAAAACCACGCGGGACCTCATCCAGATCAATAATCCACTATGAAGTAGAACGTTACAACCTTCTTCACTCACGCAAGAGTGGATAAACAATAAGAGAAATAAAGAAAACGGAGAGATCTAACTGATTACGAGGACGTAGAAGTGTTGAGATATCAAGTGCATAATAGATCACCTCTATAAGTAGAACCTTCCATCCACAAGCTTCCTCTCTCTTTCTTCGACACCTTTAATAGCCATAAACCCTTTAGCAAATCCCTTGTAAAGCTTTAGGAAACCCTCTTGTGATATCTAGAAAACCCTAGGTACCTCCTATTTATAGTTTAGGAAACTCCTTTCCGCATCCTTGTTGCGAAAGGACTCAAAATCTGCAATCCGCACAAAATTGCAGAACGAATCTGGGTAACCACGATCGGTCAAGACGAGGCCACGACTGGTCGAATGCCACCCACGACCGGTCGAGCACCACCCTCGACCGGTCAAGCACCCCAAAAAAAATAGTACAAAGTCACTGGACTTTAGTCGAGTTAGGGCTCGACTTCACGACTGGTCGTGCACCAGCCCTCGATTGGTCGTGTAAGGCTCACGATCGGTCGAGCACGAGGAAAAAACCCCACCAAATCTCTCCCTTTTTGACCCAGGAGGAGATTTACCTTCTTCAAGCCAGCCTGGTTTCTACAAATCTCAAACTTGCCCTTGAGCAAAGCCTTGGTCATCATGTCTGGCCCATTATCATCCGTGTGGACCTTCTCAAGTTGTAACACCTTTTGTTTCAAAGTATCCCTGATCCAGTAATACCGAATCTCTATGTGCTTAGACTTGGAATGTTGACTTGGATTCTTGCTTAAGTGTATAGCACTCTGACTACCACAATAGACCACATGCTCCTCCTACTTCAGGCTAAGTTCCTGTAAGAACCTCTTCATCCAAAACGTCTCTTTACATGCCTCTATGACTGTAATGTAATCGGCCTCTGTCGTTGACAATGCTACGACCTTCTGTAACTTGCTCTGCCAGGAGACCGCTCCTCCTGCAAATGTGAACATGAACCCCGATGTAGACTTCCTGGAGTCTATGTCACTTGCCATATCTCCATCTGTGTAGCCCTTTAACACGGGTTTACCGTTACCATAGCATAGGCTCAACCTGGATGAGTCTCTTAAATACCGCAGTATCCATTTCATCGCTGTCCAATGCTCTTTGCCAGGATGCCAAGATACCGGCCGACAACACCAACCATATATGCTATGTCTAGGCGTGTACACACCATAACATACATCAAACTTCCTACAGCTGATGCTTAGGGTATCTTCTGCATCTCTTCCACCTCTGCCTTCGTCTTGGGACACTTCCTGTCGCTCAATTCGAAGTGACCATTCAGTGGAGTACTGATCGGCTTCGCTGCATTCATATTGAACCGCTCTAAGAATTTCTCAATATACAGCTCTTGTGACAGTCAAAGCTTCCTGCTGCTTCTGTCACGGGTTATCACTATTCCTAGGATCTATTTAGCCATGCCCAAGTCTTTCATCACAAACGACTTACCCAACTCCAGTTTCAGCCTGTTGATCTTCTTAATGTCTTTTCTCAGGATGAGCATGTCATCAATGTATAACAGCAGAACTAAGAAATCACCATCTGAGAACTTGCGCGTGAACACATAGTGGTCCGACTCCGTTCTGTCATACCCATGCTTCAACATAAATAAGTCAAACTTCTTGTACCATTATCGTGGAGCTTGTTTCAGCCCATACAAGCTCTTCCTCAGCCTACACACCATATGCTCCTTGCCTTTGACTTCAAACTCCTCTGGTTGGTGCATATAGATCTCTTCTTTCAGGTCACCATGGAGGAAGGTAATTTTAATATCTAACTGCTCTATCTTCAGATCCGTGCTAGCTGCCAACCCAAACAACACCCATATGGATGTCATCTTCACCACTGGTGAGAATATCTCTTCGAAGTATATACCTTTCCTCTGACCAAAATCTTTCACCACAAGTCTGGCCTTGAACCTCATTTGTGAATTCTTCTGCTTAACCTTCTTTCTGAACACCCACTTGTTGCTCAAAGCTATCTTGCCCTTAGACAATTTCATTATATCATAGGTGTGGTTCTTATGTAAGAATTCCATCTCCTCTTATATAGCTTTCAACCACTCTCCCTTATGCTTGTCGGCTAGGGCCTCGGAATAATTTTCTGGCTCTCCCCCATCAGTTAGCATAATATACTCATGCGGTGAGTACCTATTGGATGGTTGTCTGTCCCTAAATGACCTCTTCACCTGTGGCTCAACAGGTGGATCAAGTGGGGGCTGCTCCCCTGGTCTATCTTCTAAAGGAACTCTCTCGTCCTTTGTACCTCGTTGTACTCCCCCATCATCAGGTACCACAGGAGGAATAACTGGATCCATATCCTTTAGCTCACCTGAACTAAACTGATTTTTCTCTAGCTTACCAATGTCTTTTATACACTGATCTTCAAAGAAAACCACATCTCTGCTCCTGACGAGCTTCTTCTCGGTCGGATCACACAATCTATAACCAAACTTTTCATCACCGTACCCCAAGAACACACACTGCCTGATCTTCATATCGAGCTTGAACCTTTCGTCCTTTGGTATGTGAACGGATGCCCTGCATCCAAACACCCTGAGATGACTGTATGATGGATCCCGTCCAGTCCACACCTTCTCAGGTACTTCTCCATCCAACGGGGCTAATAGAGACCTATTTATCAGATACACTGCTGTATGCATTGTTTCTCCTCAGAACGTCTTGGGCAATTTCGCATGGGATAACATACATCTGATTCTCTTAACAATGGTGCGATTCATTCGCTCAGCTACACCATTATGCTGGGGGTCTTGGGAACCATCTGTTCATTCCGTATACCCAGGGACTTGCAGTACTCATAAAAGTCACCAATGTATTCACCACCATTGTCAGTGCGGATGCACTTCAATGATCTACCTGTCTCTCTCTCGACCATAGCATGAAACAATTTAAACACACCAAAGACCTCGTCCTTGGATTTCAAAACATAAACTCAAACCCTCATAGATGCATCATCTATAAAAGTGACAAAATACAATGCCCCACCCAAGGTTTTTGTCCTCATAGGACCACAAACATCAGAATAAACCAAATCTAATGCATGCACTTTATTTATAAGAGAAGCAGTTTTAATAAATGAAGCTCTATGTTGTTTCCTTGATAAACAATCAATACAGGTTTTGAGAGGTGTACCTGTCACGTCTGAAAGGAGTTGCTTCCTTGCTAGTAGCTGAATCCCTTTTTCACTCATGTGGCCTAGACGCCTGTGCCACCTATCAATAGCCGAATCTTCCGATGCGTTCAACCCACCCTTTCACACAATGACACTTACCTTGTAAGGGTACAACACTTCTTTCCTTTGGCTGCGATCAACGAACCCTTGATGATCTTCCAGTGCCCACCAGCAAAACGACTTTCATAGCCATCATCATCTAACCTTCCCGTCAACATCAAGTTGAGGCGAAGGTCTGGGATATGAGTCACATCCCTGAGAACGAATGTGCAGCCCACATCGGTCTCCACACAAATATCACCGACTCCTACGATCTTCGATACACCAGAATTCCCCATCTTCACGGTTCCAAAGTCACCTAAATTGTAGCTTGTGAAGAAGTCTTTGCGTGGAGTCGCATGAAAAGAAGCTCCTAAGTCAATCACTCAGTCGGTGTCCTGACTCATAGCCGTGAGAAAAATATCATGATCTGCTGAAAGAATAACTACAACGTCACTATCTGAAGCGACCACAGTGAAGTCTTATTCATCTTCCTTCTCTTTTCCTTTTCCTTTCTTATCGTCATTCTTACCACGACATTAATGCTTGTAGTGGCCCTTCTTGCCGCAATTCAAGAAATCAACATCCTTTCTGTTACTCAACTTACCTCTTGATTGATCTCGGGCCTTCTCACCCTTCCTGTTCTTTCCTCTCCCCCGTTCCTGTGTCACAAGGGCCTCTTGCTGAGGAGACCCCTGAGACTTCCTCATTATCTCCTCATTGAAGAGACAGCTAGTCACCTGTTCCATGGATATCTTTCCGTCTGGCGCGGAGTTACTTAGAGACACCACCAATGTCTCCCAACTGTCAAGCAATGAACTAAGCAATAGTAAATCCTGTAATTAATCATCCAGGACCATCTTCATAGCAAAGAGTTGGTTCACCATATTGCTGACCCCATTCATGTGCTCGGCCATAGCATCCTTGAACTTGGGATTCACAAGTCGCCAGATTAGAAAATTTTTATTACCGGCTGTCTCATACAGCCCTTCTAATTTCAGCCATAGGCTAGTGGCTGAGGTCTCCGTAGACACATGATGGAACACAAAATCATCCAACTATTGTCTAATAAACCTCACCGCCTTTCGGTCTATCTTCTTCCAATCATCATCAAACATATCCTTAGATTTTGCTAATATGCCTAAAATTGGAGAATATAGGTCCTTGCAATAAAGCAAGTCCTCCATCTTAGCCTTCCATATGGTCCAGTTAGAACCATTGAGGCTGATCATCCTTAATGAGCCACCTTCCATAATTCAAAACCGATCCTACTCGTTCAATGAACTTAGCTCTGATTCCACTTTGTTAGGGGGCCTTACATAAAACCTTTGGAATTAGCCTCCCGAAACAAACCAAAATTATGGATAATAAAGCAATAAATAAATCAAAGCATAAATCACACACCACACAAGAGCTTTTTACGTGAAAAACCCTCAAAGAGGTAAAAACCACAGGACCTCGTCCAGATCAACAATCCACTATAAAGTAGAACATTACAACCATCTTCACTCACGTAGGAGTGGATAAACAATAAGAGTAACAAAGAAAACAGAGAGATCTAACCGATTACGAGGACGTAGAAGCGCTGAAATATCAAGTGCACAATAGATCACCTCTACGAGTAGAACCTCCATTCCACAAGCTTCCTCTCTCTCTTTCTCTCACACTCTTTGATAGCCCTAAACCCTTTAGCAAATCCCTTGTAAAGCTTTAGGAAACCCTCTTCTGATACCTAGAAAGCCCTAGGTACCTCCTATTTATAGTTTATGAAACTCCCTTTCACATCCTTGTTGCGAAAGGACTCCAAATATGTAATCTGTACAAAATCGTGGAACGAATCTGCGTAACCACGACCGGTCAAAATGAGGCCACGACCAGTCGAGCGCCACCCACGACCGGTCGAGCACCACCCTCGATCGGTCGAGCACCCCCAAAAAAAATAGTCTAAAGTCACTGGACTTTGAGTCGAGTCAGGGCTCGACTCCACGACTGGTCGTGTACCAGCCCTCGACCGGTTGTGTAAGGCTCATGCCGATCGAGCACAAGAAAAAACCCCATCATAAGGTTGGTATATAAAAATTGTATTCAACAAGTGATTTTTATCATCATTACTTGTACATGAGTTAAGAACAATGAAAAGAAAATTTTCACTTGTTCACATTAATCTCTAAAATCAAAGGTGAGGTTCATCATTAAAGTAACAGTGTAACACCCCTTACTTTTGCATACACGAATGTTACCATTATAAACCCAAATTGCATATCTGTAGGAAGGTACACAAAACCTAAGTTATTAACCAAGCTATAATATTCACAACCCACCACTAAAACTCGACAGTTAAATTCACAAAATTCAATGGTTAAATTAAAATAAACCTATAATAGTAAGTTGAGACTCCTATATTGTGACCCACACAAACAACTAGAGAAAAGTACAAGAGAAGAGTACAAGAAATTATAGATACTATTATCACTAATAATAATAATAATAATAATAATAATAATAATAATAATAATAATAATAATAATAATAATAATAATAATAGTAATGATAAAAAAATTATTAAAAGTATCATAATGATTATAAATACGTATGGAGTCATCTAATCCCTAATTAAGCAACTGATTACTAGTTAAGTGTTCCCTTCGACCTTTTTCTTTTTTTTTTTTAACCGTTGATATTGGAATTAGAATCAATCTGACCACCAAATCAATGTAAATCCACAAATAATAGTCAAAGGTTAAAAGTAGGGCCTACCTAAGCATATAAATTGCTCAAAAAATGGTCAGATGCCCTAAAAAGACATGTGGATTCAAACAGACGGCGTGAATCACATTGATCATCACATGGAACCCCAATTTAATAGGTGCATGTACACAGACTTCATACACGTACGTGCCGTGCACGGAACTTATCATTGGGTTAAACTGTTGTTGACCCGATGAAATCCCGAAATTTCCCATGAAATTAAAAAAAAAATCCTCCCGCCTAGCGATGCTTCAACAGAACCGTCCATTCGACGGTACAGATGAACATTTCCTGAATATCGTAGCCAAATCCACATCGTCCATCCAATTTATTGGGTCCCACTAACCACGCTCATGTTGATATTACTCATTGAAAACCACCCGCATCTTCTCTGTAAGCAACCCAGCAAGCAACGCACAAGCACGACGCTGACGAGGGAAGTATTGCCACACACGCCATCCCTCTGGCAGATCCGACCATTGGGAGTCGTTGGATGGAGGCCATGTATGCACGGGAAGTCCCAGTCACCCCTATCATTTCCAGTTATAGCCCTCTTCTCAGTAAAAAGTGGAAAGAAACCTTTCCATTCTTAGCAACTACAAATCTCATCCATCCCTGAACTTCTGAAAGCTTCATCCGAGTGATCTTGAGCGTCCGAAATAGGGCAACTCGATATTTTTCGGAGCAGCCGAGAAAACAATGAGAACTTGAAGTGGCGCCTCAGTTTTCGCTTACAGTAAGATTGTCTTAATCAATGGCCCTCCTTGCACCATTAGATGGACCCCACATTACTGTTAGAACTTATTAGGACCGTCTAAACGGCCCTGATCTTCAGATTAGCCACTCATTTGGAAATCGCCATTTTCGTTAGTCACCTTCCTCAAGCTGACTGTGAGACCCACTTTCTGCTAAACCGGACCCATCCACTGATCTGGCCCGTTCATCGTGTGGCCCACCACGTTTAATGTCCATTTAGGACAATCGAATGGGCCCATACACGAGATCTAACACATTAGGAGATCCTAGTGACAGACCATTTGGGTTAACTTAAGCAACCTCCTCACTAATCCTTGTGATTAGCTATGGATATTTCTAGAAACGGAAATGCCTATAAAAGGCCAGGAATTAGCGCGTCTCCTAAGGAAAACCTAAAGAAAGAAAGGGGATAGCGAGAGAGAGAGAGAGAGAGAGAGAGAGAGAAAGAGAGAAAGGAGCAGCCGCTGAAACGAGTTGCTGGCTGCTGCTGCAACTCGACTCAGCCTCTGATCCGAGTCATTCTGATATCGGAAAGAGCAGAGAGAAAGAGAGAGAAGTGAGATTGAGAGGGAAGGAGAAGGAAGCAGAAGAGGAGGGAAGACGGGATGCTGCTAGTTTGGGATTGGGTTGGTGCCGCAATGGGTCATTGCCGGAGTCACGATCCATCGACTCGTTGGGCCTGGGTCACCGACCGGGTGCCAGATGAGTAGAGAAGAAGAGGGAAAGCTTAGAAAGAAGAAAGTCCAGAGAGAAACAGAAGAGGAAGAAGATAGAAAATGAGAGAAAGGGAGAGGAAACGCCTGTTCAAGCTGCGCTGAGTTGACTCATTTCGACTGGATCCGAGTTGAATCGACGTGGGCGTGCACTGCTGGATGATTTCCAGTAGCTAGAAAAAAAGGAAAAAAAGAAAGAAGAAGAAGAGGAGAGAAGGAGAGCTGATCAGGGGCAATGGCTTTGAGTAGGGTTGTGTCGCGGTCGAGTTGACTCGTCGGACTACGATAACTCACTGAGTTGAGCAAGTTTTGAGACCTGCTTGTGTTACAAGGTGTGATTAGACACTTTAGCAACATAGGTTGCAGAAAGAAGAAGAAAGCAAGAGAGAGAAAATGGAGAAAGAAGAAGAAGATCGGAGAGAAGAAGAAAGGCTGGGGCAAGTCTCTGAGTCAACTCGGTTCGAAACCAAGTCAGCACTTTGACTCACTATCTAGTTGGGTCCAGACCTTGCTGGAACGCCATCACGCTAGGAGAAAAGAAAAGAGAAAGGGAAAGAAAGGAAGAAGAATGGAAGAAAGAGTAGAAGGGGGTTATAATCAGGTTGGCACTGAGTTGACTCGGTTTGAACTCGAGCCGAGTTTGGGATGCATTCAAGTAAGGTAATTTTAGAGTCTTTGTTTGGATTTTAATCAGGTTATTATTATATCATTCTAAGTCTTATGATAAAAATGGAAATCGTCTCTATCTAGTTTCAATATGTCGAATTGAGTCAATTCAAGCTAGTGTGGGTAGATCGAGTGCTTTGGACTCCTTTGTGGTCCCTAGTCTTGCAAGAAGAGAATCCACACTTCAAGGTGAGGGATATCCCACTTGGATTCATCATTCATGGAATTCTAAGATAGTTTGAATTTAAATTTATAATAATATTGTGATTGTGTTGATAGTAATTATGTCTCTTCTAAACTTCAATTGATGATCATGCCCCTAATTCATCTTATACGGATAGTGTAACACACATTATGCCACACTTAGAAATACTCATATCCATGTACACCCCCACTAGTTACATCATGAAGTAAGAGGTCTTATTCTCATTTGAAGAATGAAAGAAGGATTGTGGCTTGTTATTAATTTAGAATGCTTAAAATGTCTCATGTTTAAATGCTAGATATCCTATTTAAAGACCACAAATCTTGATCACGCTTATAAGACTAATCTTGTTAATCCTATGGAATGTGCATGAGTATCATGGTGCATAACATCCACTCATAACATATAAGTTTTTCCGAGTGCTCAATGTAAGTCACACTTTGTTCGATTTACTGGAGGTTCTAGCACTTCAGTTACACTCACCCAGCATGTGCATTTGTGCCACTTTGGGCGCTCTCTCTTTGCATGAGGCTTTTCTGAGATTAGACACTCCTCGGGCATACCCCGTGTATTTTTTCAGGAGATATCCTTGGGCGCACTCACTTACATGGCTTTTTCCAGGTAGATAATCTACCGCAGGCGGTCTATATTATATGGTCTTTTCCTGGCGGCTAGTTCTCCTTGGGCGTACCTATGAGTATTTTTCTAGGTGACTAGTTCGCATTAGGCGACCCTTTATTTTTGACAGCTGGATGTGCATCTCCAGATCTGTGACTTGAACATACATTCATACACCCATACGTTCATTTAGAATTTCATGATTAGTCTCCTTGTAATTTGAATATGTTGATTTAAACTGTTTTGGAATGATATGGTATGCATGAATCCTTACAAAAAATTCTCACTGAGTTTTCACTCACCCAATTGTGCGGTTGCACCAAATAGATGCAGGTTTGATGACAGGTGGAGACCCCTATGACGGGATCCTAGGGACGGCTGAGGTGGAGATTGGTAATGAGGGCCTTTACACTAATGTAGTTGAGCCGTTAGAGCTCAATTGATATTTAGGATTTACATATCTCCCATGTTAGGCTTTACATTCTACTTGAGTTGTAATAAAATTTCACCTATTGTGGGATTTCATTTCGTTTCCATTTACTTGTATTAAACTTTGTTGTAATTACTCTGGATATCCTTAGTTTATGCAATGTTGCCTTACTCCAGGTTATAGAATTTGCCATTATTTAGATGCATGTCACTTCATAATGTAACCCTCGGGTTCTCGTACTCGAGCAACTATCCTCGGGTTTTGAGAACCAGAGTGTTACAAATATTATGGGAGAGTAATTTATAATGATAAGGAGCATAAGACAATTCAAATCATCAGATTATTTTATAAAAGTGAGTCCCATTTGGTGGTGTTGGGGGCCTTGCACAAAACCTTAGGATCTAGCCTTCCGAAACAAACTAGAATTATGGATAATAAAGCAATGAAATAAATCAAAACATAAATCACACACCCAACAAGAGATTTTTACGTGGAAAACCCTCAAAGAGGTAAAAACCACGAGACCTCATCCAGATCAACAATCCACGATGAAGTAGAACATTACAACCTTCTTCACTCAAGTAAGAGTGGATAAACCATGAGAAAATAAAAGAAAACGGAGAGATCTAACTGATTACGAGGACGTAGAAGCGCTAAGATATCAAGTGCACAGTAAATCACCTCTACGATCAGAACCTCCATTCCACAAGCTTCCTCTCTCTCTTTCTCTCTTTCTCTCACACCTTTGATTGCCCTAAACCCTTTAGCAAATTCCTTGTAAAGCTTTAGGAAACCCTCTTGTGATACCTAGAAAGCCCTAAGTACCTCCTATTTATAGTTTAGAAAACTCCCTACTGCATCCTTGTTACGAAAGGACTCAAAATCCACAATCTGCACAAAATCACGGAACAAATTTGCATAACCACGACTGGTCGAGTGTATCCCTCGACCGGTTGAGCGGCACCTTCGACCGGTCGAACACATCTCACGGCCGGTCGAGTATCTTGAAAATCCAAAACCTCAACTCGCTGGACTTTGAGTCGAGCCCTGCTCGACTGGTCGTGCACCAGCCCTCGACCAGTTGAGCAAAGCTCACAACCGATCGAGCACGGGGAAAAAACCTCATCAGGTGGCAATACACAGTTAGTTTTAGTCACGGCAAAAGAAAAATTCACCTCAAGGCATTCAATTTTTTCCCCCCCTTAATTAGACTGGCAAAAATAAGGGGTCTAATTAGTTAAATGTTTTACTTTGAACTCATTTTTTGTGTCAATAAATGAGAGATGTGTAGCAACTGGTAGCTACACATTGTGTGTGTGTGTGTATATATATTTTCAAGAAAAATTTTCATTGATCAGATGGCCCGAGAATACAAGTAAGACTGTTTCAGGAAGGCCCTAAAGAAAAGAGGGCCCTCTTATCGTATGAACAAAACAAGGAATCCACGTATAAACAAGGAGCCTAAGAATGGCGGAGTGACCCGAGCCCCACTTTGTCCAAAAATAGCAGGCCTCTAAGGATCTCAGGGAGGGAGGAAGGAGAAAGAAAATTTGAGTTATTCTGGGCCTCACTTCCTAGGCAGGCCAGCGCATCCGCCACAGAATTTGCTTTCCTTGGAGTATGAACAATTTTGAGTCGGACGGAGCAAGCAAGGAGAGAAATTCTCGCTTTCCAATACCAAAGTTGCCTGCCGACATTAGACGAGGATGAGAGAGAGTTCACCACCACCAAGGAGTCGCTTGTAAGGAGAATATTCGTATAGCCTAGTTGCATCGCCAGTGACAAAGCATTAAAAACAACTTTAATTTTCGCCCACGTGTTGGTACCAAAATTATAGCCCTGGGTAAATCCAAATAAAAACCTACCCTTCTCGTCGCGACCTACCCCGCCACAACCTGAAGGCCCTGGGTTTCCCCTCGAGGAACCATCGACGTTAATCTTGATCCAGCCCGCTGGAGGCCTGCACCACTTGACTACCGAGACAGTAGGCTGTCTCGGTTGCTGTTCCCTAATTCGCCAGATATTGTAGAGGTTAGTCGCCGAGAATAGGGGAGATCTAGGAGCTAGAAGAGTGGAATTGAGGAGATTAGCCCAATGCCGGATGCAGGTCACTATGGAGGGGGCGTCGGGAGACGCGTTATCAAAGCGAATTGCATTTTTGGCCTTCCAAAGTTCCCAAAAAATAAGCAAAGGAATGAGGCCTTTGAGGGGGGTGGTCGAGGCACAGGTTGAATCCCACCAAATAGTAGCCTGGCCCTCCGCGGTGGGGGGTAAAGGGAAAGGGATCCTATAGTCCCGGCGGAGCCGCTCCCAAACGTCATTAGCGAATGCACCCATAACGAAAAGATGGTCTAGCGACTCACAATTTGTGAGGGCAGGGGGAGGATAGCAACAACATTTGGAGGCAGAACTGATATCTTTCCTTTGAATATTGACGTCAACTGGCACCACGTTGTTGATGATCTTCCAAGCAAGAAGACCAATTTTTGGAGGAATTTTAGGGTGCCAAACCCAGGTGAACCATCAGACCCTGGGCACAATAGGCCTGATAACCTGTCAGGCCGAAGCCGACGTCAACTCACCGTCCGTAGCAGCTAACCAAATGCGTCTGTCATCCGCCTCAGTCGAGATATGATCCACAACTGCCAGGGGCAGGACTTGCAGCGCCCTGTCTCTGTCAAGCCAGCCCGAGGGACCGATCCAGTTGCGGACTGCAAAGGGGGATTGAACCGGCTGGAGGAGACTCAACTCACACAAGGGCCTAAGACCCGACCAGTCGTCAGCCCAGAAATCAACATAACCTCGACCAACCAGCCATCTCAATTTTTCCCGGATCAAGGGAAAGGCAGACCTGATTTTCTTCTAGATGGGAGCCGCAGAAGAAGCAGCTGGCACAGAGTTCCTTATAGCAGGTCTGGGGCATATTTCGCTCGAACATAGGTGCACCGGCAGCTAGACGTGCCCCTGAATAACACTACCCAAGAAAGCTTGAGGCGGGAAGCCGACATAACTGACTTCAACGACCTCAGGCCCAGGCCACCTTCAGATTTTGGCAACAAAAGACGCCTCCAGCCACACCAATGACACTTCTTTTTTGGCCCTTCCCAGCCCCAGAAAAAATCAGCGAACCGACTTTTTAAATCAGCAAGGACGGAGGAGGGAACTTCCATGGCCGCTAGTGTGCACCAGGATGCTATTGAGAACGTGTTTGATGAGGGTGAGTCTCCTCGCCAGCGATAAAATTTTGTTCTGCCACACAGAAATTCTGGCCTGGATCTTTTCAACTAAAGCCTGGAAATAGGATTTCTTGGGCCTGCCATGGAAGATAGGAACTCCTAAGTAAGTGAATGGGGGCGCTGCTTTAGAGAATCCAAGGATCGCGGCTGCCGCTCTACATCGAGACTTTGAAGTTGAAGAGGGTGGGATAAAGAAGCTTTTGGAGACATTAATCTTTTGTCCTGAGCAACTCTCCTACAGCGAAAGGAATTTCTTGATATGGACAAGGCACTTTCTGGAGCCGTTAGCGAAGAGGATCATGTCATCCGCAAATAGGAGATGAGACACGATTGGGCAGGCTGGATGGGTCTTAAAGAGTTGGCACACGCCCGAGGTTAGTAGCCGATTGAAGCCTCTGCTAAGCCCTTTTGCTGCAAGAATGAAGAGGGTTGGCGAGATCGGATCACCCTGTCTGAGACCTCGAGAGGAGTGGAAGAAGCCGGCCGCAGCCCCATTGATGAGCACCGAGAACCAGAAATCTGACCAACAACATTCCACCATTAGAATCCAAGACTCATGGAAGCCAAATTGCTTGAGGACTCCTTTCAAGTAGTTTCAGTTGAGCCTGTCATAGGCTTGCTCCATGTCCAGTTTAATTAGGAAGTTCCCACCCCTGACTTTCTGGTTAATGTCCCTGAAGATTTCCTGAACAAGGGCGCTACTTTCAGCCATAGAACGGTCCTGAACAAATGCGACCTGCTCTGTGGAGATAATTGTATATATGATCATTAACAATCCCACAATATAATATGAATGATTACAAGTCATTCTTTCTTTTTTATGAATAGTTTTAAATGTTACTAAAAACCTTTTTGTTAACATTGAAAAAAATACGGAACGTGGAGTTCAGAAAGTGCTTAATGTTAAGTGTTGTTTGTTAACACTAAACCTGAAAAGTGTTCCATCATTTTCTCTTAATATTTTCAGCCAAGGAGACAATGGCTAAATGGTGAATCTAGAATTGTGAATATTTTTTCCCCCTACATAGAACACAAATCCAACTCTTAAGCGTGTAACGCTTCTTTGGGGCCACCATGATTTATGTATTAGATCTACATCGTCCATCAACTTTTTCAGATCATTCTAGAGCACGATTCCAAAATATGAGACAGTCTAGAGCTAAGATGACCACACCGAAGAAAGCAGTGGGAATGGAATGACTACCGTTAAAACCTTCTTAGGTCTACTATGAAGTTTATTTGCCATCCAACCTTTTCATAAGGCCACACAAACCTGGATGAAGGGAAAACACAAAAATCAGCCTGCTCGTAGACTTTTGTGGCCCCAAGAAGTTTTCAATTAAGCACCCAATTTCCACTGTTTCTTATGGTGTGGCCTACTTGAACCTTAACCTGCCTTGTTTATATATATATATATATATATATATATATATATATATATATATATATATATATATATATATATATATATTATTCCCCAAAATGATACGAAAGAATGGATGGAGCATACGTATAAAACATATCCATCACGGTATGCCCCATACAGCACTTGACAGGACCATCTGCCTTTAGCTCGATGTGTGTGTGTGTTGGGTGTACCCAATCCCTGCCGGATTTGGGAGGAGCGGATTAGGTGAGACCCCATATCGTATTTGACTACATCCACACTCTCCCACACTCCCCATCTGTATTGAAATTAAGCTCATTTTAGGGCATGATGCAAAAAATGAAGCAGCTCCGAATCAGTGGAATCCATGAAGTTTTTAATGGTGAGGATGGACCATAGTATACGGAACAATGGTGATTGACCATTAAAATTTTCTAAGGTTGAACAGAAAATAACATTTAAGTGGAATCCATGCATTTGTTAATGGTGAGAATCAAATCACGATTGTTTCCTGTTGTGTGGTCCACCTAAAATCACTATCAGGTTCATTTTTGGTATAAGCCCTAAGTTGAATTTCCTATGGTGTGGATTTAAGGTACACACATCACTCTAAGCCTCACAGACAGGGATCCTACCCACATTGGTGGATCCAGGGTCTCCTAATCCACTCCTGGATCTGGGGAAGGAGATTGCGTCCGCTAATCCATCTAGGGGGTTTTGTGGGGCCCATGGGGCCCACTGTGATGTATGATTTTTATCCACGCTGTCCATCCATTTTGGAATATCATTTTAGGGAATGAACCCAAAAATAAGGCAGATCCAAGGCTCAAGTAGACCACAGAGTGGAGATTGAAGTCTCACCATTAAAATTTTCTTGGGAGCGGCAAATAAACAACGTGGTGGGATTTACCACTGTTGAAACATTCATGTGTCAAATTAACATATTTCAATGGTAGGGATTCAATCACTGGCTGTTTCTTGTGGAGACACATAAATTGGAATCCATTAAGTTTTTTATGGTAGGGATTGAATCACGGCGGTTTCCCGTGGGGACAGGTACAAATGTTTCAAATTAACATATTTCAAATATTTCAGACAGTTGTTACAGGTTCTAAGATTCAATACTAGTTTTTCAACTTCAGGTTCAAATTTCAGATTTCAAATTCAGAATTCTGACTTCAAATTTAACAAATATTAGGCCCTAAGGTTTGAAATTTCATTTTAATGTATTATATGGTCATGTAAAATTTAAGCATTATTCAAAAACCCAAAAAATTGACTCAGACTTGATTTTAGTCAGGTAGATGAATACAAAGACTCAGTACAACTCAGCCCAAAATTTAAATTAATAAAAATATATAATCAATAATATCTATATAATAATTTTCCGTTATAAACATTTATTATTATTATTTTTTTCTTTTTTTTCAAAAGGAGGGGTCACGCCCCTATTATTTGATAAAATGAACAAAATGCCGGCCTCACCTATCATATCACCTAATTTGCAAAAAGAAAAGGGGAAAGGCTGTAGAGGCTGCTAAAAAGCATAACCCCGGCAGACTCTTTTTTATTTTACTTTTAGGATCACTCCTCCCTCATGTAACCTAGGCGCGCCCTCTATCCAGAAATAATAGGCCCCGGGTGATACATGGGAGCGAACCTTGAGTATCGAAAAGGTACTAGTTTGGTTTGGGTCCCACTACCCCTCCAAGGTAGGTTGTCTACAATCGCAATTGTATGAGCGAAAGTAACCTCCAAAACTCCCCATAGTGCCTTTACCCTAGCCTTCCAGTAGCATATGGACCACGCTGCTGCAACCAAATCCTTGGAGAGGATCCTAACGATAGATTTAGAGTCGCTCACCACCTCCACCTTGGAGAAGCCCAAATCAGCATACCGAGATAGGCCCTCCCAAACTGCCCTGAACTCGGCGCAAGTATTGGAGCCTCTGCCACAGCCCAAAGAGCAGGCGAACATGAAGTTGCCCTCACTGCATCTTCCTACGCCGCCTCCCCCTAAAGGACCTGGGTTGCCAAGAGAAGAACCATCGACATTGATTTTAATCCAATACCTCCTAGGTCTTATTCATTTCACTACTTGATCTGTTATAAACATGCTCACAAACGAAGTAAATGTCTTGCTGGATGAAGTTATTGACTCTCTAAATAAGGTTATTGGTTTGAATCTCACACTCCATATGATACCTCTTTGAAATGCAATTACCAACCGTGTGACTCTGTTACAGTCATAGTGAGTCAGATCTAGTCTACCAGTTGCATGAGTCCCTCCTATTGATCATGCTAATCTGGGACAATTGTGGGTCCCTGACTTCAGCGAAATCTAGATTTTCCTCTCCTGAAGCAGTTCCCTATCCTCCGGTTTCTTCTTTCCTTCTCTTTCTCCTTTTTTTTTTTTTCATTTGCCAATTAGGTGAAATGATAGGTGAGGCCCAAAGTAATTGTGGAGCCCACCCGAAAGCTCAATTTGTACATCCTTGTTTCAAATTAACAAAGATAAAGGGGGCTAGCAGTCTCCACCTTTAAAAAAAAAAAAAAAAAAAGTTAGTGAAATGATTAAACGAATCTATCTGAGTCGAGTTGAGCTTGCCAATAGGTTTCATAGTGATCAACTTGAAATATCATCGAGTACTTGAGGTCCTTTGATTTGCCTTTTAAAAAAAATTATTTTATTTTATTTTAAAAGGAAGAAGATTTGAAAGAGATTGAGTTCACCAAGATTTGAACTATGATTCATAAGTAATATTTGCAAATAGATATGACAAATCTCATAATCTTTTCATAAATTAAATTCCATTAAAATTATTTGGGAAAGGATAAAATAATAATACATTCAGATATTATGCCCGTGTATCATTGAAGTTCATCCCATGATGCAAACCAATACAAACCATACTTTTTATTACTCATAGCTGTTTTGTGATACAACTGCTTTCTTACATCATCCCAATCGATAATAATCGTCTATAGATAGATCATAACTTGTCATGAAGACATATTTTCCCGCCAACTTTGTACTTAGTGTTGGACATTTACACCATGCTAACTGTAAGCCCCACCATGAAGATCAGCAACGACAAAAATTCAGGTATGGCCCATTTGATGTGTGGATTATAAATGACTTTTAGATATAAGATATCTTTATGACAAGGCCCATTATTAGGATGGTGTTGATGTCTGATGCTAGCGACGCGTTGACACAAAGACATGACTGCATGACAAGTTATGGTGCCGCCTGCTGTAGGCAATCAATTATTATATAGATTTTGATCCTTTTTCCTTGCAATACAGCATTTAGACCTTCAACTTATCTCCCTCTCCGCTTAAATGAATGCTTTCATCTTCGCTTTCTTCCGCTGGTTCTTCGCAAGATAAGGAGGGCTCTTGAGACTTGATCTGGTCCACACGATCTCCTTCTTTGCCCCACAACAGCACGTAGAGTCCAATGATGACAATAACACCTCCGATTATGCTAAACAGATTGAATAAAATCTCTTAGTATAGGTGAGGTAACAATTAATGAGCCGTTTAGCTGCAACAAAAATTAGTCCCCTAACTATCTGCAACTAGGCTGGCAATAGGTCAATTGACCTAATCTATTTATGAGGTGGGTTTGAGTGAATCTAAATGGTTAGCAGATCGGGCTCAAGCTAGACTGTTACTTCTTTAAATGGTCTGGGCTAGGGTTGAACCCTACCGAATCCAACCCAACTCACCCATATAGATTATCATTGTGTTAGATGAGTTCACCCGACCTAATCCGAAACCCAACACAAAATAAGGAAGAAAAGTATAGATGAGTCTTTTATGTATTTAAATATCCACTATCTAAGGTAATTGTGTGGATAGCCTTAGTGTCAAATTTCATTCTTAAACTTACGTTGGGTCGTGGTGGATTGTGTCAGATTAGTTGATCCAACCCATTTACATCTAAACAAGTCGGGTCAGATGCTGGTCCAGTCGGATCTGGCCTGATGAATTTTTAAGTGGGTCAGGTTAGGTAAGAGGGTAATAATGGGTCGTGGATTGGGTTTGGGCAAGAATTATTGGCCCATTTAGTAAATGGGTTGAGCTTGGGCTGACCCTGACTCAAGCCAAACCTGATCCATTGCCACTCCTATTTACAACTTGCCCACATGTTACCCCATGAAAGCATGAAAGCACAAATAAATTCTCCCTTAAAATAATAATAATAATAATAATAATAAATAATTAAATGATCCTTACAGAGTTTTCCTTGTTCCTATGAAAAAGTAGAGACAAGCTAATCAATGTTATGGTATATGGAGGGTCCCCCCCCCCTATTTTGCAAGTGATGCAAATATGCTACATTCAAGCTTTGCATGTGCCACTAGTGTTGTACATGAGTCGAACCAAGTCGAGCTTGGTACGGTTCGGCCTAGCTAACCTTAGCTCAAACTCGAATCGGCTCGGTCCTCGAGCTTGTCTTGCTAGCTCAACTCAGTTCGATCAGCAACTCGGGCTAGTTCGAACCGAGTTCGAGCATGTTCAGCATTTTCTCAAACAAGTAGAATGCATCTTCAATTTCTCACAAAATGTAAAACAGTAACAATATTTCACAAGTATTTCATCAAACATCTAGACATTAGCATCAAAATCAAACACCTGAGAGAGCAACATCAAAATCAAAAAGCCGACATATACATTCTTTCCTCGCCAACATTTCGTTGAGTCATTTCATCGAACACTTGGCAAGCAGCATTCATATCTAAATAACCGAGTCACCGAGTTGATTCAATCCGAGTCGAGTCGAGCTTGGCTCGAAATTTTTTCTAGCTCCAAAAACCAGCTCGACTCTGTCCGAATCCAATTTTGATCCAAGACAAGTTGAGCTTTTCCGATTTGAATCGAGTGAGCTAACCGAGCTAACTCGACTCATGTACAGCTCTATCTGCCACACGTCAAATTATGTATGTGATGCATGTGTCAAATGTGTACTATATATTGTCAAGAGCCCCAATGTGCCTCATATGCCACTATATATTCAAGTACTACATATGACTATATAACTATATGTTTTAAGTCTTTAATTTGCACATGCACTATATGCACCAAATATTAATGCATCCATTGTTCTAATAGGTTGGTAAATACAATAAGAATAAGAAAATGAGCTTGACTTATAAAATTTTCTAAAGTTAAACTTTTGTTGCTGCCGAACAAGCCACAAGTACATGTAGTAGGGTGGTTAAGAGGCCCACTGTCTATAGGAAATGATAGGCGAGTCTGCATTTTTTGTGGCAGGCCTGCCCGAATAGCCTAGGCTGTACTCACCCCCGTTTCTTTTGAATATATTAGGTGGGCCCTAATTTTGGGCTGCTCCTTTCAGTAAAAAAAAGCACATGTATTTAATTACTCCTTTCAACTTTTTACAATAATACACGAGTAATACTTTTGTACTATTGCATCACAAAATGTATAAAAGATGGTGAATTTGCAAAATAATAATAATAATAATAATAATAATAATAATAATAATGACAAAGGTGTATTCACCAGATTTGTAAATAGGAAGGGCCCATCTTTCTCTTATCCACACCTCTCAACTGGTGAGCATCACCAGGAATGTGTGATGTTGTAAAAACACCCTCCATTAAACAATCTTATACATCCCATGACCGGCCTATAGAAATAAATGGATTACAAATAAAATATAGCGAACAATCCATATGAAAAGAGAAACGGTCCACCAAACAGATGGTTCAGAACATCCGACGGAGTTTTTGGTTAATGACCATCCATGGTGGTGCACCCAGGATGGGAATATTTGGATCATAGAAAGGTGGGCCCGAATTATATGACAGTACAACCGCTAGAAGAGCTTACCTTCCTGTGTGGAGTTTTTCACCAAGAACGAAGTATGCTAGTAATGCAACGACTATGGTTCCAAGAGGGTTGAACATGGTTACAAAAACGGGTCCTTTTTCTTCCGTGCACCATAGTTGTATGAAGATCACGAAACCTGAGACTACCACTCCCTGCAAAGAAATTCACTTTGAATTAATCATCCATGTTTGAAGATTGTAGATTTTCTAAAACCCCTCTGATCGACTCAGGAACACAGCTGATCAGTCAATTCAACTTACTATGTTTTAGGTCTTAAAAAATAAATAAATTTACACACCCACATCACATAGATCCCATGATCTTAATGTTGAAACAGAGTCTGTCTACTGCCAATCCGTGCTAAGTGCACATTCCAAAGTACTCTTGATGTGTGCCCGCCAAGTAGATATCCTGTGGCCAAAGATTTAGGTAGATGAATACTTCTAAAACTCAATGACTAGACTTGGAAACTCAGCTGAGTCAATTCGACTTGCTATGTTCTAGGTCGGACGTCATGTAAACTTGGTTTTTGTCGTAGTTCCAAAACTTGTTGATTTGACCCGAAACTTGGGTGCATCAAGTCGACTCAGCTGGATTTCAAGCCAAATTGCTGGGAAACTCAGTAATGGGCCTGACTCGGTCTCGACTCAATGGTCTTGATCATGGTAAACAAGCATCTCATGTAAAATACAGATATTCTGATTTGGAGCTCATGATACATTCTTGACATGCATCATTTTAGCAGTCCTCTAGAAACCTAACGAATTGGCACAGATCAATGCAGTTGCGTGGCCCACAGATTAGTGGATTGGGGCCTTTACTTTTTTTCACATGACATCTACTCTGCGGATCCACAAAATGAAGGGCTTGGATTTCACAGCCGCAAGCAGGAGACCCTTGTAAAGCGGAGTACTCACGTATACCCATATGTTGGTGCCTCTCTCTCTCTCTCTCTCTCTCTCTCTCTCTCTCTCTCTCTCTCTCTCTCTCTCTCTCTCTCTCTCTCCATAACATTTACTTACACAATATAGGATATTCCAGAGGTCGATGTTGAATCCAACAGTCCACGCCTTGGGTTTGTGTACCATGCATGCTGTAAAAACAGCTGATTGGGCCCCACCAATAAAGTTCATCCACGTTGTTAGTGAAAGCTGGGCCGGGTATTTCTTCAATGTGATTGCCTGCACTACCCATGGACGGCATAAAGCTCAGTACTCATTTAATCAGGAGATAAAATGAACTAGTTGTACATCTGGACCGTCCAAATGGTGGGACCATTGTTGATAAGGTTGAAAACGGTCCCGTTTTCCCCGGAAGGAAATAGGTCAGGCCCAGCATTGTGGCAGTGGCCCCTTTATATCTTCAGCCAGACCCAAATATGTTAACCTGATTGAGGATTGGGCCGGCCCATCAATCTGTTTTGCAAAAATCTATTAAGGCACAGTTCACTCCCTGGAGCAGGATTAGGTGTGATACCTGATTAACAAATGGCCAGGCTTGGGTTGTAGCCACATCAACGGGTCTGGTCAGCCTAGGTCTTAGATGATTGGGCTAAACTTCACACAGCGTGGGTTGATTATGAATAGACAAAACTGGGCCGGTTAGGGCACCCTGCCTGATCCAACCCGCATATAATAAGCCTATAAATAAGGATCTGTTTGGACGTACTTCTACAAATGGGAGTTTTCAAGCATGCTTTTTCTGCTAACTCCACAAACAGTCAATTTAATTAATTTTCATCAAGTCAGCTCTTTAGTTCTTATTTTGTGAAGCAGAGATGAGATGAGATTTGTGTAAGTGCATCCAAATGCATAATAGAAACTGAGCTGTGTCTGAAAAAGTTGCCTGGGCTCTTTTGAGGGTGAGTCCAAATGGCCCGTTAGAGAGAGAGAGAGAGAGAGTACCTGCATGATGTACCATAAAGCCCATGTGATGCAGCATACAACTGTAAGAAGGGATCCCTTCATCCAATTTTCGTGGACAGTAGTACTTCCTTGGATGTGAATGAGAGCACCCCCTAGATTCCTCAAAACAGGTCCTCTATAAAGTGTCATGATCATCACACCCGCCAGTGAAACCAGGGTCCCAACAATCTTTGCCATCCCACGTGTGCTCTTATCCAGACCCTCCAATCTAAAGCAATTTGCATAATAAAATTCATAAAAACTAATTTCAGCTTGTTAACACCAATCTATTAAGATAAATTCAGGATGGACCATTCCTTACGTTCGTTGGCCTGGAAAGTCCCATACGGATAGGCCGCCTTATAAGGAAAAGATTTAAATGATCAAAGATTTGAAGTAGTCTAATATAACATTTTCCTTTCTTTCTTTCTTTTGGAATCCTCCATCTAAGGTAAGCCCCATTAAATAAACAGTCCGGATCATTGAGACATGACTTACATTCAATTAATTAATGTCCTTAAACTACACATGACTTACATTCATCAGCTCAAGCTTAGCCTTTGGTCCAATTTTAGGGGTCCAAGCTTGGATGTGTGTATGTAAACTAACACGTGTGTGCTCTCAAGTGGTATGGCCAGCATCATAGCCTTGCGGCCGTGGAGGGCATTTGAGGGGCATGTGATGTATGAAGGCCATCTCACATTATAATACGGATGTGCCAGAATAGGCCTAATCCGACTAAAGTGGCCACAAAACTGCCTGATTCTTGCCTTGACCCTTCATCCAGACCAGATGAAGGTTCTAAATGGCCTGAGTTTCACATATACCGCATGGTGAGTTCTCTACACAAATTAAGGGTGGACATTTCGTTTCAACTCGTTCCTTTTTTTATTTTTTCAACTCGTTCCTTGTAGCATGGAACACCTGATTCACGGAACAGCCTATGTTATCAACGTCTTAGATTTTATGCATAGATCATGTGGGCCCCACAACTGCCTAGTATCATTGTACATAGTTCCCGTTCCACTGGAGCACGCTTCACACATGTGTGCACATATGTACACCTGTAAAACTTGCGACTGTTCAAAATAAAATTTATTGAACAAAAAGTAAAAGACGAAAAGATAGTGGCTGATATTTATAATCAACCCATGTCATACACTTTTTTTTCTTTCAAGGAAAATTTTTTTTATCGAAATTTGGACAGCCAATACAATTTTGGGAAGGCCCCGCAAAAGAACAGCACGCCGCCTATTATATGCATGCCCGGGGCCATATAAAAAATAAATAAATAAAAAGAAGAAGAAGAAGAAGAAGAAAGGGAGACGAATAGCGACAAAGCACTGATTAGTACCTTTCTGATTGCTCCCAAACCCTCATTATCAAGGGTGATGAGGCCTCTGATATAAAGAGGTAAATCTTCTCTAAATGTTTTCAACCCATGTAATATACTAAAGTGGAATAGAATGCATGTAGCATGTAGCATGTAATAGATTCTAATTAATTGAAATAAGGCTAAGATGATAATGATGGTGATGAAAGTAAATATGAAGGGAGTGGTTAAAATGAAGGTGGTCCCCACCTGAGAAGGACTGCCAATAAAAAAGTCAATGGAGAGATGGTGTTGGAAATGGATGCCACGAACGTTGGAGATGTGTATCTTAAGCTTGCAAAGTACAAGTTTAGTGTTAATCCGACCCTGTAATCAAAATTTCCCAACTAATGTGTTATTCCTGTTTCCTTCCAATGCAAATCATTATGATGCAATTGCTTTGTAGCGTTTGTAGGGAAATTCTTAATAGTTTCCAATGTCATATATAGTGGACCCTGCCATATATAAGTACTGTGGCCCAAGAATGGTTTTGATAGGTCTTGAAAATATATATAAATGTTAAAATCAATAGGCAAATGGCCCACATCTGTTGTCCGTGACACAAACCTGATTTTTGGGCCATTAATACATCAGATGATCGGCTCAGATTTTGCACACATGCTTGTTTAGGATTATTATTGTTATTATTATTATTTAAGGATATTAATGACAATCGTCTGATCATTATCTGACGGCTATTAGTTGTCAACTAAGCATAGTATTCACGTAGATTGGAATATGGATACTCACCCAAGAAGAGAGAGTACAGATATCTCCAAGAACAATGCGAGTGTGAGCTTTGGCCTTGTTTTTCTGCAACCATATAAACCAGTAGTTAACATGTTGTATAGCTGGACACAACTTCTCCCTCTTCGGTCAGGTATACTTTATTTACACCTGTCCATTTGGAATCCAACCTGTGATTGTTGCAAGGGTGCTTTTCACAGAACTGGGTATTATTTATTTATTTATTTATATATTATAAGCTTATAACTTCTATGTGTTAATCAAAAAATGAACGGTTCAGATCATCCTAAGGATGCCACCTCGGGTGGAAACCAACCAACTGTATGGTAATTTGTCGGGATGCAGCGTATCCAATGGAAACCTTCTTTACTTTTGGGAAAACAGCTACAGCCACTAAAGGCATTAGCATTGCTGTTTTGTACTACTACCTTACGTACCTTCTTTCAATCCTTCCTATCAAGAAACTCAGATTGCTGTTGCTGCAAAACGAGGTACGTACGAAACTTCTATACATTGGGCATCATTAGATGAATGCTTTTCCAAGTATTAATATTGAGATTTTGGGGGTTCTCCATCCAAGATGAGGCCCATCAGATTGAGGGCCTGACCAGCGAAATATGGTCCCCACGCATACTCAGTCCTTCCCAGCACTTATCCACACATGTGGAATATCCGGGCCATTCATCAGATGTGGACCACTTGAAGATGAGAAGGATGGATAGTTGGACAAAAGATGACCAATGATCCATATTCGTTGTATCCATGCGACTCACTTAATGAGTGGATCTTATTGACTTTTGGGCAGCTCATATTCATGGTGGACACCCATCTGATGAGTAGCTTGGATCGTACACACGTGCTATGTTGGCGCATGTGCTGCAGATTGTCCCACACACATACTCAGAGAGAGAGAGAGAGAGAGAGAGAGAGAGAGAGAGATGCACTGACTTCTCAAGGAAATAGGCAAAGGGAAACATGAGAACACCAGCTACAAGGTGTCTGTAGGTGACATAGACGTGAGGATTCATTCCATGTTTGAAAGAAGCTTCTGTGAAGAAGTAAAGGAATGTGTAGCAAAATTGAGCAAAAACCATGAGAAGGTGTGGCTTGAATCTCTTGTAAATGGCCACTATTCCACCCCTACAACTCATTCTATCTAATTGTATGGCCTCAGCATTCATGAATTCAACATAAGCCGCGTACCAACTGCTTATATACACCATACAATGATCTGGGTCTGATTCATCTTTCCTCCATATTGTAAGTATGGTGCTCTCCTCACCTAATTTTAATAATTTGGCAGGTATCTGGCTATAAAGAAAACATAAACAAATAAAAAGAAAGAAATATAGGCTTTTACCGCCAATTAATCCGAAGTATCCATATTTTACAAAACACTGCCTTCACGATTAGAAATTATCTGGAGGTGCTTTTCGAGGGTTAAAATTACAAAAATATCCTTATTTTTTTTTCTTTAAAAGGCAGTAAAAATCAAC
Organism: Magnolia changhungtana; assembly: GCA_030180095.1. Taxonomy (NCBI): domain Eukaryota; kingdom Viridiplantae; phylum Streptophyta; class Magnoliopsida; order Magnoliales; family Magnoliaceae; genus Magnolia; species Magnolia changhungtana. The sequence goes on from JASAUF010000676.1 coordinate 15,935,657, forward strand.
ACTTGTGGAGCCATCGTGGTATGTTTATTACATCCAACCTGTCACCGTGGTGATAACATAAAAGAGAAAAAAGCGATCAGGTCAATAAGATCATCTCATGGGCTAGACTTGATGATGCAAGGATGAACATGATGAGGATAACTACTCCGAATCCACGGAGCTTCTCTGGACTCCTCACAGTGACTTCTCAAATCCACGAGAAAAGAAACAGAAAATAGAAATAAATTCTAAAAAATTTAAAATTGATTAATTGATGACTAAAAACAAGTTCACAACCCTTTAAATAGGGGTACCAAGCAATGAGAAAGAAATCAGAATCAAACTACAACTAAAACTCTTTGAAATCACAACTTACTATTTATAGACGGTCGTGATGTCTACTAATGCGTAAGGTTTTCGGCAAAACTAGTAAGTGTCTTATTTGGCTTCACCAAACCGTTCCCCTAATTATTCTAAGCTCTTTTCAAGTTGGACGCAACTCCTAAAGCCCGACGGATGAAGAGTTATAACCAAACTAAAACTTATTATTTATAGTAAAAATGAAATTAAAATAGGGAAACGACCGTCGATCCAGGGGTTTTTTGCAATTTTGAGCTGCGCAACTGAGTGTAGCAAGGTAGATTGGCTAAAGTAGCTTGTTCTGCCCCAAAATCATATATTTTATGTCAGGTAACTAATTCCGGATTGCAAGATACACCCGATCTAAGGTCCAATAGTCCGGATCACTTCTGTCGTCGAATGGGCCTTTTCTAATCCATCTTGGCCATGAAATTGTCCGCGACCTGCTCTACCTCACTTGAATTAGGATATTTTGAATGGTGTGCATTGTTTTGTTTTTTTTTTTTTTTTTAGTTTTTACATTGGCCTACTAATGATTAGAAACACTGTATTTTTATTTATCTGATAATAATGTTGGTGCTCATCTGTTGGACGGGTTGGATGTGGTTCATGTGCCACGTGGCCCTACAGCTTTGCTGTAAAGAAGAAGCAAGGTAGGGCAGAAATGTAATTTCTCATCTTAACAGTAGCTGCAAGAGATTGTCGGTTCCTCGAGGCACTTTACGGTCAAATCCAAGTGCTTGACGATTTTGCAGTCAAATTTCCTCAAAAAGAAAGAATTTAATAATAGTCTGGTAGAATATGGTGCGTTAGTGGCGCAACAATCTCCACCGTGCCACGTAAAATACATGAATCTTAACCCATACTGTCCTAATTGTGGGTCCCACTCTGAATGGACCACATCATAGAAATCTTGCTGGTTAGAAGGTCGTTGCCGTCCGATCTAAAACCTGAAAATATTGACGGTCGACCATTTCCGCTTTTGAGTGTCCCTTATGACCATTCATCGGGTGGCTAGGATTGGTCTGTCTCGTCCACACTGGTTTTGTGCAAGTGTGCTGGTTGTGTATCTACATTGTCCATCCATTTAAGGCATGGGCCAAAAAATGAAGGTGATCCAAGTCTCGGGTGGACCATACCATATGAAACAATGGTGATTGAACACGAACCGTTAAAAACGTCCTTGGCCCACCGTAATGTTTATTTGCCATCCAACCTGTTGGTAAGGCCATACCGACCCCGACTACGGGAAAACACAAATTTTCAGATTGATCCAAAACTTCTGTACGCCACAAGAAGAATTTCACAAGAGTTTTTTTTAATGGTGGGAATTCAGTCAACACTGTTTCCTGCACAGTGGTCTACCTAAGATTCAGATCTGCTTCCTTTTTTGGTCCATGCCCTAAAATAAGTTGGAAAATCAATTGAAAGGCATGGATAATATCTCATATATCAAGGTGGGCCCATGGTTAAGATTTGACCAGGTTGGTGTCACAACCACCGGATCAAATCAACCCCAGGCTCTTCTTTTTTTCTTTTTCTTTTTTTCTGTTTTTTTTTTTTTTAGGTGGGAGTATATTACTTATAACTTTGTTTGAAAAGCACTTTATTATGGGCACTTTAACTGAGGGCCACAAAAAAGACAAGCCACACTTATCATGTACCCTCACTATTCAGCACAATGCTAACAAAACAAAACACAAAAAGAAAAAGGAAATCACCCTTATACAATAGCAAGACATGTGCTAACATCAAAGACATTTCAAACACGGCCGGCATCACCAAACCAATGACCAATGAAAAAAATTGGGCATCAACCACTAAATTGTCATCTGAGGAGCAATTAGCCCTCACCAACACAAGTAGGCTCTGGACATCTTCCACATTAAGTATACCCGGAGATACTGAAACTTATAGATTGGTAAACCATACATATGCATGTGTATGATGATCCAAATCAACCATCCTGTGGACACTGGCATTGATTGGCCACCGATTAAAGCTTTTTATGATGGAGTAGTCAAATTCAATTTATTGGAACTTTATGAAAAGAGTGTGACTCATTGCCAACTTTTGTCTTTCAGCGTCATATGTGTGACATGGATTGAAAAGTAAAATTGTTAAAATAGTGAGATTTTATTTTTTTTTATCATGGCCCATTCACGATCAAATGAATGGTTTTTAATCTTGTCCTAATTATCCTTGGCATGTGATCCAAAGAGCCGTGAACACAATAAATTTATGGCTATCAACAGGTTGGGTTTAGTTGGCATCCCATATATGGTTCCTTATTTGTAGTAACAAGGTTCAGCTCTTACCGTGTCTAGGTCTGTAACAGCCCGGATTTTTGCCAACCTGAAATTTGACGTCCTTAGGCAATGGGTCGCTCCTAACACCCTATTAACCTGTCAGGACTCAATCCCAAAGTCTAAAACTATTGTTGAACCCACTTCCTTCTCAAATTCATCCCTTCACCACCTTGTTCTTTCAATTTTCCTAAGTACTTTCACCCTAGACACTATCTTAAACTAATTAAGTATTATAACTTGGATCACCTTATATACAAATTATAAAGGCCTGAGTACCACCTCGACCAGAAATCACTTGGGATTAAATCCTTTAGAAATGAGACAAAGTAACTAAGTGCAAAACTAGATTAGCTACGAAATCCATTAGAATCACTTTAAATACGATCTGCAAGACCCAAAACTTGTAGAATCATTGATGCTAGGTTACCCTAAAATCTAAGATCAATTTCATTACCCGGCTGCTCTCAGGAGCATCCCAAAACTCCGTATCAGATCTGGATCGCACGTCGGAAGTCCGAATAATTCGAGGTTAAGGACTTACGACCGCCTCGCTGGGCTTGACAACCATCTCGGAAATCAAATCTAGATAGTGTCCCACGGCTGTTCGCTTGAGTCCGGAGCGAGAGAGTGTGAAAACACGTCTCTTTACAAAATAAATATCTTGAATAGTAATCTGAGACTTGTCGGTTGCGGATCAGTATTAAGCAACCAGACCGTCAGAATCTGACCAAATTACACTCTCGAATCAGAAAAAATTTAATAAACATTTACATGTACTCGGAATCTCCGATCGTGATCCACTGACCGTTGAACTGAAACTGGTCCGCCACGCGTGATCTGAGAACCCTACTGGAACGAAAACTTAATGGAATGTAGATCCGGTGTTAGTGAGCTTAAGTCCGACCTTTGGCTCAAGGAGGTCCCCCAGAAGTCATCCGTTGAGCTGAAATCAGCCCACTTTGGCTATAACCCAAGTATACCTTGACCTGGAGTCTATTTTGGAGACTTTTTAGACTATATAAGGACCTTAGAACCCTCTCTCTCATAGCCATATGAATTTGAGATTTGAGAGAGAGAAAAGAGAGAGAAAGTGTGGGAGTTGTGGGAGAATCTCCCTGCCATGCTTCCCTGCCGCTCCACGAGCTCCACCGCTCCGTTCTAATCGCTTTCCCGGCGATTCCAGCTCCATTTCTAGGTAAGAAACCCTAATCCTAATCTGTTTTGAGGTTGTATAGGTTGTAGGTTATGAAATAGCTAACCTATTTCGTTCTATAGGTTGCCAAACTGCCGAATACGGAAGCTTAGCAAACTTATCGACTCCGTTACGATTCTACGACACAAGGTGCGGACTTTAGGTGTATAGGTTATGGTTTTCAATGCTTTCAATGTCAGATGATGATAGATTCATGATCTGCATGTAATTGCACATGTACAAAGTACTTTCCATTTTCTATTTCGATTAAAGTTGTTGAATATGGAATTTTACATATTCTAGGTATTCGTAGAAAATACCGTATACGTATATTTTTTGAAAATGTGTTTGACATGATTATTTGTTGTATGAATGTACGATGTATGGATAAAATACTTATTTGGCGAAAGGCTTCGCCCTAATGCATGTTTTGCTAATATACGCTATGTATGTAAAAATACTGTATTGTAGGAAGTACCGTATACGTATATATTTTAGAGATGTATTTACCATGATTATTTGTTGTATAAATATATTATATATGCGTAAAATACTTGCTTGGCGAAAGGACTCGCCCTAATACATGTTTGCTAACATACACTAAGTATGTTGAAATAGTGTATGCTAAGTGTTTGTGAAAATGCTTGAGAGAGTAAGTGTTTGGATGATGATGCCTTAGGTAGGTGTTGAGATAGGATTCTCAACTACCTTAGAGACCAGTATGCTTTCCTCCGTGTGGTTAATTACTTTAACCGCTTACTTATGAAATATATGTGTTTGTGTTTCTTGTTTATATAGTGCTTTATAATATGCTGTATATCATGCTTTATGACATGCTTGTTAACATGCCTGAATTACTTGTTTATTTAATTCTGCTCTGTTTACTTCATATTTTTATGTTGTATTCCATGAAATCCGTGAAGGGTGATGGGGGAGTGGTGTAACGATTCCGTGCAACAGCTCTGGCAGCCATAAACAGATAATACCAGACCTTGATTGTATGAGTTGAATCTTGATCTACTACTGCTTTATCTATCTGCAATTGATTGTGTTTGGGGCTATGATTATAATCCAGACAATCGGTACGTACCAGAATTGAATTCATGGCTATAATTCATTTGCCACGTGAGATGTGTTCGACGAACTCGATTCGTACTTCGGTTGGCGATAGTAGTTGGCCACGTGAAGTACTTATGCACTTCATATCGTTCAACTTGTTGTGCGCTCGAGCTAGCTGAGCTCGTCAAGTAACCCGATCTGTCTAATGTATGTTCACCATGTTTGGACGCTACTGCTTGAATCTATGGTACGAAACTTACTAGTGAAACCCCTTTTAACCATGGTACCTCGATTCGCTAAGACTCATGAGTCGGGCATGGTGGTATGGGACACCGTGGTCGAGCTGTCGGGCTACACTGGGGCCACGTGCCTCCCCGTAGTGACCAATGAGCAACCAGACTCGTGAGCCTATTATGGTGGTATGAGACACTATATTCGAGCTATCGGCCTACACTACTTGATGGGTGATGGGGGAGTGGTGCAATGATTCCATGTAACAGCCTTGGCAGCCCTGACCGTATCCGGTGTAGTGACCTCGAGCATACTCTAAACCTACGGTGAGGCGCCAAGCCTTCCCGTAGTAATAGAGTATAAGCTAGGCCTGTATTGATAAGGTGATGGGAGAGTGGTGCAATGATTCCGCGTAACAGCCCTGACAGCCCTTGCAGTGACCTAGAAACACACCATCGTATGAGATTGTTTAGGACTGACGACCCTAGAATGGATCATGTTTGGGAATGATACAAGGGAGGTACCTTAGTTTCCCAATCCTGCTGTTTGAAATGAACTAATAATAACTCGGTAATCATGCTCATCATGCATTGCATGTGCCTGGAAGATGTGGAGCACTGAGGAAAGAAAGTATGCCGTAAACGAAGATGGTGTCGCATGAGGGAATATGTCGATGAGGGCCTACATCATGACTGCATTCATACTTGCATTAATAAGAGTAGTTAGGAGTGTTTGATTTTACTGCTTTATCATTACTGCTTGACTGAGTTGATAATATGTTAACCTATGCTTTACTGTTCCATTGAGTTGATCACTCACTCCCACGTTATCGGACGATGTTGTACACACCAACCAGATTTGTTGAGTTTCAGGTGATAGCGATGCTTATGAAGCAGAGTCGGACTACTACTATGATGTTGAGGAGGAGTTCTCCTATCTGTAACTCTCTGGCAGGTCTATGAAGACCTGGTATTGTATTGACGGGGCTATAGTACTTGGGATAGAAGACATTACACTTCCTCACATTTGGTAAATTTTAGAACTGTAATTGTAATTAATTAACCTGGTAACTTTATCACACTCAGGAGACTCACCACTGTTTTTATATTATATATATCTATCACAGTCTTCCGCTGCAATTTAACTGTCTCTGGAGTATGATATGTTGTTTTGGCTTAATCTCACTCATGTTCAATGCATGAATACAGTCAACATTTAATCATCATTCATTTTGTTGCATAAGTGATGTTCTAGAACTCGGGAGTTGAGTTTATGTTCGACCCCCGATTTTCGGGATGTTACAAAGTCCTTTTACGTTTGGATTTTTATTTTTAATTTTAATTTTATTTTTATTTTTTAACTTGCTTCTGCAACATATCACCAGAAATATACATTCGTACTTAAAAAGGACCGGGGAATCACCTATCATAACTAAAACTGAAGGAGCAGGAACAACCCTAGGACAACCAAAACACCCCCCAACTGGGCCGCCAATACTCACTCGACCCCACTTAAGACTTCCCTGATCACTCCCAGCCCCACCTTGTCTTGGAAGAGGAGACTCTGACCTGGGCTGGGAGATTTGCAAAACAAACCAGCAAAGAAGAAGATTGGCTAGTGCTTTCCCTCTGTGAAGATGTGGGCAAACTTCACCTGCCTCTGAACTTCAACCTCTCTGTCCTGGTAAGCCAAGATCCAATTGGTTTCGGGCACTTATCGTATCATTGGATCTAGGCTTTTAAGTTGCATTCGAGATAGATTATTTACATGGTCAGGCTCACCTGATGGATGAATTTGATTGCACACACATGTGCCACTTTGTTAAGGGTCAAATATTACATAGTAGACCTCAATTATTGTCTGATTTTACGAACACGATAATGTTTAACGCTCTATTTTAATCATGTTTGTATTGCAAGGTGAATTTAAGAGCTTGGACTAAAAAATGGTACTAAAAATATGAATTTGATGCTCAAGAATCATCAAGGCAAGGGACAGATTTTAGGGGATCAAGATCGAAGAATTCACGTGCTAAAGATCCAAGATCCGAAAAAACCAAGTGATTAATGATAAAGAGACCTGAAAATCGTCCTGAATACAAGATTACAGGGTTCCCACCATCCGTTTGGCTCGAAAATTTAGGTCTAGCTTGAGGACCCTAAATTAACCGTACACATCGAAATTAAGCCCTTGTATCCTTGTGAAAGTGGCCCAATGGATAGATCAGTTCATAATTCACTGATATAGGGCACACCTGATATTTGGATATGCTTCAAATTTAGAATCAACCACTTAAATTAGATGGGGAAGTGGATGGACGGAATGGATTTCCCAAAACATCAAGGTGGAACTCACTATACGTGAGTGGGAGGGCACAGAACGCAGTGCACTCGCTGTGCACCAATTCAAGTCAAGCGGTTAGCGGGCGCTGACCCGAACGGATTCGAAGACCCGGACTTCCGCCCGCGTAACAGACAAGCAGAGCCCACGGACAGAACACGGTGGGCCACCATCATCATATTAATAGATGATCTACACCGTTAATTTACTTAAAAGGGATAAAATAACCGTACTCTGATTGGCGGCCTGATTCTCTCGGACATTACATATATATGGGGATTCAAACGCAGGACGGACGGCGGGAATAAAGATATAGTGGGCCACATCACCAGACGGCCAAAAGTATCCCTTCTTCACTGATTTTTCAACGTGAATCCAATGGACGGAGTGGATTCAACTATAGACTTCGATCATGGCCCCACTGTTAAGGCAAAATCTGTTCTTCGCATATAATACGCAGACGTGCGTCCGGACGAAACCCGGACAATCCGGGTTGTTATGTAATCGTGGCCAGGATCGGACCAATGATCCTGGCCGTTCAAACCTCTCCCAAGGGACGTCCGACCAAGCCCAAGAAGTCTGATCGGAACAGATCCCACAACAGGGCCACCTTTGTGCCAAAACAGGGCCAAACGTAAGTTGTTTTTTGCATTCTGCTGCGCAAGAACAGGGGTGGTTCCGCAAGCCAAACCGACCCTTCTGCTGCCTATAAAGAAAGAAGGACATAGAGAGAGGGGAATCTGGACGTGGGCAGCCGTGGGGCGTGGATGTGAGCACGAGAGAGAGAGAGAGAGAGAGAGAGAGAGAGAGAGAGAGAGAGAGAGAGAGAGAGAGAGAGAGAGAGAGGGCCAGGGCCGGCTGTTTGCATGAGTTCTACTTTCCTTGTTTTCTTAATCTCTATTTTTAATTTTTTTTAAGAGATTCTAACCTAATCATGTCTATGATTGGCTAAGCCTCTTAGCTAGGGCTAAGAGTTAAAGCTTGAAGTGTGATGGGAAGTTGTCTATGCCTTTGATTCATATTATTGAACTCTCTTTGATTTAGGTTTGATTATAAAGAGTACTTTTAGTTTTTAATGGTTTATTGTAACTTAAATTACAATGGATTTATGATAGCTTTAAGTATGTTCTTTTCATTATGAGATTGTAAAGTTAGGAAATTCTGTTGTTTGTCATCGTCTCCTGGGCATGGTTGGATGATGGAATCCTCCCTAACTCTCATAATTCTCTCAGATAGTTGTGGATTGCTAAATTCTGTTGTTTTCTTTGTCTCATGGGCATGGCCATGTGATGAAATCAATTCTAATTCTCATACCTCTCATCTCTTGAAAACTAGATTAAAGGAAGTTCAGATTGTTTTTTAATGAAATATCTTCCAACTGGTTGAAGATAGGACTCTGATTCTAGTTGTGTTCGTGAATCAAGCATAGATCTCTGATCTATACAAGTGGATCCTTGGCACCCTAGTTTCCCACCTTTGAATTTACAAGCCTTTAGTTTAATCATTCGGCAAAGAGGAGTAGGGTATAGGCGGACAATGCATCGGATTAGCTTTCATACTTCGATTCGACGTGAGATACGATCAATCCATCATTCCATAAGAGTCTCAATCCCCGCTTATAAACGGGAGTAAGAAGCCAGTGGGTGAGAGTGAGGGGCTGAGACAGACACCATTTCCCGAGGCAAGCGAACGGGAAAAGGTTCTCACCAATCCGGCCGGACTTCCTTGCTTCTCAGTGAAGCCCCGTTGATCGATTCCTCGAGACGGGAAGCTGTCGGCATAAAAGCATTGGGTTTCCTTCCAACCCATTGATTCATACCTCGGGACGGGATTCACCGACCATCCACCCGGATCAGAAAAGATGGAAGTGGGGATCCGATCATTTCAATATCTGCTGTTGAGGACTCGATTCCATGCACTTTTAATCTTCTTGATTTAGATTACATCTTTTTCTAGTTCTAGTTTTGGTTACTTTCATAATATGTATAAGGTTTAGTTCCTGTGGATTCGACCTCGGTCTCACCGAGATTATTACTACATCGCAACACTATACTTGGGGTGGTGAACACACTTTGACACATGCATGCCATGTAAATGGTCTCATTTACATACATATGGCTTAAGAAGCTTGACAAAGTTGCCGGAATAATCAATATAAAGTTAATACACATCATGTTATTATTAAAACTAATTGAACTAGACTAAATTTTAATTGGGTCTAAGTTAATGGACACGATTCAAACCTGCTAGACTCAATTTTTAACGGGTCTAATTAAGGGGCCCAGTTAAAGGAAGGTATATAAAAGGCGCCCTACCCCATCCCTATATATATATATATATATATATAAAATATATATATATATATATATTATATATTGTTTTATTTATTTACTTATTTTTAAATAATAATCTATAGTTAGAATTCCAAATAAATCAAAATTTATCTGAATATAATTTAAGGGATTTACACCAAAAAAAAGTTATATTTGAATCTCAGATGGACCACACCATGGGAAAACAGTTGTTATTGAATTTATATCGTTACAAACTCCTAGGGTGCACTGTAATGGTTATGTAGGGAAAAATAAGTTGTTATTAAATTTTTACCATCCAACCTATTCATGCGGTCATGTAGATGTGGATGAAGTGAAAACACAAATATCAGCTTGATCCCAAACTTCTCCAACTCGTAAGAAGTTTTTAATAGTGGATGTTCAATCCCCACCTTGTGGTCCACATAAGCCTTTGGACTTGCCTTATTTTTTGGTTTATATATTAAAATGATCTGAGAAAATTGTTGAACGGCGTGGATATAAAACACTTACATCATGTTGGGCCCCACACAGCCCTGCCCGGATGGATTACCATCTGGGAGGTGGTAGGACGCAATCCGCATTCTAATGGAAGCAGATTGGGATTGGCTAGTGTACCTCACGCCAACCATATAGCTACTGTAGGTACGTGTCGTGTGAGATGAGCACTTAAGCTCCTCTAGCTCCGAGTTGTATGAATGATTTAAAGGAGATCGAAGTTACATGGACCCACACTGATGTATTTATTACATTTGCATGGTTCATCTATTTTTAGAGATAATTTTAGGGCATTATTCAAAAAATGAATCATATCCAAAGATCATCTGGACCACGCCACAAATAGCAGCGGAGATAATGATTTTCATCGTTGAAAATTTTGTAGGGCCTACCATAACGTTTATTTTCTATCCAATTTGTTCATAAGGTCAAGAGGACCTGAATGAAGAGGAAAAAAAATCATACTGATCTAAAACTTCTGTGACCCAAAAAGGGTTTTAATGATAAACGTTCAATCTCACACTGCTGTTTGCAGTGTCGTCCAATTGATAGTTAGATCTATCTTATTTTTCGTTCAAAGCCTTAAAACGAGCTCACCAAATGGATGGACGGTTTGGATATATATATATATATATATATATATATATATATATATATATATATATATATATATATATATATATAAAACATACCTTATGATTAGACAAAAAAAAAAAAAAAAACTTGCTAACATCGATACAATAGCTATACAGCTGGGTGAGGTCGCCCAGCCAATCCGCTTCCCCTTTTAATCTGGAAGTAGATGTACGCACAGTTGAGTAGCGAGTCGACTACTAAAGCTACGTCACCAATTTCAGTGAGCCCCACTATGATGTATGTGTTATATCCACACCGTTTATCCATTTTGAAATATCATTTTAGGGCATGAGTCAAAGAATGAGGTAGATAAAAATCTTAGTGGACCCCCACCATTGAAACTATCCCAAGGCCCACCATAATGTTTATTTGAAATCCAACTCTTCAAAAGTTAAAAAAGACATGAAATAAGAGAAAACACACATATTAGCTTGATCTAAAATTTTCGTGGCCTTTAGAAGTTTTCAATGGTGGGCCTCACTATGCCCACTGTTTTCTATGTTGGGTTCATTAGAGCTTTGGATTTAACTCATTCTTTGCATATTGCCCTAAAATGATCTCCCCAGATGGATGGAAGGTGTGGATATAAAACATACATCATGTAGGGCCCACGGAACTTGGTGACGTCACTTCAATAACGTTTCTAGCTATTTTAGTATCTAATCCGTGCCGTGTTTCTTCGGTTTCCTATAAAATCTCCCCGTTGTTTAAAACTTTTACCATCCGACGAATAATGTCCTACCAACGCTTGACCTTATAGAAGGTATAATATGGTCGAGCGTATAGTACCTTTTCCCTATATATATGTGTGTGTGTGTGTGTGTGTGTGTGTGTGCGCGCGCAAAAATGCTTTAATAATTTAACTTATTTTAGAAATTCAAATCAAGTTCCCCGCCACAGTACGAACTTGGATGGCTAATTGGAACACAACACCCAGGTCAGCACTATGTGTTACAGGAAAAGTTATATGAGCTCCGTCATAGTGTCTGTATTTTACTTATGCCTTTCATCCACCTTTTGGTTTATTTTAAGGTGTGGGTGTAAAATTGAGGTAGATTCAAATCTCGGGTGAATGCCCACATTGAAAGCTTCTTTGGGGTATTTGTGTTCATTTTTTATTTTATTTTTTAAAATTAAGAGTGTTTTAATAGAATTATAATTAATAATCTGAGGTAACAATCATGTGTTGCCAGCAACCCTGCGCCCAGCCACAAGCAAGCCTCATTCGACCTATGATGCTTCACATGGCCCATCGTAGCCATGGAGTAGACTAAAAATTATAATTAATAATCTGAGGTAACCTCACTTATTAGTTTCTCCAGATTCATGTAAGAAGACCCTCCTTTCTTTGTGGCATTCTCAGCAGCCGTCTTCCACTCGATGGCCTTCTTCCTCATAATCTTCCCTTTCTCTCCATCCATCAGCTCCCTCACAAGCACCTCCATGCCATGTCACCTCACATCTTTGGGGTACTTGTGTTCATGAATAGCATGAGGAGAACTTCTTTCCAAGTGGAAGGGACTGATGTAGGACATGACAAGATACATTCCTAGCATGGTTGGACCAAAAGAAGGCCAAACAGAAGCAAAAGTAGCCCATCATATCTAGGCCCAGTCATTCGTAGGGCATGACGTAACTGCGCCACTGGCACATCGGTTCAAAGAAATTCGTTCTAGATGGTGAGAAATTGTCGTTCGAAGTCTGAACTGTAAATTGGCTATGACTTTTGATCCAGGTTTCGTTATGGGATGCATGACCTATCAATCTTTATATAGCAGGCCATTTGGGTTCAACCGACCCTATTAGTGGGTTTTTTCTATCCATTTCCTAAGAAAACACATGCTTCCTATTCAAATGTACAATTTAAAAAAATTAATAATTTTAATTTTTATCGTATCTCCTTAGTTTATATTTCTATCTTTTGGGATGTACCCTTAGTTTATATTTCTATCTCTTGGGATGCACAACCTATCGATATTTATATAGCAGGCCATCCGGGTTCAACCGATTCAATTAGTGGGTTTTGTTTGTCCATTTCCTAAGAAAACACATGCTTCCTATTCAAAATTACAAGTTAAAAAATATATATATTTTTTAGTAATTTTGATTCTTATCGTACCTCCTTAGTTTTAGAGTTTTATATTTTTGTCTTTTTCAGAGATAGATTGTAATCATGCCAGGAATGCTTTAGTAAGAATAATGTAGGACTTTTTATTTTTGGTAAAACTTATTATTATGGGTAAGTTCTATTCTAGTTGAATTGGGACTTCTATTAGGGTTAGAATATTAATATTTTAGGTAATTTTGAATTAGAATTTTAATTTTTCTTTATTAGTGGTATAATCAAAAAATTATAGATATTACACATTATTCAATAAAATATTTGAGTTTTTTTTCTTATTTCTTGTGGAGTCAAGAACTACCTCATAGATTCAAGGTTTTAATTGGCTGGAGAAAGACAATGATCTTTCTTTATTATTTCACACTCTTCCCTATGTTAGTTGATTGGTTGGTGAAAGATGGATGTTGTTTTCAAAATCATTCTTATAAGAAGAGCATAACCATCACTGTTGATTTGAAGGCAACCATTTTGATGGCTAGGATCATATGATATATGCATATCTTGAAATAATTCCCATATGTAGTGGGTCCTAGTGGATTAATAAGACTGATTGAAAGATCATCCTACCTCATGTAATGTAACAATACGGCTCTATGGTAGCGATATGTGATCATCTCATGCCTCACATATATACATACACCATGCCCAATGTGGACGACTCACCACCACTAATAAATGGTATTGAACACACCCATTTAGTTGCCTTACTGCACATGAGTTCTCGGTAAGGTACTTGACTCGACATGGATGGGCCATGATCCAAGACATAGGTAACCCAATGGTCTTAATGTTGGGGATTTATGCGGCGGAATCACATAGATCTAGATCTAAGATAACAATCCAAGAGCAACAAGAATCACGAGAGAACACAAAAATTTAACGTCGAAAACCCTTGCGGGAAAAAACCATGGCACAAAGCGACGGAAATCCACTGTGAAATAGAAATTACAAGAGAGGACTTACTCAATTCAAACAATCTCGAATATTACCCTTGCTACACCCTTTAGAAACCCTAAAACCCTTTTAAGAACCCTTGGAACTCCTTTAGAAAGCCTTAGAATACTTTGGAATAGCCCTAGGGACCCCTATTTATACTTTAGAAAATACCCATTTCTCACCTTTGCGAAACTGCCTCAAATTTACGCAGTCCGCACAAAATCCGCGCATAATCAGCGTAACCCTTGACTAGTCAAGTCAGGTCCTTGACTAGTCGAAGGACCCCTTTGACCGGTCGAGCCTGACCCTCAACTGGTTGAGACTAAAAAAATATAACACACTGGACTTCGAGTTGAGCGGTGCTCGACTTGTCGAGTGGACCTTCGACCGGTCGAGACAGCCACTCGACTGGTCGAGCATTGCGAGATAGATTTAAGACATTTGTACTGACAATCTCCACCATGTCTTCAATCTATAACCGTGTAGCTGCTTGACCTCTTCTCTTATCTCTGCATCATAGCTTCAATCAATGCTTTTCGTGCACACTCCGTCCTTCTTTTACGTCATTGCTAAACCTAGAGAAGTTGTACAAAAATTGAACTTCTTTGTAGGAACGAACTTGGTAAGCATGTCTGCTGGATTCATGCTGGTGTGAATATTTTCCAGTGTTACGCCTCCTTCCTCAAGCACCTGTCGGATAAAGTGGTGACGAACATTAATGTGTTTAGTATGTGAGTGATAAATATAATTTTAGACAAATTAATAGTGCTCTCACTATCACAGTTAACCGGCATGACCTCCTACTGAAGTCCCAACTGATTTATCATGCCTCTGAGCCAAACACCTTCTTTAAACGCTTCTGTCACTATCATATATTCTGCTTCAGTTGTGGAAAGAGCCACCACGGACTGAAGCTTTGATATCTAACAAATTGCTCCGCCCGATAGTACAAACAAGTATCTTGAAGTAGACTTCTTGGAATCTATATTACCTACGTAGTCGGAATCCACATATCCTACCAACTTTGTCTCTGTTTTCTCAAAAGTTAAAACGTAATCTTTCGTACCTCGAATGTATTGAAGTTGCCATTTCACCACTTCTCAATATTTCTTGCTGGGGTTTGACGTGTATCTACTCACAACACCAACTGCTTGTGAAATAACTGGTCTCGTACAGACCGTAACATACATTAAACTGTCAACCACATTCGAATAAGGCACATGAGATATAACCTACTTTTCCTCATCTGATTTAGGACATTGTTCTGAGGAAAGCTTAAAGTGACACGTGGGGAATGCTCACCGGCTTTGCTTGGTCCATCCCATACTTGATCAACACCTTTTCAAGGTATTTTGCTTATGATAGCCAAGTCTACTCTTCTTCCTGTCTCTATGAATATCTATGCCGAAAACCTTCTTTGTAGCCCCCAGATCTTTCATCTGGAATGTCCCTGATAACTGAGTCTTCAGTACGTCGATTTCAGACATATCATGACAGGCGATCAACATATCATTAACATACAATATTAGGATAATGAAATTTCCATAACTCAGTGTCTTGTAATAGACACAGTGATCGTATTCACTCCAAGTAAATTTCTGACTCACCATGAAAGAATCAAATTTTTTATATCACTGCCTAGGCGACTATTTTAGGCCGTACAATGACCTCATTAACCTACAAACCTTTTTTCTACCCCTTTAACTTCATAGCCCTCTGGTTGCTTCATGTAGATCCGCTCTTCTAATTCCCTGTGCAGGAATGCAGTCTTAACATCTATCTGTTTCAGCTCGAGATCGTATTGGGTAACTGGTGCCAACTCGAATCTGATAGACATCTGCTTAACCACCGGCGTGAATATCTCTGTGTAGTCAATTCCTTCTCTCTGAGCATAACCCTTCGCTATCAACTTTATTTTGTATCTATCTTGTTTCCTTTTGAATAACCACTTGCATCGGATCGCATTTTGGCCCACTGGAAGCTCCATCAGCTTTCATGTGTAATTTTTGTACAACGAGTCCATCTCATCGTCCATAGCCGCCTTCCACTTTTCTTCATCAGGTTCACTGAGAGCCTCCTAAATAGTAGACGGGTCTCCCTTATCTGTAATGAGGGCATATGCAATATTAGAGTCGTCCCTATATCATGCCGGTAACTTGCAATCACGCGGTGGATTCCTTCTCACAGGTGGCTGCTCCACTTGATCCTATACCTTTGTCTTCGCATCTGTCTCTGCCTGAGTATCATCTGTGTCATTCTAGATGTCTACGATCACCCTTTTTGGTTTCTCTTACTCCTCTTGATTAGTCTTGCGAAATATGGAACTTTCATCGAATCTGACGTCAAGGCTAGTGATGATCCACTACAACAAATTAGACTTTTTGCAACGATTTTTTTAGCGATGAGTCTAATTTCATCACAAAAAGTCAATTTTTTACAATGACATTTCAAGTCATCGTAAACAATAGATTATTTATGATGACAGTTTAAATCGTCGTTAATAATTAACTTTTTTGCGACGAGCTTCAATTGTCGTCGCAAATATTGCCGTAAAAACTTATCGCATGAATTTTTCACAACAAGCTTAACCAATCGTTGGTAATAGCCACTTTTTGTAACAAATTAGATGTAAAAAATAAAATAAAATTTTAAGACGACACAAAAGTTATCGTAAACAGTAGCTTTTGCGATAACTGGTTAAGCTCATTGCGAACATACAACATTAGACTTAATTTTTTCCACAGCTCTTTTTGTAACGACTAGTTAAACTTATTACAAAAAAATATTGAATTATACTTTTTGCAATGAATTTAGTTTCATTGCGAAATGGTAGAGTATTTGCAACAACATTGTAAATCATCGCAAATAGTTAACGTTTTTACGACGAGCTATAATTATCGTTGCTAAAACATTTTCTACCAATTTTTTTCAGAAAAATTACATGGTGGGATAGACGTTTCGCCACGCGTTTCAATCATCATCGATAATGTTCACTTTATGCGATGAATTGAGTGTCGTCGCAAAACATTAGTTTTTACAATGACACAAAAGTCACTGTAAATAGTTTGTTTTAGCGACGACTAGGTTAACTCGTTGTGACAAATACCAACTAAAGTTTTTTGCGATGAATGTAGTTTCATTGCGAAACGTTAGAGTATTTGCAACAACATTGTAAATCATCGCAAATAGTCGATGTTTTTATGACGAGCTATAATTATCGTCGTTAAAATGTTTCCTACCAATTTTTTCCTAAAAAATTATATGACGGGAAAGACATTTTGCTACACGTTTCAATCGTCATCGCTAATGTCCACTTTATGCGACGAATTAAGTGTCGTCGCAAAACATTAGTTTTTGCAACTACACAAAAGTCGCTGCAAATAGTTTGTTTTAGCGACGACTAGGTAATTAGCTCGTTACGATAAATACCAACTGAAACTTTTTACGACGAATGTAGTTTCACTGCGAAATATTAGAGTATTTGTAACAACATTTTAAATCATCGCGAATAGTCGACGTTTTTACGATGAGCTATAGTTATCGTCGCTAAAACGTTTCCCACCAATTTTTTTTAGAAAAATTATATGGTGGAAAATACGTTTCGCCACACATTTCAATCGTAAGCACTAATGTCCACTTTATGCGATGAATTGAGTGTCGTCACAAAATATTAGTTTTTACAACGACACAAAATTCACGGCAAATAGTTTATTTTTAGCAACTAGGTTAACTCGTTGCTACAAATACCAACTAAAGTTTTTTGTAATGAATGTAGTTTTATTGTGAAATGTTAGAGTATTTGCAACAATATTGTAAATCATCGCAAATAGTTGACGTTTTTGTGATGAGCTATAATTATCGTCGCTAAAACGTTTCCCACTAATTTTTCCTAAGAAAATTAAATGGTGGGAAAGACGTTTCGCCATGCGTTTCAATCGTTATCGCTAATGTCCACTTTATGTGACAAATTGATTGTCATCGCAAAACATTAGTTTTTGCAATGGCACAAAAGTCACTACAAATAGTTTATTTTAACGACGACTAGGCTAACTCATTACGACAAATACTAACTGAAACTTTTTGCGATGAATGTAGTTTCATTGCAAAATGTTAGAGTATTTGCAACAACATTATAAATCATCGCAAATAGTCAACGTTTTTACAACGATCTATAATTATCATTGTTAAAACATTTCCTACCATTTTTCCTGAAAAAATTAAATGGCGGGAAAGATGTTTCGCCACGTGTTTCATTATGAAAGGGTAGAGTATTTGCAATAACATCATAAATTATCTGCCTGTGTACTCTTATGAATAGTTTTTCTTTATCTGTCTGTGTGCTCATCAATTAAACAGTGGAAAACCAACATATATTTCCTCATTAAGTTCCTAATCGACAATCAAACAATGCGCATTATTGATGATCGATCGATCAACTTCCTAATCAACAATCGGATGACATGAAGTGTTGTTAAACATCTGATGAACCTTCAATTAATGATTGAACGGTACAAACCAACATAAATCTTGTTATCAATTCCCCTATTAATAATGGGATGGTGCACATCGACAATCGCTTCATCGACTTCCAATCAACAATCGAACGATAGAAAATGTTGTTAACCATCTGATCAACCTCCAATTCTTTATCGAATGGTGGAAACCACCATACATCACTTCATTAAGTCTCCAATCAACAATCGAATGTTGTACGTCACCGACAATCATAAGATCAACCTCCCAATCAATGATCGTACAACACAAAGTGCTTTCGACCATTAGATCAACCTCCAATCATCGATTGAATGGTGGATGGATGGGATGGATGGATAAATGGGATGGTTGGTTAGATGGATGGTTAAATGGGATGGTTGGATGGATCAATATGTGAATAGATGAGATGGATGGACCGATGAATGAGATAGTTGGGATGGATTGACGGGATGGATGGATGTTTGGATGAGATGGTTGGATAGTTAGATGGACGGATCTGATGATTGGATGGATGGATGGATAGATTGATCAATGGGATGGTTGGATGGTTAGATGGGCGGATGATAGATTGATCGATGGGATGGATGGTTGGATGGAATGGATGGATGTTTGGATGGGATGGATAGATGGTTGGATGGTTGGGATGGGAATGGATGTGTGGTTGCTTGGATGGATAAATGATATGGATGGATGAATGTTTTGATGATTGGATAGAATGAATAGATGGATGTGTTGGTTCGATGGATAGTTAGATGGATAGCTGGGATAGATGGATGAATGGATGGATGAGATGGTTGGATGGATGTATAGATGGACGGATGGGGTAGTTGTATGGATAGATGGCATGGATGGATGGATGGATGTTTTGATGATTGATGGGATGATTAGATGTATGAACGAGATGGTTGGATGTTGGATGGATGAATAGTATGGTTGGATGGATCGATGCATTAATGGATGTTTGGATGACTGGATATATAGATGGATGGAATGGTTGGATATATGGATTGAGGGATGTTTGGATGATTGTATGAGATGAATGGATGGTTGGATGGGGGATGTAATGGTTGGATGGGGGATGAGATGAATGAGGATCCGATGGGCCGGCCACTAAGGGGCCTACAAGATGTATGAATTTTATCTACATCGTCCATCCATTTATACATATCATTTTAGAGTATGACCCCGAAAATAACGAAGATTAAAGGCTCAAATGGACCACAAAGTGGGGATTAAATTCCTACCATTGAAAAATTCTTGGGGGCCACAAAAGTTTTTGATTAAGATCACATCTACTTTTTCACTTCA
Source organism: Magnolia changhungtana (assembly GCA_030180095.1). Classification (NCBI taxonomy): domain Eukaryota; kingdom Viridiplantae; phylum Streptophyta; class Magnoliopsida; order Magnoliales; family Magnoliaceae; genus Magnolia; species Magnolia changhungtana. Next base: position 15,955,433 of record JASAUF010000676.1, read on the forward strand.
TCCAGGTGTATATGACCATATCAACAGGTTGGATGGTAAATAAACAATATGGTGGGCCTTAAAAGAATTTTGTCACTTTGAAATATGATCTGATGCCAAAGGTCTACTTTTTAGCCTCAGTTGCATAGGAACCGAGGTCAAAAGTCTACTTTTTAGCCTCAGTTGCATAAGAATCGAGGCTAAAAGTCTACTTTTTACCTCAGTTGCATAGTAACCGGGGCTAAAAGTGTACTATTTTGCCTCAGTTGTATATGAACCGATGTTAAAAGTCTATTTTGCAAATGTTGATATGACGGGACTTGATTTTTGGGCTAAACTGATTTTGGGCCCACTATGGTTTTCTATTTACAGGTTGAAGATGTGTTTGGCATCGCAGCCACTAAATCAACGGTCCCTATAACCTCATTAAAGAATTTTGTTGTTTTGAAGTATGACTTGCTAGGTCTCCAGTTAGGGGTGGACATGGGTTGTGCCCACCTAATGAGTCACTGAACAAGATGGTCATATGTCAAAAATTGGAACTTATGGTGCAAGTTTAGATTTTTCAACTTGTACAAGTGGGGCCCATTGCTTAGTGATCAACTGTGTTGATCTGATGGGATCCACCATAGATTGGCCAAACCTACATCTCTAATGAATAGACTAGATCTTGTACCAATATGTCAGGTCTGTGGTGGCGTGTGTGCATTCTCATTATTATACACAACGTGTGGGCTTGACAAAGCTCTAATATATTGAGTTCTTTAAGGCTGTAGTTAATTTTCCAATACATTGCAAGTTAGTAATAATTTTTCGAGATCATTTGAGATCATCAACCAAAAAATGAATTATATCCAAAGCTCAAATGGACCACACCAAAAATAGCAGTGGAGATAATGATTTTCATCGTTAAAAAATCCGTAGGCCCACCATAACGTTTATTTTCCATCCAATTTGTTCATAAGGTCACATATACGTGTATGAAGAATAAAAACAAATTTCATGTTGATCTAAAACTTCTGTGATCCCAAAAAGGTTTCAATGGTAGACATTCAATCCCCCGCTGCTTTTCGCAATGTGGTCCATTTTATCTTTATAACTGTCTTATTTTTAGTCCCAAGCCTTAAGACGAGCTCGCTAAATGGATGGACGGTTTGGATATAACACATACATCATGATGGGACCCACACAACTTGCTGACGTCAATACAACAACTATATATTTGGTGTGTGGTACACCTGCCAATCCGCTTCCCATTTACACCAGCCAATCAACTAATACAGGTTTTACTCTCTCAATCCATGTTGAAAGCTTATTTTAGAACATGATACAAAAAATAAGAAGATTTAAATCTCATGTGGATCATAGTATAGGATACAATAGTAATTGACCATTAAAAACTTCTTGTGGGCACAAAAGTTTTTGGATCAAGAAGATATTTGTTTGGTATCTTCGTCTAAGTCTTTGTTACCTTATCAACAGAAGTGGATTGTGTGCTCCATAAACTCTTTAAGACTCACCATGATTCATGTGTTGTATCCAATCCGTCCATCCATTTTACCATATAATTTTAAGTCCTGATCTCAAAAATGAAGAATATCCAAATATCAAATGAACCACACCACGGGAAACAATGTGAATTGAACTTCTACCGTTGAAAATTTCTTGGGGGCCATAAAAGTTTTGGAACAAGCTTATATTTGATTTTTTCCCTTCATCGATGTTTGTATGATCTTATGAACATGTTGGATGACAAATAAACATCACCGTGGGGCCTAGCAAGGTTTCAATGGTGGAAATCATTATTCCCACTGTTTCCTGTGGTATGATCCACTTGAGCTTTAGATTTGCTTCAATTTTGGTCTCAACCCCTTAAATAAGCTGTAAAAATGGATGGACGACATGGATAAATCATATACGTTCACCATGGGCCCAACTGAGTTTACTCGGTACGATGAGAGATCTGATTTCCTTGTCAATAGGTTGGATGAGAAATCGGATTGCATACTTACTCAGTATGCTCTCATCGTACGGAGTAAACTCAGTTAGGCCCACCTTGAATGTATATGGTCTATCCACACCGTCCATCCGTTTTTTCCATCTAATTTAAGGGTTAAGCCCAAAATTGAAGTGTATACAAAGATGAAGTGAATCGTACCTCAGGACAGTTATGATAATGATTTCCAACTATGAAACCTTTCTAGGCCCTACCGTAATGTTTATTTGTCATCCAACCAGTTTATAAAATTATACTGACATGGATAAATGGGAAACAAAAAAAAAAAAAAAAAAGAGGCTTGATCTAAAACTTCTGTGGCCCTAAGAAATTTTCAATGGTAGAAGTTCAAGTCAACCGTTTCCTATGGTGTGGTCCATTTGAAAATTATACATGCTTCATTTTTGAGCTCAAGTCCTAAAATTACCTGGGAAAATGTATGGACGGAGTGGATAAAATATATGAATCAAGGTTGACTACTAGCGTAGTGAGTTATTCACGAGGCAAACAGCTTCCTTTGGATGGAAAATAAATATTTTAGTGGATCCGTGATGTTTTTAATGGTAAGAATTTAGTTAAGATTGTTTCTTGTGGTGTGGCCCACTTGAGATTTGGATCAGCTTCGTTTTTTGGATCATATCCTAAAATGAACTTTCAATACGGATGGACGATGTGGATGTAAGGAAAGTACATCTAAAGTTAACTTCTTATTGGAGCTCTATGGAACTCACCACAATATGTGTGTCTTATCTGAGCCGTCCATCTATTTTATGGCTCATTTTAGTGCTTGAGCCCAAAGAAGGAGGCAGATTGAAGGCTTAATTGGACCACATCGTATGAAACAGTGGAGATTAACTGCCTACCATTTATATCTGATGTGGTCCACTTGGGCTTTCGATCTATCTCATTTTTGGATACTGTTACTCGAACAAACCTTTTAAAGGAATGGATAGAGCGGATGAACCATGTACATAACGGTGGGCCCCACGGAGCCCCTGATGTGACAGTCCATCATGGTGGGCCCCATGCAGGCATACATTTCTAAAAAATCGCGCCCGCTCACGCCCATTTCATTTTTCCTCTCTGTCTCACTCCGCCTACCCCCCCTCCTCTCTCTCTCTCTCATCTTCCAGCAACTCTCTCTCTCTCTCTCTGTGCGTGTGTAGGATTACCTCGAAACCATTATTCCTTCGTAGTTCATCGCCAAGGGAGGCTCGATTCTCATCGTCAGAAATCCATGTAAGGAAAACCCTAACCGTGCATCTAATGCATCACCCACCTCCACGGTAATTTTCCTCTCTTCTTCAGTTCTAACATTTCAATTATTTTTTCAGTTTAGTCTCGAAAGAATACTCCCTATTGGTTCTAATCTCTCTCTCTCTCTCTCTCTCTCTCTCTATCTGTCTCTCTGTTTTTTTTTAAAAAAATATTTTATAGAAATGTATGCATGCGTGAAGGCAGGGCATTTTTACTGCACCTTCTTTCTCTCTCTCTCTCTATATATATATATATGTATGTATATGGAAAAGGTACAATGCGCTAGAGCTGACGATAAGCTCCCGTGAGGTCGAGATGTGTGGGCCCCACTGTGATGCGTGTCGATCATCAACATCGTTCATTTGATGGGTCCCCTTTAAATTATGGGATATCCCAAAAATCAGCCTTATACGGAACTCAGGTGGGCCATACCATCTAAAATTACATGAACACCGTTAAAACATATAAAAGCACTTGTTGGGGCCCACCTGAGTTTTGCATGCGCCTGAAACTTGGTCTGAAGCCTCATTCAAGTGGACACACATAATGGATGGGCTGGATTTGCAAACCACATCTCGGTGGGCCCTCCAAAATGGTTATGAATGTTTTAATGGTGTACGACCCCTCTCCACTTCTGTATGTGGTGTGGCCGACACAAGTCATGGATTGACTTGATTTTTGAGACCTAGGTCCATGATGGAATGGTGCATCTGACTGATGTGGTGGATGTTCGAAACGCATCACAATGGGGCCCACAAAGCTCGACCTCATGGGACGGACTCGTGAGGTCGAGCACATAGTACCTTTTCCCATATATATATATATATATATATATATATATATATATATATATATATATATATATATATATATACACGGAAACGCTCACCTGCGAACCAGTTCGTACGTACTATGTACGAACTTTCTTGAGAACCCATCATATGTGATGAGGATCCAAAATCTGAATCGTTCATGTGAAGCAGCACCTCGTGAAACCCCCCCGAGCCCAAGTTTTACTTTGATCTAAAACTTTAATGGGCCATGAAAAATGAAAACAGTTTCCTCTCTTGATTTGCATTTCTCTTAGCTATGGCCCACCAGAATTTTAGATCAGGGTGAAAATTCATCACATAGGGTTTCATGGGATTCCGCATCACATGGACCGTTCAGATTAGACACACATAGCACGTGTGCAAAGGTGTGCACATGCGTAGGTGCGCAGGGGAGCATGACTCTCTATATATATAAGTCCCGGTCTCCTGCGCACCTACGCACGTGCGCACCTTTGCACACGTGCCATGGGTGTCTAATCTGAACGGTCCATGTGATGCGGAATCCCATAAAACCCCATGTGACAAATTTTCACCCCGATCTAAAATTCTGGTGGGCCATAGCAAAGAGAAACGTAAATCAAGGGAGGAAACTGTTTTCATTTTTCATGGCCGATCAAAGTTTTAGATCAAAGTAAAATTTGGGCCCAAGAGGTTTCACGAGGTGCTGCTTCACATGAACGGTTCAGATTTTGGATCCACATCACGCATGATGGGTTCTTAAAAAAGTTCGTACGTAGTACGTACGAACTGGTTCGCAGGTGACCATTTCTCTGTATATATATATATATATATATATATATATATATATATATATATAGGAAAAAAAGTACTATGCGCTCGAGCTCACGATAAGCTCCCATGAGGTCGAGCTGTGTGGGCCCCACCATGATGCGTGTCGACCATCAACACCATGCATTCGATGGGTCCCCTGTAAATAATGGGATAGCCCAAAAATCAGCCGTATACAGAACTCAGGCGGGCCATACCATCTAAAATAATGTGAAGACATGCCAAAAACATATAAAAGCACTTGGTGGGGCCCACCTGAAATTTGCATGCGTGTGAAACTTGGTCTGAACTCTCATACAAGTGGGACACACATAATGGATGGGTGGATTTACAAACCACATCTCGGTGGGCCCAAAAAATGATTATAAATGTTTTAATGGTGCACGGCCCCTCTCAACTTCTGTATATGGTGTGGCCCACATAAGTAATGATTGACTTGATTTTTGAGACCTAAGCCCACGATGGAATGGTGCATCTGACTAATGGGGTAGATGTTCGAAACGCATCACGGTGGGGCCCACATAGCTCGACCTCATGGGACGTTCCCATCGGCTCGAGTGCATAGTACCTTTTCCAATATATATATATATATATATATATATATATATATATATATATATATATATATATATATATAGGGTTTAGGTACTATGCGCTCGAGCTCACGATAAGCTCCCGTGAGGTTAAGCTGTGTGGGTCCCACCGTGATGCGTTTCGGCCATCAACACCGTGCATTTGATGGGTCCCCTTTAAATTATGGGATATCCCAAAAATCAGCCGTATACGGAACTCAGGTGGGCCATGCCATCTAAAATTATGTGAAGACACTGTTAAAACATATAAAAGCACTTGGTGGGGCCCACCTGAGTTTTGCATGCACCTAAAACTTGGTCTGAACCCTCATTCAAGTGGGACACACATAATGAATGGGCTGGATTTGCAAACCATGTCTCGGTGGGCCCTAAAAAATGGTTATGAATGTTTTAATGGTGCACGGCCCCTCTCCACTTCTGTATGTGGTGTGGCCCACACAAGTCATGGATTGACTTGATTTTTGAGACCTAGGTCCACGATGGAATGGTGCATCTGACTGATGGGGTGGATGTTTGAAATGCATCACGGTGGGGCCCACACAGCTCGACCTCATGGGACGGACTCGTGAGGTCGAGCGCATAGTACCTTTTTCCACATATATATATATATATAATTTTTGGTAATGTGGATTTTCAATGAATGAATAGGGTTTAGGTCTGTTTAGATGCTTGGAATGGTCATACATTCGGATCATCCCAAGTTTTGTTTTGTTCTTGGTAATGGATGCTCTAGATGATCATCTCGTTTTTGAACTCGAGATGCACAAGGTAACTTGATTAACAGACTTGATTTCTAGTTTATGATTACATATGGAAATGGTCTTCTAATGACTTAACTTTGTGCTGTGTACAATAGATTTGAAGGACAATATCTTAAGAGGAGGGGAAAGGAAGATTTCAACGCCAGTTTTGCAAGGTTTACAACTTCAAGAGGGGTGTTTTGTGTGGATGTTGTTGATATTTATAATACAATCTCCCTCATGTATTTCATGCATGCTAACTATTTGATAAAATGGCTCAACAAGGTGTGTTTTGTGTGGATGTAACTGATATTTATAGTACAATCTCCCTCTTGTATTTCATGCATGCTAATTGTTTGATGAATGGTTCATTCCGTATAGTTAGTAGTGGTAATGAGATGAAAATTTTCTACACTGGGTGTATAATGGTTTTTTTTTTTTTTTTTTTTTTAGAAGAAGGCATCATGCCACTATTTTCATTGAAGAGAAGAACATGTACAAAGAACTGAGGGGCTCAGACAAAAGGACCCGGAGACCCCTGGAGAGACACTGCACATTCGGGAGGGCCAGGCAACGAGGCCCTCCTATCATATCAAGGAGAAAGGGAGGTGTATAATGGTTAAGGGTGTTGATATAATCTCTTTTTAAAATTTCTCAGTTATAGATCTTGATTTGTGTACGCTGCCATATTTTGAACATGCACTTAGATACAACAGCTCCACTAGATATTGAAAGCATAATAGTGAACTTGTATGGATGATGATGAACTTTTAGGTTTATTGGCAGTTCCTAGAAAGGGCCTGATGAATTTTATAATTTACTTCTTCTGTGTGAATGTTGTGAGATTCCATTTGTGAGTGTTTTCCTACATGTATGCATGTGTCTATTTGCGTATTTATGTGTGGGTCTCTTCTCAATGTTCTTTTGTATAGTGTTTTTTGGTGTTTTCAATTGAGATGTTTATTTTAATTTGGCAATCACCTCTTTGTGTTGTGATGGAATGGGGCCTGTTTCTCATCATTTGGATTTGATTGGACAATGCTAAGATCACTCTGGCTATTGGTGTTTCATGATCAATTGCTTTCCATTTGTACAATTGCTCTCAATTTTTCATTCTAATTATCAAAATGAGAAATGTTTGTCATATATTGAAATAAAAATCTGAGCCTTAATTTGAGGTGTGAGTTTTTAATCTGCTTAGAGCCTGGGTAGTGCCTCATGGAAAGTGCATTATTGCATTTGCTTTAGCATGGTCATCTCCAAAAGTAAAATTTTTAAAGGAAAAAACCCATGTTTCTTTCTAAGAAATGGAGAAATCTTCTTTGCAGGTGTAATGCTTGCACAAAATTCTATGTCAAAAAGGGCATTGGCTATTTAATTGATGAGGACTCAATTGAGGAATATGAAAAGGTGGCAAAGGAAAAGAGGAAGGAGAAATTGGAGCAATAAGAATGAGTGGAGTTAAATTTTCTCAGCAAACTTGGTCATGTCCAAAAGATTGAGATTTTGAATGGCATTGCTAACATGAAGAATGAGCTCTGGTCCTTCATGGTACGGGTTCTATGTTCTGAATTTCCTGTTTTTATATGTGATTCTTTTGTAATTCTGAATTCTTATTTTAAGGGGACTACTACAGGGGAGGGCCACAAATTTCATTTTCTTTCATCTGAAATTTCTTTTTTTATTGGTTTATGGTTTAAGAGTGCATTTGGTTGCATCAAATATCATGAAATTTCATGATTAGGTGCAATCAAATGCACAACCAGTGAGAAAAGGGAAGTGCTATTTTTAGGTCTTTCATTTAATTAGTATTGAGAATTTGTGGAGTTTTAGATCACAAGGATTTGAAATCAGTGTTGATATTACTTCAGATTACAGGTAATGCACTTACATCTTTTTGAAAATTTTATATTTGGTGTTATTTGTTAGGGTTTTATAGGGGTGGGCCTCATATTAGCAGCTTACGATGCTTATGAGTGTGAGGGTGTTGAATCTGTTGGTTTTGCATTGGTCTGATGTTAGATATTATACTTGGGAACTTAGCATCGCCCAATGTTTTGATAGGCTTAACAGTTAACAGCAAGCCAAACCAAACCTACCATTTGATTTTTTATTTTTTTTTGCAAAGTCTAATCTATACTACAATCAAAATCTACAAAAGATGTGAATAGATAAAGGTATTTGACCAACATTTCAGCAATAAAATTCCTCTTCTTCTTTTTTTTTTTTCAAAATGGCAGCATGATTGTGTTTTTTTTTCTTACGCATATCTTTCAAGATGGCAATGAGAAAATGCAACTTTTGCAACCCAACAATGTAAAATGTGAAATCTGCAAGCAATGAACCTAGGGGTATGGTGGGGATGAGTAGAGGGAGAGGATGCCAAATGATCTAAGTTTTATCTTGTAGGGTTTATATTGAGAAATAGAAGAGCCTGGTTTAGTAGTCCTCTCAAATGGTATTCCGAAGATCCATAGCCCCGATCGCTGCTGAAATAGGGTACACATTGGATCCCAACACTTTTCAGAGTCGTGCCTTGCTTCCCACCAATAGGGTGCCTTAGTCCTCTTGGGCTATATGATTTGAGAGGAATATGGTCCTTTGTTCTCTTGTAGAGTAGAATTATGTGTTTAGAACCTTTTTTTTTTTTTTTTTTGCAAATCTTCTCTGTAGAGATTGTTCAATACCGATTTCCTATCACTATGTAATATTTCTAGCAAATACAATCATGTTAATGCCCAGTGCTTTTCATGAATTCATAAGATTTCCCATTCACCTTTGTTTCACATTTGTTGTGGTTTTCTGGTTGCCTCCTTGATTATATCCTTTCGATTGCATTAGGCACATTAGATTGTTTTTTCATTGGCATTTGGTCCATGCAGAATCCTTTGACTCATCAAAGCGGCCGCAGATCTATGAGATGTACAACATGATTTTTGAAAACCTTGCCAAGAAGCGCCAACGGACAGAGTAAGTATTTCCAGGATCTTTTCTTACAAGTCCTATAAATATTTTAAATGTATTTGCTGTTACTGTTTCTTAGATCATATGGGGATTGAAGACAATTAGAATATATGTGTAATAGTAGACTTAAGCCTAACTAGGATTTGACTTAGTAGATTCACTATTTTGAATTATGGTATTTCATCTAATGATGTTATTATGCAAAATCTATCAAACGTGCATACCTTTTCCTGTTTCACTGCTGTGACACCAATGGTGTACAAGACAAGGCTGCTGTTACTGTTCTCAACAGAAGAATTTTCAGACCGTCTTAAAGCAAAAGAAGCCTCGGCCTAACACCTGATTAGTGTGAACCCTGAAGCCTGGTCTTAAAGCCTGACTGGTGTGATATAGAGAGCCTGATTGGTGTGATGTTGAGAGAATGGCTTTATAGCCTAATAAAAGTTCATGAAGTCCCCTTAAAAGCAAAGAAGCCCAATCTTAAGGCCTATGCTCTTAATTAGATATATAATTTCCTAAACTACCTCAACTTGCAATGAAGAAAGCATTTGAATTAGGCAAGTAAAGATTTTCTAGCAGTCACGACACTACGCCAAAATCACCGTTTTGCGACGGACCAAATCCGTCGTAAAACCAAATAAACGACGGACTTCGTCCGTCGCTGGGTCCATCGCTGTTTACTGGGTCGTTTTTGGTTTTACGACCGATTTTATCTGTCGTTTAATCTGCGACGGATAAGGTTCGTCGCATCATAGAGACGGATAAAATCCATCGTAAAAAATAAAAAATCTGTCGGTAATATTCAAAAAATTAGTAGTCACTAAAAACATTAGCGACGGATAAGATCCGTCGCTAATATGAGTAAGCGACGGACCTCATATCCGTCGTTGATTTTTAACGGTGAGAAATTAGCAACGGATAAGGTCCGTCGCTAATATGAGTAAGCGACTGACTCAAATCCGTCGTTGATTTTCAATGTTCAGAAATTAGCGACGGATTTGGTCCATCGCTAAAATATCTGTAAATAAAAAAAATATATCGATAATTTATTATTAATATTTTTTTAATCTTGCACCTGATAGTGATTCAAAAAATAATTCACACTATTGTTTCATAAGAATCCTATTCACAAAATTGGTAACAACTCAATTCAATAAAAGAGGAAATGACCCAAGTGGCCCACTCCAACCAGTAGTTTTCATTTTTTTAAAAAGTTCTAAATCCTTAAAAAAAAACTGTAATTTGCAGATGAACTATATTCTGTTCGTGAAATAGTAGTGAAAGGAAAGAAGAGACCTTCTCTGAAATTTGTAGTTATCTCTGCATTTTTCTATTTGGTTTGTTGCGGATTTCAGTTGTTCTAGATCCGACATAGCTTCAATGGCGGAACTCCGAAATGGCAATGCAAAACCTTCTAACAAAAATGTTGCTGGGGCACCTAGTGCTTACACGATCAATCTTGATAACTTCCAGAAGCGGCTGAAAGTGTTCTATTCTCACTGGAAGAAACACAAAACTGAGTTCTGGGGTGCTTATGATGTGCTTGTAATTGCTAGTCCCCCAGCGTCTGATGATCTACATGAAATACGATCTAGCTTTAGTAAAGCATCATCATGCCAATGCGTGACCTTTTTAAGCCTGAATTCTCGCCATTTTGTATCCTTTCTCCAACACTGTTCAAAATTTGTCATTACATCATAAGCAGCGGGGCCTTCTATCTTGCAATGTAAATCATGCCATGGCTGTCTAGGACACCGGGTACGAGCCTGTATAGATTACAGGCAAAACAGAACTATCAAAATTTAATCTCCCACCTATAACCCAAATATAGAAAACAATCTGACAGATACTCATTGGAAATAGCATGTTAAATGCTTATTTCAGCTTTCATTTATCAGAAGTTCTGTAACATATTGAAGTAATCAAGTTTAAATTACCATTTTAAGGACCTTTCTCAACATTTAGACCACAAAGCAGTTTTCAAGGAGAACTCAAGCGAGTTTTGTACACAATCATCTCAAATTGTCATTCTAACAACAACAACAACAAAAAAAGAAAAGAAAAAAAAAAGTAGAAAGAAACCCACCGACCAGAGACGAGAAAGACAGTCGTCCCTATAACAGCAACAACTTGAAGACATTGAGGTGGAAACAGCATTTGCACATGTTTGGATTCTACAATAGAAGATGTAACAGACAAAAGCATCTTAATCAGATGTATCAATTATGAACTAACAAAAATAATACCACTCTAAACTAACTTTAGAAGAAACACCACAGTAAGAAATGTTGTATGAGAAGTAACCATATCAGACACCTTTCAGACATTAAAAGAGTGTATAAGATCACCTGGGCAGATTGTTCATAGTAGACTGCTAAAACAAAAAACAAATTGGCAAGTATCCAGCCATGAAAAATAGAAGTAAGAAAAACTCAGTAATTGAAAAACCAAGGCTCCAATGAATCAAAACAGTAGCTTTTCTTTCCAATGTCCAATAATCCTCAAACAATCCCCAATCTAAGTGCCAAAACCAGTCTCCTTTAAGAAAAAATCGCCTGGGGCATGGCTTTAAAAACAAGTCAGCTTGGCAATAACCATATAAAAAAAAAAAAAACTTGCCTCACTTTTTTCAGTGAAGACCACTTTACAAGCAAAGAATTGACACAACCAATATAGCATTTACACCAAGTTCCCCCTGCATCCTGAAATGTTGCAGTCCAGATATTATAATTGTTAAAGTGGGCATGTAATGAATTTCAATTTACCAAAAAAGAAACGAATATTTTCTCTACATTGGTATATCTATATCATTAAATAGATCAAGTGGACTGAATCATATTGAAAGAAGATACACAGACCCAAAAGAGTGAATTTCAGTTTCAAAGCAATTTGTAAATATGCAGATTTTTTATTACTATGATAGTTAGCTAGCAGTGGCACCCATTACAAAGTAAAGAAGAAGTGTTGGGCCCAGGTGCATGCTTGGTCTAGGGCTGCAACTTGGGTTCAGACCCAAGTTCTGGTTGACCTAGCATTGGAAAACACCAACCCAATTTGAAAAGCCCATCATGGACACCTATCACAATAACATGACAACTGAAGATTCCATTAGATTACAACACCAAATGTGTAATCTCACGTTAGGCCTAGAGCCATAGGGCCAAAAAATCAAGCTGACCTATTATTTAAGTGGGCCACAATAAAGGAAACTGTTGGGAGAGAGATGGGCACCCTTAAATTTGCAGGGTTCACCATGATGATTATTTAAAATCCATTTAAATAATATACTAGCAACTATATGTAATGCCTTATTTACTCCAGTGGAGATTATGCCATCCATCCACATTGACACTGTAGCGGAAGAGAATAACTGTAAAATTCTTTGGAAAAAAAAAAAAAAACTGAATTCCTTGAAATTAGATGAAAATTGGTTTGCTCAAATGTACATGACAATGGATGAGAAATATTACTTTCTGAACAATGGCATCAACATTGCCAATGTAGTGGAAGAGAATGCTACCATCAACTGATGAGTAAGAAAACTTAAACAGGAAGTTAAGAATATAGTAACATGAAATGGCACATAATGTAGTAGAGAAAACCAAAACCTTGCATCAGATAGATAACTTATGACAAGAACATGTGGATTTGCATACCCAACCTACCATTAGTGCCTTTCCCATTTCTGCACAAGAGTCCAGTGCTAATAAGAAACCCACCCACTAAAATCCAGTCAGTACAAATGAATTAAAAAATAAAAAAGAAAAGAAAAGCTAAAACCAATTCTTGAAAACTGTTCATGCATGAGATGTCTTGTAAATAAGAAGATACACTCCTCCCAGTATTTCACAGTCAATCTACACTAAAAACATTATATTTAACATGTTTAAGAATTAGAAGTCAACATTCGCTTTTCTATATATTAGAGTGGCAATGGAGTCATTCACCTGCTTCTTTGTCAAAGGCAATGTAGCCACCTTCACAATAACAGTGAGCAAGATAATTGCAAATCCATATGCATAGGGAACGTGTAAAGTTGCAAGTCCATCCTTCAGCACCTGTCACCAATGCAATAGTTCAATGAAATAGGGTTTGGGAGCTTTTGGCATAAAAAAGGGCTGAAAATGAATCGGTGGTCTGCGGCAGATATAAATAAATGTGCCCCTTGGGCCTTGTGGGTCCACTTAGAGGTTACTTATCGAATCCCTTCCGTTTATCTGTTTTAAAATAAAACAATAAAACATAATAATAAAAAATAAGAATATCCAACACTCGATTGGGACACACCAACAAAACAGTGGAAATAATACGTATATCGTTGAATTCCATTTCAAATAAAAAATGACTCAAGTACAGTTGAATACCGTTTCAAATCGGAAACGGCTTCAAGCCGTTTCTGAACCAAACTCGTAACCGTTTCAGTTAAACGATTTTGGTGTAGTGTAATTCCCACGTAGACCTGCCATAGCCATCCATTAATGCACAGATACCAGAAGAACATACTATAAGGTTTAATTTGAAAAAAATAAAAAGGATATTACCTATCCAAAAGGTATAGAGTAGAATCTAAGCAACTTGCTAGCATGCAGTTTCCGTCGTTTGATATCGAAATGCAATTGACAAGCTGTCCCAAGTCATCAACAAGCTCTTTAGTTTATGGCAGCAAGAAGGTATTAGCATAAATGCGTTAGAAACTAATTTGAAAGTAATAGGGTACTATACTAGGAAAAAGGCAAATAATGACACTCCAAATGAAACGAGAAGTCTCGAAAAAACAGGACTCCTTAGGCCTCCCTACTATGATGCTACATACCTACTAATACGAATGTCAAATGTGTGAGCAGTTCCATCGACGCTTCCAGCAAGAATTTCACTTTTTGCCAAACAAACAGACATCACGCTGTCGGAAAATGTATTGATTATCTGCCACACATCAACGATGAGTTTGTGAAACATAGCAAGGACATTAAAATGAGCTTAGTTAGGACTGCTACATACTCAAATTTTAGCTGTTGAAGAAGTGGCGAGGGGGAGGAGGAACCTGTATTGGCTCAGGTCTTTGTGAGATTTGCGGCCCCATGCACGCACTAAACGATCATACCCTGCCGATACTACCACAGATCCATACTCGTTGAACTTTATAGAATTCACCACGAAAATAGATGTGCAGAATTAAAGAGTTTCATAGGCTGCATGTAAGATGCTCCAAGAAAATGTGCACATAAACTGCTTCCATGACATGTGCTTAGAAGCCAGCAACCAAAAAGCCTAATTATAACGTGCTGGACATTTTACGAGCCTGTTTGGATGCACACAAAATTCATGAATTTGGCAAATTTTTAACTGTCAAATCCTTGAATTTGGCAATTAATGTGTTTGGGTTGGCATTACTTGATAAATTCACTAATTGCCAATTAGTAAAAGGACATAACTCATGCAATTAGCAATTAAAAAAAAATAATCTAAAATTCCCCAATTCATGAAGTTGGGAATCTTGAGAATGTTTCCCCACCTTTGACAAAAGGTCCATTTTGTAACCATTAGTCAAATTGCTATAACCATGTGATCCAAATGATATTTGGGACAAATAGAAAAATCAAATCAAGCCCAACATGATGAACTATCCAATCAATGAATCATATAGTATGAAGGAAAGAAGACTCACCAATTTAGCTAGCAAGGAGAGAGTGTGAGTACTTAGAATGTCGCCCTTTCTTTGAATAATGGATGCATATTCCACAATGCAATCTGAGAATGAGGAGGTTTTTCTAGTTTCTCCAACAATGCATATGGGCACAAATATACAATTTTACCATCTTTGCCATATTCTACTTTGAAAGGTGCAAAATTCTATAACAATTTCAAGTTCTATAAAATGGAGATTAGTAAGTTCCAAATTCTCTGTAGCAACTCGGAACTTCCCATGTATGGAAAGTCCAACCCTTCCGAATTGAAACCTTGAACCATGTTTCTTAGTTAGTATTGAAATTTTTTGTATTTTACAGATAAAGAAAAGAGAACTGGACTTTGCACTCCTAAACATGCAATTTTCAATAAGAGTAACCATGAAGAAAATGCCAAAATTAAAGATGTATTACCTAAATTTTCCTGTATGTTGCCAATATATAATTAAAGATGTATTCATTCCAAGCAAAATTTGCACCAAAACTCCAATGACCTGAAGCGTACCAGTAAATCTATCAAAAGTGGCATAAAAATTGAGGGAAACATCATAAAATGTTTTTAGCTGGGATGAAATTATGTTGATGATGATGATTCAAGAGTTCTACTTCTTTGTTACTGTTCACTCCCCAAGTATAGGGTTGTGATGTAGTAATAAACTCGGTGAGATCGAGGTCGAATCTACAGGGACTGAAATCTGTACGTAATTTGAAACTAACTAGAACTAGAACTAAAATAAGATGAAATCTAATCAGGTGAATATGAAGGAAATGGTGAAAATATTTATCTAAAACTGGTGAAATTTAAAGGTAGGAAACTAGGGATTCAGAGGATCCACTTGTAGAGATCAGGGAGATCTACGCTGATTCACGAACTCAACTGGACTTCGAGTCCCGTCTTCATCCAGTTGGAAAATATATCGCTTAAAGAACAATCTGAACTTTCTTTGATCAAGTTTTCAAAAGATGAGATGGGTGTAAATTAGAATGGATTCCATCACAAAACCATGTCCGTGAGACAAAGCAAACAACAGAGTTAAACCAATCCACAACCAATCAGTGTGATGTATGAATGTTAGGAAGAGTTCTGTCATTCTACCATGTCCAAGGGGCGATGGTGAACAACAGGGCGTCCTGGATTCATAATCACAAGAAGGAGAAAGGAAATACTCAAGCCATTGCAGATCTATTGTAATGTCAGTCACAACAAATCATTAAAAACTAACCGTATTCCTTAAAATCAAACCAAGATCAACATCAATTCAGTCATGAATCCAGGCCGTAGAAATCCCCCATTACGCTACAAGCTTCACCTCTTAGCCCTAACTAAGAGGTTCAGCCCGTCATGAATGGGCTAAATCTCTCAAACAGAAGAAAAAGAAAAAGAAAAAGGAAAAAGAAACTGCTATCTCTCTCTCTATCTCTCACGTTCCACCAAGCCGAGCTCTGATGAATCTCCCTTCCAAAATCCCCTTTTCTCTACTCTCTCCTCTCTCTTTATAGCTATGCAAGACGGTGGATGGGAGGCTGGAAGAGGGTCGGTGCGGAGCTGGAGTCGGTACGGCTGTATGCGGAACCGACTTCCTTTCCGCAGTCAGAATCGGAGTTTCCTAACTCCCAATTTTCGTGCCTTTCGTTCAAATGATCAACGTCCCAGGGGACGTGTTTGAGCGCCCTACACGATGGACGGTTTGGATTGATGATATGGCCTATGATGGTGGCCCACAACTGCCCGAAAATCACGGACAACGTCCGGATTGCATGCGACGAACCGCGCAGATCTCGTTCGCTGTGGCGTTGGTGGGGCCCACTTCTTTATTGTTTTGAGAGATCCACTCCGTTCATTCGACTCGTGGCGAACTTTCAGCTCGAAAAGGCCGGTTTTGGACTGCTGCTGACGTGGCCCATTTCACTTTTCAATTCACCATCAATCTTTCGTTCGGCTGAGATCTTCGCACATTTGTTTGCATGGAAATATTCAGACACCTAGGTGAAGGTCTTGGCCACCTCATGGGACAGGTGAACGGTTCGGATCATTGAACCGGGCAACGAGTGGGGCCCACTAGCGAGGACAGCGGCCGGTGCATAAAGACGCTGGAGAGTTTCATTTTTAGAAACTATCGGTCAAGGCTAGTTTGACCGGACTGCACGGTCCGGTGCAATTCGGGTAGGCGTGCAATGTATGCACATCCACCCTCATGTGGGGTCAACCGTGATGTTCGTGAGAAATCCGTTCCGTCCATCCATTCTATCATCTCATTTTAACCGTGGGGACCGAAGATGAAGTGTATCCAGACAGCAGGTGGGCCCCAAATCAGAGATTTCTGGGCTGATCTGTCCTTTGGGCCACTTCTACAAGGTTCCAATGGCTGAAATTCGACGTGTACGGTTAATTTATGGTTCTCAGGCCACGTATGAAGTTTTGAGCCAAGCAGATGGTTGGAACCCTGTGATCTTGCATTCTGGACCAATTTCGGACCACTTGAGCTTTAGTTTCTCAGTTTTCTCGGATCTTTGGCGTGTAAATCCACTGATCTTGGTCCCTTGGAGTTCGTTTCTAGCTTTAGTGACTTCGAAACGTCAAGTCCATGCTTTTAATACTCTTTTTTCAATCCACGCTCGTAATTGCATCCTGCAGCAAAACACCATTAACATATGACATTAAGAACTATCATGTACATAAAATCAGGTATTAATCGGGGTCTAATATGCAATATTCGACCCTCAACACAACCCCCAACCAGCATTTTACTAGTCCCGAGCAAAGTATGCGAAAAATAGATTGAGATTTATATGATAATTTCCAAGAACTTGAATGATTTTGGGAAACAATCCAGATGCTAGAAGTCTAAGAATCATGAGTGTTGAGCATTACTTTCTCTCAGACTCAAGCGCACGATAAACTTCACAATCAAGTTCGACATGTTAATCCATCAATTAGAATGATTCTAAACATCGAGTTCCATGAGTGTATAGTGTAAACTCTGCTCACCATCATTAAGAGATCTAGTCGTCACTATCCATGGTAACATTTGACAATCAAAAGTGCATTCAGGACAACTTAAACCAGAACTTGCCTATCAGTTCTTCTTTTCATTCTTCCGGCTTTTGAGTTTTCTATTTAACGTGTGCCACGAAGGGGAATCAAGTCCTTACCTATAGGGAGCAAACCTATGGTGCAGACCATATACCTAAACCTTTTCACATACTATCCATGGGAAATTAAATCCACACCTATAGGGAGCAAACCTATGGTGAAGATTATTCGCCCAACCCTTTCCAAAGGTATCTTTTTTTTTTTTTTTTTTTTTTTTTTTTTTTATCATGACATACAGCAAATTTTCCATGTTGATTCCTTACATGCATAGTGATTACCAAGTTCACCTTTCAATATCAAACTGAAACCTTACTGTGAGAGCGAAATGTGACAAGTGAAATCATGACTCAATCAACGTTTACAACTTCTAATTCTGGATTAACAATTCAAACTTAACTGTGAAGTCTAACAGATAACTGAATCCAAGAGTCATAAGTTACCAACATCATTTATCCTGTAATTCTAAATCCAAGATGGCCGTCAAAATCACTTTGAATTCTCAAGAAATTCCAGAAAATTTTTTTTTAAAAAGTTTTCACAATTTCTGCTCAAGACCAAGAAAACACTGAATATGTAACCTAATCGCCCACCCCCAACCTAAAATCTACATTGTCCTCAATGTGAAAGATATATGAGCATACAATGCACATGAGATAATGAAATTGAAAGAGAAGTGATGGGAAGATAGTACCTGGTTAATGAATCGAGAGAGACTTTCCAAAGATATCCATGAAAGCAAGTCAGCGTAAGAGAGCAAAACCAGTAAAAACAACCTATCCTAAAACAAGTCGAAAACAAACTACCCTAGAACAACATCAAGCAAACTACCCTAGTCCTATGAAAGTGGGAAAACTACTCGATCATGCCGCAAGATTCCTCTTCCGGCCAATATCTTGATAAGTTTCTAAGTAAGTTCCTTAACAGGATCATCCAAAAGCCCATCTTTCAATAAGCTTGGATGCCCTGGAGCATGAATGTCCAGAGAAACTTGTGTACCTTAGCAAAGATTTGTCGTTGATTCGCTTGAGGTATCCAAAGTATATATGATTCACCTATGTCAGAAAAAGTTTCAGAATTAGTATCCCATGGTGAATCAGAGACTACAGGTAGATAAAATTCAAAAGAATTCTCAGAAAGTAATGTAGTCTCAACACATTCCGAAGTTCCAGACTTCGGTTCAATTTTCAGCTCCTCTTCCTGTAATGGTAAACATTCAGGGTCTGGGGAAAGAGGAGCTTCAGAATGAGGGTGCTCTCGGTTAGTAACAACTACCGAGATAGTCTCTTGCAAGGCATCCACTATTTCTTTAATCATAGGATCATTCGAATCTGAAAAGTGTGCCACGCAATCGTCCAAAGAATTGAGAAATTCAGCTGAGAGTGACTCGTCTCCTGCATTGAAGTCTATGATGATTTGTCCAAGGATTTCATCGTCTTTTGAAGTGGATGGACGCATGCTCGCTTGCTCTTGCCCTTCAAAGACAGATAAACAATCAATAAGCGAAGAATTGATGTAGAGACTCTGGTCATTGAAGCTACTCAGTGGAGGCATTGAATTGTCTAAAGTGTGTAGCTCAGATTGTGGCCTCAACTGGGTAGTTTCAAAGTCCAGAGTCATATCAAGCAAGTCATCCATCGCCCGAATCATATCATCATTCAATTCAGGGCAGTGGTCCAAATATGCATCACAAGGGTTGGAAGGGTTAGTTGAAATTCGTTCATTCTCCACATTCAAATCAGTCATGTCAGGCAGGTGGAGTAGATCATTATGGTTGACAACTTCCTGAACCTCGTGATCATTGGCAGGGGCCACACTTGAGATTGAATCTCTATACTCATCATCGTCCAGTTCCGTGCAGTATGCACTTGGGATGGGATCACATTCCTCACATTCTATTCCTAGGTTAGGTTGAGGTTCGAATAAACTAACCTCTACCTCATCAGTGTAATCATGTGTGTCATGTGAGCGAAGTGTGTCACTATTACTATATTTGAAAGACACCCACGTCTCGTGATCATTCCTTTGGACAGTCATCGAGATCGACTCATCGGGAAATCGAACCATCTGCTCATTAATGGAATCCAATTCCTCATTCATAATTTCAGTTTCTGCCACAAGCGAGTTATGATCACTTTCTTCACATTCTGCTACTAGATTAGGATGAGGCTGGGATAACCTAGCCTCTTCCTTCTCCATAAGTTGTGACTGAATGATTGGGATTGAGGATTTGAGCAATTTGCATGATTGTATGACAAGTTGATTGAATTGCTCTTGTGCTTTCATGAGCTTCTGAAGTGAATCCTCTTGGATTGTTTCTGATTGGGTAAGGTAGATGACCCAAGAGAATTATCACTATGATATATAGCTGGTTCAGCTTCCTGACATTGATGTTTCCATTGATTATAGTCATACGGATCATATGTGGAAGAATCTGATGGTTGGTAATACTTATTATCACTCATAATATAATCACGCATTGTTTTCTTTTTCTCTGATGGGTGATAATAATTCTCACTCCTATAGTTATGATAACCCCAACATTCATGTACTGTTCATGGGGTGTAATTGTTCTCCCGTATATGTTCGCGTAAGGATTTTTTAACCAATGGAGTGTTATGCTCAGGTCGGTTCTCGATGATTGGTTCAGGAAAATTCTGAGACATAGGTTGATGTTGATCATAATCATCGTACATCCCTTCACATTGTTTCGCATGCTCAAAAGCTATCTCAGCATATTGACGTTCCCACTCGTGCATATACATGGTGAAACCCTCACTCTGAATCTAATCCTAAGAAAAATATAAGAAAAGATCCTACAGCAGTATGGAAAGTAAGAGGAGGAGAAGTTAGAAGGAAGGTACCAATTGAGAAGTTCCTATGTTAAGATCCTGCAAAAGAAAATAAAGGAGATTAGCTTCTAAAATAGAAAGTCTAAAATTAGAAAGTTCCTACAATTGAAATAGAAAGTTAGTTTCTAAAAGGAAAGTTCCCTAAACCTAGAATTAGAAAGTTTCTAAAAATAAAGAAAAAAAATGAGTTAGTCTCTAAAATTAGGAAGAGTTTCTAAAAAAGGAAAATAACTAACCTAGTTTCTAAAAACAAAAGAGGAAAGTTCTAAACCTAAAGTAAGTTCTAAACTAGAAATCATAATCCTAAAATAGAAAGTAATGTTAGTTTCTAAAAAGGAAGACTACAATAAGAAAATTTCTAAAAATAAAATAGGAAACAAAGTTAGATTCTAAAAGAGTTAGAATTAGAAACTTGCTAAAAAGGAAGACAAATCCTAATCTAAAAAAATAGAAAGGAAGAAATTAAGAAAGGAATTACCAAATTAGAAGCCTATCTCAAAATCTACAAAACGGGAAAGGTGGGTTAGTTTCTAAGAAGGGAAAAATTATATAAAAATAGAAAGTTACTTGAAAGAAAATTTCTAAAAATTAGAGGAAAACCTGAAATTAGAAAATTCTAAAAATAAAATCTAAAAATTAGAAAAGTCCTAATCTTAAACTAATCCTAAAACCAGTTAACTTCAGGAAACGTAGCCGTCAGTCCCCGGCAACGGCGCCAAAAACTTGTTCACTCCCCAAGTATAGGGTTGTGATGTAGTAATAAACTTGGTGAGATCGAGGTCGAATCCACAGGGACTGAAATCTGTACGTAATTTGAAACTAACTAGAACTAGAACTAAAATAAGATGAAATCTAATCAGGTGAATATGAAGGAATAAT
Organism: Magnolia changhungtana; assembly: GCA_030180095.1. Lineage (NCBI taxonomy): Eukaryota > Viridiplantae > Streptophyta > Magnoliopsida > Magnoliales > Magnoliaceae > Magnolia > Magnolia changhungtana. The sequence continues at coordinate 15,977,090 of JASAUF010000676.1, forward strand.
GGTGAAAATATTTATCTAAAACTGGTGAAATTTAAAGGTAGGAAACTAGGGATTCAGAGGATCCACTTGTAGAGATCAGGGAGATCTACACTGATTCACGAACTCAACTGGACTTCGAGTCCCGTCTTCATCCAGTTGGAAAATATATCGCTTAAAGAACAATCTGAACTTTCTTTGATCAAGTTTTCAAAAGATGAGATGGGTGTAAATTAGAATGGATTCCATCACAAAACCATGTCCGTGAGACAAAGCAAACAACAGAGTTAAACCAATCCACAACCAATCAGTGTGATGTATGAATGTTAGGAAGAGTTCTGTCATTCTACCATGTCCAAGGGGCGATGGTGAACAACAGGGCGTCCTGGATTCATAATCACAAGAAGGAGAAAGGAAATACTCAAGCCATTGCAGATCTATTGTAATGTCAGTCACAACAAATCATTAAAAACTAACCGTATTCCTTAAAATCAAACCAAGATCAACATCAATTCAGTCATGAATCCAGGCCGTAGAAATCCCCCATTACGCTACAAGCTTCACCTCTTAGCCCTAGCTAAGAGGTTCAGCCCGTCATGAATGGACTAAATCCCTCAAACAGAAGAAAAAGAAAAAGAAAAAGGAAAAAGAAACTGCTATCTCTCTCTCTATCTCTCACGTTCCACCAAGCCGAGCTCTGATGGATCTCCCTTCCAAAATCCCCTTTTCTCTACTCTCTCCTCTCTCTTTATAGCTATGCAAGACGGTGGATGGGAGGCTGGAAGAGGGTCGGTGCGGAGCTGGAGTCGGTACGGCTGTATGCGGAACCGACTTCCTTTCCGCAGTCAGAATCAGAGTTTCCTAACTCCCAATTTTCGTGCCTTTCGTTCAAACGATCAACGTCCCAGGGGACGTGTTTGAGCGCCCTACACGATGGACGGTTTGGATTGATGATATGGCCTATGATGGTGGCCCACAACTGCCCGAAAATCACGGACAACGTCCGGATTGCGAACAGAACCGCAGATCTCGTTCGCTGTGGCGTTGGTGGGGCCCACTTCTTTATTGTTTTGAGAGATCCACTCCGTTCATTCGACTCGTGGCGAACTTTCAGCTCGAAAAGGCCGGTTTTGGACTGCTGCTGACGTGGCCCATTTCACTTTTCAATTCACCATCAATCTTTCGTTCGGCTGAGATCTTCGCACATTTGTTTGCATGGAAATATTCAGACACCTAGGTGAAGGTCTTGGCCACCTCATGGGACAGGTGAACGGTTCGGATCATTGAACCGGGCAACGAGTGGGGCCCACTAGCGAGGACAGCGGTCGGTGCATAAAGACGCTGGAGAGTTTCATTTTTAGAAACTATCGGTCAAGGCTAGTTTGACCGGACTGCACGGTCCGGTGCAATTCGGGTAGGCGTGCAATGTATGCACATCCACCCTCATGTGGGGTCAACTGTGACGTTCGTGAGAAATCCGTTCCGTCCATCCATTCTATCATCTCATTTTAACCGTGGGGACCGAAGATGAAGTGTATCCAGACAACAGGTGGGCCCCAAATCAGAGATTTCTGGGCTGATCTGTCCTTTGGGCCACTTCTACAAGGTTCCAATGGCTGAAATTCGACGTGTACGGTTAATTTATGGTTCTCAGGCCACGTATGAAGTTTTGAGCCAAGCAGATGGTTGGAACCCTGTGATCTTGCATTCTGGACCAATTTCGGGCCACTTGAGCTTTAGTTTCTCAGTTTTCTCGGATCTTTGGCGTGTAAATCCACTGATCTTGGTCCCTTGGAGTTCGTTTCTAGCTTTAGTGACTTCGGAACATCAAGTCCATGCTTTTAATACTCTTTTTTCAATCCACGCTCGTAATTGCATCCTGCAGCAAAACACCATTAACATATGACATTAAGAACTATCATGTACATAAAATCAGGTATTAATCGGGGTCTAATATGCAATATTCGACCCTCAACAGTTACCAAAGCATGAACAGAAATAAAGATAAATAAGATTTTGTTTTCAATTAGATCACTCTCTGTCATTGGATTTCAGGAAACCAATAAATTGCTCCAACCAGCTGACAACACTCTGAAAACAATGGCAATAGAATTTGCAGTGTCAGGTAAGGTCAAATTGATAAGTTTTTCTTTTCCATCTGCAGAGTTGCTAAATCTTTTATGTACAACATTTGATTCAATGAAGGAAACAGTCCCTCCTAACTCCAAAGTTGAAACAATCAATACTAGAACGACCGGGACAGTTACTTCGTTCCACAGCATTGAAGGAAACAGCCCTCAATTCCACAGAATGGTGTCCAGAAAGGGCAGTTTTTCATTCCCATTCTCGATAGCAGATCGGTGTAAAACTCTAAAGGAGAGAGCGGTGCTTGAAGTGGACCTATCTCCCTACTTCTCCTCAACAACCAACCCTGTTATTTCTATCGATGGGGAGTAGGATGAAGGCTTCGAAAGTCCAGATGTAAATCAATATGAGAGATAGGAGATGGATCTTCAATCGGTCCTGGAACCAGTTTCTATTCTGGAATTCAGGCATCAGGTTCCTGCAGCTGATGGAGGAGGTTTTCTGGAAACAAAAGTCCAGACATTCTTAGCTCCTCGAGGGGGACAAAAATACAAAATTTTTTCATTCGGCGGTAAATGAAAAAAATCAGAAGGTCCACCATTTCTTCCATCAAAACCACTGCTGGCGACTTAGTCTCCTCGGCCCAAGAGATAAAAGGTGAAGCGGTTAAATATTTTGAAACTCTCTTTCAAGCTGAACCAATTAGATTCAACGCAGAGTTTATCCAGGCTATTCCCCAGGTCATCTCCAAGCAGGATAATGAATCCTTACTGGCGCCTCCTTCAATGGAAGAAATCAAAGCCGCTTCGCTCGCGGTGCCTCAAGACGGGGCCGCGGGTCCGGATGGTTTCTCGGCGGCCTTCTATGCTTCATGCTGGGACATTATAGGCGAAGACATTCTAAAGGCGGCCAAAGACCTTCTATCTGGGACCTCCTTCCCTAGAGCGTTCACCTCTAACCTCATCTGTCTCATTCCAAAATCGCCCCCAGCTAAGTCCTTCGCTGATTATCGTCCCATAAGCCTGTGTAACGTCATTTACAAAATTTTTGCTAAGCTACTTGCTAACAGACTAAGTTCTTTACTGCCAAAGATGATTTCTCAGGAGCAGGGGGCATTCGTGAAGGGGAGATCCATTGCTGAGCACATTGTGCTTGCTCAAGAGCTGATTCGTGATATCAACAAGAAAGTCAGGGGCGGAAACCTCATTCTCAAATTGGACCTTGAAAAAGCTTACGATAGGGTTAGCTGGGTGTATCTGAAGCAAGTTCTCCTCAAGCTCGGTTTCTGCCAAAGATGGGTATCAATCATGGAAAAATGCTGGGGAAATAATTGGTTCTCCATTCTTATCAATGGGGAGCCTACGGGCTTCTTCAGATCGAACAGAGGCCTGAGACAAGGGGATCCCCTATCCCCGGCCCTCTTCATCATTGCTATGGAATCCTTTTCTGCAAACCTCAAACTCATGCTCTCGAGCGGTGGTTATCAGCAATATGACATTGGTCGTGGTAGTCCCAGCCCGTCTCATCTTCTATTTGCCGATGACATTCTTCTATTCACAAACGGTAAAAAGGAATCTCTGCTTCAGCTTAACCGGTTTCTTACTTTATTCCAGAGCGTTACAGGCCAAAAAATTAGTCGGCATAAGTGCCGTTTCATTTGCTCGAAGACAGTAACGCCAGCCAGGATTAGAGCTATCGAGCGTACGCTTAGTTTCCAGCGAGCTAGGGATGATATCATCTACCTGGGGGCTCCTCTCTGTAAAGGAAGGATCAAATCTCACTACCAAAAAAATGAGCAAAGGCTACGGACTATGCTATTTTTTGGCTACGGACATAAACCGTAGCTAATTTGCAATGGCTTAAAACCGTAGCTAAAAAAGCCTCTAACCGTAGCTAAAGCCTAACACCACCACGGGTACGTGCAACCCAGGACAGCTCCATAAGGGACTCTACGAGGGCCATTAAAATGTGTGTGCTCCATCTAATACGTCTATTCGTTTTGAAATAGAATTTTTTAGCAAGAGCTTAAGAAATTAAGTAAATCGAAGGCTCAAGTGGACCACACGGTAGGAAATAGTGGAGATTAAATACCTACCATTGGTCGATGGTGTGGTTCAACTGGACCTTCGATTTGCCTAGATTTTGGGGTCATTCCCTATAAAAAAAATTACAAAATTAATGGATGGAGTGGATATATGAAATGTATCACGATGGATCTAACAAAGCCCTTGAGAGGACAGTTCGTCCAGGACCGTCAAACTCGTGCGAAAGTGGACATGGTGCGAAGGATGGCACAATTGCTACGGTCCATTTAGATTTTAGCTACGGTCTAAAACCGTAGCTTAACCGTAGCAGGTAAAAATGCGAAAACTCATCCCGCGCTCCCCTTTTTCTTTTCCCCCCTCTCATGAAACTTTTCATCTCCCTCCACTCTTGGGAATAAAACCCTATTCCGCGTCCCTCTCTCTCTCTCTCTCGATCTCCTGCGCCCCTTTTTTCTCTCTCTTGATCTCCCCTCTCACGAACCCCTCTTCTCTCCCTAACCATCCCCTCTCTCTCGATCTCACGAAGGCTTCCCTCTCTCACGCCATAGTCTGCGTCCATTTTAGGTATGGAAGAATGATTAAAAACCTACCAAACACTAGAATGTCCCTCTGAAAATAGCCCCAAATCCTACACGAAGATACATGGTTGAAGAAGAAGAAGAAGAAGAAGAACCAGGTCCTTCTGGAAGGGTACATAGCGACGGACGAGAAGAACGATGCAATTCTTCAAGATCAGTAGCAACAACAGGGGATGATGTTGAGGATGAAGAGCCTGACTGATGGAGATCTTGACGAACTGAAGGGGTGTCTGGATCTAGGGTTTGGTTTCAACTACGAAGAGATCCCGGAGCTTTGCAATACATCGTCGGCGCTCGAGCTCTGCTACTTGGTGAGCCAAAGGTTCTCGGACGATCAGCGGCAGCAGCAGTAGAAGTCTGTGGATGGGAGGGATGCAGAGGAGGCATGCTCCGTGTCATCAGCGGCCGTGAGTCCAATCGCAAATTGGAAGATTTCAAGTCCTGGTATGCGATTCTTCTCTGTTGTTTTTTATTTGCTGAAAGTTGAAAGATTTGAACTTTCTTTATGTAAAGAAATTCTGCTTGTTTGAAAGGATTATATGATAAAACTGATATTTACACACCCTTTTCTCTGACATGAACTCCCCTTTGGAAATGCTGGTGGCAGAAGTGATGAACTCCGTTGTAGGGCTTTGATTATGACTGAGAATTAGGCATAGATTGTAAATATTTTAATTTGGGAGAATTTTGATAGATTATTTTTAGAAAAGTGGGGTGAAATTTTGACCTTTTTCCAATAAAAAATTGAATTAGGGTGTCTGATTCGAGTGAAAAATGCACAGAGCTCATGAAAGCTTAAGATTTTCCCTCCCTTGGAAATATAGTTGAATTGAATTTTGATTTGTAGGTGTGGATTAGCAGAGTTTGAGAGAGCATATAGATCTGAAGCTCCACTCTCTTAGTAAGAGAACTCTTGCCTACCTAGGTACCTACGGGGAAATAGACTTATTTGCGTAAAATGCACCTTGTTCATCAGGTGCATTACCCCTTGTTTGGCCTTGATCCCAAAAATCAGGCTGATTCAACATTCAGGTGGGCCACTCCACAATTAAATCCTCTAAAATCATGCAGTATGACCCACCTGAGTTTTGGAACACAATGATTTTTGGATAATTATTTCATCCCTGTGAGACACATAGATGAATGAATTGGATGGCACAAACATGATGGTGGGCATCCCTCATCCCTAATTTTTCCTAGGGTGTGGCCGACTTGAGTTCTGGATGGTCTTGATTTTTGGGTTCCAAGGTGTACATGAGCAATGTACGTGATGGATGGTGGATCTCATGGAAATTCCACCCAAGTGGCTCTCAGTGTGCCTGTGGCTATTTAACAATCCTTTCTTTCCAATTAATGATTTCAGGAATACCCAGAATTCCTTTCTTAGAAAATATTCATTTCCGTTTTCTGTTCGAATCCTTTACATTCTTGCTAAAAATGTTGAAATTACACAAATGTTTACAGGAAGATGATGTTTCTGGGCTTATGTGAGTAATTCGAATGAGTTCTGGAGTTAAAATGTACGGGATCTCTAGATTCTGTGTTCACGACTTTGTATAGGACTGTATCCTCAACATTAGTATCTCGGATTTTGCTAATCCTTGAGAGATTGGTTTCTGTTTCTGTTTAAAATCTCAATTAAGTACCGTGAGATACTCAAACCTAGAGTTTACCCTTCCTGACCGACCAATCATGTAGAAGCACCCACAATAGAAAGATCATGAGGAAATGATCTAACCTATCAGATCTTATCATCCATATAAAATGACCTAGAAACTATTGTCAGAAAAGAAGTTTTTCACGCACCTTGGTGATGATCTCTTACCCATGTGGTTTTTTCCATTTTGACCATGTCATCATCAAGGTGTCCGGTATCGGTTACGTATCGGCCGTATCGGCCGATACGTAACGGAAACGGTAATGGCCGATACGCGATACGGGGTCGTATCGGCCGTTACACGTTTTTTTTGCACTCAGATCGGCCGATACGGCCCCGATCGCCCGTATCGGCCCGTATCGGTCTGGTAAGAATCGATCGTAACAATCGGTCCGATAACGGCTATATTTTTTGTCTTTTTAATGACTTTTTGCTTTTTTTTTTCAAAATTCTTGCTTCCAAACTGTTTTTGATACCTTCCAATAGTAATTTCGACCAACCTTAGGTGGTTATTTGGGACAAAAACACGTTATATCACGGATTTGGTTGAATCAAAGCTTGGTGGGCCATTTTCAGAAATTATCAAAAATAGGTATTTATTTTTTTAAATATGTTTTACTGTTTTAATCATGCCATATGATGTGTTAATCATAGTAGAACATGATAATGTGCATTTTACAGATTTGGGGTGTCATTTAATATTTTTTTATATTTTTTTTCTATTTACGCATGAATTTTGACCCTTTTTTTTAAAATTCCAAAAATCAATTTTTAAGGGTTGTTTTGCTGTTTTAATCATGTTATATGATGTGTTAATCATAGTAGAACATATTAATGTGCATTTTACAGATTTGGGGTGCCATTTTATATTTTTTTATATTTTTTTCTATTTACGCATTTATTTTGGCCGTTTTTTTGAAAATTCGAAAAATCATTTTTTAATGATTCTTTTGCTGTTTTAATGATGCCATATGATGTGTTAATCATAGTAGAACATGTTAATGTACATTTTACAGATTTGGAGTGCCATTTTATATTTTTTTATATTTTTTTCTATTTACGCATGAATTTTGGCCGTTTTTTTAAAAATTCGAAAAATCATTTTTTAATGATTCTTTTGCTGTTTTAATGATGCCATATGATGTGTTAATCATAGTAAAATATGTTAATGTACATTTTACAGATTTGGAGTGCCATTTTATATTTTTTTATATTTTTTTTCTATTTACGCATGAATTTTGACATTTTTTTAAAATTGAAAAATCAATTTTTAAGGGTTGTTTTGCTATTTTAATCATGCCATATGATGTGTTAATCATAGTAGAACATGTTAATGTGCATTTTACAGAATTGGGGTGCCATTTTATATTTTTTTATATTTTTTTCTATTTACGCATGAATTTTGACTATTTTTTTAAAATTTGAAAAATCAATTTTTAAGGGTTGTTTTGCTGTTTTAATCATGTCATATGATGTGTTAATCATAGTAGAACATATTAATGTGCATTTTACAGATTTGGAGTGCCATTTTATATTTTTTTATATTTTTTTTCTATTTACGCATGAATTTTGACCATTTTTTAGACAGGAATCACAGTCACGTGCACAGGACCACAGGTATGTTCGAGAAATTCCTCAAAAATAATTGCAAACACCTAATGTAAGATATTTTCATATTACATTCATTCTAATATATCTATCATTGATAGTAGACAGTTAGAAAATTAAAAATATGAATTTTGTAGTCAAATTTAGGTTATCTGGTTCATAAATTCATCAGACAGTCCGATACAACTTCTCACCAAAGAGTGGACCGTTACACCACCATAACCATGTTCCAATTTATAAATGAATGCATATTTGGAATGCTTAGAATATTCCGGATTTAATCCATATTTTTTCATATTTTTTTGGCAAAAAAATTTTTTTGCGCCGTTACGGGCCGTTACGCCCCCGTATCGCCGTTACGCCCCCGTATCCGTATCGGTTTTGGAGGTCACCGTTACGCCAACCGATACCGATACGGGACACCTTGGTCATCATTGCCTTGGTGGTTGCTGCATCTTCACAAACTTTCTTGTATTTTGGAAATGCCATTTCCCTCTAATTTGTATAAATTTACTTACCTTCCTCAAAAAAAAAAAAAAAACCTGTGGAGGCTTCTTCTAGGCTGCTCCAAACAAATGGTGGAATGGATACTAGTCCATTCCAGCCATGAAATCCATCTCACCCACACAAAAGAAATGATATGGACGGCATACATGGAACATTTGAGCTTGTCCATCAAATGGACCTTGCTATAAATGCCCTGAGTCTAAAACCAGAGTAGCACACTCCTCAAGTGGGCCCTAAAGTCAGAAATACTCTTCGGGCTGTTTGGATGCAAGCAAAGTTGTGTTTGCATGTCTTGGACAGGCTACCCAAGTCATGCTATCCTGAATTGACTATTATGTTCACTATGTTAAGCACCAATCCCCTCAAGCACGACTAAAGATAAACTGTAGCGCATGCGTGGAGCTTAATGTGAATGGTGGCATATGTAGCATTTATAACACATGCACATATTTATGCATTTGGCAAATGTTGGGCACTTAAATATTGCAACTCGCTAGTTTTCATGGTATTAGTATCTTTACATGTATCAATATCATTGATATTAAAAAGAAAAACATTAGAGAAGGAAAAATGTTGGGATTTTTTCAGTAAAACTTCAAGAGGTGTTAAAATTCATATATTTGTATATTTAAAAATTAAAAAAAAAAAATTGCAAAAAAAAAAAAAAAAACATGCATAACAAGCTTTAATTTAATGGAGGCTTAAAAAGGCATCTCATTGCTGTTTGCAAGATCTCAATCTATAATGGACCAAATGGATGGTTCAGTTTGAATCTCATTGCTAAAAATGAATAGCCATTGATTTCGCATACATGTAAAGTACCATTGTGATTTCTCATCCTTGATGGTATCCAGGATTATTAAAAAGATTTTCTTTTTTTCTTTTTACTAAAAAGATCTAATTATAGGAATACTAGGAATACTGGTACCAAAGGATCGCATTTCCTAGTTCTTATAATAGAAGGACAATCTTTTCATAATCGACCTTGCAATGATAGTTGCTGTTGTTTCCAGCAATGTAGGGACATTGGCAAGGAGCTTTGTTGGATGATTTGGGCCCTCCAAATAGCACACATCCACAGATGGATGGAGAAAGTCAGGTAAACAGTCATGAATTGTCGTGGATTGATTTGACAACCATACAACTTACCACCAATAACTTTTCGGAGGCAAATAAGCTTGGACAAGGTTGATTTGGCCCTGTTTACAAGGTAATAAAAATTTCAACCTAACTTGGAAGGACTGGTTAATACCATCATTGGTGGACAATCTAACTTCCCTAGCGAGGAATTTTTACATGAAAATTTGAACAGGGTGTGTTACCTGATGGCAAGGACAATCTAACTTCCCTAACGAGGAATTATTTCAAATTTTGATCATTTGACTCTTTTAGATGTATCTGACCTAAGCCCCAGTGACTTTTCAGTCCTATTAGGGCTAGGACCTGGACACGGCCAGGGCATTGGGGAGTAGGACAGTTATTCAAACATCATTTACAACTGCACTACAGTTATATGCCATCTATTATATGGTGCCTCTGCTCTGTTTTGGATTACTACAAATACCTCTCCTCTGTTTGAGATGTGTGGCAGTGGCGTCCACTATTAGGAATAAATGGCATCTAACCTGTCCAGCAGTGTCACTCCACCATTCAATTGGATTTCTGAAAGTTCTATCACTGAACTATACAGTTTGGTTTGCCTTTTACTTGTTTGCTGACATTGTTGTATGTGTTGGAATGATGGAAAATGCTTACTGCTTATGTGTGAATCAGGTTTCAGACACATTGTTTACATGGGCAGACTTGCAGGCCAAACTAAACAGCGAGTTGCTGAGTAACTTGGGCAATTTTGTTAATCGGGTCCTGAGTTTCGTTGCCAAACTAAACAATAGTTCGTGTTTTCGACCATCGGAGCATCATGGTTTTGTTGCTTTAAATATAGTTTGCATATTATTTATATTGACAAGGAAAGAACCCCAGGTTGGGTATCTATAGCTTATTCATGAAATTTAATGATTCACTCGAGGCATTCTAGAGAAGAAGGGTGTTTAGAGACAACAAAGGATCCTAGATGTATTTTACTTAGACCGAAAAAGATAGCTTATTGAAAGGGAAAATAGCATGTTGGTATCATCCCGTGAAAAGATAGCACTCTTTTTCTTTCCCGATAAAGTGCACACTAATCCTTAATGGGGATGTGAGCAATGCCCCCAAAGCTTTTAATGGACGCATGGGAGGACCAATCATCAATTTGAACCGACCATTCTTTCATACAACTAACCATGTGAAAAAATCATGCCATAGGAATGATCCCAAGCATCTGATCAGTAACATGGAAAATGGACAGTCACGATTGAACAGATAAACAAAATAAGTCCAATTATCATCTTGAACCATCTATTTGATAGATCCTACTTTGTATAAGTTATGATAGATCATCTTGAACCATCTTGAACCATCTCAGCTCAGCTGTTTCCATCTCTAATCTACATGAATATTGAGAAAAAAAGAAAGAAAAAATGTTAAATTCAAATTTCAGTTTCTCAGTTGAGTTGATGAGGAACACAAGGTTTTTGTAAATATGGAGTTTGGGTGTGGTACTTGTAGGCCTACCTTGAATTGCATTTCAGTCCTTTGTCATCTCCCAAATAAATCCTTACTGAAGAGGGTTCCGGTGGTTCTGATCTCCACTCCCCTTATTTTGTGCAAGATGCTAGCTACTCATCACATGGGCCCACCATGGAGGTGTCCGTATAAAAAAAATCAGGTCGATTTGAAAATCCTTGCCATTGAATAAGAGGTTCAATATCGATGGTTAAATAAAATTAGTTTAATGGATTTAGCCATAACGATTGTTTAGTCTTTGCTGGCATATTAGATTAATCATTAATCATTAGTTCTCTATTGAATCTATGACCATTCTGTGATTCTCATGCTTGATTATTGAGTTCTATTTTTTAACGTATACTTGACTGAATTTTTTTTTCAGGTCTTCTCTTCATGGGAAGGGATTAAACAGATTCTGGTCTAACATTGTAGGTTACTATGGAAGCTCTGCATATGTCTATGCTATAAGCCCAATTTTCCACGTATTCCCACCTTCTGGTACGTAGACAAAATTCTTTCTATTTGTACTGGCATTCTGTAGCTCAACTGAGCATCTATTTTGTCACTGTACAGGGAAGGACAAGAATTTTGTATATAGCCACCTGCATCCTATGGGGAGATATGAAGCATATCCAAAGCCAGTGGGTATCGTGTTTGGAGGAACTGTTGGAAATGAGAGAATATTTATAGATGAAGATTTGGCTAGAGTTGATGTTCGTCATCATGTACGGTGACAAAACTTACCCACCTGGCTCTCTAGTTCCCAATCAAGTAAATTTAGAACCACATGGCCCTCTAATTCCCAGTTAGAGTGAAAGAAAAACATCGCTACCTACACGAGTATCTTGTGCATTGGACTACGGCTCCTAGTCCCGCTTCCTTACCTATTTCTTTTTCTTTTTTGCCCTGCTATCTAATTACCTAAATTTCCTTCTATGCAGCTATATTTTAATCCTGCTACTATGAAAATGCTGATCAACCTGAAGGTATATATTGTTAACATATGGATTGCCTTTGACATTTTGCATTTTCATTTTAGCATAACTGTTGCACACTTGTTGTATGTTGATGAAGTTTGGTTTTGCAGTATGAAAGCAATGCGTGGTTCGTGAGGTGGTCAGATGGCAGTTTGCAACTAAAGAGGATCTTAGCTTTGAATGCCTCATATTTTTTGAAAAATGGAGGTCATTTTGTGATATCAATTAAGGTATGCTGCTGTCAAATTTATCTAGCCTTTTTTTTTTTTTTTTTTTTTTTTTAAGGTGGAGCCATGCCACAAATCCATTAATCAGCAGACAAATACAACTCTTAAGGGTGGGATCCAACAAAAAAGGAAATCCACACCAAACCAGAAAAAAGCAAAACAAAAGCAAAAAAACTGTACTTCGGGTGGTCCCAAGAGCCACACCAAAAAGGACTCGGGACACCTATCATAACGGAAACTATACAAGAGCGAACACTCAGAGACTCCCCAGGAGAAGAGAAAGAGGAAAAGATGCGCTAGCCTATCCCGCGCTTCCGGATCGCGCTGAGCCCCACTCTGTCAAGGAAAAGAAGTCCCCGAATCTCCCGAGGAAGGGCAGAGAAAGAGAAGAACATGGTCATGATTTACGACGTGCTTCCCAGGTTATCTAGCCTTGCTTTCTAGGATGGGAGTTAAATTGCCTTTCAAATGAAGACTGTGGCCGAATGTTCTCAAATGTTCTCAAATGTCCCCTAGCTTTTCTTTGTAAGATATGTTGATTGGTGGACCATTTTTATGAGGGTTCATTCCAAAATTTCGATGGACTAGACCTCATCATAAAATGGACTGTCAATGTGAAAAGATTTATTGCAATTCAAATACAAAGACAAAATGATTTTTAAATATAAAATATACTTGATTATTTTAATTTTATTTTACCTATCTCCCTGATACTTTTGCTGCTCTCTCACACTCTTTACAAAGTTTCCTTGGGGACTGTCTTCTTTACACATTCTGTTGAACTTTTAATTGACAAATCATAGGTTGAGTGAAATCTTAATTTAGCTGAAATGGCTGATCTATTCTATTTTCGCAAATTTAGTTGGTATTGTTATACCTATATTAGTTAGTATTTTGAATAGCTGAATGTTTATTTTGTCTTTGGCTGTTACAGATTTTGCTTGTTCAGAAATGAGAAGATCAGTGTATGCTCCCGATTATTTTTTTTAATTTTTTATTTCTTTATGTCATCTCCTCGTCGTCTTTCTCTATAATTTAGTTCTTCAATTTCGGGGCATAGCTTTTTCATATGACTACATTGTTTGTATGATGAAATTGATTTTCAACCATGTGCAGTAAGCTTTCGGATCAAAGCAAAGCTGAGAATTGGGTGTTAGTTGATGGCAAATTGATAACCAGTAGAGGCACATACATGGAGTTCTTGCTTGTGATTGTTGAGAAGCTATTTAGCTACGAGAAGGCATTAGATCTTGCTCTCAATGAGAACTTTAAATAGACATATAACTATCATGTCGGCATTGTACTTTTGTGAATGGATTAAAATGAATGTTGTATTTAATTGAATGGATGAATGAATGATTGAATGAATGATTTAGCCATGAAGTATTTGTATGTATTAACTTATATGAGTTGATCTATCAGGGCATGTACTACAATGGTAAGAGATGCCATTATTATATTTTTTATAAATTTTTTTTAAAAAAATAGGCAATAGCTACGGCTATTAATCGTAGCCCTTTATTTGGAAACCGTAGCTGTTGCTAATTTCAGCCTATTGTTACGGTTCTTGCTCTACTTTTAGCTACAGATATAATCCGTAGTTGTATATACTTAAGAGCCACGGAAAATATGGCTACGGATTTAATCCGTAGCTATTATTTCTATGGCTACGGATTAAATCCGTAGCCATAGCTTTAAGACCTATGGCTACGGCACCAATGGCTACGGTCGTGCTACGGACGATAACCGTAGCCATAGGTCTTTAGCTACGGCTTTTATCCGTAGCCTTTGCCCAATTTTCTGGTAGTGTCTGCTGTTTTCCAGTATTTGTTGGACAAGGTGGATAGGAAAATTTCAGGATGGGCGGGTAGAATGATCTCTCAAGCAGGCCGGGTAACACTTATTCGTCATGTTCTGAGCAGTATTCCTATCCACATAATGGCGGCCATGGACATCCCGAGTCAGGTGATTCTCAAGATGGAAAGATGGTTTTCTAACTTCTTTTGGGGCTGGTCTGATGGAACAAGAAAACTCCATTGGTTGGCGTGGAAGAAGATTGCTAGACCCATCGACGAAGGAGGGCTGGGTATAAGAAGACTAAAAGATGTGATGATTGCTCACCGTCTCAAATTAGCGTGGAATGTTAGATACGGGGATTCCTTCAGTCCTTGGGCACAGCTTATGATCCGTAAACATGCCAGGGATTTCAATGCCGCTGATCAGGCGTCTGTTTCCTCGAACGCCTCTCCTCTCTGGAAAAAAGTCCGTGCCCTCTTTCCTCTCCTTTCAGAGAATATTCAATGGTCAGTTGGCAATGGAGAGCTTAATTTCTGGTCCCATAACTGGTTGGGTAGGGGCTCCCTGTTGCGTCTGTTAGACTGTCCTGTCCCTTCGGGCCTGATGGATCTTCAAATCAGGGATGTCCTCGGATATTCAGGACCGCTCCCTCCCTCCCAGGTTTTTTCCTTCCTCCCCCATCACATTATCGATGATATCATCAATGGTGGTTTTTCTATTTGCGAGGAACCTCCCAAATGCTTCTGGCCTCATGAATCTTCAGGTGTGTTCTCCATTCGCTCAGCCTGGAAGGTGCTACGTGCTCCCTCCCCACCCAACCAGTGGTGCAAATGGATCTGGCTTCGCTCTCTCCCTCCAAAACTCTCCATCTTCATGTGGAAGGCACTTCTCAATGCGTTACCTGTTGATGTCAGGATTCAAGAAAAAGGTGTGGCTCTGGCCTCTTGCTGCAGATGTTGTCGTCAAGATAGGGGGGAATTTGCTCAACAGGAATCTATTCCCCACCTTTTTCTGTTTGGCCGTCATGCGCAGACTCTCTGGCAGTTCTTTGGATCCATGTGCGGTATCCCCCCGCTGGTCCACAGCTCCATTGCAGGCAAACTATGTCATTGGAGAAATGCCGCGGCTCCAGGTGCAGCTAGGCACTTGGTCAGATTTATACTGCCCATTCTCATACTTTGGGAGATATGGCGAGCTAGAAACGATGCCGTCTATGGTAATACTCCGATGTCCTTCGGGAAATCTATGGCTCGTGTCAAATGGTGGGCTCATCTGCTTATACGCACTGACTTAAGGAAAGGTACTAGCTGGAATCGTCAGTTCAGTGCAGTGATTCCGTCGACTGAATATCACCGTCAGGACCAGTATCTGGTGAAATGGAGGGAGCCGTCCCCGGGATGGGTCAAATTAAATGTTGATGGTTCAGCTATGGGTAATCCTGATCGTTCAGGAGGCGGGGGCATCTGCAGAAATGAAAATGGTATTTTTCTGTTCGGTTTCTCCAAGGGATATGGGATTGGCACTAATAATATGGCGGAAATCCGATCTCTCCACGATGGGATGGTTCTTTGCTTGGAAAATGGCCTGGATTCTGTGTTTGTTGAATCTGATTCCAAATTGGCCATCCATAGCCTCACAAACCAAAACATTAACCATTGGAAGTGGAACCCGTGGCTGCAACGCATCAATCGCTTACGTCGTTTGGGTAATTTTATTTTCGTTCACACCCCCAGAGACGGTAATGGGCCGGTGGACGGCTTGGCTAGGGAAGGGAGCCGTCTTCAACAGCCCTCCTTCTATCTCCATTCTAGGTGCCTTCCTCCTATGGTCCGAGGTATGGTTTCTTTGGATAGGGTTGGTCTAGGAGCGTTAAGATCGACCGGGTAGCCCCCTCTTTTGTTGGTTTCTTCTGGAGCTGCTGTAAATTTGTGGTTGTTTTTCCTTTTCTTTTCTTTTGTTCGGCCCTACCCTTACTTTTGGTCTGGGGTCTGTTCAGTGTTCGGGGGCGCAGTGTACAGTCCTTTCCTAGTTGAGTAATGAAGTTTTCAGTTTTCATAATATATATATATATATATATATATATATATATATATCCAAGTCAACTATATAGCGAAATTTATACATTTATAATCTACAGGAGTAATCAGTTAATAAGTTGAGCACTTTACCAGGCGTGCATGGACATTCCCTCAACTAGAAAATGCACATTCCCTCAGCTAGAAAATATGAAGAGAAACATTAGAAAATCAAACAATTGCAATCATGAAGAAAGTTGCTGATGGTTCTTCCAAAACATATGCAGGAATTGCAAGGCCCAATGAAAGTAAGGAGCGAGGTTCTTCAAAATTTCAGAGTGTTTTTGGATATGATCAACTGTAGCATGCTCCAAATAACATGCACTCATTTCCTTCCTTCAATGCAAATAATGAACATTATCATTCTAGTAAGAAGTGGAGCAGTATGCTCTAGGAATGACATTTATCAATTGAAAAAAGGTAATCCTGTGAGGCAAGAAGATAATCCTATTACAACAACAACAAACAAAACAAAAACGAAAAAAAAAAATCATGTTAAAGCAAAAGATTTGCTGAAAAGAAACCCATTCTTAGGTAAGCATACACTGTGGACTGACAGTCTAAACATGTATTGGAAAAGGAAAAGCTCTTTTATATCCACATGAGTATTCTTAATCATCAGATGTTCTAGTAAGAGTAGGAATCCCAAAGCAAAGTATTTTTCTCGTGGCCTGAGCCAAACTCAGCCTTAATCACAGCGAAATACAACCAACGAAGTGACATATAAAAATCAACCAAATGGTTAGCCATGCATATGAGCGAGAAGTATGTAGCATTGCAGAGCTCATAAAGGAGGAAACCAAAGAGCCTAATGCCATTATTATTTTCTTTCTCAAATAGAATACCCATGATTGATCATTGTAGAGGGTTGTGACAAGATGATTATGGTAAACAAACTAATATCGGAACCCGCACATCCTGACAAGGAGGCCTCATTTTCTTGCTGAACCCATATTCCTTTTAAGTTGCACAAATCATGGTTTAATCTATATAGCATATATTATAACATTCTTTTGAATCGGCTTTAGAAATCTAAAAGTTTTTTCACCATAAGCAACAACAAAGGCCTTGTTTCACATGTCATTCGCATCACCTTGATGCTTACCTACCATCTAACATGTTCATAAGGTGATTCTTACATGCACTTCTGTATTGTAAGAAACTCTGTATATATAACCATGTACTTAATTCCCACATTTCACTTCTGTAAGGCATATGTGATATGAATATATGATTATGGTAGGCTCCACCGAAAAAGACCTCCAAAATCATGTTGATCTACGTGCTAGGTGGGCCATTCCTACATGTTGAGTTCCAACACTCATCTGATGGACATGGGGACAACACCACACCTACTTCTGCTGGTGGGTGACCAGTTCCCATGGAACGGATTAGGTTAGACATGGGTAACAACTTAGTGGGTGAGACCTTGACTGTGGGGCCAACCTTATGCATGTGTTGTAATGTGTTGTATATACATGCTGTCATCATTTATTTATTTATTTTTAATCTCATTTTAGGGTATCGTCTCAAAATTGAAGCCGATCTAAATCTCAAGTGGACCGCACTACAGTAAACAATAGTCATTGAATGTCAATCCTTAAAAAATCTCAAGTGATGTTTTGGGTGGCAGCTACTCAGTCTTTTCAAGTATTGCCCTGCTTCTGGACTGATGCCCTTCTTCAGTTGCTTCATTAGATGATGCTGCCACGTTTCAAGGACACTCCAAATTTGTTTTTTTTTTTTTCTTCTTCTTTTCTGCTTTCTTGTTTAGCCATGTGTAAGAGTTGCATATGATAGGCGCGGTCCGGAACATTTCTGTTGGGATCTGCCCGAATGGCTGTACATTCTAGTTTCATATAAATAGAGTTCAGGTGGAATGGTTCCACTTATATATATATATATATATATATATATATATATATATATATATATATATATATATATATATATATATAAGCTAGTAATGAGCTAGTCTGGCCTGCAATGTCTAGGACCCATGAAGGTTGGGTTAGTGGGCCTATGATAGAGGTCCATGGATTAGACCAAGAGTACATGGCACGCAACAAACTGCATCACGTTGTATGTATGATTCATTCCAACCCACCTGTTCGGCAAGGAGGTCAATTCATTTACAGGTCATTTACTACTGGGGTTGTGATCAGTGGGGCCCACATTTGTATTCAACATCAAACTTGTTGGGCACGCCTTGGGTATCATACATCTAAGCCAATCCACACCGTTCAAATTTTGGACACCATAATGCATACAATCATAGTAAAAAATAATAACATTGAGGTTACCATATCCACATGGATCCCAATAGAGCCATACACCCATTAACTATAAATAAACCCACTCAGTCACAATCAAAAAATAAAACTGGCTGAACAATCCTATCCTCACATTATATTGTTTGAAATAAGATTATTAGATATTTCTCATTTCGACATTTCAATAAATGTCCACCAATCCCATAAACAGATAATTAAATAAGCTTAACTTTTGGTTGATAATACATACATAGTGGGTCCCATGATTTGGATTGTTCAGTTTGAATTTTTAATACGCGATGTATACAAATTTGAAGTGATTTATAAGTTCATAAGTATCAATCGTTCTCTAACTGAAGTATCAAAGCCTTCTTTTCCAAAAAGTGCATCTTTAAGAGAAATTAATTTTCGTAGATAGATCCTATATGTGTCCTTGATGTGGACAGCCTGATTTTTGTTGGGCTGATCTTTTGTACGCGTAATGAAGATAATTAATCTCACCTAATGGATGAAGTGACCTCCACATAACTGTGTTTTAAGCATCTAAAATTGAATTATATATAAATATATTAATTCTTCCCAAAAGCATCCTCACCCTAAGTTGGATGGGAATCCTCTATAACACATGTTTTATGCAGCATTTCAGATATTCTAGCTTTGTGGGGCCTGATCTTTGCCACAATGCACCTGAAATCCTCCATCAGTGCTCATTAATGCTAGGACCTAAGGCCAAAAAATAAGGCAAATCCACACCTAAGGTGAGCCAAATCAAATGGAACCATGGGTATGGAGTGCCAACCATATTTCCTGATGTGGACCATCCAACTTTTTTATGTTTTTTTTCTTATTTGATCTTTTGTATGTATGGTAAATATACGAGTTGTCACCTGATCATTGAATGGATTTTTCATACCCAGCGAGGTGACTGCAAATAACATTTATTTGTTTTATTCTATGCCTACAATGGATGTTCTGGACTATTCGAGTTACATGACTCAGGTTTCTCCAAAGCATCCTCTGTAACATCCATTTTATATTTGAATTTTTAACTTTGGACCAAGATATCATTTGATAAATTGAAAATAAAATTAAAAATTAATTTTAGTACTGGAACTTAAAATTGTTGAATTTTAGTACTATAAAGTCTGTTTAGTAAATTGTCTAAAAAAGTCATGACATCTTAAAATAATAACTTTTTTTACAAAAAATTTATTTGGTAAATACACACTACAAATGCCTGAAAATTAACTATTTATCATATTTGTCCATATTGACCTAATATTTATTTTTTATATAGCATATATTTTAGGACCCATCATTGTGGCTTATGATTCTAATGAATCACTTTTTAAGGCAAGATCTTAATACTAAAAATGAAGATATAGATGAAATTACTCCTATCAATAAAGTTCTTAAGCACAGATACAACCAACCTAGCAGAAAATTTGGGTACTAAAAATAATATGAACCCACCTGAATTGCTCAATGCAATTAAATTTAAAGGGCTACTTGATAGTCATCTTATTGAGAAATTTAGATCAACCAAACAGTCTATGACATAGTACAAGAGTTATAATTGAAATTTTGAAAGAAAAAAAAAAAAAAAAGTAATAGAAGACAAGATTATCAAAAAATGAAATTTGGTCAAGAGTGTTCTTATTCCAAGAATCATATTATCTACATCTAAAGCAGAATTCCCATTTATTTTGAAGGGAAAGTAATTTCCATGAGCATTTGCAATTACAATAAACAATAGGTCAAATACTTAAATATGTTGGACCATATTTACCATTAACATATGCCAAAAATGTAGTCTACAACCTGTTTTTTTTTTTTTTTTTTTTTTTTTTTAATGTTTAATTTTTTATCATGTTCACATGCCTGAAAGAGTGTTCCTTGGTTTGGCATTGCTCAAGACATGTGGCCAATTTCTTTTCTAAGTTATTATATATTTTCCTATCAATATCATTACATATGTATACATTTCACATTATTAGTTATGAAATCAAGATGAGCTCTATACCAAATACAGGTCCTATACCAAAAACGTGGTGGTTCACATATGATCACAAAGCTTGGTGGCCAGACTGAACCATCTGGTCTTAGTGGATATCGGACCCCACCCAAGACAAGAGCAACTCCTGGTGGAACCAGATTAAGTATTACCTAGTCAGGGTTGACTCAGATGAGTCATGTCAGACCCGTCCTTGGTCCAAGTCTTAATATCATGGTCCTGCTAGTTGAGTACTCTGACTCAACTCGAACGAGTTGCATCAGAGTCATCCCATCAACCAGGTCATAAGTTCATGATGGCCCAAATGATGGTTGGATCTACCTATTTCGATCGTGGAGTGACCGGATGGACCAGTTGGATGTCGTATGCACACCCAGGTGGGCCCCACAAGCAGCATTTATAGACAGGTATAATCTTACAAGGACTTAAACCGGTCTCTCGTTCCTAAAAGGAAACAAGTCAGGTCTTTCATAACCCTAGATTTCTCTCTTGCCAAAGTCAAACCACGTGACAGTGAGAATATGATCTTTGTCATTATCCCTAAAGTGGTATGGTTAGGACTTTCATGGCCCGGCCCACATTAAATCTGGCTTACGATTTCAGACTAATCTACACCGTACATGTGTCCAATGTCAACAATCAGATTTATAAAGTCAACTTTAGGTGGCTCCTATGCAAGTCCGGTAAGAGTTATTCAAGTGATTATTCACCTGCCATTTGGGGCCTGTTTGATTTTCCAAATAGCATGTAAATACACTGGGAATTAATAGTAATTATTACTCCTTGTTTGAAAATGCACTTGCATTTTTTTTGAAAATCGAGAAAAAAAAATTGGTTTAAATTTTTGGGCCCCGCCATGATATATATATATATATATATATATATATATATATATATATATATATATATATATCTGTGCTGTCCATCAATTTTAGTGTAACATTTTAAAGTATGAACTAAAAAATAAGCTTGATCCAACACTCAAGTGGCCCACACTAAAGGAAACAACGACATCGATATGTTTTTAACAGTAGATGTTCAATTCTCTAAATCTTGTGGTGTGGTCCACTTGAGCTTTGTATCAACCTGTGATGAGGTTATATATAACAATGCCGTAATTACCCATCTTTAACGGCATTGTTATATATGCTTGATTTGACGCTTATATTTGACAGCGGCCTTCATTTTAGAACTCAAAAAAAGTAAGCCTCAAATCAAGCATATATAATAATGCCGTAGTTACTCATTACCCAGTGAAATAATTATTACCCATTTGCGGCATATTTACCAAAGGTTTGAAAAATCAAACACACCCCTCCTATTCAATGGGCGCTGGTTAGGGCTCACAGCTTAGTGGGTGAGTCACTGACTGTTGAGCCCATCTTTACGTATCCATGGTATATCATATCCGTGGTATATCCACCTCATCTATCCATTTTGCCAGCTCATTTTAATGCATGAGCCTAATAAAAATGCAGAAACAAATCTCAAGTGGAGCACACCAGAGGAAAAAGTGGTGATGAGCATTAAAAACTGTTTTCAAGAGCCACAATAAGTTGATATTCGTGTTTTCCATCATCTAGGTCTCTATGACCTTATCAATAGGTTGGATGGAAAATGAAGACCTTAGGAAGTTCTTAATGATGGGAGCTGAATAACTATTGTTTCCTGTTATGTGTTCCACCTGATATCTGTATCTGCTTTATTTTTGGGACCATGTACTAAAATGAGCCGGCAAAACAGATAATTGGTATGGACATACAATACATGCATGAAGGTGCCCTGTGGTAAGGGAACTCACCTAATCAGCACTCCAAGGTGTATTTTTATCCAATCCGTGCATTAACATAGAAGAATTTAAATAAAATTTTCAATAGCTTTTATCTAACTCTAAAAATAATTTGGATCATCAATTAGTTGTCATTATGGAAAAAAAGAAAAAAGAAAGAAAGAAGAAGCAAGAATTTAGACGGTTTAAATCTGACCGTCTAAAAATGTGTGGCCCATTGGGTGGAGACACATGGTAGGCGACAAAGGTATGTTAACCTGAGTTGTACGTATGATTCATTCTAACCTACTTTTTGGGCGGATGTCAATTCATTTACAGGTCATTTACTACTAGGGTTTTGAGTGGGGCCCACCTTTGTATTCAGCATCAAAGTTGTTGGGCATACCTTGGGTAGCATACATCTAAGACAATCCTCACCATTCAAATTTTCAACACCATAATGTATACAATAATAGTAATAAATAGCGATATCAAGGTTGCGCCCATTAACTCAAAATAAACCCGCTACTAAGTCATAATCCAAAAATAAGATTAGCTGAACCATCCTAACCTTATATTTGCCAAATATTGTTGGAAATATGATTAAAAATATTTTTCATTTTGACATTTCAATAAATATCCACCAATTTTATAGACACATCATTAAATAAGCTTAACTTTTTTGTTCACGATACATCTAATTAGGTGGAACACACCATAAACAGCAGCTCTTCTAATTAAAAATATATCAAATTTGTAAAACCCCATACTTTCATTTCTAATAGAAATTATTTTAAAGTATTAGGATAAATAATTTCTCCATAAAGACCACTTCTATACTAATTGCAAAGGGCTTTACCTGCATGCCTATCTAGACTGTCCAATAGATGGAACGGTAGATGGGCCGCATATCATTGTAAAAATAAAAATATACTGTCCATATTATCCATTATAGGCTACACTTTAGATGGGCCATTATCCAAAAATCATTACTATATGGATGACTCACACTATTAGATTGGTGGCCATCTAATGGATGGGTAAAACACAGCGGGAGTTTAACAGAAGTAATCTCCATCAATAACGGTAATGATCCTATAATTACCAGTCTAGATTTACGGCTACGCTTCATTTACCAAGCGGATTTTGGGCCAGTGATTTAGGGCTGTTTGGATGCACCACCTCAACAATGTAAAGTAATGTGCCCTAAAATCCCCAAATCCCTATAATCCACAAATTGCTAAATCTACAAATTGCTAAATCCCCAAATCGCAAAATCCCTAAATCGGTATTGAGATTGGGAGAGATTGAGAGAGAGAGATACTCACGTTGTGAATGCTAGCCTTCAACCGAGCTTTAGAGAGAGAGACAGAGAGAGAGAGAGAGGGCGTACGTGCGTGGGTAGGGCGTTCAGCAACGGGCGGTAGGGTGGAGAGATCAGAGAGAGGGGTGAGAGACAGAGAGAGAGGAGGGAGAGGGTGAGAGAGAGAGAGAGAGAGAGAGAGAGACAGAGAGAGGGAGAGAGAGAGAGAGAGAGAGAGAGAGGGTGCGAGGAGGGTGCGAGAGACAGAGACAGAGAGAGGGAGGGTGCGAGAGACAGAGAGAGAGACGCCCTAGCTAATCCCCAAATCGGATTGTGTACTCAGTTACTCAGTACGCTCTTATTGTACGCTCAAAATTCAATTGGGCCCACCTTGAATGTATGTGGTCTATCTAAGCCGTCCATCCATTTTTCCATCTAATTTAAGGGGTTGAGCCAAAAATTGAAGCATATCCAAAGATCAAGTAGATCATACCACAAGAAACTCTGAGAATAAAGATTTCCACCGTTGAAACTTTTCTAGGCCCCACAGTGATGTTTATTTATCATCCAACCTGTTCATAAGATCATAAAGACATGGATGAAGGGAAAACACAAATATAAGCTTGATCCAAATTTTCCATGGCCCCTAAGATGTTTTCAACGGTAGACATTCAATTCAAATGTTTCCTGTGGTGTGGTCCATTTAAAAATTATATATGCTTCAATTTTGGGATCAGGCAGTAAAATTATCTGGTAAAATGGATGAACGGAGTGGATCAGATACATAAATCATGGTGGACCTCACAGAGTTTACTCAGTACACTAAGTGTAGTGATTTACTCACTACGCAATCCGCTTCCCCTGGTACCGTACTCTAAGTTACGTCACCAAGTTTTGTGGGCCCCACTATGATGTATTTGTTATATCCACACCGTCCATCCATTTTGAGATATCATTTCAAGTCATGAGCAAAAGAATGGGGCAGATAAAAATCTGTAGTGGACCCCACCACAGAAAATAGTGGGGAGAGTGATTCCCACCGTTGAAACTATCCTAAGGCCCATCATAATGTTTATTTGAAATCCAACCTATTCAAAAGTTAAAAAAAAAAATAAAAATACATGAATTAAGGAAAACACAAATAACAACTTGATCTGAAACTTTTATGGCCCCCGAAATGCTTTTAACGGTTGATGCTCATTTTTATTATAAAATATTTCAAAAAAAAATTACAATACAAATTCTGAATTTTTATTTTCAAAATCTTAAAAATTTTCCTAACCTTTTAATTTATTTTTTTTCTCAAAAATTCCAAAATGTCAATTTTTTTCCTTCAAAAGCATCATTTTGTTTTCAACTTTTCAAATAAAAAAAATGATATATTTTTTTTTCAAAATCTCAATGTTTTTAATAATAGCTTTTTCTTTTAATTTCAAATTTTTAACATTTTTAATTGCTTTTTAAAATCAGAAATTTTTTCAACTTCTTTATTTTTCATTTCAAAATCTTTGTTTCTTGTTAAAGTATCGATTCTTTAATATTATTTAATTTTAAAAATTTTAATTCTTTCTAACTTCTCCATTAAAAAAAAAGCATTTATTTTATTTTTCAAAATACAAACTATCATTTTCTTTTTGCAAAATATTTTCATTTTTTAACATCGTCAAAATTTTTACATTTTTTTTAAATTTTCTTTTTCAGGATAATATTATTTTTTTCTCGAAATCAAATTCTTTTTTTTTTTTTTTCAAAATTATCAAATTTATTCAATATTCTTTTTTCTTTCCCACAAAATAGATTTTTATTAAATCACAAAATTTATTCTTTAGACCTGAAAGTACCTGTTTTTTGACTTTCTTGCTGATCTTGTTGATCTTTGTTTTTACCCTTTATCAGGGCATGTATGATCTAATCAATAGATTGGATGTCAAATAAACAGTACTATGGGCCATAAGAGGATTTTAACGGTGGATATCCAATTAATATTGTTTCCTATGATGTGGTCCACCTTAGGTTCATATCCCTATCATTTTTTCGATCAAGCCCTAAAATGATCGGTAAAAATGGATGAACATAATGGATGAAATTATTTACTCTTCAATTTGGACTAATTCAATTGTAAAAAACGGTTAAATGTTCAATTAGCATATGTGCCTAATAATTTATTAAAAGATATTTTTTTCACAGATAAATTTCAATTTCCATTTAAAAATAATATTTTTTTTTCAAAATGTATATTTTTTCTCTTAATTTTTATTTGAAAACTTTTAACAAAATATCATTTTTATTATAAAATATTTCAAAAAATAAAATAACATACAAATTCTGGATTTTTTTTCAAAATATTTTAAATTTTCACAATTTTTAAATTTTTTCCCAAAAATTCCAAAATGTCGATTTTTTTTTTTCTTCAAAAGCATCATGTTGTTTTCAACTTTTCAAAATTTTTTTAAATTATAAATATTTTTTCAAAATCTTAGTGTTTTTATAAATAACTTTTTCTTTTAATTTTGAATTTTGAACATTTTCAATTATTTTTCAAAATCACAAAATTTTTAAACTTATTTATTTTTCATTTCAAAATGTATGTTTTTTGATAAAGTATTGATTTTTTAATATCGTTTTATTGTAAAATTTTCAATTCCTTTTCACTTCTCCATTTTTTTTAAAGCATTTTATTTGAACTTGTCAATTTTTATTGAACTTCACAATTTTATTTTATTTTTTTTCAAATTTCAAACTCTCATTTTCTTTTTTAAAATATTTCCATTTTTCAACATTGTGAAAATTTTCACATTTTTTAAAATATATTTAATTTTCTTTTTCAGGATATTATTTTTTCTCAAAATCAAGTGCTTTTTTTTTTTCAAATTTATCGACTTTATTAAATATTCTTTTTTCTTCCCACAAAATAGATTTTTAAATCACAATTTTTATTTTTTCAAAATCTAATTTATTTCTCAAACATTGTTCAATTTTATAAACTTCTCAATATTCATTTTCATATGATATTACAAATCATTTAAATAATAGTTTTAAATTAAAAAATAAAAATAAAAATTCCACTCATTTGATATAAAAACAAAATAAATTTTCTTTTTTCATTCAATCAATTGTTAAGAAATAATCTTCGATACAAATATGTACAATTAAACCACTAAAAATTTATTAAATAAAAAACTAAAATTTCTACCAGTCTAAAAAAAATGAAAAAAAAAAATTACGTTAACGCAAGTCCTTTTACGACGGACCATGATCTGTCGGCAAAGACCTTTTATGACGGACCATGATCCGTCGCAAAAGCAGCTGAAAAGCGCGCCACCAGGTATTTAGGGTGGGAATGTGAGAAGGGTCGCCAAATCAAAAATTGCGACGGATTTTATTCGTCGCAGTAGTACGACAGATCAAAATCCGTCGTAAATACGTTGTAAATCAGATTTTAGCGACGGATTTTGGTCCGTTGCTAAACTCCGCGACGTTCCGCCTACGGATATTCGAGAATGACGAGTAGAGACGGACTTTTTTCATTAGCGACGGATTTAATCCGTCGTTAAACCAAGAGATTTTTGCGACGGAAATACGTCGCAAATTTGCCTTTTTGACGTAGTGATGTCATGGGAATATTGTAATACTAGTCTATTATTAAAAATTTAGTTGCTTGCATTTTATTTTTTTTTACCACTGGACCATAAAATGGTAATGGAATAGAAGTTCATGTGCTTAGAATGTTATATCCACTGGACATGATGGTTTTCTGTGCAGATACTGGACACGGATACTGGACATGATGTTTCCTGAAGATTACAATGTTTAGATTACTAAAAAAAATGAAGTATATGATTTCTGCAGTTGAATGTGGACGTGATCATCCATTTGATGGGTATCTACATTTCCCTGGAAATCATGAATGCTAAAACAAGTAGGTTATTTAGGGTACTTTTCCACAAATTTCCTCCAATGTGACGTCTTCCTTTCCAAATCTACTTTTGGATTCCACCAATCCAAACAGGTCCTAAAACTAATGGGTTTGAAATGATTCTGGAACTCTACAAATTGGATTGCCATTATAACGAGATAAAAGAGCAATGCGAGCAAAGGCGTCCATAAAACTTCATTCAACTACTCGATTTAAAATGGTTTTTTTTTTCCCCCTAAGATCCAACAAAAAACTTTGGTAAGAACAAAGTGTCTAAGAATGCTGGTCTTTCGTCTGACACATGCATAGCTTTCACATAACATCAAAAGATATGATAATGGAACAGGGCTGAACATATTTCCCTGTTTGTGGTGTCAATGAGTGTCTTGAAGAAGATTGAGCTCTGTTGTACCTAATGTTGAGGGTTGATTTTATTTTTTTTCTCTGTTGCAAACACTTCATTCTCTGTGAATTGTGGTGGCACAGAACAAACATCTGCATCCAGCATTGATTTCTACGATGACACGGAAATTTTGGGACCTTCATCATTGTACACCAGCTCTCAACATCAATGGGTAGTAAGCAACATAGGCTTTTACATCTCCAACCCCAATGGCCCTCAATACATAGAAACGACAGATTCTCATATCCTAGGGACTTTTAGAGTCAAAACTATATAAAACAACAAGATTTCACCAAGCTCATTAAGGTACTATGGCCTTGGTTTGAAGAATGGGAAATACATCGTCGAACTCCACTTTGCAGAGAGTCATGGATGATTCAGAGTCTTGGAAAGGTCTTAGGAGGCGCATATTTGATGTCTACATCCATGTATTACTTTCATTATCATTTAATATATGAAGGTGTGTTCTTTCAAACTATATTATGTTCAATATCTTTGAATTATTTTGAATGATGGACAAAAAACAAAATGTCAGGGGGAGAAAGTACTGCAAGATTTTAACATCCAAGATGAAGCCAAGGGCTCTAAAAGAGCTATCATAAAAATGTTCATGGCAAATGTGACAGACACAGCCATGGAGATCCACTTCTTTTGGGCTGGAAAATGGACCTGCAACATTCCATTTCAAGTAACTTTTGGGCCGCTAGTGTCAGCCATACATGTTCCTCTAGATTCTCAACCATCTTTTTTCTATGTTTTCCTTGCATTTAGTTTTCATCCTTCTTCAATTGATTGATTCTTTGTTTTTATGTTGCAGAGTCCTCTAGTGATGGTTCGCCCTCGAATAATTACGGAAGACTGACAGGAGAAGTTATCGGTATAACTGTCGGATGTGTAGGTGGACTACTGATACTCGCATTCATTTTCTATCTATGGTGGATAAAGAATGCACCTGGCCATATGCGAGTGCACACAAACTCACCAAGAAAAGGATGATGACATTTTCTTTGTATTTTCAGCATTATTGTAATTGTAATCGAATGAATGAAGAATTGTAATTAAATAAATGAATGATTATAATTGAATGAATGAATAATTATGCAGGTGGTAATTGAATGAATGATTAATGTCTTTATTCGCAACGAGTTTTATGTTTAGCGACGTTTTACGATATGTAATGGCAACATGTAAACTTGCCTCAAATAAGCTATATTTAGTGACAATTTATTAGGTCAACGCAAATAATTAATATTTGCAACAAAATTGGCGACAAGCAACACTCATAGCAAAAAAGCTTTTGTGATAAGTGTGAGGTTATTAGTGGCGATGAAGACTTGCCGCAAAACATCTTTATTCGCAACGACTTTCATATTTAATAACGTTTTACGATTTGCAATGACGACTTGTAAAATCATTGCAAATAAGCTATATTAGCGACGATTTTTCAAGTCGTCGCAAATAATTATTATTTGCAACAAAATTGGCGACAAGCCACACTCGCCGCATAAAACTTTTTGTGATAAATTTGGGTTTGTTAGCGACGACGATGACTCGTTGCAAAACGTCTTTATTCGCAACAAGTCTCATATTTAGTGACATTTTATGATATGCAATGGTGATGTGTCAACTCGTCGTAAAACGTTTTTATTCGCGGCGAGTCTCATATTTAGCAACGTTTTCCGATATGCAATGGCGACATGTCAACTCATTGCAAAACATCTTTATTCGCTACGAGTCTCATATTTAGCGACATTTTACGATATGCAATGACGACGTGTCAACTCGTCGCTAATTAACTTTATTTTGTGACAAGTTATTAGGTCGTCGCAAATAGTTGAGTTATTGGCGACGGGTTATTATTTTTGTCACTAAATAGAATTAGTGACGTCGTATTTGCAACAAACGTGGCGACAAGCAACACTCATCACTAAAAGTTTTTAGCGATGAGTTTGAAGTTTTTAGCGACAAGTTGACTTGTCATGAAAAGACTGAATTATTGTAGTGTGACCTTGTCTATGACCTTGTTGAATAACCTGCAACCTTCACACCAATGTCATAGCCAACAAGGATTTACTTTTTGGCTTTATGGTCTAGCTGATCTCTCTCAACTGACAGTACATAAGAGTAAGCCTCACAACAAAATATGCGTAAATCTGAGTAATCAATTTTCTGACCACTTCATACTTCATTTGGGATTTTACATTCAATTGCCATTGAAGGAGACCGGTTCGCCAAATAGCAAGTCGTGTTAACGGCCTCTATCCATAGGACCTTGTCTAACGCAACATTACTTAACATATATCTAGCCCTCTCCAGGAGAGTCCAATTCATTTGCTCAGCCACACTGTTTTGCTCGGGTGTGTGGCGCACTGTGTTGTGCCTAATAATCCCTTCATCCTTGCAATAATTATAAAACTCAGTGGAAGTAAATTCTCTACCATTGTTAGTCCTTAAAACCTTTATTTTTCACCCTGTCTGTTTTTCTACCATTGCCTTCCATTGTTTGAATATGATGAAAACTTCGGATTTGCGTTTCATGAAGTAAACCCAAACTTTCCTCGAGTAGTCATCAATGAATGAAACAAACCATGATGACCTCCCAATGGAAACTTCTGGCGATGGCCCCCATACATCAGAGTACACATAGTCAAACACTCCCTTACATACATGTTTTTCAGTTTTAAAAGACAATATAGATTATTTACCATATATACAATACTCACATATATCTAAATTAGAATTTTTAAAAGCTGGAATTAAACAACGATCAGATAGTACCTTCATGCCTCGCTCGCTTATGTGGCCCAGACAAGTATGCCACATACGTAGTGACGTAGAATCTGCAATAGCTGCTACCGCTCCAACTGCTGAAGTGCTCCCAATCAACCTATGAAGGTTGTCGTACCTTTGCTCTCTCATAACCATGAGTGCCCCTTTTGAAACTTTAAGGACATCATCAATACCGGTGAACTTTTAGCCAATAGCCTCGAGTGCACCGAGAGAAATCAGACTTTTCTTCATATCAGGAACGTGCCTGACATCAGTCAAGGTACGCTCCATCCCATCAAACATCTTGATGCTCACTGTACCGATAGCCACAACTTTATAGGCATTATCATTGCCCATAAAAACCTGTCCACCATCTCATTCTTTATAACTGGCAAGCCAACTCCGATGAGTAGTCATATGATATGACGCTCCTGTGTCTAAGATCCACTTATCTACATGATTGTCGTGAACATGTCCGATCATAGACACAGAAAGAACATCACCACCACTTTCTTCATCAGATGTGACAACATTGACCTCCTTAGAAGAAGCCGCTGAATTTTCTTTCTTCGCTTTAGGATTTTTACAATCCTTCTTTATGTGATTTCAAGTCATCAGAACTCAATAATCTCAGGTGGGCCATACCAATCAAAATAATGATGAATAACCATTAAAAACCTTTTGAAGGCCACAAAAGTTTTGGATCAATTTGATCTTTGTAGTTTACCTTCATCTAGATCTTATTTACATTATTAATAAGTTGAAGTGCAAACAAACATTACTAAAACCTTACAATGGGCTCTTTATAATTTTAATGGTGAGGTACTATATTATCATTCTTTCCAGTGGTGTGGTCCACTTAAGATTTAAATCTACATAAATTTTTTATACCCGGCCCAAATATGGGTTGGAGAAACATATGGGCGGCAAGTATCAATCTTCATCTGGAGGCTGGTGCAAAATGTTGTCCCAGTAGACAGTAGAATTCAAGCAAAAGGAATCGCAATGGCATCAAAATGCCGCTGTTGCCATCATGGAAACAATTCCCGTCGAGAAACTGAAACCATCAACCACTTATTTCTCTTGGGGCAGCAGGCGGTCTACCTCTGGTCCTACTTTGAGGCTCTTTGTGGAATCTCCTCGGCCCCCCAGATCTCAGTTCTCGCTAAAATCAATCATTGGAGAAATGCCTCTGCTCTAGGGGCTGCCTCCCATCAAATCCGTTCCACTCTCCCTCTACTGATTCTCTGGGAAATGTGGATAGCTCATAACGAAGCGACCTTTGGAGATAAGGCAATAAACACTCAAAGATCCATTAATCGGATCAAGTGGTGGGCCACCCAAATGATCCAAAACATCTAGGTGCTGGATGTTCCCTCTCCTTCATCATCTTCAATTCCGAATGGGGCCTCCCTTCCAACTTCTGCTCTTAGGACAATCAGGTCTACTTCTGTTGTGGTCAAATGGAAACACCCAACCCCTGGATGGGTTAAATTAAATGTGGATGGTTCTGCCAGGGGCAACCCTGGTCTCTCTGGAGGCGGTGGGATTTGTAGAAAGGAGGATGGATCCTTCATTTTTGCCTTCTCGTCTGGATATGGATTTGGTACCAACAACCATGCAGAATTATGAGCAAGTATTGATGGTATTCAGTTTTGTCTGATGAAAGGGCTAACAAGAATTATTGTTGAATCGGACTCGAAGATGGTAATTGCCGTCTTAGCGGGCGATTCCCGCTGTCCGTGGAATTGGAAGCCTTGGGTGGATAAGATCAACAATTTAAGGCACCTCAGTAATTTCTCCTTCCAACATATTCTTAGGGAAGGTAATGGTCTGGCTGATAGCTTGGCGAAAGTGGGGAGTGAAATGCAGGTACAAAGATTTCACGATCACTACGGGTCTCTCCCAAGGCAAACTAAGGGTCTGATGTTCCTCGACAAGGTCGGGCTTGGCTCGATCCGTACCGTCTTCAATGTTTAGTTTTTCTTTTGGCCCTTTCATGTATAGAGTTAGTATATGATAGGCAGCCGGCCCCCTTTTTGCTGCGGGTTTGACCTGAAGCTGTAGAGGGTTTTCCTGTTGCCCTTAGGCTTAATGAAAGTTCCTTTTCCAAAAAAAAAAAAAAATCTCACTTTTGTTATCTAACTTTTCAAATTTTCTTGTCAAAATACAAAATCTAGTTTTCTTATTTTAAAAATATATTTTTTTTTACAATTCGTCAATTTTTCACAATTTTGTTTAATTTTTAAAATTTTCTTTTTCAAAATATCATTTTTTAATCTCACTTTTGTTATGTAACTTCTTAATTTTTCATGTCAAAATACAAAATCTAGTTTTCTTTTTAAAAATATATATTTTTTTTTACAATTTGTCAATTTTCACAATTTTGTTTAATTTTTAAAATTTTCTTTTTCAAAATATCATTTTTTTTATCAAAATCTTTTTTTTTTCAAAATTATCAACATTATTCAAAGTTCTTAATTTATTTTTTTTCAAAATCTAGATTTTTATAAAATTACGGTTTTTTTTTTCAAAATCTAAATTTTTCTTAAACATTGTTAATTATTTTTCTAAACTTCTCAACTTTTTTTTTTTTTTTTAAATTCATAATTTTTTTGAACTTCTTAATTTTTGACTTGAGCATTAGAGACCGTTTAGGACCATCTCTAATCCAGACGGTCTTTGATAGTCTCAAATGACCACTATAAGACGGCTAAGGACCGTCTCTAATATAGACGATCTTTGACGGTCTCAAATGACCGCTATAAGACAGCTAAGGACCGTCTCTAATACAGACGGTCTCAGATCACTAGTAAATGACGGCTAATGACCGTCTCTAATGTAGACGGTCTTTGACAGTCTCATATTACCAGTAAAAGACGGCCAATGATCGTCTCTAATGCGGACGGTCTTTGACCATTTCAGATGACCGCATATAATACGGTTAAAGATTGTCTTTTATTCCTGACGGTCGATAGCCATCTTTTCTCCTCAGTTAACGATGGATTCTGACCGTCTTAAATGATTTGTGGACTGTTTAACATTTTAAGACAATATTAAGGACGGTCAAGATGCGTCTAAAATTTTAGAGACGATTTACGGCCGTCTCTAAACCATCTTTAAACCAAGGAATTTTGCAGACGGTCCACAACCATCTCAAAATCTTGTCCTTTTTTTTTTTTTTCCATTTTTCACGTAGTGGGAGTTGTGTTGAGGATCAAATATTAAATATTAGACCCTATTTATCACCTGGGTTTACGAACATGATATCATTTAAAATTCTATTTTAATCGTATTTGTGCTACAAGGTGAATATAGGAGCTTGAACTGCAATAGGGTACTAAAAGCATGGATTTAATACTCAAAATTCCTCAAGAAAAGGGATGGACCTCAAGGGACCAAGATCGACGGATTTACACGCCAGTGATCCGAGAAATTTGAGAAATTGAAGCTCAAGTGGTCTAAAAGTTAGCCATAATGCTAGATTAAAGGGTTTCCACCATTCATTCGGCTCAAAACTTCATACGTGGCCTGAGAACCATAAATTAACCGTACGAGTCAATTTTCAGCCATTTTATCTCTCTGGAAGTGGCCCAATGGACAGATCACTCTGAAACTCAGGGGAGCCATATCATGTGAATTTAGAGTTGCGAGGAACGCAAGTGTTTTCTACTTGTTTTAGGGTGTGTTTGGATGCACTATTGTTTTGTAAAAACTACTTGCATTATTGAATGATGGTTAATCAAATGTACAATTTCTTGCTTTATTAGATGATTGTTGGGGTGAATTTTGTGACTAGGAGGTTTGCTTCTTTTTTTTTCATTTTATAACTTTGTGTTCAAATCTCTTAAAGAGCTTAAATTCTTTACAAAGTTTCTGTCTTTGATTACATGTTCTAGGGATTGAAACTGACTATCCTAGTGAAAAAATGATGCTTGTAAGAATGAAGCCGCTATTTAAGTAACTTGGAATACCATTTGGTTTTGTGTTGGGAATTTGAATCAGAAGAGAGAAATATTTAGTGTTTTTGTTTTTTGATTTTCCAAAAAGTTGTTTATATATAGGGTGCATTTGGTTGCACCAAATATAATGAAATTTCTTGATGTTTTGCACTAAACTAGACTGATTAATAATGAAATATTATGAAATTTCATGATATTTTGTTCACCCAAACACACCGTTACTGATTTTTTTTTTTTCCTTCTATGCATTAGAAACCTTCTTAAAATGATACTAAATAGGATGTTTTGTTTTTAGGTTGACAGTGTAAAGAAGCATGGGATTCTACTAGAAGTAGTTTAGTTTCTGATTGATCTGAAACTTCATGAGCTCTAGTAGTAAATAACTATCGCATTCTTCATGAGCTCTAGCGGTGTTTGAAGTGCTGTTATCCCAGATTTTATTTCAGTCTGCTGAATCCGTATTACATTGGGAATCCTCTGCTGATTCCGTTCCTGATGGAGTAGACAGTACCAATTGAGAAATCTTTTCATTGATCGAGTAAAGATGATCCATCGGCCTTCATTGATTTGGATGCGAATTGCTTCTTAATAGATAAATCCTATCGACATGCATTAAGCTTTTCAAGAACACTTTTTTTTTTTTTTTAGAATTCCATTTGGTGGGGAGTTTTAGTTGTCAGGTTGGCTTCACTTGTTGAATTTCATTTTTTTTTCCTTGTTAGGCTATTGTCAGATGTTAGTTGTAATGTTGGTGCTTGACATCATTGCTATTCACTTTCAAACCAATCGAATATAGGAACTCTCTCTCTCTCTCTCTCTCTCTCTCTCTCTCTCTCTCTCTAGAAAGACTATATTCATCATTGCTAAAAGCATACCTCCCCACCAAATGGACTATATTCTCTCTCTTTCTCTCTCTGGAAAGACTATATTCATCACTGCTAAAAGCATACCTCCCCACCAAATGGACTATATTCTCTCTTTCTTTCTCTCTCTGAAAAGACTATTCATCACTGCTAATAGACTATATTCTCTCTCTCTCTCTCTCTCTCTCTCTCTCTCTCTCTCTCTCTCCATCGCATCTCTTTCTCTACCAAAAGCATACCTCCCTTCCCTTGTGGGTTTTCATCTTTAATCTTTTTCATTAGTTTCTCATCAAAGTATTAAACACAAATTGAAATCACAAAGGCCTACTTCCCACTTTCGAGTTCGATAGAGAGAGAATTCACAATTCAAGATTGGATTAGGTGGAGATATTACTTGACCGTTGGCAGAGTTAAAACTGGTAAGTTCTCCTTTCTTCGAATAAGATCATCCCAGTGTTGTAATCTAGGCTTTTCATTTGGTAATTTGATTTATTTATTTATTTATTTACATATGGTTTTGAATGTCCACTAGTTTTTTCCCCAGTAGAATGTTCAGCTGAATCTTGTTTTCATTGTCTTGATTTTCTTTTTTTGGACAAATTTTCTGCTTTGTTGAGGATTTTTGTACTTGTGCATGGTGGGAGAATTTTGTGACTCGGAGGTTTGCTCTTTTTTTTTTTTTTTTTTTTTTTTTTTTTTTTTTTCATTTTATAACTTTGTGTTCAAATCTCTTAAAGAGCTTAAATTCTTTACAAAGTTTCTATCTTTGATTACATGTTCTAAGGATTGAAACTGACTATCCTAGTGAAAAAATGATGCTTGTAAGAATGAAGCCACTAATCAAGTAACCTGGAATACCATTTGGTTGTGTTGGGAATTTAAATCAGAAGAGAAATATTTAGTGTTTCTGTTTTTTGATTTTCCAAAAAGTTGTTTATATATAGAGTGCATTTGGTTGCACCAAATATAATGAAATTTCTTGATGTTTTGCACTAAACTAGACTGATTAATAATGAAATATTATGAAATTTCATGATATTTAGTGCACCCAAACACACTGTTACTGATTTTTTTTCTTCTATGTATTAGAAACCTTCTTAAATTAATGATACTAAATAGGATGTTTTGTTTTTAGGTTGACAGTGTAAAGAAGCATGGGATTCTACTAGAAGTAGTTTAGTTTCTAATTGATCTGAAACTTCATGAGCTCTAGTAGTAAATAACTATCGCATTCTTCATGAGCTCTAGTAGTGTTTGAAGTGCTGCTATCCGAGATTTTATTTCAGTCTGCTGAATCCGTATTGCATTGGGAATCCTGTGCTGATTCTGTTCCTGATGGAGCAGACAGTACCAATTGAGAAATCTTTTCATTGATTGAGTAAAGATGATCCATCGGCCTTCATTGATTTGGATGTAAATCGCTTCTTAATAGATAAATCCTATCGACATGCATTAAGCTTTTCAAGAACACTTTTTTTTTTTTTTTTAGAATTCCATTTGGTGGGGAGTTTCAGTTGTCAGGCTGGCTTCACTTGTTGAATTTTGTTTTGTTTTTTTTTTTTCTTGGTTAGGCTATTGTCAGATGTCAGTTGTAATGTTGGTGCTTGACATCATTGCTATTCACTTTCAAACCAATCGCATATAGGAGCTCTCTCTCTCTCTCTCTCTCTCTCTCTCTCTCTCTTCGGAAAGACTATATTCATCACTGCTAAAAGCATACCTCCCCACCAAATGGACTATATTCTCTCTCTTTCTCTCTCTGGAAAGACTATATTCATCACTGCTAAAAGCATACCTCCCCACCAAATGGAC
Organism: Magnolia changhungtana; assembly: GCA_030180095.1. NCBI lineage: Eukaryota > Viridiplantae > Streptophyta > Magnoliopsida > Magnoliales > Magnoliaceae > Magnolia > Magnolia changhungtana. The sequence continues at coordinate 16,014,312 of JASAUF010000676.1, forward strand.
TATTTTCTCTCTCTCTTTCTCTCTCTGGAAAGACTATTCATCACTGCTAATAGACTATACTCTCTCTCTCTCTCTCTCTCTCTCTCTCCATCTAGCCTTTTACATCTCTTTCTGTACCAAAAGCATACCTCCCTTCCCTGGTGGGCTTTCATCTTTAATCTTTTTCATTAGTTCCTCATCAAAGTATAAAAAACAAATTGATTTCACAAAGGCCTACTTCCCACTTTCAAGTTCGATAGAGAGAGAATTCACAATTCAAGATTGGATTAGGTGGAGATATTACTTGACTGTTGGCAGAGTTAAAGCTGGTAAGTTCTCCTTTCTTCGAATAAGAGCATCCTAGTGTTGTAATCTAGGCTTTTCATTTGATAATTTGATTTATTTATTTATTTATTTTCATATGGTTTTGAATGTCCATTAGTTTTTTTCCCCAGTAGAATGTTCTGCTGAATCTTTTTTTTTTTTTTTTTAAAGACTGTGATTCTTTCATATAATCAGAGAATTACAGGAGGACTTTCAGGCCCCTACAGGATTAAAAGAGCCTGATAGGTACCTATCATAAATGGACAACGCACAGCGATCGTGTACAGCGGACTGCTCATTACATTACAAGTATAGGACTGAGAGACTTTCGAACTGAGTTAGCCTGGACTGAACCTGAACCCAGGCCAACTTTGTCAAGGAAAATGCTACCCCTGACCCGGCGAGGGAGGAGGGCAAAATCCCTGATTAGAGAGGACTCCTGACACCTACTACCCCAGCAGGCCAACCCATCCGCTGGGTCGTTACCCTAGCGGTAAATATGGGAGAAAATGACTTGTATGTTCAAACGAAATCGATTTATACGGCCCAACCAGTAAGACCATTTCCAGGACAGATTTTGTACTCCATTTAAGAAATCAACTACCAACCGAGAATCAGACTCCACTATAATTTGCTGCAGGTCGAAGTTGACACAAAACTCCAGCCGGTCATGAATGGCCCTGAGCTCTGCAAAGACGTTGGAACCATGCCCATAGCCAGCAAAGAAACTGAAGATAAGTCACCTGTATCCTTCCTACATAAGCTACCGCCACCCGAAGGGCCAGAGTTCCCGATCACAGACCCGTTGACGTTAAGTTTGCTCCAGCCCATGGGAGGTTTCTGCCACTGGACCACAATCGACACTACACCAAAATCGTCATTCAGGAACGGTTTAAAACCGTTCCTAAATGCTTCAGGAACGGTTTTAAACCGTTCCTAAATGAGGCGTCGTAGAAAAACAGGAACGGTTCAGAACCGTTTTGGGTACCGTTTCAATTTTCAGAAATAGAATTTTTGGAACGGTTTTAAACCGTTCTGGTGCCAACGGTCAGGCACAATTTTAGAAATGGTTTTGAACGATTATTGATGTTCCCAACAGTCAGATTTTAGGATGGAATTTTATAAACAATTTAAAACCCCTTGTTCATTGTATAAGAGAGAGAGTGGGGTATATAATCTACTTGTATTATATGCCAAATAATTAATTACACAAATAGAAGACAATAGAATGATTCACACTAATTTTTTCCTTCTTTTCTAGTATACATTTCAATTTCAATTTCCAATTTCCAATTTCAATACAACATTTCATTTCCAGGCTTCTATAATCCAACAATTCCTTGCTCATGTTCTTCATTTCTTCGAGTTCTCTGTGGTAGTTATCCAACTGCAAAGAATCCATTTTGAGGCCAACATCAGAAAACATGAGAACCATAGTTTCGGTAAAGAGAGAGATTGACAGATTAATCCATTTCGCTTGCTATGAGAATCATATACCGGGAAGTTGATATGAGTTGAAGGTCCCCAATACTTGAGCGTTGCTAAGTTGTAAGCTCTTGCAGCTTTCTCTTCAATATCATACCCCCCTAAAATCCACAAACGGCAATAAAAGGTACAATAAATAAACAGGATGTTGTATTGGATGATTAAAGAAAATTTCAAAAACTTGAAGGAATGAAAGAGAAGGCTCTCCCAAATAAACTGCTAGGCATTCGATTGGATTGCAATCGCACATGCAAAAAACCAGACAAACCACATATCTTAGCAGTCAAGCCAACATTTCAAAAAACTCAACCAAAAAAAAAAAAAAAAAAAAAAGGAAAAGCGAAAGGGAAAAACCAACAATGCTGAAAATGGTTATCCCCTTATTGTTTTACTAACCTTGCCTTTCTTTTCTAGTTTGGCCTTCCTTCTTGGCCTTCCTTCTTGCAACTGTTGTCCCATAGATGGGCTTCATATCTACCAGTCCACCTATGCCTGATATAAATAAAACCAAATAGCCTTATTATAAGCAAAATAGAAAGCAATGAAAATAAAATAGAAATGGGAGCAACCCACAGGAAAATAAAAATGTATCATTGGAAGCATCACACATAAAAGAACAAGACACCCAAGAGAAAAATATCAACAACAAGAACAACATTAAAATAAGTGGATTTTTCAAGAAAAGCTGACATGTCTCAAGAAAAAAAAAAAAAAAAAACTCAGCCAATTCAACCAGGTTCATGAAGTTGTGGGTTCAATGAGAAACTTTCTCAGATTCATGGTAACTGAATGGAGTCTTAAAACTTAGGTGAGTCGAAGAACTCAACTTGTAGAAGCTAGGCCCATATTCTTCTTATTTTTTACTTTTTTTTTTCTGTACTTCCTATAGCTTATATTCTTCTTGAAAATTTAAAAATTAAATTAATTGACTCGTAGAGTTCCAAGTTGGCTCGGCCTGGTTAACCAGGATCTATAGCTTATATTAATTGACTCGCAGAGTTCCAAGATCTATAGCTTATATTTTATTGACTCGCTATGAATCATATACTCGCAGAGTTCTATTTTTCAAACCTTTTTGAGCATGGGTATCAACCAAGAATTGTGAGCTAATAAAATACCATGAAGAGATTATAAGTCCTTTTTAATCATCCAGTTGCATGCCAAAAGTCTAATAAAATCTTTACAATGTGAGGACCACCTAAAGTGACGCCTAGCATGGAATGTTGAATGCTTGCATGAAACTATATATATATATATATATATATATATATATATATATATATATATATATATATATATATATATATATCCGAGAAACCAACCTTAATTGGGTCTTTGGGAGACATGTTTTGACTAGATAATGCATCGCAAACCAAATCTTCTTGACTAGACAATCTTGGTAGCCAATCTACTATATAACCCAGAGTGATAAAATCAACGGCATGGACACCTGCAATGATGACATAATAAAAGCTCAATTACAATGAGAGAACAACACAAAGGACAGTCAGTAACCATACTCAGAACAATGCTCTAGACTCACTTTCATTTCATGGAGTACTAAAGGTTTTACTATAAGCAAAAAAGAAGGGGAGTCATCCATTAAGACATTGGAAAATGGAGTTTGAATGGAGGAAGGTTGTGAACGACAATAAACAATGCCAAATTCTATGACTGACATGTATAGAAGGCAGGTGGCATTGATAGAGTCACAGGTACAGTCACAGGTACAAATCCAACAATGGTATTCAGAACTACAATCTGCAAGCTCCGAAAATAGGATTTGTGGAATTGGAAGTATACTTCATCAGTTTTACAAATCTAATATTTCTATATCATAATGGCATCATGATGGATAATATAATGGCATTACACATGTAATCTAACATTTTCCAAGTAAAAGTTTTCTGTTAAGATTACAACTAAAAATTTATAGTAGATACAAATCTATGCTATGTCACTGTTTGAAAATTTGTACAAAAAAAAAAAAAAAAAAAAAAAAAAAAAAAAAGGTTCCTTGTCACAAAAGACTCCATGGAGATTTGGAACTCAATGTGTTAGCAAGGGGTACTTTGCCCATTTAGAATAATCAGTGGAATATACTTGCAATCAAAATTTTTAATCTTTCTGGTAGAAACCAATAATGATGACTCAAAACTCAAGGGAACAAGCGTGATCCACGGGCCTAAATACCTCAAACTACAGTAGCACACAAACATAAAGGATATGCATAAGATTGACCTAAGAAGAAGAACCATTCTAGAGAAAATCTGAGCCAAACCTCATGGCCTTGATCCAAAAGCTCCACTGCAGTAGACATGCCAGCCAGCCCAGCTCCAATGATAGCAACTTTTTTTACTATGTTAGTAACCTATTATACAGGTAGCATGCAAATGATAATTCAAAACGATCAAAATTGTACTCTTTTTTTTTCCCGGAAAGGTTTGTATGGCAGGCGATGCAAACAACAAAGTTTCAAAATGCCAATACCATATGTGAAATCCTCACACCCACAATCTTAAACATCCTGGTTTAATTTACAGAAACTGGTCCAATTACTGTATGTTTTAAAATAATAGATCTAGCAATAGGAAATGTATAGTTCTGATTGGCCTCCCTACTGATTGATTGCCCTCTGAAGTAGCAATGGTGAAAAGACATGCTTACCTGTGAAGAAACATGAGCCTAGACTGCCACATCCATTGGCTAACCAGTTCTGCAATAGGAGAAAACAGAACTACCTTAAAAAATGCAGTAGAAATGTTTTAATGTAAGCTATTTATACCGTCCGATCTCCCACAAACCTGCAGATTACATTAAAACCATTCTTCTAATGTTCCTTGTCAAGATGAAAGAACTACCTAAAAAATGCAGTATTCCAAAAACTAGGTAGGCCACACCATAGGAAAAAAGAATATTGATGACTTGGAAAGAAGAGAAGGAACACCGTGGGGCTCCACAATGAGTTCCCCAGTTATTAAACTTTCAAATCCCAAAAGCGGCATATGCATGAAGTTGGAAATCATCATTAGTATGGTTTCTATAATTTAAAGGACAAAAAGAAACAAAAATTATCATTAGTATGGTTTCTATAATTTGATCAAAAATTATGTTGATGAACCTGCAAAGAAGTGTCACGAGAAAACAAAAATTGAACATAAGGAGCAATAATAGTTCTTAAAGAAAAATAAATTTGATTTAAATAGCCATTCATCTGTTCAACAAGCTGGCTGGAAAATGTAATGGAACTAGCTTCAACAAGCTGGTTGGTGGATGTAATGGAACTACCCTTCACCATTTCCTGAAAATAGGAGTAAAGCAAGCAAAGAATTCTAGTTAATGTAATGGAACTAGCTTCACAACTATTGATTGCTCCAACCATTAACAAAAGGCATATACTGCACCTATGCATCATGTTTATCAAAATATACCAAATATCACAAATCATATAAGATTCCAAACAATTTAGAATTAATCAATCACTGTGAAATGCCAAGTTATTTACCGAAGGCATGTTTTGTTCCACAACACTATAATGTAGATGCATAAGAGTTTAGGTTATCTGGCAAGTAATGCAAATGCATAAGAGATTAGGTTATCTAACAAGGCATGTTTTGTTCCACAACACTCTAATGCAAATGCTACCTTGATGCCTGGTGGAGATGCTGAAAGTAATGAAAACCAATAGAAAAAGGTTAGCATTTCCAAGAAATGAGCTTTTCTCGAGATATAACCATGAGAACATTGTATCAAGTTACTATTGTAAAACACAGTTTGTGAAGCAGAGCCCTCTCAAAAGGAAATTGAGGTTTTCAGTTTTAAAAAGAGATAATACATCTTGGTTTTTGGTTGGCACGGACGAATGGAAAATCAAGTACACTCATGATGAAAGGATTGAATTCATCGTCTGGAACTCAGTTCTGGAAACTGTTGCAAAATTCATTCACTGAAATGTCCTGTTCACAGCCATTTACTTGTCATTCAGTTAAATACCTATGCCAATAAAATCTATCAAGTTCTACCATGCATCACAATATTATGCGAATCCACTGCATCCAACTTATGTGAATCAGTTGGATCATATATACGTCAGCCAAAAAAAAAAAACATGAATGTGACCAAGATGGAAAGGGGTCAAGCCCTGAGACTTCAAAATAGATGATAATGCTAACACAAACTCAATGCGAATGGAGATCCAAGATATAGAGAATTCATTACAACCATCCAACAGGAGTTTGAACATTCAGTTGCAGAGTGTTTAAGCTTTGGTTTACAGAATGAATTTGGTAAACTTATCTTAATATGCAAGGAACTTGGTAGCATCAATACCCGTCTTCAGAACATTTGTAATCCCATAAGTCCACTCGGTAGCTACGATGCACTGACTAGCATATTTGGGCCATGTGCCATCCGTGACAATGCCTAGCAGATGAACACTACATGCATGCCAAGTGTATGGAAATGCAATGCACGATAACTTAGATAAACAGGTCCAAAATTGGATCATTTTCCATGCAAAGTAGCTAATTGCTCCAGTACCTTATCACGTCATCTTCCACTAATTATTGTCGTTGGGAAATAGTTTGCAACATCCCGCATGACTTCACACATCTGTCAACAAGTTGCAACAAATTATGATGTGAAGAAAGCCTTTTAGTCCAACTTCAACATAGAAAACTACCAAATGTAGGCTTTACATTTAAGGCCGTGTAGCCTGCGACAACACGGCCTCACTTTGTTTTTAGCTTCCTTTTGTAAATAATGATGAATATTGTGCATAGAATCAATCAGATCCTCTAGAAAAACCCAAAAGACCTCCTAACATACTCAATAGATGGCATACAGATAATGGCAGATGGTCTGATTTTTGCAACATATCACAGGATTCCTTCACAACACATCACAATCTACTTCAAACGATGTATCACAAGTGGATTGTTGCAAATAGCATATGGGATATCACAAGACCTCAGTGTTCAAATGAGGTGTCTTTCACTCAATCTACCTCTTGAGCTACATTAGAAAGGAAGATTAAGCTGCTATGCTCAAGTGGTAGACTGAGTGAAAGTTACCTAGTTTCAACACTAAGGTCTTGGTATCGATTCCCTAGTGGGTCGCTAACAGTGAAGTGTGAACTGACAGTGGTTGTACTAACAAACTAACAGAAAAGGAAAAAAAATAAAAATAAATAAAAATAAATAAAAAGAGATAAAGCATACATTAGAAAGGAAGATTAACGGTTGGGGTTCCAGGTTAGAGGTGTCACCGGCCGGGTTAGATGCGGGCCAAGCTTTGTTTAAGATGTTTGTAATAGTTGGTATTCAAGTAGTGATGTTTGTGGAATTCTCCTATTTAGTGCGCTTCCCTTGTGATTGGCTAGGCACCTTTCTCAATGTGTATAGACATTCAGAAAATACCTGCAGGAGGCGTTGCAAATTCAGATGCAACAATAATGTCAACTAAGGAACAAAGTTTCCTGTTTCTAACCTCACTTCAGACTCAAAAAGCAGTCACCAAGGGCATCATTTCATACCTTAAAAATCAAAGCTTCATCAACGGAAGTATAAGAGCTCTCTGATTCCACTCCCGGAGTTGACAAAACATAATAATTACGAAAATTTAGTACAATTTCAAATCGAGCCAAAATTCATCAGAGAAATGAAAGAGGTACCCAATTCCTACGAAGCTGCTGCAAAAATAGATGTCAATGAACAGAAAAGAGGACTTTCAAACTATAATAAAATTTCCATATGACTTCTACAGTCAACATCTGCATTGGAACGATGCGTTAATTACTTAGGTAAATAATTATTACCCATTTACAAGGTAATTACTTGCAAGATGAAAAATCAAATAAGTCCTAAGAGATTCTCTAACAAATACTTAAAGATCATATGGATTTCCTGCAAATTGAACTGATGACTTGACAATGTACTCTCTACAACCACTTACATCACTGATCGGCAAATTGGTTTCTCCACCTGTCCAATCAGTGAAAATTGTCTACCATGGCACATCTATGGCCCAAATAGATTATTGGTTCCAATCACAAACTACTGTCTCATGTGCCCAAATTTTCTACCGTGAACAGGAATATTAAGTCGGTGCTGCCTACAGGTTCGATTTCCAACCGTTACATAAGTGTATGTCATCGCAATAGAAAGAAATGCCATATTCTGTTCAACCCATTGTTGGGGGTCTGTGAGGCTCACATTTCAGCAGTCTCAAGCCATTCATATATGCCAGCTCTATCATGGGTGGGTCATGCTTCGATATCCCCACATCGAATGATCCTACTGATCTAATAGGTGGCTCATGAATGAACAACTACAACCAAGGTCCACATCTGATGAGGCCTCAATCCGATGGTTAGGATCATCAGATGTAAGAGAATTTTGGAATCTCCCTAATTCAAGACCTAACCCACTGCATAAACTGTTTCGATCATTAAAACAAGCACCAAACTTGTACAGATCGTCAGACCGAGTAAATTTTGCCCAGTTGAACATCATACACTTCCTCAAGAGGAACTCCAACCAAAAATATCAATTCTGAATACAAAGCAGACAAGGCAGCAAAAATGCATTGGAAACAATCTCACTGCAGCAAATCTTGGAAACTACTATAATTAAAATCTAGTTCTAAGCAAAAATCTAAAATTTATGATGATTTAAAACTATTGCAATCAAATTTGAAGTTCTAATAAGAGTAAATTAGCCATAAAATTTTGGAATTGAATTAAACCAAAGAAAATACATCGCACGCAACAGGATGCTTATCATACCAGCGGCTTTCTCATATGAGCACGAAATCTTCAAGGTAACGGGCCTGGATTGAATCGAAATGCCGCTCCGCGACTTCAAATCCCACAAATTGAGCTTCTGAAGACTCCTCTCCTCAGAAGAGAATTGCAAGGAACCGTTCGGTTTCTTTCTGATCCTCTCGAAACCGATCCATGGGCAAGATTTCAAGCTCAGAGCACTAGAAGTCTCCATGCTTGAAAAAATTAGGAAAAGGAGATTCCACAAAATCGATTGCTCTTACTAGTGGAAATCCTGTATTTCAACGAAATCACTGCCGCACATCAAAATCGAAAGATCAGGCATGATCGACGGTCGTTGTTAATGGAGAAATCGGGCTTTTGGATATCTGATTTTCCAAGTGAAATGGAGATCGAGAGAGAGGGTTAAGATCGGGAGATGGAAAGAGAGGGAGATTGAGAGAGTGAGAGGGAGAGGGAGATTGAGAGAGGGAGACAGAGACGGCGTTGATGCGAAATGAGGGATTTTAGGGCATTTTGGCGTAAGGAAATGATGAAAGTAATTCGATAGTCTGCGGTGCGGTTACAGTAATGTGACTCTCGGGCCATGTGGGGTCCACTCAGAGGTTACTAATCGAATCCATTCCATCCATCTGTTTCAAAATAAAACAATAAAATATAATAATAGCAAATAAGAAGATCTAACACTCAACTGGGACACACCAACAAAACAGCGGAAATAACAGTGTATAACAGTAGCAATTCCAGTACGGTTCAATACCGTTTCAATTCTGTAACGGCTTCTGAATCAAAATTCCATCCGTACCAGTTTGTCGATTTTGCTGTAGTGCGAAGGTGCTGCAATATGACGAAGCGAAGATAATCCCAGGATGGCCGAAGATGATATACTAGCGGGAGGATATCAGGGTGCAGGAAGGCGAGAGAGACGAGGCTGCGTTTCACACTGTCCCTGATGGACAAAGCATGAATCCTGATCCCGTCGTATCTGGTGGCATTTCGAGCCTTCCAAATCTCCCAGAGAATGACGCAAGGGGCAATCTTCTAGGCAAGAGTGGATCTACAACGGATATTCTCATTGCTCCACCATAAAGCCACCAAACCGTGGATGGATGGAGAATAAAAGCTGACAATCCCAAAAATGTCCACAAAAAAAAGCCCATGTTGCCGTAGCTGCTGGGTTGCGAATGAAGACGTGACGAATGGACTTAATCGCTGGGCTGCTGAATCTTGTTTTCATTGTCTTGATTTTCTTTTTTTGGACAAATTTTCTGCTTTGTTGAGGATTTTTGTACTCGTGCATGGTTGGAGAATTGATGTTGTCTAGTGATTTGGCACGTTGGGAATTTGTTTTGGAATTTGATCATTTCTATATTCTTTGATTCAATTTTGTATCCCTGCAGATGTTATCTTCTTGTTACTATGAAATAAAGAGCAATCAAAGTACTGTTTTGGTGTTTGATCATTTGAAGCTATCTTTCAGTTTTAATTGACAAATTGATGATAGTGAGTTGCTTATAATACCAATATTTTTTCAATGAGAAATTGCATCTGAATCTATGTAAAGCTAGCCCATTAACTGTAGTTTTCGTAAACAGACTCAGATTCTTTTTTTCGTTTCTTCTTTTTTCTTTTAGCTCTTTGTTTGCACGCATTTACATATGTAGATCTGATTTATACCGTTGCATCCCTCTCTAGATTGTTTTTCTTGTTTTACATTTTTCTTAATCAAGTTCTTCTTTTTCTAATTATGTTTTTCCTTACTTCCTTTTTTTTTTTTTTTTTTTTCCGTTTTTTCTTCTCAGGCTGCTTGGAAAAGAGCTGAGGAATCTAAGGATGGTCTGGATCTCACACTTGTGCATGCCATGTTGGGATGATGGAAGAGGATTGGCTGGTGAATCTGGTGACCTTAAGCTTTCGAATGCTTCCTAATATTATTATTGCACTTCTTTCTCACATTAATGGGCACCTTTGTAAACTTGAAAAATTATTAGCAATGTGAAAACAAAAAAAAAAAAAAAAACAAAAAAAAAAAAACAAAACAAAACAAACCATATATAAATGCAGTAAGAAGTAGAATGAAAAGAGGTTTAATAGTTTGCATAGCAGATTTCCTATAATATTCACTATTATTTATGCTCTATTGCTACGGATCAAATCCAAAAGGCCTATCTATGGCTACAGATTTTATCCATAGCCTTTTTCCATTTTGGCAGTCCGAAAAACTGCCAGTAAAACCTTTACCGACCAAGCCTTTGCCGGCTGTTGCCCGACTCAGTTTTTTGGACCTTTGCCGGCAGTTTTGACTGCCGGGAAAGGCCCATTTTGTTGTAGTGTCTGTTTCTTCTCTGATTAGTGGTGGTGCGCAGGTAGAGCTTCAGTTTAGTCTCCCTTGCTGGTGGAGAGCCCTGTCAGGAGCACTCGTTGTGCCAGGGTGGTCAGCCTTTGGTTTTTTTTTTTTTTTTTTCCCCCTTTATGTTTGCTGCTGAGGTTAATGATAGCCGCTTGTAGATTTAGAAGATTCTTCTTTCACCATTGGGGTGGCTGGTTTGTTGGTTGATCATGGCCCTTAGTCAGATGGAATTGCAAGGTCTGCTGTGTTTGCTGCAGAAGTGTAGTAGTTGCTGCAGGGCGCTCTTTTCTCATTGTCACTGCTCTGAGATGTTCGGCTGCTTTGGATTGAAGTCAAGGTTGGAGGGTGATGTCGATGGCTGCTGGGTTGATGTGGTGGTGTCGGGGTCCGAGGAGTTTGTGGTGGAATGTATTTGAAAGTTAGCTTTTGGTTTGTATGAGGTTTTCAGTTTCTTTGGTGTTCTTCATCAGCTTTAGGGTCGCAAGTGGAAGAATCGCCAAGCCGTTGTAGATCTGTGGTGCCTTGGCTGTTGTCCCTTTATGGAAGCATTGATTCATTTTGCCTATAAATTTGGGCTCTTGATCAATTGGGGCCTCTATACAGGTCTACTCCTTTTTTCAGGTTATAGTGTTCCATTTTCAAGGTTGTTTATGTTTAGAAATGTTTGGTGTGGCATGATATTTTTTGTGCTGCCCACCTATTTGGATGTACAACCAATTTCCCAATCAACACAGTTTCAGGTGGTGCATTCCCACCTTTTTGAAAAAAAAGAAGTGAGAACTATGTGATGTCTCCTAAGAGAAAACGATCGTAATCTAAAATCCTAACCCTATTGCAATCGACTTAAATAAAATGGATGACTTGATATAGGTATGAGCTATACTAGATGGTTTTGATTGAATTGATTGATGGATGGGGTTGATGAATAAGGCTCACTACCACCTCTTTTCCTCCTTTCTCTCTTGCTCTTACTCTTCCGATCACTCTCAAGCTCTTGTAAAAAAAAATAGTTTGTGTAGTTGTAGAGAATGTGTGTTTTTTTTTTTAAATGAGAGGGGGTAAGAGGTATTTATATATGAAGTGATGGCACATTGGTAACAAATGAGAATTTTAAGAGTAAAGTCATGTGTGGTAGGTTCTGAGGGACACATGGCTTCCTATGGTTGGCTTAATAAGTGGTAAAACTTGTAATTTTGTCACTGATTGCCGCTAGGTGGCTGAATCTCTCCCAATCGAGCTAGAGATCTGCATGCAATCTCTAGAGTGATGTTGATAGATAACAAAAATCATATCGCCGCCTCACATCAGTATTTCTTTCACATGCGCTACTCTAGGTGGCCTCTCATGTCCATCAAGGGGCCCTGATTTGCCAGATAATGTTGGTGGCAATTGGATTACCGCTAGCACGGACTTTTGCATTTTGGCTTTTTTGTTGAGTTTAAGTGGCTCAGTGGGGTCACTATATTATTTTGGATTGGGTTACGGGATGGTTTGATGGGTTTGCTCTCAATGAGTTTCTAATTGAGTTTTCGGGTTTCATAAGGATGCAGTTTTCAGGTTAGCCATGGTTCTAGTTCAATATCAAGTGCACAATGTGTTAAGCTGTAGTGTCTACAATATATATATATATATATATATATATATATATATATATATATATATATATATATATATATATATATATGGGAAAAGGTACTATGCGGTCGTCCGTGAGGTCGAGCTGGTGTGGGCCCCACCATGATGCCGTTCGAAAATCCACACCGTCCACCAGATGCACCATTCCAAAGGGGGCCCACACGGCTGAAAATCAAGTCAATGCGTGACTTTTGTGGGCCACACCACGTACAGAAGTTGAGAGGGGCCGTGCACCATTGAAACATTGAAAACCATTTTTGGGGACCTTTTGAGACGTTTTGTGATGATCAACACCGTCCATCATGTGTGTCACACTTGAATGTAATTTTAGACCAAGTTTCAGGTGGTATCCACAACTCAGGTGGGGCCCACCAAGTGCATTTACATGTTTTTGCGTGTATACTTATGTTTGCCAATGGTATGGCCCACCTCAGTTACATGGACGGCTGATTTTGGGCCGCATGGGCCCACCCTGGGCTCACGCATCTGGTGGACGGTGTGGATCTTCGAACGGCATCACGGTGGGGCCCACACAGCTCGACCTCACGGACGACCGCTTTACGCTCGAGCGCATAGTACCTTTTCCCTATATATATATATATATATATATATATATATATATATATATATATATATATATATATATGATTTTTATCATCACTATCTATACATGAGTTAACAACAATGAAAAGAAAATTTTCACTTATTCACATTTGACTCTAAAATCAGAAGAGAGGATCATCATTTAAGTGAGAGTACGGGACACTAGCTTATTTTATAGTAGTAAAGAGCATAAAATGGTTCAAATCATCAGATTATCTCAAAAGCACCCTTATTTTTCTCTTCATACACTCAAAAAAGTAGAAGGCTTATATTTTAACTCATGGGTTGAACGTTTTGCTTTGAACCCATTTGCTGTTCTAAATGAGATATGTGTAGCAACTCATTTTGCTTTGAACCTTATTTATTTATTATTAAAATCCCTTTTGGAATTAAAGGGGCTGAAACAGCCTGCATATACATTCGGGCCTGCCTGCTTTGAACCCATTTGTTGCGTCACTAAATGAGAGCTGTGTAGCAACTTGCAGCTACACATCATATATGTGATTAGCAATCGTAGAACATAATATAATAGATAGAAGGCTACTTTTCCTCATGAATAAGTTGAAATGTTATCCTGGCTTGAAATTCCATTTTAATGTATTGTATGGTCATGTAAACTTTTAGCATTATTCAAAAACCCCAAAACTAGATTCCACTTGATATTTAGTCAGGTCAGATCAACTCGAAGACTCAATTCAACTCAACTCAATATTCAATTATTAAATTAATAAGAATGTTTAAGTATATAATATTTTACGATATTAACATGGTCAATAGCGAAGAACTTCTTGCCAGTTGAGGCAATCGACACTCTAAATAAGGTTTCTAGTTTGAATCTCACACTCCCCATCAACGGTTTATTTTGAAATCCTATTACCAACCGAGTGACTCTATTTGGCCCGCATGGGGAGCGCTTCTCAGGAGAAGAGGTTGGATCTTCCTCAGGTTGTCAAGGGGAGCTTGTTTCTAGATAATGTGGAGCTGGATGCCATTAGAGAGGATCCAAGCCTTGGGTAGCTAGTTTTTGCTTGGATTTGGGCTACATGATAGGCAGTGCCAGTTTCCATTTTTTTTATTTTATTTTTTTTTTTTTTTTTTTGGGCTTGGAGCTGCCTGCTGTAAGGATCCTTGTATAGAGCCCTTTCAATAAAATCTTCCTTTTTATATATAAAAAAAAAAGGGTGATGCTCCAGTCAAACTAAGTCAAATCAAGTCGACCAAGTCAATGAACTAATTCAACGAATCTAGCTGAGTCCTAACTGAGTCGAGCTTTAAGTTTTGTGGTGATTCAACTTGAAATCTCGTAGAGGCAAGTTGATTTAACTGAGTTTGGAGTCCATTCACCGAATTTTAGAACTATAATTTATAATAATATATTGCAAATAGATACAATAAATATCATAATCTTTAAAAAAAAAAAAATTGAATATCATTAAATTTATTTAGGAAAGGATAAAATAATCATACATTTAAATATTATGCCTGTGATGTTATATTTGATGCAGAATTGCCAAAGGATCTTCTGTACATTGGATATGAAGATCTAGAAATTTGAATACATGGCATACTTGATTGAAATGTCATCTTTAGAGAAGTTATGATGGGGCCTCTCCTTTAGAGATAGGATGCCGCCTCTCCTTACACCTTTAGAGAAGTTATGATGAGGCTGAAACTTCTATCGGTGGTGTTGGATTGAGGACCTAGCCCTGTTTTATAATGCCAAGGGCAGAGGAGTTTGAAACTCATCAAAACTCCTCTCCCTATGGCTTCACACAAATTTGACAATCCTAGTTCCTCTAAAACATTGTGTGTATATCACAGTCGTAGCACTCCACCCCTTACACGAATTTTTGAATGTATCACAACTTAGTGGGGCCCACTGGTATACCCAATCATATTATCCAACCCTTACGACAATCCAGACCGTTGATCAATAAAACCCACCTTATAGAATTCTTACATGTAAATCATCAAAGTTCATCCCACCATAGAAACCAATACAAACTATACTTGTTTGATACATAGTTGTTTTGTGATACGACTATTTTCTTGCACCGCCCAATGAATAATGATAATCTCTAGGTAGACCATAACTTGTGATGAAGGCACAGTTTTTCCTTCCAACTTTGTACTTGTGTAGGACATTTATACCATGCTAACTTTAAGCCACATCGTGAAGATCAGCATGGATAAAAACAAGCCAAACCCATCATCAGGTGGGCCACAATATTAGAATAAATGGAAACTAGCGACCGGGCCTATAATTCAGGAGTGACCCATTTGATGTTGAGATTATAATTGACTATTGGATATAAGAGATCTTTATGAAGAGGCCCGTTATTAGAATGGCGCTGATGTCCAATGCAAGCGGCATGTTGCAACAAAGACATACCTGAATGACTAGTTATGGTGCCACTTGCTGCAGATGATCAATTATTACATAGATTTTGATCATTTTCCATTGCAGTACCGCATTTAGACCTCCGGGGATCTCTTCGAGTTATCTCCTTCTCCACCTAAGTGTATGCTTTTATCTTGGGTTCCTTCCTTTGGTTCTTCACAAGACAAGGAGTGCTCTAGAGACTTGATCTGGTCCATGCGATCTCCTTCTTTGCCCCACAAAAGCAAGTAGAGTCCAGTGATGACGATAGCACCGCCTAGTATGCTAAACAAATTCAATAAAATCTCTTAGTATAGGTGAGACAACAACTAATGGGCACTTTAGTTGCAGAAAAAGTTATGCCTCTAACTGTTTGGTCAAGGACAAGCCTCTTGCCCATCATTTATTTGCATCTAGATGGTAATAGGTCGACTTGCCTAATTCATTTTTTAGGTTGATTTGGGAAAAGCTAAATGGATAGCAGATCGAACTCTGGCTTAGACTGTGACCCCTTTTTAAGTAAATGGTTCTTGGGTTGAACCCTACCCAATCCAACCCGATCCAGCCATATATATAGGTTATCATTGGGTTAGATGAGTCGACCTGACCCAATCCAAAACCCAACACAAAATATATAAGAAGAAAGGGTGTAGATTATTCTTTCTATGCATGTACATATCCACTGTCTAAACTAATTGTGTTGATAGCCTTAGTGTCATGCATATCCATTGTTAAACTTGAGTTCGGTCGGCTGATTAGGTTGGATTGGTTGACTGGATCCATTCACATCTAAACAAGTTGGGTCAGATTGGGTTGGGATCGACGAATTTTTTTAGTGGGTTGGATTTGGTAAGGTGTAATGGATCATGGATTGGGTTTTGGTAAGAATTATTGCTCCGTTTAGTAAATGGGCTGGGCTTACTCGTCCAAACCTGATCCATTGTCACTCCCATCTACAACTTGCCCACGTGGGACCCATCAAAGCAAGGACAAGTCCTTAATATTTTGTGATCTTTAGATGGTTTTCCTTGTTCCTGGGAAAAAGTAAGAGACTGGCTAATCCATGTTATGGCATACAGAGGACCATACTCTTGTGGTACATATGTGTCTCTTGTGCTACATGCCACACGTGCTAATGTGTTACAAATATCACTGTCCATCTTCAGGTGATACAAAAACGCTACATTCAACCTTTTGCAATTCTTACAAGCAGTACATGCCATGTATAAAGTATACCAGTTATGCTTATGTCAAATGTGTACCGTATATTGTTAACAGCCCCACATGTGCTCATGTACCAATATATATATATATATATATATATATATATATATATATATATATATATATATATATATATATATATATATATATTAGGTACTATGCGCTCAAGCTCACAATAAGCTCCCATGAGGTCGAGCTGTGTGGGCTCCACCGTGATGCGTGTCGATCATCAACACCGTGCATTTGATGGGTCCCCTTAAAATTATGGGTTATCCCAAAAATCAGCTGTATACGGAACTCAGGTAGGCCATACCATCTAAAATCATGTGAAGACATGCCAAAAACATATAAAAGCACTTGGTCGGGCCCACCTGAGTTTTGAATGCTACTGAAAGTTGGTCTGAACCCTCATCCAAGTGGGACACACATAATGGATGGGCTGGATTTGCAAACCACATCTTGGTGGGCCCAAAAAACATCCCATGAATGTTTTAATGGTGCACGGCCCCTCTCCACTTCTGTATGTGGTGTGGCCCACAAAAGTCACGGATTGTCTTGATTTTTAAGACCTAGGCCCATGATGGAATGGTGCATCTGACTGATGGGGTAGATGTTTGAAACGCATCACGGTGGGGCCCACACAGCTCGACCTCAATGGACATTCCCATCAGCTCGAGTGCATAGTACCTTTTTTCCATATATATATATATATATATATATATATATATATATATATATATATATATATATATAACACTCCGCATGTGACACACATATAATATGTATTTTCAAGCATCATACATTACTCTAATTATTTAATGTGCTCATTCACCGTATGTATCAAATAATCCATCCTTATTCTAAATGGTTGATAAATAGAATAAAATTAGCAACTCCAAATAGCATAATTGGCCAGACAATACCTAGATGAGCATGACCTATATAGGGTGACTGACGTAAATGCATGAATTTAAGTACTCTTTTGATGTAGAGCAGGTCACGGACAATTTCATGGCCAAGATGGATCAGAAAAAGAAAAAGAAAAGAAGGCCCGGTCGATAATAGAAGTGATCCGGATTGTAAGACCTTAAATCTGACATATCTCGCAATTCGAAATGAGTTATCGGATGTAAAATATATAATTTTGGGATATGATGAGCTACTTTAGCCACCCAACCCCGCTATGTGGGGTTGCACAAGTTGGATTTGCGAAATATCATCAGATCGACGATGGTTTCCTTATTTTAATTCCATTTTTATTATAAATAGTAAGTTTTAATTTGATTATAACTCTTCATCCGTAAGGCTTTAGGAGTGGCGCCCAACGGAAAAGGTGCCTAGAATAATTAGGAGAATAATGTGGTGAAACCAAATAGAACACTTACTATTTTTGGCCAAAAACCTTGCACACTAGTAGACATCATTACCATCTATAAATAATAAGTTTACTCTTTATAGTTAGTTGTGAATTCTAGGAGTTTTAGTTGTAGTTTGATTTTGAAATTTCTCCCATTGCTTAGTATCCCTATTTAAAGGGTTGTGAACTCGTTTATTTCATTCATCAATAAAATTATGAATTTTACAAAATTTATTTTCTATTTTCCTTGTTTTTTCCCTCGTGGATTCGAGAAGTCTTTGTGAGGAGTCTAGAGAAGCTCTGTGTATTTGGAGTAGTTATCCTTAAGGAAGACGATGATCGACCTCATCACATTCATCCCTAAGAGCGAGGATTCCCCTCAGGCGGATGACAAATAACAATGGTATGAATCAAAACCCTGTGGACGGTGATTCATGGATTTGTTATCTTTCGGAAAGAATGAAAACTTTCTACCGGGAGAGTCAGTTGATCATGTAAGGGCTGTAGGCAACCCTTGACCGTATTGTAGATGCGTTACTTCCGCCTCTAGCCCTAGGCGATGCTCCACCATCTGTAATTGTCGTATGGCACAACCGCGATTTCCATAGAACACTACCAGTCGTAAATCGTAAGGTTACATTAGATGATTTAAGTTCTAGTGATGAGGACCTTAATGAAGGCTTTGTCCGATGATCAATCTATGGAGGTGATCATCTAAATCGTGTTGAAAGAGACTATTAAGGTAAGGCTGAATTCCTAATTTTAACGGTTTATTACACAGAAAAGATTTTCTCAACTGGCTGGCCGAAGTAGAATGATATTTCGATTAGATGGACCTGTTAGAGCATAAAAAGGTAAAATTAGTAGTGTTTAAATTAAAATTTGGTACTTCTGCATGGTGGGAGCAATTACAACTCTCACGTACCCTATAAAATAAAGTGTTCATCTTATCATGGCCACGGATGAGACGCCTTCTTCGATCACGATTCATTCTTAGTGATTATGAGTAGGTAATATTCCAGCAATACCAAAACTGCCAACAAGGGAATCGAACCGTCATTGACTACATCGAAGAATTTTAGCGGTTGACAACATGAAATGGCCTGTCAGAAACTGAATAACAGAAGATAACACGATTTATAGGTAGGTTACGATAGACGATTTAAGATCGATTTCAGATGCACCCAGTCGAGACCATGAATGAAGCAGTTCAATTGATAGGTAAGGCAGAAATGTAAATTGTAAGAGTTCGTGCTCGGCCTTATCCTTCAACTTAACCCCCCATAACGGCTCCCACGCAGGATCCAGTGCTGACACGAGGAAAAGAACCAGTAGGAGAATGTCCTTAACCTCCTGCAATCGTAAACCATGATCATACGAGAAGCAGTTCATCTTGGCCTCAACGTGTAGCACCCACAACAGTGGGCCTGAGTCGAACAATTGTTACTGCTGGCCCAACCGGGGCACTTATCAAACACTTGTCCTCAACGTCCCACGACACGCTTGACCATAAATGAATGGGGCACTAAAGGTGAGGCCGCAGAAGAAAACCCTGTCTTTGATGAACATGAACAAGTCACTGAGGAGGAAGCAGATGACGATGAATGGATTGGCAAGGATAGTGGTGAATCTCTAGTCGTGAGGTGATTACTGTACATCCCATGGAAGGAATTACATCCACGGTAATACAATATATTCCGTACGCGCTGCACCATTAATAGAAAAGTCTGTGATGTAATCATAGACAGTGGCAATAGTGAGAACATCATCTCAAGAGTGATGATGGACAAGTTGTAGCTACCAATAATAAAACACTGTTCCCCGTACTTAATTGGCTGGATAAAGAAGGTGAATGAGACCAATGTAACTAAATAATCCATCAATTAGAAAAAATTATAAGGTTCACAAACTTTGTGACATGCTCGACATGGAAGCATGATATGTTACTCAGTCGACCGTGACAGTCGACCGTGATGCGACCCAGTGAGGACGAGACAATGTTTATGTCTTTGTCAAGGATAGTAAAAAAAGAATCCTTGCCCCTTGGCACCAGAGAACCACCCTGAAGCCTCTAAAGTAGAGGAGAGTTTTCTCCTAACCATTTGAGATTTCATGGAGGAATCTAAGGAAACCAATAAGGCATACACTGAAGTGGTGAAGGGCGAGGAATCGAAGCCCTCAAACATTCCTCCAAGTTTAAGGTTATTGCTAAACGAATTTAAAGAAGTCTAGCTAGAAGATTTATCCGATTGATTGCCCCACATGAGGGACATTCAACATTAAATAAACCTTGTCATTGGGGCTAGCCTACCTAACCACCCTCATTATCGAATGAGTCTGAAGGAGTGAGATACTTCAGGGGTTAGTGGAGGAATTGATCTGTTATGGTCTTTTGAGAATGAGCGTGAGCCCATATGTGGTATCAGCATTATTAACGTAAAAGAAAAAAAGAAAAAAAGAAAAATGGGAGCTATCGCATATGTGTCAATAGTCAGGAAATTAATAAAATTACCATTAAATGTCGGTTCCCAATACCGCGGTTGAATGACGTGCTTAATATGCTAGAAGGGGCCAAGGTGGTCTTTGAGCTAAACTTGAGGAGCGGGTAGCATTAGATTCATATTTGACCCGATGATGAGTGGAAAATGACATTCGAGGCCAAAGAGGGGTTGTATGAGTAGTTAGTCATACTCTTCGATCTATTAAATGCACAAAACACTTTTATGCGTTTGATGAATCAGGTGTTAAAACCGTTCACTGGCCTATTTGTGGTAGTCTATTTTGATGACATCCTGATATATAGCTAAGATGAGATAAATCATAGGGAACATCTCAGGCAGGTGCTGCAGGTCCTACAAGTTAATAAGTTGTACCTCAACTTGAAGAAGTGTAGTTTTTTACTAGACAACATGTTGTTCCTACGATTTGTTGTAACATTCACGGGCATCTGTGTGGTGATGAAAAGGTGCGAGTCATTAGGGAATGGCCGATCCCGACAAACATTCATGTGGTGATGAGTTTTCACGGGTTGGCAACCTTCTATCGTCGATTCGTGCAGAATTTTAGTACGATAGTCACACCTATTACATATTGCATGAAAATGGACCATTTCGGAGAACTGATGAGGTTGACAAGAGCTTTCGTGAAATCAAGCATCGGTTGTCCATAACACTGGTCTTGGTTCTTCCTAATTTTGACAAACTACTTGAGGTTGAGTGTAACGCTTCATATGTCAGAATTGGAGAAGTATTAGCACAAGAAGGCAAGCCGGTAGCCTTCTACAGCAAGAAGCTCAGTTGAGCCCAAAAGAAGTGGTCGACGTATGAACTTGAGTTGTATGCAGTTGTTCAAGCGTTGAGATATTGGCGACAATATCTGATTCAAATACAGTTTATTTTGTAGACTGACCATCAAGCATTAAAGTTTATTAATAGTCAGACTAATGTTATTCGTGTGTGTGATAGATGGGTTACATTTTTGCTGGAATTCACTTTCGTTTGGAAGCACAAGTTAGGGAAGCAGAACAATGTAGCTAATATACTTAGCCGTCGTGCATCACTACTTGTTACAATGAGCAATGAGGTGGTCGGCTTCGACTGTCTCGAGGAACTATATGCAAAGGACGAGGGCTTCAAAGATTCTTCGATGAAGTACTAAGAGGGTCATCCCAATGACCTACATATGAAGAACGATTTTCTCTTTAAAGGAAATTGATTATGCATCCCCCAAAGTTCTCTTAGGGAGTAAATTATTTAGGAGCTACATGGAGGTGACCTTGGTGGACACCTTAGGTGCGACAAGATGCGAGCTCTTGTGGAGGATCAGTATTACTAGCAGCAATTGGTACATGATGTGGGAAAAAAAGTACAACGTTATCATGTATATCAGATCTCCAAGGGGCAATCTCAGAATATAGACCTCTACATCCTGTTAACTATGCTTAATGACAATTGAGAGGATTTATCTATAGACTTTGTACTTGTTTTCTCATAAACACAACACAGCATAGATTTGGTGTTCGTGGTAGCAGATCATTTCTCTAAGATGACACACTTTATCCTATATAAGAAGACCATCGATGCAACATACGTGGCGAATTTATTCTTTAAAGAGGTTGTGCAGCTACATGGGATCCGTAAGACCATTATTTCTGATCATGACACGAAGTTCATTAACTACTTTTGGCGGACTTTGAGGACTCGATTCGATACATGATTTCAGTTCAGCAGTGCCTACCACCCACAGATTAATGGAAAAATCAAGGTTGTGAATCGCACATTGGGAAACCTCATTTAATGTATTTCATGAGAAAAACCAAAGTTGTGGGATTTAGTCTTATTACAAGTAGAGTTTGCACTCAACAACATGGTGAACCGCACGATAGGAAAATCCTCATTTTAAATTATATAAAGACGAGTGTCTCGCCACAAACTTGACTCGGTCCCTCTACCCAAGCTCCCATGCATGAGCATTACAATAGAACATATGGCAAACAGAATCATGGGTATTCATGCAAAGGTACAAACCAAGCTACATGCCCCAAACGAGAAGTTAAGGAGAAAGTGGACAAGCATCGGTGACAAAAAGTATTCGAGGTGAGCGACCGTATATAAATAGTAAGTTTACTATTTATAGTAAGTTGTGAATTCTAGGAGTTTTAGTTATAGTTTGATTCTGAAATTTCTCACATTGCTTAGTATCCCTATTTAAAGGGTTGTGAACTCATTTAATTCATTCATCAATGAAATTATGAATTTTATAGAATTTATTTATATTTTTCTTGCTTTTTTCCTCATGGATTCGAGAAGTCTCTGTGAGGAGTCCACATAAGCTCCATAGATTTAGAGTACCTATCTTTGAGGAAGACGGTGATCGACCTCATCACGTTCATCCCTGTGTCATCTTTTCTACTTTTGGTGCACAGTAATGCAGGACAATTATACTTTTGCCTGTTGCATCACAAAATGTAGAGATGATGATAAATTTGTATTCAAAAAACAAAAAAAAAAAAAAGAAAAAAAAAAAAGGTTTGTGTAGGTAGTATGTTCCAGGTGTATTAATCATAGTTGTAAATGACAGGAGCCTATCTTTTTTATAATTGTTGGGGACAGCAAAAGTAAACCCCGAATAAGTATCACACAACAATAAGCAAGTGCAAACAAAACATACCCAAGTACACATCTATTTTTATATGAAAAAACTCTAGTTGAAAAAAAAAAAAAGGACCGCATCATACAATAACAATGAAGACTATGAAAATGAAAAGCACAAGAGATGGATGTACTTACAATCAGAAAACTCTCATTTTCTCATCTTCAAACCATATAAATGTTTAATCCCAAATTAAAATATCCTAATCTGGCAATCACACCCATATATATAGCATAACACCCGGAATATAAAATTAATCACGCAATTACGCAAAATTGCACACGTCGTCGATCTAACCATCGATCAATCAACGTCGGTCGAATGGTCCTCAATTAATCAAGTACCACATGTTTGATCGCTCGAACATGTTCAAAAGTATCCATAGAGATATACAAGTATTTTTGAATTTTGCCGATCGATCGATGTGATAGTTCAATCGATTGAGACTATCCAAAACTGTCCACATACCAATGTGTAATTCGGGGTTCACTTGATTAATCAATCATGCTATTAGATCGATCAAAACCTTGTTCCACGTACAGATTTAACATATCTGACAACAATATCCACACTCTCATATGTTGGGCATTACTACGTACGGGTGATGTAGGAAAAACAACTTTCAGTGAACAATCTTATCTGTCCTAAATGGGCTAAAAATATATAGGACGTAGTAAACCGTACATGTGCAAAGAGAAAGTGTCCACCAATTAGATGGTTGGGCGTTTGATCGAGGAGATTTTTGGGTTAATGACCATCCATTTTGGGCACCTAGAATGGGAATATATAGATCATTGAAAGGTGGGCCCTAATTATTTGATAGTAAAACAGGCTGAAGAGCTTACCTTCCTGCGTGTAGTTTTTCACCAAGAGCAAAGTATGATAGCAATGCGACGAGTATAGCTGAAACAGGGCTGAACGTGGTTACAAACACGGGTCCTCTTTCTTTATTGCACCATAGTTGTATGTAGTATATTAAACCCGAGCCTGCAACTCCCTGCAAACACACCTTGAAATTTAAAATTCACTTTTAATTAATCATCCATGTTTGAAGATTGTAGATTTTCTAAAACCCTTGTCATCCCTGCTAGGTGCACTTTCTAAGAACCCCTGATGTGTGCCCTGCAAGTAGAATTTACGTGGCTAAACATTTAGGTAGATGAATACTTCTAAAACTAAATGGCTCGATCCGTTACTCAGCTGAGTCAATTCGACTATGTTCTTGGTCGGATGTCCTGTAAACTTAGTTCTTGTCATAGTTCCAGAACTTGCTGATTCGACTTGAAACTTGGCCGTGTCAAGTGTTCTCAGCTAGATTTCAAGCCGTGTAATTAGGGCTGAAAGTCGGGCAGGTTCAACCCGACTGACCTGTGACTGACCCGACATTGGGTTGGGCTTGGGCTGAATGCATTGGGTTTTTACCTCGAGCTTGGGCTATGCAAACACCAACCCGATAAAACTTGGGTCAGGCTCGGGTTGCCCAACCCAACCTGAACCCGATCTATATATAAGTTACTTATAAATTTTAATTGAGTGTGGATTGTCTGTGTTGAAGACACGGGAAATTCCAGTGCCGTCAGGTATCATTGGTCCACATCATTTCCGTTGACTCAAGATAATAAGATACACTAGATTTCTTTCCAAGATAGATTACATGCTACACAAGACGACTTTTAAAAGAGTAGTTGTCCTTTTTTTTATTTTATTTTTATTTTTAGTGATAAATAACTACATATATAATTAACAAAATCTACTAATGTAATAACAAAAATATTAGCATGTATCCACCCGACCAACCTAACCGAGCCCGCTTGGGTTGGGTTTGGGTTGAGAATTCCCAACCCAACCTTGATTAGGGTTAAGTTATAGGAACTTTGGGTTGGGCTAGGATTCAGCACCAACCCGACTTTCTATAGGATTCAGCCCTATAGGAGTTACAACTTCCTACAATCTGCTACCATCTGGTGGTAAATCAGCGTCGGTGAGGAAATCCTTTCAACCTTCGGTAGTTACATGGTTGAAACCAAATAGAGATTGGGTTAAGGTAAACGTTGACGGGTCCGCTAGAGGAAATCCTGGTAAAGCTGGTGGTGGAGGAGTTTTGACGCAGGGGAGGACGTGAGGTCGAGCACCATCTTCCTCAAGAGGATAAGTACTATTCCGAATCCACGGAACTTCTCTGGACTCCTCACAGAGACTTTCTCGAATCCACGAGAAAAGAGAGCAGAAAATAGAAATAAATTCTAAATAAATTCGAAATAGATTAATCAATAATTGATAATTCTCTAATGCATCTCCTTACACCATTAATAAAGAAAAAAAAAACTAAAATTCGTAATTACCAAAAATAGCAAAATTCTAACTCTAATAAAAATCCTAATTCTAATAAAACTCTTCTAAGGCCTAGTTTCTAAAAATAAAAATTGCAAATAAACTTTCTCTAGAAGAGTCCTAGTATAACTAAAAGTTATTTCTAAAAGGAAAGAAAATCTAAAACTCTAAAAATATTAAAAATTAGGAATTACTAAAAATAGTAAAAATTTTCTAAAAATTCGTTTTTGAGCTGAAAGCGTGTGCTTTCTGACGAAACGGACAGATGCGACCCACCCCCCGTGGGTCGGTTCACCTCGGATGGCCCGTTTCAGTAAAGATTGATAGGTTGTGCGCCCCATAACGATACCCGGATCAAAAGTTATGGTCAATTTACGATCCATCTTCTTTTGGCCCAACCATGCTAGGAACGTATCTGTGACACGTTCTACATCAGACTCCTCCACTTGAAAAAAACTCGTCCTCGAGTTACGCAAGAGACTTGGCATATGAGTCTGAGATAACTTCTGACGTCGATGTTCATTAGCTCTTTTTATGTACTTGGCATTAAGCTCTTGAGTTGACACAATACATGTACTCATGCTTTCCTTGACTTGACTAATATCGATTAGTTCCTTCACATCTGCCTTCAAGATCTCATATTTTTTCTGATAATGTGGCCAATTAGGCGGACTTGCCCCTGAGACGGGATCAACGTGATTTTGTATATCTCGTATGGGAGGTAATTTACTAGAGAGTTCATCGAGCACAACCCTCTTGAACTCCTGCGATACTGGTTCTAAATCCTCTAAGATATTCACAGGCTCCACATATTTTTTCTTTTCAACTAATGGATATATATTTCCCGTTTGCTCATATTGTTTAACAAAGGCCTGTTCAGTGATGAGATATTGTCCCTCCACTTTAGAAGTCTTGGGTTGGTTCTCCATTCCTATAGAGGTCACATGTTCGCCACTGATGAATCATGTGGTCTGTTGCAACTCCATTTTGATGAAGTTGTTTCTCGCGGACCAATAATAGCACTTTTCTATATAACATTTTACTGATTGACTATCTTGATAATAATTTTGGTTTTGTTGAAATAATACCTGATCGTAATCTCGAGGGAGGAATCACATGCACAATAACTTCTTCATCCGCGACCATGTGCGGATTGGCGCCTTCATCTGTCTCATCCGCTCGAGTTGAAGTTGTTCCCACCAATCTGAAGCTCTTCCCGTCAACTTGTGGGCCACAAGTTTAACTTTCTTTTCTTCTACGATATTCATGTAGTCGAAGAAACGTTCAACTTCAAGCAACCAATCGAGGAAGTCTTTGAAGTAGAGTTGGCCATTAAAACTAGCAAGATCGACTTTCATCTTAAATTCTTGAATCATCCTATGGTTCATTGATAGCATCGCCCTACGATCAGTATAATTACGAATTCCAGCAATTGCTGGTGGTGGATCACCACCATGAACACGGAGTTGCCTTAGGTTTTCCGCCAAGAGATCCGCTATGCGGTCGATGGAAGCTTGCAGCCCTTGCATGACTTGTCGATTCTCTCGTTGCGCTACTTCGAAAGTTGCCGCCGTTAAAGGTAAATTCCCTGGAGCACCGCCCATGGGATTGTTGCCCGACCCGTCGTTAGAAGCCATCGATCCGAGGAGAAACCTCGCTTTGATACCAAACTGACGCAGGGGAGGACGTGAGGTCGAGCACCGTCTTCCTCAAGAGGATAATTATTCCGAATCCACGAAACTTCTCTGGACTCCTCACAGAGACTTTCTTGAATCCACGAGAAAAGAGAGCAGAAAATAGAAATAAATTCTAAATAAATTCGAAATAGATTAATCAATAATTGATAATTCCCTAATGCGTCTCCTTACACCATTAATAAAGAAAGAAAAACTAAAATTCGTAATTACCAAAAATAGCAAAATTCTAACTCTAATAAAAATCCTAATTCTAATAAAACTCTTCTAAGGCCTAGTTTCTAAAAATAAAAATTGCAAATAAACTTTCTCTAGAAGAGTCCTAGTATAACTAAAAGTTATTTCTAAAAGGAAAGAAAATCTAAAACTCTAAAAATATTAAAAATTCGGAATTACTAAAAATAGTAAAATTTTCCTAAAAATTCGTTTTTGAGCTGAAAGCGTGTGCTTTCTGACGAAACGGACAGATGCGACCCACCTTGTGGGTCAATTCACCTCGGATAGCCCGTTTCAGTAAAGATTGATAGGTTGTGCGCCCCATAACGATACCCGGATCAAAAGTTATGGTCAATTTACGATCCATCTTCTTTTGGCCCAACCATGCTAGGAACGTATCTGTGACACGTTCTACATCAAGTTTGTAGAGGTGAAAAGGGTGAATTGGTCTTTGCTTTCGCTGAGGGTTATGGGGTGGGCTCGAATATGAATGTCAAGCTTCAAGTGATTCATAATGGACTTCACCATTTCTTTTCCATGGGAAATTCCATAGTGATGGTCGAATGTGACTCGCAGCTTGCGGTGAAGGTCATGAATGAGAGCATCCTACTGGGGTGGAAATGGGGATATTGGCTCGCCAAGATAGAGAGACTTTGGCTCAGAGGTCAAGTTGAGTTTAGGCATATCCAGGGAAGGTAACGCCCTAGCTGATGCCTTAGCGCTCCTGGGGAGCGAATGTCAATCCCCCTTTTACTGTCTATGTATCGCCGATCTCCCTCCCAATCTTAGGGGGCTCCTTTTCCAAGATAAGGTGGGTTGGGGGCGATAAGGGAGCCTTAGGGTGGAGATTGCCCTTTTTTTTTTTTTCTTTTCTTTTTTTTTTTTCTATTCTCTGTTTTCTCCTTCCATGAGCTACTTATGATAGACTTTCCCTTGGTCCTTTTCCTCATGGGGAAGTCCGAATGTATATTTTGGTATATCATTTTGAATAGAAATGGTGGTTATTAAATAAATAAATAAATAAGGTTAGCTACAAAAATAAAAATAAAAAAGTAATGGGCCAGACTCAACCTAGACTCGAAGAGACTCATTGACTCTTCAAACTAACTCAACCCGGTGGAACATTGAGTTGAGTCAAGTTTAGAGGTTTTTGAACTTGGGTTCCTAGTCATTCATTAACTCAGTTAACTCGAAGTGACTCAACCTATTGTTTTTTGTTGTTATTATTATTATTATTATTATGTAAAAAGGAGATGAGAGAGGGGGATCTAAATGCAAGACCTCTTTTTTGAAAAGGCTCTCTCAACTAATGACTTTTTTTTAAGTGATCTATATTTCATTGAAAAGGAAGGAAAACAGGGTTTCGGGAGGGTCCGAACAAAAAGTTAGCGGACCACTCCTATCGTGACAAACCTCTAATCTTACAACTATACAAATCAACAAGCCAGCAGCAAGAAAGAATTGGATGAAACAGCGCAATAACCCCAGAATACGGCTACGGGAGTGGAGAATAGCAAGGATGGCAGGCTAGGAATGGGAGTGAAGCATTCCCAGGCCGACCTTATCGAGAAAAATAAGACCCTTGATCTGCCTCGAGAGTAAAGATAGCTGATCATGAGTGAATGAAGCCTGAGTCACGCTCCTGACCTTCGCCAAGGCATCCGCAGGACCATTACCTTCCCTCCAGAGAGCATGGATTCTGGCAACCCATGGTTTTCAAATCCACGGGCAAGTAGTGTTCCCTAGCAAGATGTCCGTAACTATCTTTGAATCTGATTCTACGATGATCTGGGATATGCCGTAAGATAAACTGATAACATGCCATCGTGAATTGCACATACCTCAGCGAGGTTATTGGAGCCCACCCCATAACCAGCAGAGAATGCGAACCAAAAGGAACCACCATACTTTCTACAAATGCCTCCACCGCCAGAAAGGCCTGGGTTGCCCCTGGCTGACCCGTCGATGTTTAATTTAAACCACCCCGGGGAGGGGTGCATCCATTTGATCACCGAGGGCCTGTAAGTAAGGGGACTCAACATAGGCTGATTAGGAAGTACATTGAGGCGTTCTGGGGCCAGCAGGGGAACCTGAAAATTGGGGATTAATCGAGTCGCCCACCAAGCAATGCGATATATGGATTGTTTGCATTCATTTCAACACCTCTGAATGTGGCAGAATTTCCAGCCCTCCACAGTTCCCAAAGAATTAGAAGGGGGAGGGTCGATCTGACCTGACGAGAGGCGGAGCCCGGCGCTTTGGCTTCTCTCCATTGGCAAAGTCTGCCAAATACAGTGACGCTAGCAACAGGGGAGACCCCACTGAGGCTATGGAAGTGGGACCAAATCTGAGCAGCTTGCTGACTCTCAAGAAAAATATGCGGGATCGTTTCCACTAAGGGCCGGGCGTTCCCTACCTGGTTGCAACAACAACATTTGGAAGCCAGAGATATTCCCTTCTCCTGAACTCTGCTATCAACCGGAATTGCGTTTTGGAGCAGCCTCCAAGTAAAGATCGAGATTTTTGGGGGTAAATTCTTACCCCAGATCCATTCCCCCCAAACATTGTTGATGGCGTCCCCCCTGAGTAACTTCCACGCAGATTTGAGCATGAACTCTCTTGACGGAGTGAAGGGCCACACGCATTCAGCTGGATCCTCAGTAATGGAGAAGCCCCTAGCAAATATGACATCGATAATTTGTTGCGGGAGGTATTCAAACACACTAGGAGGAGGTAGAGGGCCTTGACTGCCCAGTAGATCCTTCACCTGTAGGTTCAATAATGACGGAGGGACCTCTTTATCAACATGCTGTTGCAGGGGACCTACGCCACACCAATTAGAAGACCAGATGTTCATCTCACCACACCCCACTGTCCATTGCACCTGTTGGATAATCACAGGGAAGAAGGATCTTATTTTCTTCCAGAACGGGGAGCCGCAACGCCGAGCTGAAGCTGGAGAGACGTCTTAAAGGTCCCTATCATGCAACGCTGGCATCAGCCGAACCCATGGGCTTTAGTTATGACCAAAATTTACAGTCCAAGCAAGCTTCATATGGAGTGTGTTAAAGACTCCCTTAAGATCTCTAATTCCCAGCCCACCTTCTTCTTTGGGATTGGTAGCTTTCTTCCAAGTGATCCAATGCAATTTTTTTCTCCCATCAGTCCAGCCCCAAAAGAAATCAGTAAACAAACTTTCTAACTGGTTAATCACCTGAGAAGGGACGCACATCGCTGACATGATGTGAATAGGGAAGCTGCCTAACACATGACGAATGAGGGTTGCTCTTCCAGCTTGCGATATATGCCTAGCAGCCCTGCCAGAAATTCTCTTCCTGACCTTTTCCAACAACTGCTGGAAGTGAGACGCTTTAATCCTACCCCTAACCATTAGGGCTCCCAAATATTCATTTCCTTCCCCGGCTCTCCTGAATCCCAACTCATCGCTAACGCTGTGGAATTTGGACGCTGACCACGTTGACGGGCCCAAAAAACTGCTTTTACGAACGCTAATTTTCTGGCCAGTCGCTTCTTGGAATTTACACAGGAAGTTCTTCATAGCTTTGAGCGAAGGGCGGGAAGCGTTAAGGAAAACCAAGATGTTGTCTGCATACAACAGGTGCGAAATAACCGGGCTTCCTTGAGGAAATTTGAAAGGAAGGCAATGACCTTCCTCGAATAACCTGCGACAGTTGATAGAGAAAGCTTCCATGGCAAGAATGAAGAGGGCCGGGGAGAGAGGATCTCCCTGACGGAGGCCTCTCGATGATTTGAAAAAGCTGGCAGGTTCTCCACTGATAAGGACGGAGAACCAGCAATTGGCCCAACTTGATTCGAGGAGTTGCACACTTTTAACATTGAAGCCGAATTTGAAAAAGGGCTCGTCTGAGATATGACCAGCTCACCCTATCAAATGCTTTTTTTAGATCAATCTTAAGGATTAAATTTCCTCCCCTGACTTTCCTGTTTAATTCTCTCAGAGCTTCCTGAGCAAGGGCGATGTTTTCCGCGATGTGTCGGCCTTGAACGAAGACTCCCTGTTCCTGTGAAATCAACTTGGGCAAAAGACGGCTAAGTCTATTAGCAAGGACTTTAGCTAAAATTTTGTAAATGACATTACACAGACTGATAGGCCTGAAATCTGCGAAATTATCAGCCGGCTGGGTCTTCGGGATCAAACAAATGAGGGAAGTGGTGAAGGCATGTGGAAGATGAGTCCCTGCAAACAAGGCCACTGCAGCTATGTAGAGATCTCCACCCACAATGTGCCAGTAATTAGAGAAAAAGGATGCCGAAAAACCATCCGGGCCGGCCGCTCCGTCCACTGGGATAGAGTTGAGGGCGGACCAGACTTCCTCCTTGTCCGGAGGAGCCTGTAAAGCCTCGTTGTCTAGATGAGAGACCCGATGCGGGACACGAAGGAGAAATTCCTCCACGTTGGCAAAGTCTTCCTGTTGGAATAAGTTTTGGAAATGGGCGACCGCTGCCACCTTAATCGACTCTTGATCTGAGATGACGGACCCTTCTGCCGTAGAGATGGAGAGAATTGCAGCTCTTCTAATCCTCTCATTGGCCAACGCATGGAAAAAGGAAGTGTTTCTGTCACCCTCTAACAGCCATGAATTTCTTGATTTTTTCTTCCAGAACACCTCTTCCTGAAGCTCCAAGTGGGCCAGCTTCTGCTTTATACGCTGGCTCTCATGAAAGAGGTTGTCAGAAGGATCTAACTGCAACCTGTGATCTAGTAGTTAAAGTTCCTCTTCCGTCTTTTGGATCTGATGGAAAACATTTCCAAGTGCTCTTTGTTCCACACTTTGAGAAGTTGTTTCACTTTCTTTAATTTCAGTAAGATATTTATCACTGGGTCGACTGCACACTCCCCGGCCCAAGCCTTCTGGATCACGGAATAAAAGGACTTATGAAGAGTCCACATTCTGAGAAATCTGAAAGGCTTAACCTTGGGATGGGGAATAGTGGGGAAGTAAAGACGGAGTGGCGCATGGTCGGACTTGGACTGATGGAGATGTTCAACTCGAAACAGGGAAAATTTATTCGCCCAATTCGTGTTCATCAACACTCTATCGAGGCGAGCCCAAACTTTGGCACTCCCCTCACGGTTATTGCACTAAGTGAAGCGCGTACCTGAGAATTCTGCATCGAGAAGGCCCGCAACATGAATGGCTTTGGCGAATTCTGCCATGTTGGAGCTGTTGGGGGGTGAATGCCCAGTTTCTCCTCCAAGGAAACCACCGAGTTGAAGTCCCCTGCAATAACCCACGGCCCCTACAAGCCACTGCTGAGAGCAGACAGCTCATTCCATAGGTCTCTTCGTTGGATTCTGCAGCAACGACCATACACAATAGACAGGAAAATGGGGTCAGTCGACACGCCGATCGTCTCCTTCAGTGTAATCATCTGGACGGATGAAGCCACAACCGAAACGTTTAACTGATTTTCATAAAAAATTTAAATTTTGCCACCTAAGTCGCTATTGGAGACCGAGGAGTGGAAACCGATCTTCAACCCAGTTGTCACTCTTTTATCATCCCTGAGTAACGGATTGATAACAGCAATCACCCGTGGATGAAACTTCCGGACCAGCTTTTTGAGCACCCGAATCGTGGGAGCATTTCCCACTCCGCGCGCATTCCAAATGATAGTATTATCCATCTGTCACACAACTTGTGTTCGCTGCCCGTCTCTTCAATTTTCGGAGTCTACTATACCACCCACCCATACCATGATTATCAGCTTTGAATCTGGGAACTCAATTTCTGGGTTTTAGTTTCAGGGGAGAAGGGAGTAGTTGTGGTTGAACTGGAACTGTTACTGTATCGCTCGACTAAGGGGGAGTAACCTGGGAAGGATTTGCGCTTACCTCCCGGTTAAAGTAGGGAGAGAAGTCAACAGAGATCTCCCCCTGCACTCCGACAAAGATGGAGTTAAGATCAAGTCTCCATTGTCTGAGGTCGTTAATAGTGGACTCCCTATCTGAGAGGGGCATGTGGACAGTGTGGTCATGATCAGGGTTCTGATGGAGCAGCAGCGAGATCCCACTCATTCCGGGGCAAGCATGGAGGGGATCCGTAAAGGCTGGATGGGCCAACTCCTTAGGTTCCCTAGCTGATCTCTGGGGAGAGGGGGTGTAGGAGATAGGATCTAGCTGTGGGTGTTGCGCTACCTTATCCTCCTGAACTGCTAGGGTGGCCTCAGTAGTAGCAGGCACTTCATGGGGAAAATCAATATCCAGCTGAATGGCAGGGGCGTCCTCATTAGGACCAAGCATTGCATGGATGTCTGTTGGGGGGGGGGGGAGGGGGATAAAAGGGGGAGAGGAGATGGGCAAGCTGCAAGATCTGCAGATAAAACTAATAGGATTGGGGGTGGGGACAGAAAGGTGGTCCTCCGTGGAGAACGGCTCAACCACAACCGAGGAATTGTGAATAGGAACCTCTGGGATGGAAGGGACCACCTCCAGTGACAGAGGAGGAGGGTTGTTCAAAAGAGGTAGCTCAAATGGCGCCAGGTCTGGAGCGGAGGTAAAGGCGGGGAGAGGATGCGTAGCGATAGGGGCTATGTGTGGAATGGAAGAGAGCCCCAGGACCAAAGGCAATACAGCATTCTGCCGAACAGGCTGTAGAGAAGAGGTGTTACCCAAGACCAAGGTCGAAGAGGCATTCTGTCAAACAGGATGTGGGGAAGAGGTGTTACCCATGACCAAGGCCGAAGAGACATGCTGTTGAACGATAGGTCTTCCTCAGGTCCTTTTTTCCTGGGAATACCCGAATTTGTAAGTTTTTGTTTAGAATGATATAGATAACAACGACTTCCAAAAAAAAAAAAAACTGTGTTCCCATTTGGATTTGTGGAAAGGAAAGGAAATATCACTTTGTGTGAAACCAACCTTTTGGCTTTGGTGCAAAAAAAAAAAAAAAAGCGCTTAGAAGAAAAGGCGTTACCCAGGGCCAAGGGCCTTGAGGCATTCTGTTGAACGGGTCGTGGGGAAGAGGAGATACCCATGGCCAAGGGCATTGACGCATTCTGACGAACGAGTCGTGGGGCCGAAGAGGGGCGGCTAGGGGGAACAAAGGTTTGTAGCACCCATTCCTTGGTGGACATCATAGAGTGGGGCGCAACCAGAGACTATCCAGTATGTCTGCGAGAGAAACGATTGTCTTCCAAAACCCCAAAGATAGGGAACTCCCTGTCGTCAACCATCAAGCATCTGGGCAAATGGAAATGTGGGTCCGTGGACAGTCGGACCTTGACTCTAGCGAAGCTCTGGAAGGTGACGTGCTCGGACATGCAATCGATTTGCAAAAAATCACCGAAGGTATCGGCAATGGACCTTATAATAGTTGGATGCCACGCATGGGGTGGAATGCCGATCAAACGAAGCCAGAGACCCTGGGCTAAGGCCGCGGTAGCTGGAGACCAGGCTCGGACGTTGTGCAGCTTCATCTGTTTCTGCAAGTCATGATCCACGATAAAAACTTCCATATCTGCCGTTGATTTGAATTTCATCAGGAACTGAGTTGGAGAGATCCTGGTGAAATCCACCTGGATAGCACCTATATCCGATTTCCTGAAGACATCAATTAGATGTAGGATCGAGATCCACTCTCCTTCAGCTGTTACAGAAAGGGCATAACACAGATCATGTTGGAGATTTTGCACAAGTCGAGAGTTCGCCTGGATTCTTAACTGGTTTGGTATGGTAGGGATTGTCATAGGGATTGAAGCAAGGTTTGAAGCTGGGGTTTTACTCTGGCTTGGCAGGGGATGTGTTACCACCGCAGGAGGGTTTCGGGCTGTCGATGAGGAGGGGTTTTCTGCGCCGGGAGGGAAGAGGGGTGAGATTGAGGTTGCTTTGGTGCCTGTACCCGCCGTTGACTCGTTGCCCGGGTGACATTAGCGATCCTACCGTCGATTCGCCATTTGTGGAGGCAGCAAATAGCATTGGAAGCTTCTTGCTCGTAGCAAAATCGTATAAAGGCAAAACCCCAGGAACGATTTAGGGCTCGGTTCCAGGGGAGAAACACGTCGACCAATTTCCCAAAATGGCTGAAGATCCAGTGCACATCCTCGACAGAAGTGTCAAATGTGAGATTAGCGGCGAAGACGATGTAATATGAGGGGGGACGGCCTGGTTTTCGATGGTTAACTGGGATCCAGGACGTTTCTTCACGACATCGTCGCTCGCCTTCCTCCATCCAGGGCCTTTGTAACTCAGAACAGTGGCAACCGCTGCACAAGAGCCAGAACTGCAACTAAAGATCTGCGACAACTTCAGCGGATTGGAAATTCTTCCCCATGAGCAGGCAAGCAAAGCAAGGCTCTCAACTAGAAGATCATGCCCCATTAGTTATGTTTTGTGACATTTTATATTACTTATAAATAAAAGTTTCAATATTTAATGTTACAAATATATCTATATAAATTTTTATGTTTCAAATATAGAAGACTTGATCGAGTCTTCCAGTCAACTAAACTCAGTGGACCTTTGAGTGAGTCCGAGTTTCGAATTTTTGAACTATAGGTAGATGTATCCATTTGATGGGCATCTCTTGTACAAAAAAGTTTCAGATGGTAAAGCTCCATGACTTGCCAAGCTCATGCTCAAAACACCCCACACACCCGATCGCAAACACGTATTATGATCAGGACTATTACGGGACCCATCTATGTGGTGGCTCAGAGAATCAATGGTCTTGATCATGGTAAACAAGCTTCTAATGTACAATACAGATGTTCTCCTCCAGGATGACATGCATCATTCTAGCAGTCCTCTAGAAACCTAACGAACTGCCACAAATCAATGCAGTTGTGTGGCCCACAGATTAGTGGATTGGGGCCTGTATTTTTTGCTCACGACATCTACTCTGCAGTTCCACAATATGGCCGGCTTGGGCGCAGCTGCAAGCAGGAGTCCTTTGTAAGATGGACTAACGTGTGCCATGTTGATGCACTTTTCTATTTATTATTATTATTATTATTTCATAACATTTACTTACAGAGTATAGGATATTCCAGAGGTCGATGTTGAATCCAACGGCCCACGCCTTGGGTTTGTGTACCATGCATGCTGTGAAAACAGCTGATTGGGCCCCACCGACAAAGCTCATCCACGTTGTTAGTGAAAGCTGGGCCGGGTATTTCTTCAATGTGACTGTCTGCATTAGCCATGGCCGGTATACATCACATTTTCTAACATTGTAAATGATTGTTAAAGTTCAGTAATCTATTAATCAGGAGATATAAAATGCACCCAAAAATATACATCTGGACCGTCCAAATGGTGGGGCCATTGTTGACAAGGCTGGAAATGGGACCAGTTATCCCTGTACTGAAATAGGGCAGGCCCAGCACTGTGGCATTTGCCACGTTACGTCGAGCCTGCAGGCCCAAATTTGTTAACCCGATCGACGTAGGACTGGATCAGTCCATCAATCTATTTTGCCAAAATGCTATTAAGGCGCGGATTTACTCCCCGGAGCAGGATTAGGCGTGGCACCTGGTTAACAAATGGCCAAGCCCAGGTTGTAGCGCCACGTCAACGGGTCTGATCAGCCTACAGGCCGGCTGATTGACCCATTTCTTAGATGTTGGGCCATGGTGAACAGGGAACAGATTGATTTTGTAAATTGGTGTCTCGTCCTTGGTGATCCCACATGATAGGCTTCCCCCGGTCTTTTGCTATGGGTCGGCCTGAATTGTCTGTGGGGTGTAAAGCAAATCTCTATATCAATGGACT
This sequence comes from Magnolia changhungtana, assembly GCA_030180095.1. Classification (NCBI taxonomy): domain Eukaryota; kingdom Viridiplantae; phylum Streptophyta; class Magnoliopsida; order Magnoliales; family Magnoliaceae; genus Magnolia; species Magnolia changhungtana. Next base: position 16,051,576 of record JASAUF010000676.1, read on the forward strand.
TTTTTTTTTAAGGGCACAGGTTGATTATGATTATACATAACTGGGCCGGTTAGGGTACCTGGCCTGATCCAACCCGCTTATAATGAGCCTATAAATAGCATTCTGTTTGGACTTGGGTTTTCACAAAAAGGGTTTTCATGCCTACTATGTTCTGTTCACTCCACAAAAACCAATTTGATTGGTTTTCATTCTATTGGCTCTCTAGATCGTATTTTGTTGAGTGAGAGATAAGATGGGGTTTGCAGAAGTGCATCCAACTTCAGAAAACAAAGTAATGATGCAAGCATCTGCGGTTGAGTCCAGGTTGTCCTAATGGTGGAGGTCCTCTTCGGCTGGGGCCAGGAGTTCCCTCATTCATAAGCTGGCACCTCCATTGATCTTCTGGGAGCTGTGGAAGGCGAGAAATGCTGTGTTTTTTGAGGAGAAGACCACATCTGTTTCTGTTGTGACCGCCTGAGTGTCCTGGTGGTTGTCCTACATCAGCGGTAACAATGGTAGAAGCTTGGAGGGAGTGGCTCGTTCCCTGTCTGGCATATCAGTGGTTGGGATCTCGAATAGGGTAAGGTCTGTCCTTGGTGAAATGGTTGAAACCACCTGTCAAATGGGTAGAAATAAATGTTGATGGGTCCTCAAGAGTTAATCCAAGAATGTCAAGGGGCGGAGGTGTTTGTAGGGGTGACAAAGGTCATTTTATGTTCGGGTTTACGATTGGTTACGGGTGCTCTCCAACATTGGTGTTGAATTACGTGCAGTCCTTGATGGCCTCTCGCTTTGTCTCTCAAAGGGCTATTTTAGAATGGTGGTTGAATTCAATTCTCAATTGGTAGTGAAAAGGTTAAACGAGAACATTTGCCTGGGCCAGAAATGAAAATATTGGTCAATCAGGATTGAGAAGCTTCATCTTCGAGGGCAGATGGAATTTCGGTATATGTTCAGGGAGGGTAACGCCCCAGCTGATGCTTTGGCCCGCATGGGGAGCAACTACCAATCAGCCTTTTTCGGTGATTGTTTTGTTGAGCTCCCTCTGCAGGTAAGAGGGCTTCTTTTCCTATACAAGGTGGGGTTAGGAGCAATTAGGGAGAGGTAACTGTTTCTTTGGCTTGGGTTCTCCCGGCAAAGATATGATAGGCATTCCTCAGGTCCTTTTTTTCTTAGGAAGGCCCGAATTATAATTTTGTTCAGGTATCTAATGAAATTTCACGCTTTCCAAAAAAAAAATGAGGTTTATCTCAAAATGTTGCTTTGGCATCAAACGCCTTTCTCAATGAGACTTTCTCCATGCCTCATCTGGTTAAGGGTCGCTATCGACTGGGTAGAATTGGTGTAGGCTCTATTAGGGAATGTCGTGCTCCATCCTCTGTATAAGATATGATAGGTGGGGCAGGCTTGAAAGATTTAGGCTGTAAATTTGCAATGTTTATGAAAGGCTCTTTTTTTTTAAAATAATAATAATAATTTAAAAGCCCCTTCTCGGGGTGTGTCCAAACAGGCCCTTAATTAGAAAGATTTAACCCCTAAACCTCTTTTAGTACAGATAATGGGCATCAAAGTAGAGAGAGAGAGAGAGAGAGAGAGAGAGAGAGAGGCTACCTGCATTATGTACCATAGAGCACATGCGATGCAGCTTACAACTGTAAGAATTGACCCCTTGATCCAATTTTCATGGATGGTAGTACTTCCATGGATGTAAATAAGAGCATCCCCTAAATTCCTCAAAACAGGTCCTCTATAGAGTGTCATGACCATAACACCCGCCAGTGAAACCGAGGTCCCAGCAATCTTTGCCATCCCACGTGTGCTTTTATGCAAACCCTCCAATCTAAATCAATTTACATATTAAAATTCATCAAAGTGAATTTGATCTTGTTGATACCAATGAATAAAAATAATATTTTTTTTTTTAAAAAAATTCAGAATGGACCATTCATTCCAATCTTCAGGGCGGATAGCCTTATATGGACAGGCCACCCTGTAAGGAAAAGATTTAAACGATCAAAGAGTTCTATTTCTCTCTTTCTTCTGTATCCATATGTGGTGAGCTCCATTGAATAAACAGTTCAGATCATTGAGACATGACCTAGATCAAGCTAATGTCCTTAAACTACACATGCACACCGTTCCATTTTACAATGTGCCCTTTGGTCCAATTTTAGGAGCCCAAGCCTGGCCTACACGGTAGGATTAGGCCATTGCCACTTGAAATCGTATACATGGTTGCCGCCTAAATAGGATACCCCTAAGCTATGCTGATCCAACCCCCCAATGAGCTATTTTGTAAAGTTCATGATTTTTGGGTGGTCGTCCACTCGTGATTTAGATTGATGCGACTCTTAGCCATCCAAATTTCATATGGGGCGCCTTGTTGAATGGATTGAATGTCATACATTCATCACACATATTTGTGTGTAAATATGCATGTAAACTAATACATATGTGTGGTAGTACTACTACTCTTACCCGGGTGGTAGACTCCTTGGAGTTTCAACACCGGGTCAAGGGTTCGAGTACCCATGGTGGCGAAATCCCACGGTGTGAGTGTGTGGGGGTGTGTGTGTAAAAAAAAAAAAAAAAAAAAAAAAAAAAAAACTAATACATGTGTGCACTCAGGAGTAGTACTACTACCATACTAAAACTGCAATTCTTATGGTGGTTCAGGGCATATGTGGGGCCATGTGATCCATGAAGGCCATCCAACCTATCCATCACACACATCACCACAGGGTTTGAAACTGCCTGATTCTCGTCCTGACACTTCATCCAGAACAGCTGAAGGTTCCGTATGGCAGAATTTCACATATACAACACCGTGAGTACTCTACACAAATCAAGGGCAAACATACGGCATTGGTTCCAACTTTCATCTTCCCATCTTCGCATTCTCTAAAGAATACATTTGTTCCAACTTTCAGCCTAAGGCTAAGGCAGTGGTGGACAGCCTAAACTTATGCGTAGCCCATGGCCTCAATAGGAATGAAGTGGAAAGTGACTCAGCAAGCAGTAGTGGAACTTCCATCCACTCCGTGGAACAATTTTTATTGGAAAAAGAGGGTAGATCATATCCAGGGAATTACCTCAGTCGCTGTCAACCACATTCGGAGGGAGGTGGATAGAGTGACTGATGGTTTGGCTCTCTTGGGCAGCACTGAGCAATTGGACAAGGACTTTGCTCAGGCTGTTGATTTCACCCTCCTGTCCGAAGGAGAGTTCATCCTCAACCGAACCGGGCTTGGAACTGTTAGAGAGACATAGTCCTATCTTTTCAAAGTTTGTAGAATAGGCTTAATTTGACTGTGTCATCCTCACCTTTTTATCGCTGAGGAATATCTATTAATTGTAATTCCACTGTAAAGTTGCCTCAAAGATGTTTATACAAAGTTCATGGTTCAAAAAATAATATATATATATATATATATATATATATATATATATATATATATATATATATATATATATATATATATATATATATATATATAAGATGAAGGGATACCTGTTAGATTAATCTACATATGTAAGTAGAATAGAATTCATATAGTAGACCCATCCAATTGGAAAAAAGCTAAGATAGTCATGACGATGATAATGATGAAATTAAAATATGGAGTGGTCGAGATAAAAGGTGGTCCCACCTAAGAAAGACTGCCAGTAAAAAAGTCAATGAAGGGATGGTGTTGATCAAGGATGCCACGAACGTTGGAGATGTGTATCTTAAGCTCGCAAAGTACATGTTTAGCGTTAAGGTGATCCTGTAATCAAAATTTCCCAACCAATGTGTTATTCCTGTTTCCACCCAATTCAAATCATATGGTGCAATTGCATGTAGTGTTTATTTCCAATGTCATGTATCTAGTGGGCCCTGTCATATATGTACTGTGGCCCAAAAATCGCTTTGATAGGTCTTGAAAATATGCATAATAAAATCAGTAGGCTAATGACCCACATCTGTTTCCAATGCCGTTTGTACATCTGGTGATTGGCTCAGATTTTGCACACATGCTTGTTTTGGATATTAATGACAACCGTCTGAACATTATCCGACGGCCATTAGTTGTCATTTAAGAAGAGTATTCACGTAGATTGGAATATGGATACTCACCCAAGAAGAGAGAGTAGAGATATCTCCAGAAATAATGCGAGTGTGAGTTTTGGCCTTTTTTTCCTGCGACGAAAACACGTAAAACCACAAGTTAACATGTTGTAGCTGGACACAATTTCTCCCTCTTTGGTCAGCTACACTTTATTTTCAACCATCCATTTTCATTCCAACCATTGGATGCCTACGATTCTTTCATAAGGGTTAGCATTGATTTTCTAGGGGTCTTCCATTGAAGATGAGGTCCATCAGATTGAGCGTCTGATCACCGAAATATGGTCCCCACACACACTCAGTCCTTCCCAGCACCCTATACTTATCCGAACGTGTGCAATATCTGGACCATTCATCAGATATGGGCCACTGTGAAGATGCCACGCCCAATCATCGGCTGGGCGATATGGGTGCGAGAAGGATGGATGGTAGAGAAAAAAGATGATCAATGATCCATATTCTCTGGACCCAGGTAACCCACTTGATGAGTGGATCGTGTTGACTTTTGGGCAGCTCATATTCATGGTGGACACCCATCTGATGAGTGGCTCGGTTCGCACACACACGTGCTATGTTGGCACTGCTGCAGATTACCTCTGAGAGAGACGGAGAAAAAGAAAAAGAAAAAAATCACCTCTGAGAGAGAGAGAGAGAGAGAGAGAGAGAGAGAGAGAGAGAGAGAGAGAGAGAGAGAGAGAGAGAGAGAGAGAGAGAGAGAGAGAGAGAGAGAGAGAGAGAGAGAGAGAGAGAGAGAGAGAGAGAGAGAGAGAGAGAGAGAGAGAGAGTTGCACTCACTTCTCAAGGAAATAAGCAATAGGAAACATAACCATACCACCTACAAGGTTTCTGTAGGTGACATAGACGTGAGGATTCATGCCATGTTTGAAAGAAGCTCCTGATAAGATGTAAAGGAATGCGTAGCCAAATTGAGCAAAAACCATGAGAAAGTGTGGCTTGAATCTCTTGAAAATGGCTCCTATTCCACCCCTACAACCCATTGTATGTGTTGTATGGCCTCAGCATGCATGAATACAACACAAGTAGCATACCAACTGCTTATATACACCTCAAGATGATTTGGGTCTGATTCCTCCTTCCTCCGTGTTGTAAGTATACTTTCTCCTGATCGAATTCCAACAAGTTGATCACAAGTAAGTGGCAATAAAGAAAGAACAAAAAATGATTAATTCTTACTGTGCAAAATTCCCCGAGAATCTATATTTTATCAAATAAACCTCTACAGCTTGAAATAACCGGAGGTTTTTTAAGGGATAATTTACCGAATATGTCCTCATTTAATTTATTTTTATTTTTTTTCTTTCAAAAATAGTGAAAGTCAAGAAATTGTGGGGCCCTTAGTGTATGTGTATAACATCCAACCTATTAAAACGTATGCACCACAACATGGTGAAAGAAGAAAAAAAAAATGTGTAGTCAATCAGACCATCAGATGGGCCATGTTTGGTTGGATCCACCGTATGTTTAATCATCTGATAGTAATATCTGTGTGCACTGCTGGACGGGTTAGATGTAAGACATATACCATGTAGGCCCCAAAACTAGTGTGAAAAAGAAAGGAGGGTAGAAATGTATTTTCTCTTCTTAAGAAGCTTTTTGTTGGATATTGAGGGACTATTTGGTATTATATATATATATATATATATATATATATATATATATATATATATATATATATATATATATATATATATATATATATATATAATTGAGAATTGAATAATACTCTGGTAAAGCATGGTGGATTATGGGCGCAACTACCTCGACTGTGCCACGTGGAATACATAAATCTTAATCCATATTGTCCAAAATGGATCCCACTATGAATGGACGACAACAAAGAAATCTTGCTGGTTAGATGGTCATTGCCGTCCGATCTAAAACCTGGAAATGTGAACCGTTAAAATGGTAGGTGTGCCTTTTATTTAAGGGCTATATACCCCTATCCTTTTCTGGCCCCCTGCGCTCTAGTAACGGGGCCCATTGCAGGCCCTTATGATAGGTTTCCTCAGGGTCCTTTTCTCGTGAGAAAGCCCCAGTGTCCATGCTGATTGTATAGTTTTATTACAGTGAAAGGATGCTGATTGTATAGTTTTATTACAGTGAAGGGGGGGGGGGGGTTGGGGGGTGCTATATACCCCTACAATAGCTACCAACAATTTGACATTGTGGTACATTGTGGTGACTCATCCTCCTCACATGGTACTCATGTGCTGCTCTCTTGACCATCCAAATTGTCCCGCATGTTTTCAATAGGGCATATCTCTAAAATTCCTCTGGTCAAGAAATCTAATCCGTCTGATTAATGGCTATCAAATGGATGGTTAAAAGTTGGAAGTAAAATAGTGTGTGGTCCAAATTCCAGTGGTAAAATTAGATCGATCGCTACTATCAGTTGGATTATCAGAACTACTTCACAAGCAGTCACCAGTAAGGTTGATGAGTCCCCACCATTCCTAAAATGGTGATGAAATATCAAAGTCTAACCCTGTAACACCTAATTTACCTTGGCCAGTGATCAAAACAACCATGAGTAGGGGTGTACATGAACCGAGCTAGCTTGGTTAGCTCGCTCGACTCGACTCAAAAAAGCTCGATTCTACTTGGTTCGAAGCTGAGTTTGAGCCGAGTCGAGCTGATTTTTTGAGCTCGAAAATGAGTTTGAGCCGAGTTCAAGCTGGCCCTAGCTCGACTCAACTCGGATTGAATCTAGCTCGAATCAAACTCGGATCAAACCAGTTCGGTGACTTGATTACTTTGCTATTGATGTTGCTCACCAATAACTGAGTCACCGAAATGATTCGATTCGAGCTAGATTTGATCCGAGACAAGTCGAGCTAGGGCTAGCTCGAACTCATTTTCGAGCTTAAAAAAATCAGCTCAACTCGTCTCGAACTCAGCTTCAAACCGGGTCAAATCGAGCTTTTTCGAGTCGAGTCGAGCGAGTTAACCGACCTAGCTCGGTTCGTGTACACCCCTATTTTACGCCCGATAACTCATTCCGGATTGTGAGATGCGCCCGATTTAAGGTATGACGGTCCGGATCACTTCTGTCGTCGACCAGGCCTTTTCTGATCTATCTTGGATATGAAACTATTCCCGCTCTACATCACCTTATCTATGGTAACCAGGTTCGACTCTTGTTAGGTCCAGGTTCTTTTGTGTGTCGACCTTGTTCTTAAAGAGTTGGACCTAGATCCAATTCGATTCAGGCACTTATTGGCTCATTGGATCTAGGCTTTTGAGTTGGGTTTGAGATGGATATGATAATTTACATGGTTGGGCTCATCTGATGGATGGATTAGATGGCACACATGTGCCACTTTAATGCGTGCATGTAAATAGGCTCTTTTACATGTATATGGCTTAGGAAACCTCACTAGGAAACCTCACTCTGTCACTGGAATAATCAATATAAAGTTAACATATAATATTATTATTAAAACTAACTGAAACAGTCCAAATTTTAACCTGGTCTGAATTGATGGACATGACTCAGACCTGACTAGACTTAATTTTTAACTAGGCCTAAAAAAGCACAGACCCAAATCTAAAGCAATAATTTATCAAATAAAATAATCCAAATTGCTCTCACCATTTTTTGGATCATGAACTGAAAGTTATACTAATAGCATAATTGGATCTTTGCTGCACCCGTATGCGTACAAGTCAATATGCATGCCAGCATAGCGGGCCGGTGCAATATCTAAGTCATCCATTAGAAGGGTACCACTATGCAGATTCCCTATTCATCGAGTGGGCCATAATAAACGGAATCCAAGTTGTGAAAATCAGCTGAAGTTTTAGGTAGTCCACCTAATGCATGGCTTGGATATTTCACCTGTCTACCACAATGGCATTTGTGGTAGTGTGTTATAGCTAACACTTATATTCATGCGCTTTGCAAAGCTTTGATGATTTAACAAAGTGGGCCAAATGTTTACATTCCATGTTGAGTGTGTGCACTTTTCTCATTGTACGAAAACCAAAAACTCAGGTCGATGTTCATTTGGGTCGGCTGGATTCGATCCAACTCTCAATTAAGTATAAATTTAAAATAATTATAGATAGATATATAACATTGCCAAGTAATATGAAATACAAATGTTTTTATTAGATCACTCAATGGTGTGCGGGTTAAGTTGTGGGTTTGATTCCTCCCTCCTCAATTTACGTTTATTAATTTACACACTCTAATTCACTGGTTGACTCAGTTCTAGTAATTGAGTTAACTTGATGAGTCCTCTTTAGTTGAGGTGGAGCAGATCAAGGACCAAGTTTCCCAGCAACTTGGCTCAAAATCTCACTGAATTGAGTTTCAAGTGTAAGACTCCATTAGTCAGGCCACACATGATCATTGGTTTAAATTTGATCATTGGATTATTCAAATCAAGTGATTCAGCGGACCATATTGCAGTTATAATAATTGCAATTAGGTTTCGAGTGGGATGCTTGAACTGTGATCCCTAAACACAGTTATTAAGCCGAATATGAAAACTTATGGTATAGAGAACCTAGAGGAGAGAAGTGTGATGGATAAGCTTCTCTATTCTCTTTCCTATAAATAGATGTCTTAAACCCCTCATCCACATAAGAGAAAAAACCTTAGTTCCATTGAAGGTTCTTAATGGGTTTTTTTGACCCGTTGTCCTTTCGCAACTGGGATGCGCAAAGTCCTTTCGCAATTAGGATGCGCAAGTCCTTTCGCAACTAGGATGCGCAAGTCCTTTCGCAACTAGGATGCGGAAAGGAGTTTCCTAAAACTATAAAAAGGGGTCCCTAGGATTTTTCTACATATATTGTGTTGATGAGAAAAATACAAGAGGGCTATCTAAGGTGAGAGAGAGGGAGAAAGAGAGAGAGGAAGCTTATAGAAGGGAGGTTCTGCTCGGGGAGGTTTTTCTACTTTGCAATTTATATCTCGGCGCTTCTATGTCCTCATAATTGGTTAGATCTCTTCGTTTTCTCTATTTCTCTTATTGTTCATCCACTCTCGCGTGAGTGAAGAAGGTTGTAAACGTTCTACTTCATAGTGGATTGTTGATCTGGACGAGGTCCCGTGGTTTTTACCTCTTTGAGGGTTTTCCACATAAAAATCTCTTGTGTGGTGTGTGATTGATGCATTGATTATTTTCATTGCTTTATTATCCATAATTCTGGTTTGTTCTGGAGGGCTAGATCCTAAGGTTTTGTGCAAGGCCCCCAACAAAGTGGTATCAGAACTAAGTTCATTGAACGGGTAGGATCGGTTTGAATTATGGAAGGTGGCTCAAGGATGATCAGCCTCAATGGTTCTAACTAGACCATATGGAAGGCTAAGATGGAGGACTTGCTTTATTGCAAGGACCTATATTCTCCAATCTCGGGCATATCAGCAAAATCCAAGGATATGACTGATGATGATTGGAAGAAGTTGGACCGAAAGGCGGTTGGGTTTATTAGACAATGGTTGGATGATTCTGTGTTCCACCATGTGTCTACGGAAACCTCTGTCAAAAGCCTATGGATAAAATTACAAGGGCTGTATGAGAGGAAGACAGCCGGTAATAAGATATTTCTGATAAGGCGACTTGTAAATCTCAAATTCAAGGATGGTGGTTCTGTGGCCGAGCATATGAATGAGGTCAGTAATATAGTGAACCAACTCACCTCTATGAAGATGGTCCTGGATGATGAATTGCAGGCTTTACTATTGCTTAGTTCATTGCCTGACAGTTGGGAGACATTGGTGGTGTCTCTAAGTAACTTCGTGCCAGACGGAAAGATATCCATGAAACAGGTAACCAGTTGTCTCTTCAATGAGGAGACAAGGAGGAAGTCTCAGGGGTCTACTCAAGAAGGCTCTTGTGACGCAGAACGGGGAGAGGAAAGAACAGGAAGGGCGGGAAGGCCCGAGATAAATCAAGAGGCAAGTCGAGTAACAGAAAAGATATTGAATGCTGGAATTGTGGCAAGAAGGGCCACTACAAGCATGAATGTCGTGGTAAGAAAAATGACAATAAAGGAAAAGGGAATGAAGATGAATCTGATTCCACTGCAGTCGCTTCAGATGGCGACATGGTAGTTCTTCTTCCTACAGATCATGATGTATGTCTCACGGCTACGAGTCAGGGCATCGACTGGGTGATAGACTCGGGAGCTTCTTTTCATGCGACTCCACGCATGGACTTCTTCACAAGCTACAAGTCAGGTGACTATGGGACTGTGAAGATGGGAAATTCTGGCGTATCAAAAATCGTGGGAGTCGGTCATATTTGTATGAAGACCGATGTGGGCTGCACATTGGTTCTCAAGGAAGTGAGGCATATCCCAGACCTTCGCCTTAACTTGATGTCGACGGGAAGGCTGGATGATGATGGCTATGAAAGCCGGTTTGCTGGTGGGCAATGGAAGCTCATCAAGGGTTCGTTGATCGTGGGGAGAGGAAAGAAGTGTTGCACCCTGTACAAGGCAAGTGTCAGTATGTACAAGGGTGGGTTGAACGCAGCGGAAGATTCAGGTATTGACATATGGCACAGGCGTCTAGGCCACATAAGTGAAAAAGGGCTTCAGCTACTAGTGAGGAAGCAGCTCCTTCCAGACGTGACAGGTACACCTCTCAAAACCTGTCTTGATTGCTTATCAGGGAAACAGTATAGAGTTTCATTTATTAAAACTGTTTCTCATGTTAATAAAGTGCATGCATTATATTTGGTTTATTCTGATGTTTGTGGTCCTATGAGGAAAAAACCTTGGGTGGGGCATTGTATTTTGTTACTTTTATAGATAATGCATCTAGGAGGGTTTGGGTTTATGCTTTGAAATTCAAGGACGAGGTTTTTGGTGTGTTTAAGTTGTTTCATGCTATGGTCGAGAGAGAGACAGGTAGACCATTGAAGTGCATCCGCACTGACAATAGTGGTGAATACATTGGCGACTTTCACGACTATTGCAAGTCCTGGGTATACAGCATGAACATACGGTTCCAAAGACCCCCCAGCATAATGGTGTAGCTGAGCGAATGAATCGCACCATTGTTGAGAGAATCAGATGCATGTTATCCCATGTGAACTTGCCCAAGACGTTCTGGGGAGAAGTAATGCGCACAGCGGTGTATTTGATAAACAGGTCTCCATCAGCCCCGTTGAATGGAGAAGTACCTAAGAAGGTGTGGACTGGACAGGATCCATCGTACAGTCATCTCAGGGTGTTTGGATGCAGGGCATCCGTTCACGTACCAAAGGACGAGAGGTCCAAGCTCGATATGAAGATCAGGCAGTGTGTGTTCTTAGGGTACGGTGATGAAAAATTCGGTTACAGGTTATGGGATCCGACCGAGAAGAAGCTCGTCAGGAGCAGAAATGTGGTTTTCTTTGAAGATCAGTGTATCGAAGACATTGGTAAGCCAGAGAAGAACCAGCCTAGTTTAGGTAAGCTAGAGGACATGGATCCGATTACTCCTCCCGTGGTACCTGATGACGGGAGAATACAGCAAGGTGCAGAGGACGAGAGAGTTCCTTCAGAAGATGGACAAGGAGAGCAACCCCCACTTGATCCACCTGTTGAGCCACAGGTGAGGAGGTCATCTAGGGACAGACAGCCGTCCAAGAGGTACTCGCCGCATGAGTACATTATGCTAACCGATGGGGGAGAGCCAGAAGATTATTCTGAGGCCCTAGCCGACGAGCATAAGGGGGAGTGATTGAAAGCTATGCAAGAGGAGATGGAATTCTTGCATAAGAACCACACCTATGACATGGTGAAATTGCCTAAGGGCAAAAAAGCTCTGAGCAACAAGTGGGTGTTCAGAAAGAAGATTGAGCAGAAGAATTCACAGACGAGGTTCAAGGCCAGACTTGTGGTGAAAGGGTTTGGTCAGAGAAAAGGCATAGACTTCGAGGAGATATTCTCACAAGTGGTAAAGATGACATCCATATGAGTGTTGCTTGGGTTGGCGGCTAACATGGATCTGGAGATAGAGCAGTTAGATGTTAAAACTGCCTTTCTCCATGGTGACCTGGAAGAAGAGATCTACATGCACCAACCAGAGGGGTTCGAAGTCAAAGGCAAGGAGCATATGGTGTGTAGGCTGAGGAAGAGCTTGTATGGGCTGAAACAAGCTCCATGGCAATGGTACAAGAAGTTCGACTCGTTTATGTTGAAACATGGGTATGACAGAACGGAGTCGGACCACTGTGTGTTCACGCGCAAGTTCTCAGATGGTGATTTCTTAGTTCTGCTATTATACGTTGATGACATGCTCATCATGGAAAAAGACATCAAGAAGATCGACAGGCTGAAACAGGAGTTGGACAAGTCTTTGCGATGAAAGACTTGGGCCCGGCTAGACAGATCCTAGGAATGGAGATAACCCGTGATGTAAGCGAGCAGGAAGCTCTGGCTGTCACAAGAGCGGTATATTGAGAAAGTCCTAGAGCGGTTCAATATGAATGCAGCGAAGCCGGTCAGTACTCCACTAGATGGTCACTTCAGATTGAGAGACAGGCAGTGTCCCAAGACGAAGGCAGAAGTGGAAGAGATGCAGAAGATACCCTACGCATCAGCGGTAGGAAGTTTAATGTATGCTATGGTGTGTACACGCCCAGACATAGCATATGCGGTTGGTGTTGTCAGCCGGTATCTTGCCAATCCTGGCAAAGAGCATTGGGCAGCGGTGAAATGGATACTACGGTATCTAAGAGGCTCATCCAAGTTGAGCCTATGCTATGGTGACGGAAAACCTGTGGTAGAGGGCTACACAGATGCAAATATAGCAGGTGACATTGACTCCAGGAAGTCTACATCGGGGTTCATGTTCACATTTGCAGGGGGAGCAGTTTCTTGACAAAGCAAGTTACAGAAGGTCGTAGCATTGTCAACTACAGAAGCCGAGTACATTGCAGTCACAGAGGCATGTAAAGAGATGCTTTGGATGAAGAGGTTCCTACAGGAACTTAGCCTAAAGCAGGAGGAGCACGTGGTCTATTGCGATAGTCAGAGTGCTATACACTTGAACAAGAATCCAAATCAGCATTCCAAGTCGAAGCACATAGAGATTCGGTATCACTGGATCAGGGATACTTTGGAACAGAAGGTGTTACAGCTTGAGAAGGTCCACACGGACGATAATGGGTCAGATATGATGACCAAGGCCTTGCTTAAGGGCAAGTTTGAGGTTTGTAGAAATCTGGCTAGCTTAAAGAAGGTGAATCCCTCCTGGGTCAAAAAGGGGGAGATTTGATGATTTTTTTGACCCGTTGTCCTTTCGCAACTGGGATGCGCAAAGTCCTTTCGCAATTAGGATGCGCAAGTCCTTTCGCAACTAGAATGCGCAAGTCCTTTCGCAACTAGGATGCGGAAAGGAGTTTCCTAAAACTATAAAAAGGGGTCCCTATGATTTTTTTACATATATTGTGTTGATGAGAAAAATACAAGAGGGCTATCAAAGGTGAGAGAGAGGGAGAAAGAGAGAGAGGAAGCTTATAGAAGGGAGGTTCTGCTCGGGGAGGTTTTTCTACTTTGCAATTTATATCTCAGCGCTTCTATGTCCTCATAATCGGTTAGATATCTTTGTTTTCTCTATTTCTCTTATTGTTCATCCACTCCTGCGTGAGTGAAGAAGGTTGTAAACGTTCTACTTCATAGTGGATTGTTGATCTGGACGAGGTCCCGTGGTTTTTACCTCTTTGAGGGTTTTCCACGTAAAAATCTCTTGTGTGGTGTGTGATTGATGCATTGATTATTTTCATTGCTTTATTATCCATAATTCTGGTTTGTTCTGGAGGGCTAGATCCTAAGGTTTTGTGCATGGCCCCCAACAGTTCTCTTATAGGTGTGAGGTGCAGAAGATCGAACATTCCTCGGTGATAACGCTGCATCTCAAGAATGTCTTCTCAATTAGGTACGCCTTTAAAATTAAAGCATTGAATATCTATTATTGATGCATAGACAATCCATCGATTCCGCAATATATATATATATATATATATATATATATATATATATATATATATATATATATATATATATATATATATAGTTTGTATGATAGTTTCAAGTCAACCCAACAAGTATTAAAATTTAGATTGTTCTTAAATTGTAAATTAGTTCTGAATGTGTGGCCCACCTGATTTCAGGTGAGGTCATCTACAAAATAGGCCTTCCTGATAGATGGGTTCACAGTCCAAAATTGCACATGTTTGGCAAGCATGCAGTTATACACACTCGTGTGCATCAAGGTTAAAGTCCATGTATGATTAGTGGAACTCACACTCAGAAACAACCAACACCGGTTGCCTGTTATTTTGATACTCTGGCTTTGAATGACAATTGATACATAGGTATTCAAAAATTATACATGAGCTAGTCATGCAATAACACATTAAACTGATTACAAACATGGGACGCGCTTAGTAAAGTTCCAAAATCAGATTGGTAGAACAATCCTAACCTCTGATTCATGGACACTTGTCTGTTAAAATAAAACCTTTGATTTATTATTATTATTATTTTATTTTATTTTCATTTTTTTACCATCCAATAAATATCAACCAATAGGAAATAACTAATCAAAATATTGTTACTATTGTTATTTTTGATAAATGGACTGCAAGAGTTTTAGGTACAAGAACCTCTATTGGTAATCCACCTTATGAATGGTATAGATGGAGCAAGCTAGTCTTTTCCACAATCATGCCATTTGTGTGTAGGATATATTTTTACTGCAAGTGGTTTGGCTCATCAGGTTAGCTAATCAAGGACAGTAGATATTCTGTTATAATTAATATTCTTCTATTGCCCATCGATTTCGAGATGATCAGTAATCTTCACGGGCCCTAACGTTTGCATGGTTAGTCTTCCACAAGTAACATTTTAGTAGTTAAAATAGGCTTCTTGAATAGTCATAGTGCCCTCATTTCTAGTCTAAGAAGGTGCGGACTTTCCCTTTCGCTTTTTGGGTTTTTATGGAAACTGGTTCCGGTCTGATTGCATTTTGATGTAGAGCGGGTGGGTCGCGGACAGTTACATGGCAAAGATGGATCAGAAAAGGCCCGGTCGTGACAGAAGTGATCCAGACCATCGGACCTTAAATCGGGCATATCTTGCAATCCAGAATGAGTTATCTGACATAAAATATATGATTTTGGGGTAGAACAAGCTACTTTAGCCAACCAACCTCATTACGCCTGGTCGCGCAACCTGGATTTGCGAAATGCCCCTGAATCGACGGTCGTTTCCTTATTTTAATTTCATTTTTACTATAAATAGTAAGTTTTAGTTTGATTATAACTCTTCATCCGTTGGGCTTTAGGAGTTGCGCCCAATGTGAAAAGAGTTTAGAATAATTAGGAGAACGGTTTGGTGAAGCCAAATAGAACACTTACTATTTTTGGCCGAAAACCTCACGCACTAGTAGACATCACGACTATCTATAAATAGTAAGTTTACTATTTATAGTAAGTCGCAAATTCTAGGAGTTTTAGTTGTAGTTTGATTCTGATTTCTTTCCCATTGCTTAGTACCCCTATTTAAAGGGTTGTGAACTTCGTTTTTAGGCATTCGTTAATCAATTTCAAATTTATTTTTATTTCCTTCTTTCTTTCCTCGTGGATTCGAGAAGTCTCTGTGAGGAGTCCAGAGAAGTTCCGTGGATTCGGAATAGTTATCCTCTTGAGGAAGACGGTGCTCGACCTCGCGTCCCCTGTGTCACATTTTTATCATTTTTAGAGGTCTATAGTAAAATATAAGTTATATGAGGTGGAATGATATATATAGGGAATGGAAGAAGGCGAATCTCAGGTAGATCTCGAGAGATCCCAATAGCCAATCACTGTGTCTTCGTGATAGTGAAAGAACAGCAGTGATGAATGCAGACAAGCACAGCGGAGCTGAAAGGGATTTGAAGGAAAGCGAATGGCATACAGTCCGTAACAGACGATCCAAGGTAGGAGAATGGAGCCTTTTCGTAGGAAACCTGGCTTTTGACATAAAAGAGGAAGACCTAACAAAGAGGTTTAGACAGTTTGGGGAGATCTCTGATGTCTACATTCCAACCCTAGCACATTCGGGGAGAAAGAGGGGTCATGCTTTCATTAGATTTCGAAGAAAGGGGGAAGCTCAATCGGCAAAAGAAATGCTCAATGATCAATTTATGGGAAGACGTCGAATGCTTGTCAACGACGCCTCTCAGAGATCAACATCAAAAAACCCTTCTGTAATCAAACCGAAACCCAGAACTGTAGCGAATACCCAAACCCAGGAAGGTTGGACCGTTCATCCCATCAATAACACAAACCGGGGAGGTAGGAACCCCGTTCATAGAATTCCCAGATATTCCAATCCCATGTCCTATGCAGAAGCTCTCAACCCTCCCAACCCTCCTGCAAACTTCAATTCCATTGTTGTCCCCAAATGGATATCCGATCAGGGAAGGGCGAATCTGACCTATGCTCTAGTAGGAGAAGTGCAAGGATCTGATGACGTCTCCAACCGCGATTATATGAAGCTATACAATTATCTCCTTTTAAAAGCAATCAGATAGAGATTTTCAGAATTTCCGCATCTGCCTACATCTTCAGATTCAACTCCAGGGAAGAGGTCATTGCATTCTCAAGGGATCGATCCCTCCACCAAAAAATGGCGCTGAAAAATACTAGAATGTGGGGCCCAACCATGACGGTACCTGGCAGGGGATCATGGCTCGGGATTGAAGGCATACCCATCCACGCTTGGAGTGAGCACACCATCGGCCAGATTGCAGAACAGATGGGATCTGTTATAGAACTGGACAGGCGTTCGCTGGATGGCCCAAATCGTTGGTTTGAACGGGCCAAAATCATTCCTCACTAAGAAGGCCCTCCATTCAAGGTAACCAAGCTCCTGGTTGAAGGGAGAATTTCAAATTTCATCGTTTATCGAATGTTGCAAACAGCCGAAAGGTGAGAAAACAACCAGCGAAGCTCCAACTCCAACTCCCACTGCCAAGGAAGGTACCAGGGAATGGGTTGTGAGGACGTTTGCGTCCAACCAGAACGGTAAATCAGTAGAAGGTGGGAAGCAAATTTCAAACGTTGAAAGCAACAAGGATAGGCAACAGGGGAACGTGCAATCTATTCGACAAAATGACTCTCAAACAACACAGTCTGCTGATGAATTGCAAATCATTGGAATCTCTCCAAGCCAAGGTCGACAAACTACTTTCGAACCAGAAATCATTCCACTTCTCGACCACCAGACTCTTGATATGCTGCCCCAACCTGACCCCTCCTCTAGAACCGAGCTTATCAGAATCTGCAATGAAGCCTATCCAGATGCTCCCCTGATTACATACCCATTGGAAAACAAGCCTCCCCAACAGAGAAGTCCCACATCCACGGACAACAACTCCCAGGACAGAATTCATAGCATTGCCCAAACGAAACAGCTATATCCATCTACCCCATGGATCCAACCTACACATAAAGTCTTGGTGGCATGGGATAAATGGCTTTCAGGTGTGAACGATCTATTCAAGGAAAGCCCTGTGAGGCCACTAATGAACTCTCCTCCTACTCCAATGTGGTCCCCTGTAGAATGCTATGCAGTTAACCAAGATACATCCTCAGCAAGGTCCCAGAGTAAGGACCCAGTGTACCCTTACGGCAGCTCAGATATGAATGAAATTACGATCAATGAATCAGACAAAATTGGGAATAATTAAGTGGAAGGACAGAGCCATCTTGTGACAGAAAAAAAAGGGCAAAAAAGCAAATGAGGCGTTGAATTTGTGGGTGGACATTCAAGGCAAGTCCGGCACTAAGGAAGCATCCAACTTAGGATCGAACAATGGATCAGAAAATGAAGAAGCTGACAAGATAAAAAAGAAGAAAAGGAAAAATCTACCAAAACTAAGCTTCATTAATAGGAAAAGTTAGAGGCTGAAAAGCAAACAAAGAAGGGATGAGAATAGAGGCTAGTTTACTGATGACTAGCATTTTATCTTAGAATGCGAGGGGGGTAGGTAATGCTCAAACTACCCAGTTTTTAAAAAGGCTAATCAAGAAATATATAATTGCGAATCTCTTGTTGCAAGAATGTTGAGGGTCAAATACTGCATGTTAGACCCAGTTATTACCTTTTTTTTTAAAAAAAATTTAGATAGAAACGGGTATTAGAAAAACCTGATACAGACCCCAGTTATTACCTGCTTGTACGAACACGATACTATTTAATGCCCTATTTTAATCGTAATTGTGTTGCATGATGAATTTACGAGCGTGTATTGAAAAGAATGTTAAAAGCATGGATTTAACGCTCATAAATCACCAAGGCAAGGGACAGACTCTAGGGGACCGAGATCGAAGAATTTACATGCCAGAGATCCGAGAAAATTATGCCATTCATGTTAAACGGGCCTGAAAATCATCTAGAATTCAAGATTATATGGTTCCCACCATCCGTTCGGCTCAAAACTTTATATATGGCCTGAGAACCATACATTAACCGTATACGTAAAAGTTCAGCCATTGGATCCTTGTGAAAGTGGCCCAACAAATAGATCAGCCCCTAAAATCCTGATTTGGGGCCCACCCGATATATGTATATGCTTCAAGTTTGGTCTCAACCCTTACAATAAGGTGGAAAAATGGATGGACGGAGCGGATTTCTCAAGAACATCATGATGGACCCCACATATACATTGCATGTACGTAAGGTACACATGCACATGCTGTGCACCAAAAATAAAAAAGGGGTCAGCGCACGCTGACCCGTCTTCCTCTCTCACGCCAAGACCCAAACGTCTAGCGACGGACGTTTATTGACTGGGTTTCGATTGTGGGCCCCAACCATCACACATTTTGATGATCTGAGCTATCCATTGCATCTCTGGGGTATACTTGACCCTCGTATAGGTGTCTATTTTTTGGCCGATGCACGCGATCATGCAATTTCCACCGTCAAACGCAGGATGAACGACAACTTGAGTTGATTCAGTGGGCCATGCCAGAACCTACCAAAATCACCCCTTCCTAACTAGTTTTTCGCCAAGAATCCAATGAACGGGGTGGATTTCCCCGAAAACACCACTGTGGGGCCCACCGATCATGTCAGCACAGCCTCATGTGTAAGCCTATGCACGTCCCTGGAAAATCAGATTTTTAGGCGGTTGTGGCCCACCATATTTGATCAGATGCAAGATCTGAACCGTCCATCGTGTAGAGCATTCAAAAACGTCCCAAGGGACAGTGTTTCTTTGGAAAGTGAGCAAGGAAAGCGGTGTTGTTTTCACGTGTCTTCTTGGCTGTGTAAAGAAGTTATGCACCCTGGTGCGTAAAGATCTCTCCACCGACCTTCTCTACGCACTTCAACACTCCCATCCACTGTCTTCCCTACTGCTATAAAGAGAAGAGAGAAGAGAGAAGATGATATCAATCTTGAACATGAGAGAGAGAGCCAGGTGGTGGGCAGCCGTGGAGGCACCAAATCAAGAGTTTCCTTCTTCCTTTCCTATTTTCTTTGTTCATTTCTTTACTTTAGAGAGTCTTTTAGCCTCATCATGTCTCTGATCGGCTAAACTTCTTAGATAGGGCTAAGATCGGTGAAGCTTGTAGTGTGATGGATGGTTCTATGTCTTTGATTCATGTTTAAGGAACTATTTTGATTCTAGTTTAATTATAAGGAATGCCCTTAGTTTTTAATGGTTTGTAGTGACTTAAATTACAATAGATCTGCGATAACTTTGAGTATTTCTTTTTCATTATTTTGATTATAAAATTAGGAAGCTCTGTAGTTCACCATCGCCCCTTGGACATGGTTGGATGATGGAATCCTTCATAACATTCATACATCTTTCAGATTGGTTATGAATTGATTAAATTTTGTTGTTTGTTTTGTCTCATAAGCATGGTTTTGTGATGGAATCTTTTCTAATTATTATACCTTTCATCTCTTGAAAATTAGATCAAAGGGAGTTCAGATTTGATTTTTAGTGATATATCTACCAACTGGATGAAAATAGGACTCTAATTCTAGTTGTGTTCTTGAATCAGGCATAGATCTCCCTGATCTATACAAGTGGATCCTTGACACGCTAGTTTCCCACCTTTAAAATTCTAAAAGTTTTAGTTAAATAGTCATCATTATTCTCTAAAATTTTCTAATTTAGATTTCATCTTATTCTAGTTCTAGTTCTAGTTCTAGTTACTTTCAGATTACGTGCAAGGTTTGGTCCCTATGGATTCGACCTCAATCTTACCGAGATTATTACTACATCACAACCCTATACTTGGGATGTGAACAAGGAACCGATGATTAGGGAGTCAAGGAGAGCGGCGGTGGCTGCCAAGCTGGGTTTCACAAACCAGATTGCTGTCGAAGCAGTGGAAAATAAAATTTGGATCTTGGGTAAGAGTCACATTCAATTTCAGACCATCCGAGCTTCTAGACAATGCATTATAACTAAATTCAACTTCGAGAGTCTTCCACATCTAGTCACCATCACAACAGTCTATGCTAGTTGTTTCAGAGAGCAAAGAAAGACTCTTTGGGATGAGCTGAGAAGAATTTTCAAATCTATAAGAGGCCCATGGCTGGTTAGCGGAGACTTCAACACCACGATCTCCCCAGACGATCATTTTAGAGGCACTCTGCAGATGACAGGAGCTATGACAGACTTTCAGGATGTGATTAATGATACGAGCCTGATTGATGTGGGGTACTTAGGCTCTCCATTCACCTGGTGCAACAACAGAGTGGGTAGAAGTCGAAGATGGGCCAGATTGGATAGAATGTTCATCAATGCAGAATGGATGGAAAATCTCCCAAGCTTCAAGGTCGACCATCTTATAAGATCCCACTTTGATCACTTCCACTTTTGCTTACCTTTCAGAACAGGGCAACAAACTTCCCCCGACCCTTCAAATTCCAAAGAATGTAGATGGTTAATGAAGAATTCAGGAAAGTAATTGAAGTCAGTTGGAACAATGAAATTATAGCAACTCCAATGTACAAGTTCTATATCAAACTGAAGATCTTGAAGACTAATCTGAAAAGACGGAACAAGGAGGTCTTTGGAGATGTCTCTAGAAACGTGCAAGTGGCTGAGAATGAGGTAAACAAGGCTAAGCTAATTCTCTTCAATACACAATCAAAAGCTAACTCAATCAGGTTGAATCTAGCCCTGGCAAATCTGAAAAAAGCCTACCTTCAGGAGGAAACTTTCTTGAAACAAAAATCCAGGAATACATGATTAACAAAAGGAGACACGAACACTAGATTCTTTTGTAACTCAATTCTTAACAAGCATAAAAGAATGTCTATCACAAAAATGAAGAGGACATCAAGGAGACTACAAAGAAGATCGAAGAAAGTGGTGAAGATGCGGTTAGGTATTTCCAAGACCTCTTTTTCCTCGAAAGGCAGCAACTCTAATGGCCATATCCTCAACTGTATCCCGAATTTGGTGACTGATCAGTTGAATTTGGGTCTCATGAGACCCTTTACACTAGTAGAAGTTAAGGAAGCAGCTAATTAAATTCCAATTGATAGTGCTCCAGGGCCCAATGGTTTCGGAGGAGCATTCCACTCTTCATGCTGGGAAGTGATTGGTAAAGACCTTTTTGAGGCTGCTAAAGACTTCCTTCAAGGAGGTTTGATCCCCAGAGTGTTTCAATGTACCCAAATCTGCCTCATTTCGAAAAAGAAGAACCTAGAGTACATCACAGACTACAGGCCAATCAGCTTATGCAACTGTATTATGAAGGTTTTCTCCAAGATTTTGGCAACAAGCCTGGTCAACATTCTCCCCAAGTTGATCCAAAGAACAAGGTGCCTTTGTTAAGGAAAGATCGATAGTGGAAAACATATCCATTGCTAGAGAGATGGCCCACGAAATTGATCGGAAAGTCTTTGGGGGCAACTTTTATCAAACTAGACATGGAGAAGGCTTATGATCGTCTGGAATGGAACTTCATCGCTCAGGTGCTTCAGAAATTTGGTTTTAACTCCCATTGGATTGCTCAGCTACAGCGTTGTTGGAAAGATGTCTGGTTTTCAGTTCTCATTAATGGTAGAAGTTTTGGCTTTTTGGAAGCTAGCAGAGGTCTAAGACAGGGTGACTTGCTTTCTCCGTCCATCTTCATCTTAGTAACGGAAGTATTCAGCAGGGGCATTTTCAACCTATTCTCTTCTAGAAGCTGTCAGCCATACAATCTCCCTTAAAACTGCCTCAGAATTTCCCACCTATTTTTTGCTGATGATGTTATCCTCTTTCTTAATGGCAGGTTGTCTAACATGTGTATCCTCCTCAGATTAATCCGTGAATATAGAAGTGCTTCAGGTCAAAAGGTTAATGCATCTGAAACCTCCTTCATCACTCCAAAGAAAACGTCAAGAAGCAAAGCTCAAAGGCTGAGCAATCTTACAGGCTTCAGCCAAGCTTTCTTCCCTACTGTATATACCTAGGAGTTCCCCTCACCAAAGGTAAAATCAGAAGCCCACTTTTACAGTAGATTGTCCACATGATTACAAGCAAGATTGATGGCTGGAAAGTGAAGTTGCTCAACCCATCGGCGAAATTGGTTTTTATTAAACGCGTCCTATCGAGCATTCTCATTCATTTGTTGTCTGCCATCAACATTCTTAAATCTGTTAGTAGATCTTTGGAAAGAGCTTTTGCCAATTTCTTTTAGGGCAATTCTGACGAAGGTAACAAAAAAACATTAGGTCAAATGGTCCAAACTTTGCGTTCCACTCCAAGGAGGTATGGGAATCAGGAGCATTGATGAAGTTATGCAAGCCTTTGGAATCAAAATGGGGTGGAATCTGCTGAAGGGGACGTCTCTCTGGGCCAACTTCATCTCTGCTAAATACCTCGGGAAGCTCATCTCTAATCAAGGCAAGGTAGGCACGGTCACTTCCCCAAGCTGGAAGGAGCTCCTCAGAGCATTGCCATTCGCTTTACTTCATTCCAGATGGCTTATAGGAGCAGGTAATGTCAGTTTTTGGAACTACAACTGATCAGGTGGTGCAATTCTGGCAGGTGCAATTGTGAGACCAATTCCACACCACTTATTGAATGCCAATGTCTGTGATTTCAATCCTTCATTTGGAAGATGGAGATTATCAGACATTCAGGACCTTATTTCTCCAGCTGCTATGCAGACCATCTCAGCTACCGAGGTTGCTCTTTCAAACCGAAATGACAGGCCCATATGGGACTTATCATCTTCTGGTTCTTTTTCTCTGAAATCGTCTTGGAACAGCATCAGGCAGCATCATCCCAAGATTCCATGGACCAAGTGGATATGGAATCAATATCTCCCCCCAAAGCTAACAATCTTCACCTGGAAAACAGCCCACGTGGCTGTCCCAGTTGATACAGCGGTTCAGAAATGTGGAATCTATCTGGCATCGAGATGTGAATGCTACAGATCTTCTTTCACAGCCCATACGTTGTCAATGAACCCAACCTCTCCAATACTCTGCAGGGGACAGCTTTCCCGACCTCAATTCCAGTCCACACTATTGACGGCTCCCATGTTCATCAGCAAATCAGAGGCCAGCAGCTCTGTCCATACTCGCAGCAATCTCTTGGCAACGTGGAGACTTTGGACCATCTGTCCAACGAACGTGTTATTATTCCAACTGCTGGTTATGATGTGATCAACTTGAGCTTCAGATCTACCTCATTTTTGGGCTCATGTCTTAAAATGATCCCAAAAAAAAAATGAATGAACGTATACACACATCATGGCTGGGCTCATAGAGTTTGCCTCATTTTCTATGTCAAGGCCTACCAAAAGTATAAATGTCAACATCGTGATATGATAACTCTTGAAATTTATGTATGCGATTAATAAATGCTTAATGAGGTGAAATTATAAATAAATACAACATAACAAGCTGGCCTTAAAAGAATAGTCGAGATTGTTTAAAAAAACAAAAAATGGCAAGTCACCGAGTTGAGCCATTTGTTCGTTATGGCCCAAGGTTACTTATGGCTCTAAAGAGTGACTTCTATAGAAGAATCAAAACCATTCCTTCCATATCTTGGAAAACAAATGGCAATATCTTAATAATAATTAAAAACAAAAAAAAAATCAAAAAAATAAAATAAAATCCACTTATGGATTGGGTTGGATTGTCTAATGAATTTTATTTTTTTTCCAAAAGGTGGGAGCAACCACCTAACTCTGTTGAATGACAAAGTAAGCTGTACACTCCTTCAGATGGGGCCCGCAAAAAGAAATGGGCCTCATCTATCATATATCAATCTAGACAGCCTAAAACCTAGAAAAAAATAGGCAACCATTGCCAACACAACCCAAAGCCGCACAGGGCACTCATCGGGACCCTCTCGCAATGGATATCATCAAAACCTTTATAGACAAACAGAGCACTCTCGCAAGCAACAACAACAGGACCCTCTACAACTCCCAGCTCCTGCCACAACTAGAGTGTTGGGGGCCTTGCACAAAACCTTAGGATCTAGCCCTCCAGAACAAACTAGAATTATGGATAATAAAGCAATGAAAATAATCAATGCATCAATCACACACTACACGAGATTTTTATGTGGAAAACCCTCAAAGAGGTAAAAACCATGGGACCTCGTCCAGATCAACAATCCACTATGAAGTAGAACGTTACAAACTTCTTCACTCACGCAAGAGTAGATAAACAATAAGAGAAATAAAGAAAATAGAGAGATCTCACTGATTCGAGGACATAGAAGTGCTGAGATATAGATTGCACAATAAATAACCTCCACGAGCATAATCTTTCTTCTTTAAGCTTCTTCTCTCTCTCTTTCACCTTTAATAGCCCTAAACTCTTTAGCAAATCCCTTGTAAAGCTTTAGGAAACCCTCTTGTCGTACCTAAAAAGCCCTAGGTACCTCCTATTTAAAGTTTTAGGAAACTCATTTCCACATCCTAGTTGCGAAAGGACTTGCGACACGAAATCTGCGTAAAATCGCAAAACGAATTTGCGTAACTACGACTAGTCATGATGAACCTATGACCGGTCGAGAGCCACCCACGACCGGTCGAGCACCCCAGAGAAAAATAGCATAAAGTCGCTGGACTTTGAGTCATGCCACGGCTCGACTCTTACGACTGGTCGAGACTAGCCTTCGACTGGTCGAGCAGGGCTCACGACCGGTCGACGACGGGTCAAAAAATCCATCAAATCTTTCCCTTTTTAACCCAGGAGGGATCCACCTTCTTCAAGCCAGCCAAATTTCTACAAACCTCAAACTTGCCCTTGAGCAAAGCCTTGGTCATCATGTCTGACCCATTATCGTCTGTGTGGACCTTCTCAAGCTGTAACACCTTTTGTTCCAAAGTATCCCTGATCCAGTGATACCGAATTTCTATATGCTTCGACTTGGAATGCTGACTTGGATTCTTGCTCAAGTGTATAGCACTTTGACTAACGCAATAGACCACGTGCTCCTCCTACTTTAGGCTAAGTTCGTAGGAACCTCTTCATCCAAAGCATCTCTTTACATGCATCTGTGACTGCACTGTACTCGGCCTCTGTCGTCGACAACGCTACGACCTTCTGTAGCTTTCTCTGCCAGGAAACTACTCCCCCTGCAAACGTGAACATGAACCCCGAGGTAGACTTCTTAGAGTCTATGTCATCTGCCATATCTGCATCTGTGTAGCCCTTTAACATAGGTTTTTCATCACCATAGTATAGGCTCAATTTGTATGAGCCTCTTAGATACCGTAGTATCCACTTAACCGTTGCCCAATGTTCTTTGCCAGGATTGGCAAGATATCGGCTGACAACACCAACCGCATATGCTATGTCTGGGCGTGTACACACCATAGCATACATCAAACTTCTTACCGCTGATGCGTAGGGTATCTTCTGCATCTCTTCTACCTCTGCCTTCATCTTAGGATACTGCCTGTCGCCCAATCTGAAGTGACCATCTAGTGAAGTACAGACCGGCTTCGCTTCATTCATATTGAACCGCTCTAGGACTTTCTCAATATACCGCTCTTGTGACACCCAGAGCTTCCTACTGCTTCTATCACGGGTTATCTCCATTCCTAGGATCTGTTTAGCCAGGCCCAAGTCTTTCATCGTAAAAGACTTGCCCAACCTCTGTTTCAGCCTGTCGATCTTTTTGATGTCTTTTCCCATGATGAGCATGTCATCAACGTATAAGAGAAGAACTAAGAAATCATCATCTGAGAATTTACGCATGAATACACAGTGGTCTGACTCCGTTCTGTCATACCCATGCTATAATATGAATGAATCAAACTTCTTGTACCATTGCCGTGGAGCTTTATTTAACCTATACAAGTTCTTCCTCAGCCTACACACCATATGCTCTTTGCCCTTGACTTCGAACCCTTTTGGTTGGTGCATGTAGATCTCTTCTTCCAGGTCACCATGGAAAAAGGCAGTTTTAACATCTAACTGCTCTATCTCCAGATCCATGCTAGTCGCTAACCCAAGCAACACCCGTATGGATGTCATCTTTACCACCGGTGAGAATATCTCCTCGAAGTCTATGCCTTTCCTTTGACCAAACCACAAGTCTGGCCTTAAACCTTGTCTGTGAATTCTTTAGCTCATTCTTCTTTCTGAACACCCACTTGTTGCTTAAATATTTCTTGCTCTTAGGCAATTTCACCATATCATAGGTGTGGTTCTTATGCAAGGATTTTGTCTCCTCTTGCATTACTTTCAACCACTCCTCATTATGCTCGTTGGCTAGGGCCTCAGAATAATCTTCTGACTCTCCCCCATCAGTGGGCATAATGTACTCATGTGGCGAGTACCTCTTGGATGGTTGTTTGTCCCTAGATGACTTCCTCACCTGTGACTCAACAGGTGGATCAAGTGGGGGCTGCTCCCCTGGTCCATCTTCTGAAAGAACTCCCTCTTTCTCTGCACTTTGCTGTACTCCCTCATCATCAGGCACCACGGGAGGAGTAACTGGATCCATGTCCTCTAGCTCACTTGAACTAGGCTAGTTCTTCTCTGGCTTACCAATGTCTTCTATATATTGATCTTCAAAGAAAACCACATCTCTGCTCCTGACGAGCTTCCTCTCGGTCGGATCCCACAATCTGTAACCAAATTTTTCTTCACCATACCCTAGGAACACATACAGTCTGATCTTCATATCGAGCATGGACCTCTCGTACGTTGGTACGTGAACAGATGTCCTGCATCCAAACACCCTGAGATGATTGTACGATGGATCCTGTCCAATCCACACCTTCTCAGGTACTTCTCCATTCAACGGGACTGATGAAGTCCTGTTTATCAAATACACTGCCATGTGCATTACTTCTCCCCAGAACGTCTTGGGCAACTTTGAATGGGATAACATGCATCTGATTCTCTTTACAATGGTGCGATTCATTCGCTCAGCTACACCATTATGCTGCGGGGTCTTGGGAACCATTTGTTCATGCCGTATACCCAAGGACTTGTAGTACTCGTGAAAGTCGCTAATGTATTCACCACCATTATCAGTGTGGATGCACTTCAATGGTCTACCTGTCTCTCTCTCGACCATAGCATGAAATAATTTAAACATACCAAAGACCTCGTCCTTGGATTTCAAAGCATAAACCCAAACCCTCCTAGATACATCATCTATAAAAGTAATAAAATACAATGCCCCACCCAAGGTTTTTGTCCTCATAGGACCACAAACATCAGAATAAACCAAATCTAATGCATGCACTTTATTAACATGAGAAACAGATTTAATAAATGAAACTCTATGTTGTTTCCCTGATAAACAATCAAAACAGGTTTTGAGAGGTGTACCTATCACGTCTGGAATGAGTCGCTTCCTTGCTAGTAACTGAAGCCCTTTTTCACTCATGTGGCCTAGATGCCTGTACCACATGTCAATAGCTGAGTCTTCCACTGTGGTCAACCCACCCTTGCACATACTGACACTTGCCTTGTAAAGGGTGCAACACTTCTTTCCTCTAGCTGTGATCAACGAACCCTTGATGAGCTTCCAGCGCCCACCAGCAAACCAGCTTTCTTAGCCATCATCATCCAACATTCCCGTTGACATCAAGTTGAGGCGAAGGTCTAGGATATGCCTCACATCCCTGAGAACTAATGTGCAACCCACATCGGTCGTCACACGAATATCACTGACTCCCGCGATTTTTGATATGCCAGAATTTCCCATCTTCACAGTTCCATAGTCACCTGATTTGTAGCTTGTGAAGAAGTCCCTGCGTGGAGTCACATGAAAAGAAGCTCCCGAGTCTATCGCCCAGTCGGTGTCCTGACTCGTAGCCGCGAGACATACATTGTGATCTGCTGAAAGAATAACTACAATGTCGCCATCTGAAGCGACTACAGTGGAATCTGATTCATCTTCCTTCCCTTTTCCTTTCTTTTCGTTCTTCTTACCATGACATTCATGCTTGTAGTGGCCCTTCTTGCCATAATTCTAGCAATCAACATCTTTTCTGTTAGTCGACTTGCCTCTTGATTTTTCTCGGGCCTTCTCGCCCTTCCTGTTCTTTCCTCTCCCTCGTTCTTATGTTATAAGGGTCTCTTGCTGAGTAGACCCCTGAGACTTCCTCCTTGTCTCCTCATTGAAGAGACAACTGGTTACCTGTTCCATGGATATCTTTCCGTTTGGCATGGAGTTACTTAGAGACACCACCAATGTCTCCTAATTGTCAGGTAATGAACTAAGCAAAAGTAAAGCCTACAATTCATCATACAGGACCATCTTCATAGAGGAGAGTTGGTTCACTATATTACTGACCTCATTCATGTGCTCGGTCACAGAACCACCATCTTTGAACTTGAGATTCAAAAGTCACCTTATTAGAAAAATCTTATTATCAGTTGTCTTCCTCTCATACAGCCCTTGTAATTTCAGTCATAGGCTAGCGACTGAGGTTTCTGTAGACACATGGTGGAACACAGAATCATCCAACCATTGTCTAATAAACCCTATCGCCTTCCCGTCCATCTTCTTCCAATCATCATCAAACATATCCTTGGATTTTGCTGATATGCCTAAAATCGGAGAATATAGGTCCTTGCGATAAAGCAAGTCCTCCATCTTAGCCTTCCATATGGTCCAGTTAGAACCATTGAGGCTGATCATCCTTGATGAGCCACCTTCCATAATTCAAAACCGATCCTACCCATTCAATGAACTTAGCTTTGATACCACTTTGTTGGGGCCTTACATAAAACCTTAGGATCTAGCCCTCCAGAACAAACCATAATTATGGATAATAAAGCAATGAAAATAATCAATGCATCAATCACACACCACATAAGAGATTTTTACATGGAAAACCCTTAAAGAGGTAAAAACCATGGGACCTCATCCAGATCAACAATCCACTATGAAGTAGAACGTTATAAACTTCTTCACTCACGCATGAATGAATAAACAATGAGAGAAACAAAGAAAACTGAGAGATCTCACCGATTACAAGGACATAGAAGTGCTGAGATATAGATTGCATAGTAGATAACCTCCACGAGCATAATCTCCTTTCTATAACCTTCCTCTCTCTCTCACCTTTGATAGCCCTAAACCCTTTAGTAAATCCCTTGTAAAGCTTTAGGAAACCCTCTTTTTGTACCTAAAAAGCTCTAGGTATCTCCTATTTAAAGTTTTAGGAAACTCCTTTCCGCATCCCAGTTGCGAAATGACTTGCGACACGAAATCCGCGCAAAATCGCGGAATGAATCTGCGTAACTATGACTGATCGTGATGAACCTATGACCGGTCGAGAGCCACCCATGGCCGGTCGAGCACCTCCTACGACCGGTTGAGCACCCCAGAGAAAAATAGCCCAAAGTCGCTGGACTTTGAGTCGTGTCACGGCTCGACTCCTACAACTGGTCGAGACCAGCCTTCGACCGGTCGAGCAAGGCTCACGACCTGTCGATGACTAGTCAAAAAACCCATCATAGAGAAGGACAAAGGACAGTTGCAGTACTTGACTCAACACCAGATTCAACACTTGAACAGCAGCAACATTAGGCCTATTCAAGACAAAACTCAACTTTTTAGCAATAGCACAGCAACAGGATTGCCCTACCATCCCTACCCCTCCTACATACAGACACCCATCACCTACCTCCAAAACAACCTCGGAAGCCCAAGCCAATGAGGGTTCCACCAACAGCAAGTGATTGATCCCTTTAGCCTTAAATAACCTCCAGAACCTCGAATCCGATGCTTTCACAAGCTCTACATGTTTCTCTCTTGTAGGTGACTCTTCAACAACAACTTCCAAATCCACGACTGAATTCTGGATTGTCTAATGATTTAGAGGGGGTTACAAACTTATTTTTGGAACAAATGGACCGAAAGAAGCCTGAATGAAAGCAGACATAGTTCGTTAGATCCAGGCCCAATTCTATGTGGGGCATGACATAATTGGACCCCATATAGATAAAAAGAAATTGACATTTAAAGTACGAAACCTAAATAGGTCATAACTTTTTAACTTTTTATCCGAGTATTGATGCATGACTTATGAATTTTGATTGGAACAAGCCATCTGAGGCCAACATATGTGCATCATACCACTCTATTTCCCGAGAAAACAAGTCATTTATATTCAAAATTACAGTTTTATGAAAATCTTATTATTTTTAATAAGTTTTAGGTTAGATGTATCTCTTTCATCTTAGAGTTTTAATATGTGATGTCTTCTTAGGATTTGTTTCTTATCATGCTAAGAATTATTTGACAAATTTGAATTACAAGTTTTCATTTTTTATTTTTTATTTTTATAATTTTTTTTTTAGGGGAAAGACGGATATTTCATTACCCAAGACAAATATACAGGCCTTTAGGAGGGTCCGTACAAAAAGGAGCGGACCCCTCCTATCATATAGCTCAATATGCACAAAAAAAAACTGACCGAGACGAAAACAGAATGATCAAAGAAGCAATGAAATCCCTACCAAACAAGCCTAAAGTTGCCTATGCCAGCTTTATCCATGAGAAGAGACCCACGTACCAATCTCGGGAGGGCGGCGCACGAGTCATACAGTCTATTTGGGTATCCATCACTAGCCATCTTGGCCAATGCATCTGTAACTGAATTCCCTTCATGATAAGTGTGGCTGAACTTAAGGTCAAGGGATCGCCGCAGCAACTGAATTTCACCCAGCTTGTACCAAATGTTCCACGAGCTGGGGCTTGAGGGATCTTCAACCGCATTTGCAATGGTCATCGAGTCAGTTTCCACCATAATCTTGGACATCCCCAGTTTGAAGCAAATCGTGATGCCATCAAGCATAGCTTGGACCTCAGCTATAGTGTTAGTAGAATAGCCATAGATTCTATGAAAGGCAAAGATGAAGTTCCCATGTTGATCTCGGCAAACTCCCCCACCCCCACCCCCCCCCCCCCTCGCTTGGACCCGGATTTCCCCAAGAGGAGCCGTCAACGTTCAACTTCATCCAACCCCAAGGAGGCCCAAACCAATTGACTTTGATGAATTTTCTATCAGACAAAGGGCGAATATTATTAATGTTGAGGGCCTGAAGGGTGATGGTATCCAGCATGGAGTCCCTGTTCGGAGTAGAAATGTTCGAACCGATTTCATACAACCATCGATGAACCTTGAAAACAATCTGATTAACCGTCATCGCATTGCCCTCAAAACGAGCTTGATTCCTGCTAATCCAGATCTCCCAAATAATGAAGCTTGGGGCAAGACCTGTTAAGTACCTGATTCTAGTTTTCTTACTTGCTTTAGCAGACCAGTTTGCAATTCGCTGAGAAATAGTCTGATCAGGGGAGTCATCGACATCAAAAAACAGGCTGAAATGGCTCCAGATGTGAGATGCAATCAAACTCTGGCTAAACAGGTGGTCCTGATTTTCCACACTATCAGAGCTAGAAACTGAACGATCGTGCTGATCCCTGATCTGCCAACATTGAATCATGGTTGCCAGCTGATGACCAGGTTGCTGACTTCTGGTTCGCGTGAGGAGATGGGCGAATGGGCTGGAACGAGATTGGGGCTGACCACTTGACTGTATCCCTTGCTCTGAATGGGGTCTGGTTCATTGGAGCTTTGCCGGCTAGGAACAGAATGTGAATGCGAGTGCAAAGAATGGGCCAGCGCCCCTAGCGAGTTCTGGCGCGTCGACAACCGCCTACAGCATTCATAGCGCGAGGCCAAAGCGACGCCTCAGGTCTACACTGCCTGGTCTACTGGGACAGCTCCATGAATAACTTTCCAAGCAAGAATACTCATTTTCGGGGGGATGGATTTGTTCCAAATCCATTTGGTCCAATGGAGGGTGGGTTGATGATGCCTGATTCCGTTCTAGGCCGACTTGACAGAGAACTTACCTGACGAAGATAAGTCCCAAATGAGGCGGTCAGTCCTGTCGGTTGTTGCTATTGGAAGCACTGAAATTGTATGCATTGCTGTAGAGGAGATATGCAGTTGAATTTCTGTCAGATTCCTAGATATTGGATAAGTAAAGAAGTCCCTGACAGAGGCATCCTTAAGGTGATCTGGGATTGTCCTGATTGCTGCACCAGCAAGAAGGCCTTTGCCCGTCCAATTCTGGGACCATATGTTGATCTTCCCTTCCCCAACCAACTATCTTGATTGGTGAATCGCGAATTGCAAAGATCTGAATATCTCTTTCCAAGAGGAAGAATAGGCTGAACCATTTGTTCCTTTGACTGCAACCATCTTCTGAAAATATTTTGCAGAATAAAAATTCGCCCATAGAGAGTCTCCTTGAATGAGACGCCAACCCATCTTGATTCTAAATGCCTGTGTGGTGTCGCCAAACGTTTTGATACTGAGACCCCCTTCCTAGATAGGGGTGCATAAAGTCGACCATTTAATCCAATGCATCTTCTTACCTCTCTCCAAAGAGCCCCAGAAGAAATTTGCTAGTGCCCGTTCAATGGTTTTGGAGATGGATTTGGGAATGGCAATGGCCGAGAGCATGTGGATCAGTATATTGTTCAGAACATGTTTAATCAACACCAACTTGGCTACCTGGTTGAGCAGTCTGGCCTTCCAGCCATCAATTTTGCTGATAATCTTCTGGGTAAGGTGATGCAAATGAGGGGTTGGACGCCTTCCTTTTTATTTTTATAAATTTTACTATTTTAGGTCAATTTTAGTTTAGTCGAGTTAAAACTCTTAATTAGGGTTGGGTTTTATTATTTTAAGCATTCTAATTTTATTTTAGAAACATCAATAAAATATATCAAAATTTCCTTTATTTTTTATGGATTTAAGAGTTATTATTGTACCTTTTAAATTCAAGGTTCATATCAAATAATAGCGACAATATTCTTTCTCTATATGGTTTACACCTCTTTCTTGCATCATCTAACCAACGACATATTCACATTGTAGCTCATAAAATATATGTTGAACTCAATTGACAGCCTGGATTGATCAATTGAACCGTCCAAGTGTTGGAATGTAACTACCTTTAAAAAAACAAAAAGTGCCAGAATGCGAGTAAGGGCACTATAACTTATAGCGAGTAAGGGCACTACCTTCGGGATGTTGGTCCCAACGCTGTTTTTGTTTTCATTTTGTCGCCTGTTGTAGATTTCTGTTTTAGGATTTTAGCATATGATAGGTGGGGTCCAGATCCTTTTCGTAGGGGCCCACCCGAATGGTCGTACATCCCCTGTTTTCATTTAATCTTATACATTTTATATCATTTTATACCCAATCATGCTCAAAAGCAAGTTGGGAACTGATCCCACTTTGAGATAGTGCTGCAATCTGGCATTTGAGCGAAGAGGCAAGCGGCATATAAGGACGCTTTTCACGCATGGCTGGCTATTGTACCGTATAATTTTCTCTTTTCCCACGAGCATGCCATTTGTACAGGACATTCGTGTTATGTAAACTGTTAGCCCCTGTTAGTTTTAAAATTTTAAATAAATAAACAATATTCATTGGTATGGCCCACCTAAGCTTTAGAGATCTGGCGGCATTTTTTCAAAAAAAAAAAAAAAGGTACTTGATCATTTCTCGATAAATAAAATAAGTTCAAATTAACCATTGATATTTCGCTTGCTTGGCTCTTGTCGTCACTAGTGCTTCAACAACAGAATCTTATACATTTTATATCATTTTATACCCAATCATGCTCAAAAGCAAATTGGGAACTGATCCCACTTTGAGATAGTGCTACAATCTGGCATTTGAGCGTAGAGGCAAGCGGCATATAAGGATACTTTTCACTTTTGGCAGGCTATTGTACTGTATCATTTTCTCTTTTCCCACGAGCATGCCATTTGTACAGGACATTCGTGTTATGTAAACTGTTAGCCCCACCAGGTTGGCACAAAAATCAAGCCGGTCCGTTAATCAGGTGGGCCACACCTTTGTAATTAATGGACATTTGGTAAAAATACGTGTGGCCCATTTAGTAAGTGATCTTCATCATGGTGGGGCTGACCATTTGCATGATAGACCTGTACGGTATGTTATGGGGTCGTCGTAGCTTTGTAGGAAGCAGTTCCTGAGCTGAGTTTCCTGGTGACTCGGTTTGAAATATCACTGAGTGGAGCGACGTGTGGCTGGGTTTTTTTGGGTTAAATCAATCTGTTTTCAAATTACATCAGTTGTGTGAAATTATATTTAGTCCAATCATCCTTCATATGATCTCAATGGACGATAGAAATAGAGGGTTCTGTTGGGATTTTTGGCCTGCGGAATCACACAGATCTAGATCTAGGATGGTAATCCAATGGCACCAAGCACACACAAGAAAAGAGAACACACAGATTTAACGTGGAAAACCCTTGCGGGAAAAAACCACGGCACAAAGCGACAGATCACCACTATGAAAGCATCAATTACAAAAAGAAAAGACTTATCCGATTCGAACAACCTCGAATCTCACCCTTGCTACACCCTTTGATAACCCTAGAACTCTTTAGAATACCTTTAGGAAGTCTTGGAATAATATTAGAATAGCCCTAGGGACCTCAATTTATAGTTTTGGCAACTTCCCTTTCGTATCCCAGTTGCGAAAGGACTTGCGTCACAAAATCCGCGAAACTCATTTCACATCCCAGTTGCGAAAGGACTTGCGTTACAAAATCCGCAAAACTCCTTTCACATCCCAGTTACGAAAGGACTTGCAACATAAAATCCGCGAAACTCCTTTCGCATCCCAGTTGCGAAAGGACTTGATCTAGGAGATTCCGCAGGCCAAAAATCCCAACAGGTTCCACCATGGCTTTAACATGCTCTCAGTTTTACCATCGTTGGATGATCGCAGCCATTCAAATAAGGTAGTGAAAAATGGACTGTGAGAACGTTTAAATGCTCAGTGGTATGGCTCTAGATGTATGATGTAGAGCGGGTCATGGACACTTTCATGTCTAAGATGGACCAGAGAAGGCCCATTTAGAGGTGGAAGTGATGCGGATCATTAGAACCTTAAAACAGTCATATCTTGCAAACCGGAACGAGTTATTCTACGCACCATATATGATTTTGGGTAGGAAAAGCTACTTTAGTCACCCGACCCGGCTACAACTAGTTGTCCATGCCAAATTAGAGAGATTCCATTAGATCACCGGTGGAAAATCCTTTTTAATTTCGTTTTTACTGTTTATAATAAGTTTTAGTTTCATTACAAGTCTTCATCATTTGAGCTTTAGGAGTTGTTTTCTACACGAAAAGTGCTTAGAAAAATTTAGAGACTAACATGGTTAAGCCAAATATGACACTATTTTTGGCAAGTTTACTATTTATAGTAAGTCACAAATTTTAGGGATTTGAGTTGAGATTGATTCTGAAACTTCTTCCAAAGTTTGGTCTCACTATTTAAAGGGTTGTAAATTTGTTTTTATCCTCTATCAATTAAATTTTAAATTTTTAGAATTTATTTCTATTTTCTTATTTTTCCTCGTGAATTCGAGGCATATCTGTGAGGAGTCAAGAGAAGCTACGCGGATTCGGAGTAGTTATCCCCTGATGAAGATGGTGATCGATCTCATCATGTCCATCCCTGGATCATTATACAACCGTAGGTATAATTTTGGTTCATGCGCAAGGGTCTTAGCTCATCCAGTGCAACGTTCCTTATTTTTCATAGATGGGACCACTTGGGTCCCACGTTGGGATTGACACTGTATTAGGGTCTCGGCTCCGTAATGATATAAAAGGAGTAATGAAAGTATCGTTACCAGGAGGAATGTGCAGTGCCTCGAACAATGCACCAATCTGTGAAAGTGGAACCCATCTATTGGTGATCCATATCATTGAACTGATGGTCCTGCTATAAAATTGACTAAAAAAATCAAATTGATGGACCTGCCAGGGATTATAATAGATTATAATTGATTTTTAGATGTAAGAGATCTTTATGATTAGGCCATTAATAGGATGGCACTGGTGTCCAATGCAAGTGGCATGTCGGTGGCAAGACATGCCTGCATTGCAAGTTATGATGCCACTTGCTACAGATGATCAATTATCATGTACATTTCAATCCTTTTCCCTTACAGTACAAGCATTTATACCTCCAGGGATCTCTTCAAGTTCTCTCTCTCTCTTCACCTAAGTGAATGCTTTTGTCTTGGGTTCCTTCCTTTGGTTCTTCACAAGACAAGGAGGATGGTTCTTGAGACTTGATCTGGTCCACATGATCTCCTTCTTTGCCCCACAGCAGCAAGTAGAGTCCAATGATGACAATAACACCTCCTATTATGCTAAACAGATTCAATAAAATCGCTTAGGATAGGTGAGACAACAACTAATGGGCCGTTTAGTTGCAGCAAAAGCGATGTCCTTAACTGTTTGGTCAAGGACAAGCCTCTTGCCTATGGTTTATTTGCAACTTGATGGCAATAGATAAGCTGGCCTAACCCATTTTTTAGGTGGGTTTGGGGAAAGCTAAATGGGTAGCAGATTGGGCTCAGGCAAGACGTGACCCCTTTTAAGTAAATGGTTCTTAGGTTGAACCCTACCCGATCCAACCTGACCTGACCCAGTTATTATTGGGTTAGATGAGTTGACCCGACTCAATCCAAAACCTGACATAAAATAAGAAGAAAAGTGTAGATGATATATATATATATATATATATATATATATATATATATATATATATAGAGAGAGAGAGAGAGAGAGAGGCGCTCACCTGCGAACCAGTTCGTACGTAGTACGTACGAACTTTTTTGAGAACCCATCATACGTGATGAATCTCGTAAATCTGAACCGTTCATGTGAAGCAGCACCTAGTGAAACCCCCCAGGACCAAGTTTTACTTTTATCTAAAACTTTTATCCATACCGTCCATAGCAAAGAGAAATTCAAATCAAGGAAAGAAACTGTTTACATTTTTCACGGTCCACTAAAGTTTCGGATCAAAATAAAATTTCATACTATGGGGTTTCATGAGGTTCTGCTTCATGTGGACGGTTCAGATTTGCGAGATTCATCACGTATGATGGGTTCTCAAAAAAGTTCGTACGTACTACGTACGAACTGGTTTGCAGGTGAGCGTATATATATATATATATATATATATATATATATATATATATATATATATATATATATATATAATTTTTAATTTTTTTTTTTTTATGCATGCACATATCCACTGTCTAAGCTAATTGCGTTGATCACCTTAGCGTCATATTCCATTATTAAACTTGAGTTGGGTAATGGCGGATTATCTAAATGGGTCTGGTCAGA
The DNA here is from genome assembly GCA_030180095.1 of Magnolia changhungtana. Lineage (NCBI taxonomy): Eukaryota > Viridiplantae > Streptophyta > Magnoliopsida > Magnoliales > Magnoliaceae > Magnolia > Magnolia changhungtana. The sequence goes on from JASAUF010000676.1 coordinate 16,089,346, forward strand.
TTGGGTTGGGCTCGATGAATTTTTAAGTGAGTTGGGTTGGCTAAGAGGTAGTGGATCATGGGTTGGGTTTGGACAAGAATTATTGGCCCGTTTAGTAAATGGGTTGGGCTTGGGCTGACATTGACTCAGTCCAAACATGATCCACTGTCATTCCTATCTACAACTTCTAAGTTATTGATAAATAAAATAAGATTTAACAACTCCAAGATAGCATGACCAGGCCAAACAATACCTCGACAAGGTTAACCTATACATGTTTTCTAGGACTAGATTTCTGCTACTGCCAAAGGAGCTGCAAGTATATGTAAAAAAAAAAAAAAAAAAAAAAAAAAAAAAGGTGGGGGGGGGGGGGCGCTATTGCAGGACAATAATACTTATGTGCTATTGCATCACAAAATGTAGAGAAGATGGTATTTAAAATAAAAATAAAAAATAAATAAAAAAAAAAGAGAGGCTATGTAGGTAATGTGTCCAAATAATAATACGGGTGTATTCATCAGAATTGCAAATAGGAGGAGCCCATCTTTCTGATATCCACACCACTCATCTGTTGGGCATCACCATGAATGGGTGATGTTGGAAAAACACCCTTCATTGAATAATCTTATCCATCCAATAATTGGCCTAGAAATAAATGGGTGGCTTAAAAAACACAGCGAAAGGCACATATGCAAAGAGAAATGATACACCAATTAGATGGTTGGAAAGTCTGATGGAGGAGATTATTTGGTTAATGACATCCCTGCTGGACACCCAGAATGGGAATATCTTGATGCCGGAATTATTTGATAGTAAAACTGATAAAAAGCTTACCTTCCTGCGTGTAGTTTTTCACCAAGAACAAAGTATGCTAGTAATGCGACGAACATGGCTCCAAGAGGGTTGAACAAGGGTACAAACACAGGTCCTTTTTCTTTATTGCACCATAGTTGTATGTAGTATACTAAACCAGAGACTACCACTCCCTGCAAACACATTAACCTTGGAATTTAAAATTCACTTTGAATTAATTATCCATGTTTGAAGATTGTAGATTTTCTAAACCTCTGTAATCCCTGCTAAGTTCACTTTCTAAGTACTTCCTATGTGTGCCCGCCAAGTAGACATTATGTGGTTAAACATTTAGGTAGACAAATACGGACGCAGAGATGAACATGATGAGATCGAGCACCGTCTTCCTCAAAGATAACTACTCCGAATCCACGAAGCTTCTCTGGACTCTTCACGGAGATTTCTCAAATCCACCAGAAAAGAAATAGAAATAATTTTAAGATATATGAAAGAAACTTGTTGAATGATTGATAGATGAAATAAAAGAGTCTACAACCGTTTAAATAGGTATACTAAGACTAGAAAGAAGTTTAAGAAGTAAAGTATAACTAAAAGTCCCTAAAATTCGTAACTTACCATAAATAGTAAATTTACTTTTTATAGTAAGTGTCCTATGTGGCTTAACCACATTATTCTCCTAATTTTTATAAATACTTTTCATGTTGGACACAACTCCTAAAGCCCAACGGATGAAGAGTTATAATCAAACTAAAACGTACTAAAAATAGTAAAAACGAAAATAAACATGGAATTCGACCATCAATATAATGGAATCTCGCAAATTTGGCATCAGCATCCCAACATATCGGGTTGGTTGGCTAAAGTAGCTCATCCTACCCCAAAATCATATATGGTACGTCGAGTTACTCATTCCGATTTGCGAGAAATGCCCGTTTTAAGGTTCCGATGGTCTTGAGATGACTGCTGCCTTTGATCAGGCCTTCTTTGATCCATCTTGGATATGAAAGTGTCCGCGACCCGTTCTACATCAGTCCCCTCCACTTCAAACGAACTTGTCCTAGAGTTCTCGTGCTGTTTCGGTACATGATACTTGGTCTGGTGCGCCGTAATGATACCTGGATCAAAAGTTATGATCAATTTATAGTTGATCTTCTTTTGGTCCAACTATGCTAGGAATGTATTTGTGATATGTTCTACATCAGACATCTCCGATTGAAAAAAAAAAAAAAAAAAAACTTATCCTCCAGTTACTCAAGGGACTTGGTTCATGATTCTAAGATAACTTTGATACCGATGTTTATTAGTCATTTTCTTGTACTTGGCATATGGCTCTTGAGTTGATACAATACATGTACTTATACTCTCCTTGACTTGGCTAGTATGGATCGGTTCCTTCACTTTTCCCTTCAAGATCTCACATTCATTCTAATAATGTGGGCAATTAGGCAGACTTATCCCTATGACAAGATTAATGTAGTCTTGTATATCTCATATGAAAGGTAATTTATTAGGGAGTTCATCAAGCACAATCGTCTTAAACTCCTGCAACACTGATATCAAATCCTCTGGGATGTTCACAAGCTTCATATATTCTTTCTTTTGAACTAATGCATATATATATATCTCTCTTGTCCTTAGATTGTCTAACAAAAGCATGTTCAGCTGTGAGAGACTGTTCCTCAACTTTAGAAGTCTTGGGTTGGTTCTCTGTGCTCATAAAGACGAGGCCAATCTTTCTACCATATTTAGTAAATAAAAATACGTTATCCCAACCTTTATGCGTAGCAATAACATCAATATTATTTTACCATGGTTGACCAAGAAACATATGACAAACTGCCATATCGACTACATCACAAAGTACTTGATCATTATCATTTTTATCAATTGAAAATGAGACTGTGACGCAGGGGAGGACGTGAGGTCGAGCACCGTCTTCCTCAAGAGGATAACTATTCCGAATCCACGGAACTTCTCTGGACTCCTCACAGAGACTTCTCGAATCCACGAGAAAAGAGAGCAGAAAATAGAAATAAATTCTAAATAAATTTGAAATAGATTAATGAATAATTGATAATCCTCTAATGCGTCTCCTTACACCATTAATAAAGAAAAAAAATTAAAATTCGTAATTACCAAAAATAGCAAAATTCTAACTCTAATAAAAATCCTAATTCTAATAAAACTCTTCTAAGGCCTAGTTTCTAAAAATAAAAATTGTAAATAAACTTTCTCTAGAAGAGTCCTAGTATAACTAAAAGTTATTTCTAAAAGGAAAGAAAATCTAAAACTCTAAAAATATTAAAAAATTCAGAATTACTAAAAATAGTAAAATTTTCTTAAAAATTCATTTTTGAGCTGAAAGCGCGTTCTTTCTGACGAAACGGACAGATGCGACCCACTATGTGGGTCAGTTCACCTCGGATGGCCCGTTTCAGTAAAGATTGATAGGTTGTGCGCCCCATAACGATACCCAGATCAAAAGTTATGGGCAATTTACGATCCATCTTCTTTTGGCCCAACCATGCTAGGAACGTATCTATGAGACGTTCTACATCAGACTCCTCCACTTGAAAAAAACTCGTCCTCGAGTTATGCAAGAGACTTGACACATGAGTCTGAGATAACTTCCGACGTTGATGTTCATTAGCTCTTTTTATGTACTTGGCATTAAGCTCTTGAGTTGACACAATACATGTACTCATGCTTTCCTTGACTTGACTAATATCGATTAGTTCCTTCACATCTGCCTTCAAGTTCTCATATTTTTTCTGATAATGTGGGCAATTAAGCGGACTTTCCCCTGAGACGGGATCAACGTGATTTTGTATATCTCGTATGGGAGGTAATTTATTAGAGAGTTCATCGAGCACAACCCTCTTGAACTCCTGCGATACTGGTTCCAAATCCTCTAAGATATTCACAGGCTCCACATATTTTTTCTTTTCAACTAATGGATATATATTTTTCGTTTCCTCATATTGTTTAACAAAGGCCTGTTCAGTGATGAGATATTGTCCCTCCACTTTAGAAGTCTTGGGTTGGTTCTCCATTCCTATAGAGGTCACATGTTCGCCACTGATGAATCCTGTGGTCTGTTGCAACTCCGTTTTGATGAAGTTGTTTCTCGCGGACCAATAATAGGATTTTTCTGCATAACCTTTTACTGATCGACTATCTTGATAATAATTTTGGTTTTGTTGGAATAATACCTGATCGTAATCTCGATGGAGGAATCGCATGTACAATAACTTCTTCATCCGCGACCACATGCAGATTAGTGCCTTCATCTGTCTCATTCGCTCGACTTGAAGTTGTTCCCACCAATTTGAAGCTCTGCCCGTCAACTTGTAGGCCACGAGTTTAATTTTCTTTTCTTCTACGATGTTCATATAGTCGAAAAAACGTTCGACTTCAAGCAACCAATCGAGGAAGTCTTTGAAATAGAGTTGGCCATTAAAACTAGGAAGATCGACTTTCATTTTAAATTCTTGAATCATCCTTTGATTCATTGATAGCATCGCCCTACGATCAGTATAATTACGAATTCCAGCAATTGCTGGTGGTGGATCACCACCATGAACACGGAGTTGCCTTAGGTTTTCCGCCAAGAGATCCGCTATGCGGTCGATGGAAGCCTGCAGCCCTTGCATAACTTGTCGATTCTCTAGTTGCGCTACTTCGAAAGTTACTGCCGTTAAAGGTAAATTCCCTGGAGCACCGCCCATGGGATTGTTGCCCGACCCGTCGTTAGAAGCCATCGATCCGAGGAGAAACCTCGCTCTGATACCAAACTGACGCAGGGGAGGACGTGAGGTCGAGCACCGTCTTCCTCAAGAGGATAACTATTCCGAATCCACGGAACTACTCTGGACTCCTCACAGAGACTTCTCGAATCCACGAGAAAAGAGAGCAGAAAATAGAAATAAATTCTAAATAAATTTGAAATAGATTAATGAATAATTGATAATGCTCTAATGCGTCTCCTTACACCATTAATAAAGAAAACAAAATTAAAATTCGTAATTACCAAAAATAGCAAAATTCTAACTCTAATAAAAATCCTAATTCTAATAAAACTCTTCTAAGGCCTAGTTTCTAAAAATAAAAATTGTAAATAAACTTTCTCTAGAAGAGTCCTAATATAACTAAAAGTTATTTCTAAAAGGAAAGAAAATCTAAAACTCTAAAAATATTAAAAAATTCAGAATTACTAAAAATAGTAAAATTTTCCTAAAAATTCGTTTTTGAGCTGAAAACGCGTGCTTTCTGACGAAACGGACAGATGCGACCCACTATGTGGGTCAGTTCACCTCGGATGGCCCGTTTCAGTAAAGATTGATAGGTTGTGCACCCCATAACGATACCCGGATCAAAAGTTATGGGCAATTTACGATCCATCTTCTTTTGGCCCAACCATGCTAGGAACGTATTTGTGACACGTTCTACATCAGACTGCATTGTTCGGTTACCTCTGTTTTGTTAACCTTCTTAATCCATCCAATCATGTACGGAGATGAATGTTTTTCTGTTTTCAGTTGCAGCTTTTCCACAATTATTTTCGACACAAGATTCTCACTGCTCTTGACATCAATGATCACATTACAAACTTTTTGGCTTACAGTGCACCTCATTTGAAAGATGTTGTTTGCTGTAATTCTGTTTCTATTTCTATCTTTGGCATGTATAACGGCTTCCTCCCAATCAAAGTGGTGGCCTGTAATTTACCATCATCTGATGGTGCTTTGCAGAAATTGGAGTTGTGTCGTACAGCAACCACGGGCAGTTAAGCATCATTTTGAGCTCAGGGAGGTATTAGCGCATCCACAATACGGCTGAAGGTTGCTTGCGGCCCTTGCATGATCAATTGACTCTTCCGGTGGAAAGCTTTCATTCTTTTCGAAAGATAATGAATCATTGAATTACCGTCCGTACGATTTTTTTCATACCTTCATTGTTTGTCATCGGCCCGAGGAAAGTCTTCGCTCTGATACCAACTGTTGCAGAGATGAATGTGATGAGGTCGAGCACTGTCTTCCTCAAGGATAAGTACTCCAAATCCACAGAGCTTCTCTAGACTCCTCACAAAGATTTCTCGAATCCATGAGGAAAAGAAATAGAAATAATTTTAAGATATATAAAAGAAACTTGTTGAATGATTGATAGATGAAATAAACGAGTCTACAACCGTTTAAATAGGGATACCAAGACTAGGAAGAAGTTTAAGAATTAAACTATAACTAAAACTCCCTAAAATTCGTAACTTACCATAAATAGTAAATTTACTTTTTATAGTAAGTTTCTTATGTCTTAACCACGTTATTCTCCTAATTTTTATAAACACTTTTCATGTTGGACACAACTCCTAAAGCCCAACGGATGAAGAGTTATAATCAAAATCAAACTGAAACTAATTAAAAATAGTAAAAACGGAAATAAACATGGAATTCGACTGTCAATATGATGGAATCTCGCAAATTCGGCATGGGCAACCTGGCATAGCCGGGTTAGTTGGCTAAAGTAGCTCGTCCTACCCAAAAATCATATATGGCACATTGAGTAACTCATTCCTCCGGTTTGCGAGATATGCTTGTTTTAAGGTTCTGACAGTCTTAATGACTTTTGCCTCTAATTGGGCCTTCTCTGATCCATCTTGGACATAAAAGTGTCCGCAACCCACTCTACATCAATAGTTCTAAAACTAAATGGCTCGACTCAGGAACGCAACTAAGTCAATTCAACTTGCTATGCTCTTGGTTGGATGTCTTGTAAACTTGGTTTTTGTCATAGTTCTAAAACATGACTCGAAACTTTGCCACGTTAAGTCGACTCAGTTAGATTTCAAGCCGAGTTGTTGGGAAACTCAGTAAGGGCCTGCTGATGTAGAGCAGGTCGCAAGGACTTTCATGGCAAAAATGGACTAGATAAAGCCTAATTAGAGGCGGACATGATCCAAACTATCAGGACCTTAAAATAGTCGTATCTCGCAAATTGGGATGAGTTTTTCAATATATTATATATGATTTTTTGGTAGGAGAACCCAATTAAGCCAACCAACATGGCTGTGCTGGGTTGCCCAAGCCAAATTTGTAAGATTCCATTAGATGTAGGGTCAAAAGTCTCATTTATTTTTTTTTTTACTATAAATAATAAGTTTTTACTTCAAGTATAACTTTTGATCCTTTGATTTATATAAGTCATGCCCAACATAAAAATTTAAAAAAAATAAAATAAAATAAATTTTAAAAAGGCTTAGAAAAGTTATGAGAATAATGTGGTTGGGGGTAAATTAGACGCTTTCTATTTTCGGTGGAATACCATGAAATCTAATAGGAATAGAGGTCATCTATGAATAGCAAGTTTACTATTTATAATAAGTGACATTTTTAAGGTGTTTGAGTTGCAATCTAAGTCTAAAACTCCATCCTAAGCTTGAATTGCCTATATCTAAAAGTTGTAATTTTATTTTATTTTATCATCAATCAAGTTATTTCTAATTTATTAGATATTATTTATACTTTTATTCCTCGTGAATTCAAACAAGCCCTGTGAGAAGTCCAGGGAGCTCCATGGATTCGGAGTAGATATCCCCTGAGGAAGATGAGGATCGACCTCATCACGTCCCTCCCTGCATCACTTTGTCCGGCTAGACTCAAAGAGACTCATCCAATCAATATGCCCGCTGTTATAAATTTAACTATTTTAAATATTTATTAGCATTTCTAATATATTTTTAATTTACAATAATTAAATATTGAGTTGGGTTGGGTCCACTCTTCAAGCTAACTTAACCCGGTAGAACATCGAGTTAAGTTTTCAGGTTTTTGAACTAAGGTTCCTAGTGATTCACTGACTCGTTTAACTCGAAGCGACTCACAGTTAGTCGCAATATCATACTTTTGAAAAAAAATAATAATAATAATAAATAAAAAGGAGGTGAGAGAAGGAGATTTAAATTCAAGATTTCTTTTTAGTAAAGACTCTCAACGAGTGATACATTTATGACATGCATCGTTCTAGCAGTCCTCCTGAAACCCAACGAATTGGCACAGATCAATGCAGTTGTGTGGTCCACAGATTAGTGGATTGGGGACTGTAGTTTTTGCACATGACATCTACTCTGCGGTTCCACAATATGAAAGGCATGGATTTCACACCTGCAAGCAGGAGTCTCTTGTAAAGTGGATTCACGTGTACACATATTGGTGCACTTTTCACTTTTTTTTTAATAACATTTACTTACACAATATAGGATATTCCAGAGGTCGATGTTGAATCCAACGGTCCACGCCTTGGGTTTGTGTACCATGCATGCTGTGAAAACAGCTGATTGGGCCCCACCAACTAAGCTCATCCACGTTGTTAGTGAAAGCTGAGCCGGGTATTTCTTCAATGTGATTGCCTGCACTACCATGGACGACGTGCGTCACATTTTCTACCACTGTTAATGCTGGTTAAAGTTCAGAAATCTCTTAATCAGAAGATATAAAATGCAACCAATAATCATACATCTGGACCGTCCAAATGGTGGGACCATTGTTGATTAAGGTTGGAAACAGGCCCCGTTAGCCGTAGACGGAAATAGGGCAGGCCCAACACTGTCGCATTGGCCCCATTATGTCATGATAGGCCCGAATTTGTTAACCTGATTGATGACTGGATCGGACCATCAATCTCTTTTGCCAAAATGCTATTAAGGCGCAGTTTACTACCTGGAGCAGGATTGGGCGTGGCCAGGCCCAGATTGTATCCACACGGAGAGGTCTGGTCGGCCTACAGGCCAGCTGATTGACCCATTTCTTAGATGATTGAGCCACAGTTAAGAGGGTGTGGGTTGATTATGGTTAGACATAACTGGGCCAGTTAGGACACCCATGCCAGCCTGATCCAATTCCCAAAAAGGGTTTTTACACCTGCTATTTTCTGGACTCCAAAAAACCAATTTAATTGGTTTTTGTCTTGTCAGCTCCTTAGCTAGCTCTTATTTTGTTAAGCGGAAGATGAGATGGTTTTTGCAGAAGTGCATCTAAATGCACAGAACAGACTGAGGTTCGTCTCAAAATGTTGTTTTGGCATTAAATGCCGTTGTGAGGGTGCATCCAAATGAGCCCTTGGAAAGATCTAATCCCCAAACCTCATTTAGGTACAGATAATGAGCCTCAAAGTCGGCCGACACCTGCAGTTCACTGGTTCTGGGTCAGGCTTTGGTGTGGAATCCTTAAATTTTTGCCACAAGAGTTCTATAGATCTAAATCATGCACAGGCTTTCGGGAGGGTCCGAACAAAAAGAAAATGGACCACTCCTATCATGTCAGCTTACAAAGACAAAACACAAAAGGGAAATATAGGCAGCCCCTTTGTATTTACAAAGAACAAAGGCCTGGACCAAACAGTGAAGACGAGCAGAAATTACAAGCCGCACGAAGGAAACGAGTAAAACAGGGGAGTTAATCCTTCGATCTGAGAGCGCCTAAACTGACCCTATCCAAAAAGATTCTACCACGGACAATAGAAGGAAGGCACCAGGAATGGAGAGATGGAATCTTTAAATTGAGAGAGAGATGAAATCCTTAAATTGAGAGAGAGAGAGAGAGAGAGAGAGAGAGAGGATACCTGCATGATATACCATAGAGCACATGAGACACAGAATGCAACTGTAAGAATGGGTCCCTTGATCCAATTTTCATGGATGGTAGTACTTCCTTGGACGTGAATAAGAGCATCCCCAAAATTCCTCAAAACAGGTCCTTTATAGAGTGTCATGACCGTCACACCCGCCAGTGAAACCAGGGTCCCAACAATCTTTGCCATCCCACGAGTGCTCATATCCAGACGCTCCAATCTAAATCAATTTGCATACTAAAATTCGTCAAAACTAATTTGACCTTGTTGACACTAATGTATAAAATATATATATATATATATATATATATATATATATATATATATATATATATATATATATATATATAGAGAGAGAGAGAGAGAGAGAGAGAGAGAGAGGCATGCTCACCTATGCACCTATGCACGTGCGTACCTTTGCACATGTGTCATGGGTGTCAAATCCAAACGGTCCATAAGATGCGGAATCCCATGAAACCTCAGGAGGTGAGTTTTCACCCTAATCTAAGATTCTGGTGGGCCATAGCAAAGAGAAATTCAAATCAAGGGAAGAAACCGTTTGCATTTTTCATGGCCCACCGAAGTTTTGGTTCAAAGTAAAAATTGGTATCAGGGGGTTTCATGAGGTTCTTCTTAATGTGGACTATTCAGATTTTTTAGACTCATCAGATATGATGAGTTCTCAAAAAAGTTCATATGTAGTCCGTGTGACCTGTTCATATATATATATATATATATATATATATATATATATATATATATATATATATATATATATATATATATATATATATATATATATATATATATATATATATATATATACTATTGTATGAAAATAAATTCAATTCCTTCAGATCTTCAAGCTGGAAAGACCTGTAATGACAGGCCACCCTGTAAGGAAAAGATTCGAAATATCAAAGATTTGAAGTAATCTATTCTAACATTTCTTTTTCAATCTCTCGGCATCCTCCATCTGCGCAGAGCTCCATTAAATAAACAATTCATATCACTGAGACATGAACTACATCTAGTGTTGATTGATGTCTTAAATTTGTAAATCAACAGGTCTGTCGATGATAGCTTGATGTCATCAAGCAAACTTCGATGCCATCAAAGGCTGCTCGATGCTATTGAAAAAATTCAAAAATTTCACAATTGGTTGTTGCACACTTCTGGTGTCCTGCTCTATGCCATCGAAAGGGGTTCGATGCCATCGACGAGCCATCGATGATGTCGAAGTGCCATTTAGAAAATACGAAAAATACATGTTTAGTCGCTAGAATGTTTTGGTGTTTAGTTTAATGACTATATCGGATTCAACATCTGCATGTATGTGGCATGCACACTTGGGTCATATGAGCGAGTAAGGTATGAATGTACTTTCTAACCATTGTTTAATTCCATATTTTAAAAGTTTTGATTTTAAGTATATGCGAGCATTGTATATATGGTAAACATTCAAGTTTATCTTTTAAATCTAAAAAGCATATATGTAAGGGTGTTCTTGATTATATGCATTCTGATGTATAGGGGTCATTGCCTGTGGTTTCTGGTGGAGAGTCATCATGATTCGTCACGTTCATTGATGATTATTCCAGGAAGGTATGGATTTATTTTATGAAAAATAAATCCGATATTTGATTGTGAAGCTTACTCTCATGTACCGTTAGTTGAGAGAGATAAGGTAGACCAAAGAGCCAAAAAATATATCTTTGTTGGCTATGGTGGTGGTGTGAAAGGGTACAGGTTGTATGACCGGGTCACATAGAAAATCATCATTAGTCGTGACGTCAAATTCGATGAAGGATCCTTGTTTCGTAAGGATAAGCATGAGGAGCTAGAAAAGTTGGTGGTGGACATTTAGTTAGACAGAGATACAAACAGAGGTACCAGAACAAGTGGAGCATCTACTTGTGAGAAAGAATCTGCCGTGAGATTGCAAGTTACTGGCAAGATACAAGGATAACTCAAATATCGCATATGCCCTCATTACAAATATTGGGAGTCCGTCTACTCTTCAAGATAATCTTGATGAGTCTGATGTTGAAAAATGGAAAGCAGTGATAGACAATGAGATGGACTTCTTATATAAGAACGAGAAGTGGAAGCTGGTGAAGCTTTTTGTTGGTCCTAAAGCGATCAGGTGCAAGTGGATCTCAAAGAAAAAACATCATAAGTACAAAACAAGGTTGGTAGCGAAGGGATATACTCAGGAAGGAGTCGACTTCACTGAGATATTCGCACATATAGTGAAGTAAGTATCTATCAGATTCGTATTAACGCTGTTTGCCCAATACAATCTCGAGTTGGAGAAAATAGATGCGAAGACTACTTTCCTTCATGGGGAATTAAAAGAGCAAATTTACATAAAGTAATAAGAAGACTTTAAAATAAAATGGGCAGAGAATAAGGTTTGCAGGTTGAAGATGTCATTGTATGACCTGAAATAGTCACCTAAGCATAGTACAAAAAGTTTGATTCTTTCATGGTGAGTTAGAAGTATACTAGGAGTGAATATGATCATTGTGTCTATTACGAGACACTGCGTGATTGTGAATTCATCATTCTGGTATTGTATGTTGATGACAAGCTTATTACCAATCACGGCATGTTTGAGATCGACTTACTAAAAACTCATCTATCAGGGACATTCGAGATAAAAGATCCGGAGGCTGCAAAGAGGGTTCTTGTCACTGATATACACAGAGACAAGAAAAGGAGCAAGATTTGGTTATCTTAAAAGGAATATCTTGAGAAAGGTATTGCTGAAGTATTGGACGGCGGGGCAAAGTTGGTTAGTGTTCTTCACGCGACTCATTTTAAACTTTCTTCTGAATAGTGTCCTAAAACCAATGAAGAAAAGAAGAAGATGTCTCATGTGCCTTATTCGAGTGTGTTGGCAACTTGATGTATGTCATGGGATGTACTAGACTAAACATTTCACATGCGATTGGTGTTGTTAGTAGATATATGTCTAACCCCAGAAAGCAACACTAGGAGGCAGTGAAATGGCTAATTTGATACATTCGTGGTACATAGGACTACGTCTTATCTTTTGAGAAAGCAAGGGCCAAGTTAGTAGGGTATGTGGATTCTGTTTACGTGAGCAGTATGGACAGTAGAAGGTTAACTTCCAGCTACTCATTTTGTGCTAGCGGTTGGAGCAATCAGTTAGATGTTGAAGCTTCAAAATGTGGTGGCACTTTTCACGACCAAAATTGAGTATGTGGCAGTGACGGAGGTATTCAATGAAGGTGTTTGGTTAAGAGGGATGATAAATCAGTTGGAGCTTCAACAGGAGGCCGTACCGCTTAATTATGACAATGAAAGTACGATCGATTTTGCTAAAAATTTTATTTATAACTTACATACTAAATACATTGATATTTGTCATCATTTTATCCAATGGGTGCTCGAGGAAGGAAGTATGACTCTAAAAAAGATTCACACGAGCGTGAATCCGACGGACGTGCTCACTACGGTAGTTCCCTCATATAAGTTTAAGTTTTAAACTACTTCTCTGGGCTTGGTGAAGGCAAAAATGGAAGACGGAGTGTGCATGAGAAGCAATGGTGGAGCTATGATGCAAGGTAAAATTAGATATTGGCGATTGAAGACATGGTAGAGATTATTGATTAATGTCTTAAATTTGTAAATCAACAGGTCTGTCAATGACAGCTTGATGCTATCGAGTAGACTTTAATGCCATCGAAGGTTATTTGATGCCGTTCAAAAAATCTAAAAATTTTGCAATTGTTTGATGGACACTTTAGATGTCCTGCTCGATGCCATTGAAAGGGGTTTGATGTCATCGATGACATCAAAATCTCATCGAAGTGCCATCGAGAAAATTCTGAAAATACATGTTTAGTCGTTAGAACGTTTTGGTATTTAGCTCGATGACATAAAAAAGGTTCAATGTCATTAAAGTGACATCAAACGATCACATAGAGTTACGCATAGTTGCATAAGTGTGGGATTTGTTTCCTATTTCGATTGTGATTCTCTTAGAGGTTTTATATATGGGTGTAATGGGGAATATGGGATATCTCAAGGCTTTCTAATTCATTCCATAAGGATTTCAATGGCTTGTAAGGGAGATTCGAGGCTTGTTCAAATCAGGTCATCTCTATTTCTTATAATTTTTTACTTTTATCATGTGTTATTGTCGTTTTGTGCCATGGTTTTTTCCCATGAAAGTTTTTCCACATTAAATTCGGAGTGTTTGTGATTGGACTTGGTTGTGCGATTGGAATACTTTGCTTGACTCATCTCTATGTGCTTCCGCGGTCCCCCAACAACTAGTGTCCTTAAACTACATGTGTAGTGAACAAAAGTTGGGGCCTCACATGATGGAACGATCCATATTGAAGTTGGGGCCCCACATAATGAATGGTCTACATCAAGGTGGGCCCACATAATGGAAATATAGGGCCTCACATGATGGATGCCTCATATAAAACTGTGGCTCCTTGTGATGGACACTCCACATCAAGTGGGCCCCACCATAATGAATGGTCCATATCCAAGGTCTTATAGGATGGATGACACACATCCAAAGTGGCCCAACATGATGGATGATTCAGGTATAAGGTCTACCATACATGATGGATGGTGGACATCAAAAGTGGGCCCTACATGATGGACAACCCACTTTGAATGTGGTGCCCTCATGATGGACACATCAAATGTGAACTCCACGTGATAAGTGAACATTGAAGGGCCTCACATAAATGCTCAATTAGCATTGATGGTGGGCCCCACATGATGGATGACCCACTTTAAAGGTTTGGCCCACATGATGGATGGTCCACTTCAAAGGTGGGCTTGATAACTATTAAATATTGCATATTTATCCTCAAATTTGCATCATTTTCCCTTGCATATAAATAGTAAATTGGTCTCATTAGATGTTTTTTCAATATCCAGATGAATGTTGGAAATTCAAGAGATTTTGGTCTATTCATAGAGATTTAGAACCCCAAAAGAGAAGAAGATCAAGATTTGAACAATTGAAAAACCCACGTAGAGAAGATCAATATGCGAAGAAGAGAGTTGAAACATGGTGGATCTGGCCAGCTTGGTGCCAAGGGCATGGGTTGTTGTAGGGATTTTAATACGATCACAGATTAGTCTGAGAGAATTGGTGGAAATAACCTAGCAATTCAAATCTCCAATGACTTTGTGGAATCTATAAATCGAGCTGGTGTGATAGATGCAGGATTCAGTAGGAACACATTTACCTGGTGTAATAACCAAGCAGTGAGGAATTGTAAATGGGCCAGACTAGACATGGCCCTCTGTTCTGTAGATTAGCTCCAGATGTTCCCTTGATTTCAGGTGCAACATTTACCCCGAGTGAACTTAGACCACTTGCCTCTCCTCTTATCATTCCCTCCCCCCCCCCCCCCCACTCTTGCTTCCAAAGGATGTGGACTCTGCATGTGGGATTCCGAGAGTTAGTATCAACCCCCTGGAAGTTAGATCAGAATACCAACCCTATGATATCACTTCTCTGCAAATTGAAGAATACAAAAGCTTCCTTGAAAAGCTGGAATAAAGAGGTTTTTGGTAACATCTTCAACTTGATTAAGAGCTCAGAAGCCTTTATGAATCAGAAAGAAGAACAATCAAGGCACAACCCAAACAGCCAGAATTTGGAAAGACTTAAGGTGGTGAAAGACGAGTTGGTGCGACTCGAGAGACCGAAGGAAGTTTTCTAGAAGTAAAAATCCCACAACATGTAGCTTAAGGAAGGAGATAGAAACACAAAATTCTTCCACTCAGTAGCAAATGAGCGAATCAGGAAGGCCTTCATTAAAGAAATTGTATTGCAAAATGGAAGGCACTCAAATGACCAAGCAGAGATGAAAGAAGAGGCAGTGCTTTCCTTTGCGAATCCATACAAAGTGGAAGCCACAGACCCCATTGGAGACTTCCTCCTGCCGATCCCTACGATTGTATCCTCGAAGGATAATACATTTCTCCTATCAAATCCTTCATTAGAGGAAATCAAACATGCAGTTTAGATCTGCCAGTCGACGAGGCGCCAAGTCCAGATGGCTTCTCGGGAGCTTTTTTTACTTCTTGTTGAGATACGATGGGTACAGACCTTCTACCTGCGGTTAGGTATCTCTTCTAAGGAGGAAAGATCCCCCATGCTTTCTTTGCCACCCTTCTTTGTCTAATTCCGGAAAACTCTTCTCCAAAAAAAAAATCATATTTTCACCCCATTAGCTTATGTTATTGCATGTACAAAGTGTTCTTTAAGGTGATTGCAACAAGGCTCAACTCACTCCTATCAAATTTGATCTCTAAGGAGCAAATGGCTTTGTCCAAGGAAGGTCAATTGTGAAAAGCATCATGCTAGCTCAAGAGCTTCCCCGGGATATCAACGAGAAGGTGTGAGGAAGCAACATCATCATGAAAATACATATGGAAAAAGTGTATGACAAGATGGACTGGAAGTTCCTCAAAGCGGTGATCCTTTAGTTCGGTTTTAGTCGGCTAAGGTATTCAATCCCTTGTGAAAAGAAGTCTCTGCACGCCTTTCAAGACTACCAAAGGGAGCCAGATCATCTTCCTTCTCTTGCTTGCCGACGGCACCATCATCTTCACCAATGGTAGTAGAAGCTCCCTTTTCGTTTCGTTGAACTTCCTCAACAAATTTCTGTTGGTTTCAGGCCTGAAGATCAACAAAGGCAAAAGTAGCTTATTGCTTCCCTCTAAGATGGCAGAAGGTCAAATCAGAGTAGTGGAGAGGTTGTCAAGGATTGCGAGAGCATCAACCCCCTTCCTTTACCTCGGGATCCCCTAGATAAGAGGTAGATTCAGGTAAGCCTCCTTTCAGCCTATGATAGACAAAATTATGCATCGTATCTCAGGATGGAAAGGCCACTACCTTAACTAGGTAGGTAGAGGTACTCTCATTCAACACGTTTTGTGTCGCATCCCAATCCATACACTAGCAGCTGCAAAGGTGCCAAAAAGGGATGCTCACCACTTTGGAGAAGGGATTTGCAAATTTCCTCTGGGGGTGGACAGAGGGTAAGAAGAACCTCCATCGGGTCAGCTGAAAGGATATCAGTTCCTAAGGTAGAGGGCAGACTGGGAACAAGGCACTGAGGGAAGTTGTGAAAGAAATGAGGTTGAAGAAGGCCTGGACGATCCTATTCAGGTACAAGAGTAGCCTGTGGAGCAACTTCATGCGATCTAAGTACGGAATTGAAGACCATACCCCAGGTAATCTTCCCCATCGCTCGTCGGATTATCCATGCTAAAAAAAAGTGAGGAAACTGTTTCAATTTGTAGAGGACAATTCTCGCCTGCTGCTAGAGGAAGGTTGCACCAATTTTTAGACCTCCAACTAGACAGATCTTGGCCACCTTCTTAACTGGAACTCAGGGCATATTCCACTAGACCTGCCCTAACTGAAGGTGAAGGACGTCCTTAACCCCAACGGCATCCTATTGAACGCCCCAATGCCCCCCTCCCTTCAGGGGCGGCTCAACATTTTTAGGAGCCTTAGGCAAGTCATAAAAATGAGGCCTTTTAGTTTAAAAAATTAAAAAAAAATTAATAAATTTAAAATTAAACCATAAATTTGCTTCTTGTTTTTTTAGATGCAAAATTACTAATTAAACTTTTGAAAAATGGAGTTAGAATTTAATTTAGAAAAATGACGCTAGAATTTAATTTTTTGAGAACTTTATTCGCAATAAAGTAGGTAGTTGTGGTCCTAGGTTTTAGGAGAAGAATTTATTGGGAGTGATGCTATTATTTTGAAAAGAGACGATAGAGTTAGACTGTTATTATTGATAGTGCTAGTTTCTAGGATTTGTTTTTTATTTTCAATTTCAAATTTGTAAAGTAATTTTTAGATGTTCATATTTTGTAGGCTTTTCGATAAGTTTTATTTCAAAAAATTTAAGCCTTTTTTTCTTCTTCTTAATTTTAATTTTGCTATAATATACGACCTTCATAATTAAGAAAATTTAATTTTTCTATAATATATGGCCTTCATAATTAGGGGCCTTAGGCGATTGCCTCACCTACCTACCCCTTAGAGCCGCCCCTGCCTCCCTTTCCTCCTTTGTCCTTCAACATGTCCTCTTGGAGGGGATTACTACTCAGCAAGGAGAAGACCACGTCATCTGGACTAGGGAACATTTAGGGAGATTCTCGATAAAATCAGCATGTTGGTTAGTTCAACCGACTGGCCCTAGACGCTCTATGGCCAGTGAGTATGGCAAGTCATGATGCCACCCAAGATTGCTTTGTTTGCATGGAAAGTCCTCAATAAAGCTGTCTCAATGGAAATCAGCATGAAGAGGAAAGACATGATCCTCACCTCATGCTATGTCTATTATGGATTAGATAATAGTCATTAGGAGGAGTCCCTGGACCACCTCTTTGCGGGAGGCACGCTGGTTAGAAGTTTGTGGATCCACTTCTCATCTCTCCTCTCTGTTTCCTTCTTGGAAGCCAAACAGTGGCGGGGCAAGCGACTCAATGGTGGTCCACGGCCAGCGAAAAGTCCAGTATCAGGATCCTTTGAGGGCTAGCCCCAGCCTTCATTTTCTAGAAAATTTGGAGGACAAGGAATGAGAATTGCTACGAAGAGTCCCAGGTTAAGACAATTCTCAAGATTCCTAAATGGTTATCTCTTATTGCAAGCTTTTTTCTGCTCCCGCCAACCAGGGATCAGAGTAACCTGAGGTGGTCCAGGACTTAGGCCTATCTCCAATTTAAGGAAGCAGATCATCCCTCTCTATAGTTAAATGGAGAAGGCCAAAGGAGGGTTGGATGAAACTAAATGTAGATGGGTCTTTCCGGGGAAACTCGGGTCCATCGGGAAGTGGGGGAGTTTGTAGAGATGAGAAAGGCGAGCCCCTTTTTTCTTTCACCAGAGGCTATGGTGTCGAATCCAACTTTCAAGCTGAAGTCGAAGCCAAAGTAGCGGTGGACGAGCTCAACCTATTCTTGGAAAAAGGTTTTAATAGGTGGAAGTGGAATGCAACTCGCTTGCAGTGGTGGCCTTATTTTCAAATGAATGGCGAGTCCTATGGAACATCTATTACTAGAGGAAACAGTTTGATTATATTCGGGTTACCATTTGTGCCTCAATTGAGCACATTCTGAGAGGCAAATAGGGTGGCAGACGGTCTAGCTCGTGTGGGCAACGCCAATCAATTGGATAAGGACTTCACAGTAGTTTCTGACCTTCTGCTCCTTTCTTGAGGGGAGCTTGTCCTAGACCGAACGGGGCTAGGAATGGTTAGGGAAAGTTAACAAGAATGTTTCAGCCTTGAGGTTATCATTACAATAGGTTGGCCCCGTTTGCTGTGATGGGCCAGCAGGAATTGTATTTCTCTTTGCAGTTTCCTCAAAGTTGGAATAAACTTATTGGTGTTTTTTTTTTTTTAATTAGAGAAGATCAAGAAAATCAACTACTTCGAATGGAAGAGACTGCTGATAAAGTGCCTTATAGTAAAGTGAAGACAAAAAATTTGATCAATCGACAGGATGATTCGATCAATTGACGATCATTGATTGAAAGTCAATCGATCGAGAAGCTTCCAGAAAATCTGATTTATTCGCTGGACATTTTTTCTCACTCTCAATTCTGTCAATGAGTTACTTCAATCGATCGAGAAAACACTCAAATTTCGAATTTGCTTACTAGATGATTTTAGAAACTTTTGATTCAATAGAAGGAAAGGTTTCGATCGATCAAAGAACTTTGAATATAGTCAATCAATCAACGGTGTCAATCAACAATGTGCATGAAAGTGCGGAATTTGTAAAGTTGATGGAAATAAAGCCTATTTAAGAAGCCTTCTAAACACGATTAGAGGATAACCTAGGGCTTTAAAGGAGAGGGAGGGAGGGAGAGAGAGAGAGAGAGAGAGAGAGAGAGAGAGAGAGAGAGAGAGAGAAACGTCATCATCGACCTTCTATGTCGTCCTTCTTCTCCATCTTTCGATTTTAGTATATTTTTTGTTTGTCTTTCTTTGGAGATTAGTTTAATTAGTTAATGGTTGGCTAATCTCTTAGCTAAGGCTAAGAGATGAATCTTTTTTATGAATTCTTTTTGTTAATTCAAGAATTCTAGTTTGATTCATGAATTATAATTGATGTGATTGAAATTCTATATTAGTGAAAGTATTGATATGTAAAATCACTTGATCCATATATTGTTAACTCCGGGTACAATACATGCTTGGAATTTCCTACAATCAATTAGTTAGTTCTTCACGTGAAATCGTTCAATTGAGATTTATATCTTATTTCGGAATTATAAATTGGTTTAACGATTTTATCTTTTGATTAGAAGGAATTCTTATTTGATTTCAATTGAGTTATCAAGTTAGATTGATGAATTAGCATTGAGGATTGATTAAAAGTGGATCCCTAGAGTCTTAGTTTCTATTTATTGATTTTTTTTACCCAACTTCCAATTCACCTTAATGGAAAAACCTGAGTTTCTATTTACTTTCATCGTAGTGCTTTTACCTTGTCCCTGCATATCGACCTCAGTCTTATCAAGTACTATAATACTACTTCGCTAGCTACCTGCACTTGGGTGTGCAATCAAAAGATTGTAGTAGGGATCCATATGATGGGCAATCCACATCTAATGTCTAACATAATGGAGGCTAAAATATTATAAAACATGAAAATTATAGCCATGCGTTCTTGTACCATTTAGGGAAGGGTCTGTTTACCGTAAAATCTAACATAACAATAGTGTAGATTGTTCTTATAATAAAAAATTTTATAAATTTTTTTTACAAAACCGAAGCATTTTTTCAAAATTCAAATTTAAAGAAGTGATTTTACTAAACAATCTTATTTAATACGAGAACTAGAATATATATATATATATATATATATATATATATATATATATATATATATATATATATATATATATATATATATATATATATATATATATATAGTATCTTCAATTTAAAAGCTTTTACTGAATTAGGGTAGAGATGCCACACAAGCCCAAACACATATATGTGCATTCCAGTGGTACGACTACCACCATACGCTTACAGTGGTATAGGGCATATATAGGGCCCACATATGAAGGCCATCCAACCTGTCAGTCAGCTATGTCACATCATATTACCCTCATGTGTAGGGGTGTACACGGGTCGGGCCGAGTCGAACTGGCCTCAGCCCGTTCAGGCCCGTTCAACAGCTACACAAGGCCCGAACCCAACCGAGCCAGGTCATCGGGCCAATATCTCTAGTCCGAACCGGTCCCGGTGCGAGTTCGGGCCGAGTTCAGGCTAGTTTCGAACCTTCGAGTTTGGGCCAGTTTCAAACCTGAGTTCGGGCCAGTTTCGAACCTTACAACAAGTTCATGAGAAGGGCTTTGGCAGGTAATCCGCATCCCATTACAAGGCCCTCGATCAACGGTTTAGATAGTCGAACTATAGACTCCACAAAAAATCTAACTAGTCAGGACATTTACATACATTTGACAAAGCATAAAATAAAACATTTTATATAAATTAAATACAGTCATACACGGGTCGGGCCAGGCCGGGTCGGGTCGAGCCGGGGCGAGTCGGATTTCGGACCGAGTCCAGCTGAACTGGGAGGTATCCGAACTAGGCCTGAACTAACTTTTGGCCTAGAAAATTGGCCCGTCCTGACCCAAACTCAGTTCCGGGTCGGGCCGAGTTGGGCTTTTTCGGGCCGAGTCGAGCGAGCTAACCGGGCTAGCCCGGTTTGTGTACACCCCTACTCATGTGCTAGAGTAGACCCTCATGTAGGAGGGGCTTGATCAAGATCAACGGCTGCCCGATCCAGCTGGTGTAGCCGGAGATACTCCGCTACGAGGCTTAGGAGCCGATCCTCCTCCTCGTCAGGCAGCGCTTCTCGGGCGTTGACATGAGGATCCAGGTCAAGGGTGGGGGCCACACCTCTCAGATCTACACCATCCGTCAGAGCATTGCGAAGGCCCTGGTGGCCTACTACCGGAAGGTGGACGAACAATCAAAGAAAGAAATCAAGGACATCCTCGTCAGATACGATAGGACGCTCCTCGTTGCTGATCCCAAGCGCTGCGAACCCACGAAGTTCGGTGGTCGCGGCGCTAATCCTCGATTCCAGAAGTCTAACCGTTAGAACGAAACAGAAAAGGAGAAGATGGAGGTTTCTTCCTCCTCTTCTCTTGTCGTGTTCTTCTTCAGCTCTCTAGATTTTGGATATGACATTAGAACTCCGCTATTAATTTTGGGAGATTTCCATATTATCATTTCAGTGGTTTCGACTTTTAAGAATCTTTTATCTTATGTCTGATTGCGAGATATTACGATGTTTTTTTTTTTTTTTTTTTTGATAGAAACTTGAGTTTGTTTTGTATGCCAATATATATATATATATATATATATATATATATATATATATATATATATATATATATATATATATATATATATATATATATATTTCCAACACTACTAAAAAGAAAATAAAACTATTGAAAAGAAAGTAAAAGATGAAGGGATACTGGTTGATTATAATCGACCTATGTAATAGACCAGAGTGGAATAGAATTCATATAGCAGACTCCAATTAATTGGAATAAAACTTAGATGATGATGATGAAAGTAAAACACAAGGGAGTGGTCAAGATGAAGGTAGTCCCACCTGAGAAGGACTGAAAATAAAAATGTCAATGAAGTAATGGTGTTGATCATAGACGTCACGAACATTGGAGATGTGTATCTTAAGCTCGCAAAATACATGTTTAGTGATAAGCTGACCCTGCAATCAAAATTTCCCAATCAATAATGTGTTAAATTCCTGCTTCCTTCCAATGCATATCATAGGGTGCAATGGCTACACCCTGATCCATAGCTCAAGTGGTAGACAGAGTGAAAGATATATACCTCTTTTGTGAGGTATCGAATTCAACACTCAGGTCTTGGTATCTATTCCCTAGAGGGGGTGGCTAATAGTGAAGTGTGAACTAACTAACAAGTTAACAAAAAAATTAAAATAAAATAAAATAGGGTGCAATTGCTTGTTTTGTTTGTTTTCAATGTCATTTGTCTAGTGGGCCCTGCCATATATTTACCGGGCAGGCCAAAAATGGCTCTAATAGGACTTGAAAATATATATGTTAAAATCAATAGGACAATGGCCCACATCTGTTGTCCATTTTCGTGTGACACCAACCAGATTTTTGGATCGTATATACATCGGATGATCGGATCAGATTTGGCACACATGCTTCTTTTGGATATTAATGAGAACCGTCCGATAAGTATGTGACGGCTTTGCATTCATGTATAATGGAATATGGATACTCACCCAAGAAAAGAGAGTACAGATATCTCCAGAAACAAAGCCAGTGTGAGCTTTGGCCTTTTTTTTCTGCAACGAAAACATGTAAAACCGGTAGTTAACATGTTGTAGCTGGCAAAAAACTTTTCCCTCTTTGGTCAGGTATACTTTATTTCTAACCGTCCATTTGGAATCCAACCATTGGATGCTTATGTTTGTTTAGTAAGGGTGCTTTTGACAGCATTGGGCATCATTAGATGAATGCTAGCTTTTTCAAAGGTTAGCATTTTTGGGGTCCTACACTAAGATGAGGCCCATCAGATTGAGTGTCTGATCACCGAAATATGGTCCCCACACATAATCAGACCTACTCAGCACTCTATACTTATCCGCACATGTGCATTATCTGGGCCATTCATCAGATGTAGGCCACTCTGAACATGCCAAGTCCAATTATCGACAATATGGGTGCGAGAAGAATGGATGGTTAGAAAAAAAGATGACCAATGATATATATTTGTTGTACCCATGTGACCCACTTGATGGGTGGATCTTGTTGACTTTTGGGCAGTTCATATTCATGTCGGACACCCATCTGATGAGTGACACTCACTTCTCAGGGGGAGAGAGAGAGAGAGAGAGAGAGAGAGAGAGAGAGAGAGAGAGAGAGAGAGAGTTGCACTCACTTCTCAAGGAAATAAGCAAAAGGAAACATGAACACACCAGCTACAAAGTGTCTGTAGGTTACATAGACATGAGGATTCATTCCATGTTTGAAAGAAGCTTCTGTGAAGAAGTAAAGGAATATGTAGGCAAATTGAGTGAAAACCATGAGAAGGTGTGGCTTGAATCTCTTGAAAATGTCTCCTATTCCACCCCTACAACCCATTGTATGTGTGTGTGGCCTCAGCAAGCATGAATACAACACAAGCAGCATACCAACTGCTTATATACACCTCAAGATGATTTTGGGTGTGATTCTTCCACGTTCTAAGTATCCTGTTCTCATGACCGAATTCCAACAGTACTTTCTATAAAAGAAGAAAAAACGTTAACTTGTAACGCAAAGTTCTTAAAGAATCCATATTTTACAAAATAATGCCTCCGTGATTAGAGATCATACAGGGAGGTGCCTTCTATGGATAAAATTATAAAAACGCCCTCATTAAATTTATTTATTTATTTATTGTTTTAAAAGTGATGAAACTCAAGACTTGCGGGGCGATGTGATATGTGTATAACATCCAACCTTTTAAAACATATGCACCACACATGAAAAAAAAATTGAGGTCAATCAGACCATTAGATTTGCTAAACTTGAATTGGGGTATTTTGAATAGTGCCCCATCATTTCTTATGGAGGGGCCCACGTTATAATTGGAACCGTCGTATTTTTATTTGCCTAGTAATAATGTTGGTGTAAGTCTGTTGGACGGGTTTGATGTGAGACACATACATGGGGCCAAAACTTCCGATTTTCCACTTTATATACACCTAAAAATGATTTGGGTCTGATGTGGGTTTGATTCCTCCTCCACGTTCTAAGTATCTTGTTCTCACCAAATTGGATGCTGAAAATTCCTGTGGTCGGAAGTTGTGTAGGGCCCATAGAGATGTAGGTCACAAATCCACTCCGTCCATTAGTTTTACAGGACAGCAATATGACATGAATCTAAAAATCGGAAAGATCCAAAACTCATGTAGGCCACACCACATGAAGTATTAGGGATTGATCTGTCGCTTGTATCCGAATGATATTTGTGCCTACAGTTTGTCTGAATGGCGAATAACCCTATGAACGGTTTGGGTAGCATATAAACATCACGATTGGCTCGAGGAAGGTTTCAACGGTGGATGCTTTTGTTCCCACTTTTTGGTGTGTGTGGTCCACATGAGTTTTGGATTTGACAGATTTTTAGATTTCTGTTTTGTTGTGGTCTTGAAAAACTGATGGACGGAGTGGATTTGTCACGGACATTTTTGTGGCCTCACACAACTTAGGAACCCCATGTGGGGGGTGGTTTATTTATTTATTTATTATTATTATTATTTTAATCAACCTAACTCCACTACCTTTTTTCAAAAAGTTGCCTCATATGTAATTATCATTATACTGTCATCCTTCACAGCCACGTGATAGCCATTGGTTTGGTGACTTGGTTGCCCCACCATGATATTTGTATGAAATCTACCTCAACCACCAGGTGTATCATCCTTTGTTTGTGTTAGGTCAATAGGTAAAAAAAATCAACTCCATTGGTGATTCAGGTGGACCACATGATTTAAAAACATGAACAAGATCACGCTCGCACTCCGAACCATTTCTATTAGTGAGGTTGACAGTATGATTTTGATATACAAGCTTTTTATTTTATTTTTTATTTTTTACTTTAAACTGAACTGCTTTTCATTTCAATTGTATCAGCACCTGTACATTCGGGCACCCCTTTACATAAAATAGGGGGCCTATCATAGAAAAGAAGAAGGAATACTGTACCTTTAACCAAAGGACCTCACATCATCTTAATCGCACCTATACCAACCTTATCAAGAAAGACAGAACCTCTTACCTGGTAAGGAAGCTCTGACTAGTTGTGGAACCAAGAGTCAGACTGCGAACCGCTTCCTTGCCTGGCCATTAGATCAGCTGGTGAGTTCCCTTCTCTCAGAATATGCACAAAAGTAATACAGCCCCGCATCATCAGCTGGTTTATCCTGAAAATCCATTCTCTCCATTTTCAACCTGGCTTTGTCTCTCCATTGTGCATATCTACCACTTGCCTTGAGTCCGATTCGATAATGATTTGAGAGAAGCCCCTCTAGAGGCTGTGGAATAAACCATCATGAACTGCCCTTAACTCTGCAACTGTGTTAGTATCTACACCATAACCATTAGCAAAAGTGAATATGAAGTTGCCCTTCTCTCTTCTACAGATACCACCCCCACCTGAACTACCCGGATTTCCTCTTGCTGAACCATCAACATTAATTTTAACCCATCCGGGCGGGGGCCTTTCCTATTTAACCACCAAAGCTCGATCATCATCCTCGTTCATTGAATCGGAAGCCCCATATCGTCGTGTATACTGTCTTCCCAAATCAGCCTCACCCACATTCTCAGTTGAGCCGTTGATAAGAGCGACCCACCACCTAACTTTGGTAATAACCGTCGCCGAGGACACCCCAGCCCTATCAAAAACTGCGTCATTACGCGCTTTCCAAATCTCCCAGATTATAAGGCATGAAGCAAGCATGTGACCAGCCGTTTTCCTTTGCTTGGACGAGACCACTATGCCTCGATTGAAATAGCCGCCATGACTGAAACCTCAAACCACCTACCGACAGCGAGCCACACACGCTGTGCTAATTTGCTAGCAACAAAAAGATGGTACACCGATTCCGGAGCGTATATTTGGGAGTCCTGGGAGTCTTGCAGGGCACAACAAACAAGCTTACATATTTGTGTTGAATCTAATCATGGGACTGGATTTCATGTACCTATCTCAGTGGTCCTTGTAAAAATTAAGGGTGCATGTCCCCTCAACTATTTCCGTTGGCGTGGCTCACTAAAATCACAGGTCAGCTAGTTTTTATCTTTTTCTTTTTTTCTTTTTTCCTTTTTTTCTTTTTGTCTTTTAACGGTACATTGTACCAAATATCTAATTGTTAGAGTAGATATCATATAAATATCACAGTGGGCCTGTCAAAATTAAGAGCAGCATCCTATCCGGTTTCTTTTTTCATCTTTAATACTTTCAGTACAGTTTCCACAGGGATGACAGGATTTGAATTTTAGTGGGTACCATCAGGATTTGATTTACTCTGACCACAAGATGCAATAATCCAGTTTAGCCGTAAGCCAAAAATTAAAGATGACTTAATGATTCAAGTGGGACACACCAAATAAGCCGGTAGATAGCTGTCCACCCTTGATTTTCAGAGAGCCCAACATAGTGATTATATGAAATCCTCTCCCACCATTAGATGTCACACAAAAAATTTAGGCGTTGATCCTAAAGAGTATAGGCCCATTCGTGATTCAGATGGGCTATACTGAAGGAAACAGTATGGAGGACGATTGTTGTGTTGTATGGTACACTGTCTCTCATCCCGTGATCCACTTAAATCATGGATGGAGATGATTTTTGGGCCCTTGGCTTGACACGAGGTGATTCACCACCTTATAATCAACCCATTATCTCACACGCAAGTCCAACCATCCGTTAAAAAGAAGAAGAAGAAGAAGAAAAAAAAAAAAAGTATCCGAAGGCTGTGAAATGGAAATAATATTGATTTAAGAGGTAGCTGCATGAAAACTTTCTGAAATAAACTCTATTATCTAATTGTAAAATTTATTAAAAAACAAAGGGATGTGGATTACCTCTCCTCTGGCCAGATGAAGTTCCTATGAATGAAAGTTGTTGTTAAAAGATGTCTTAAATCTAAAAAAGTTCGACTAGCCCGAGAAAGCTCGACTTGAAGTCCAGCAATAAAGTATATCAGAATTTTCGTGATCCTCGACCCATCGAAGGTTACGCAGACAGCACACGAACTGCGTAAATTTGAAGCAGTTTTCGGACTATTCCAAGTTGGTGCGAAAGTGGGGTTTCCTAAACTATAAATAGGAATTCCTCGGGCCTTTCTAAAACATGCTAAGGCTTAAGGTATTCCAAGGGTTTCTAAAAGAGTTATAGGGTTTGCAAAGGGTGTAGCAAAGGTGAGATTCGAGGTTGTTCGAATCGGGTAAATCCTTTTATCTTTGTAATTTATGCTTTCATAGTGGATTTCTTTCGCTTTGTGCCGTGGTTTTTTTCCAAAAGGTTTTTCCACATTAAATCTCTGTATTCTTTTGTGTTTGCTCGGTGCTCTTGGATTGCTATCCTAGATCCATCTCCATGTGATTCCGCGGCCCAATTCCCAACAAGTGGTATCAGAGATATCGTTGGGCCACAGATCTGAATCTACAGGATTAGCATCAATGGGAAACGCTAAGTTTGATATTGAGAAGTACTCAGGCAAAAATAATTTTGAGTTATGGAAGATTAAGATGATTAGTCTATTAACTAAGCAAGGCGAAGCTAAGGCTCTTAAGGAGAGAAAATCGACTATGACTGATGAAGAATGAGATACTCTTGATAGTAATGCTTTAGCCCCCATCCGTTTATGTCTCACGGATGAGGTTCTCTACAATGTTTTAAGAGAGAAAACTGGGGTTAGTTTATGAGCAAAGTTATAGGATATCTATGCAAAAAAATCCTCTGAAAGTTGTTTACACTCGAAGCTACAGTGTTATAACTTCAAGATGGCAGATGGCGGAGATCTGGAGGCCCATATCAGCAACTTTAATAAATTGGTTTACAAATTGTTGGATATGGAGGAAGTGATCAAAGATAAGAAACATGCACGTATGTTGTTGAATTCTCTTCCGACATCGTATGAGTCATTAAACGACACAATGTGTACCGCAAATAAAACACTGAGTGTCGACACCATTATCTCAGCCCTTTAAGGGAAGGCCATGAGAAAGCTAAAAGGTGACATGGGGACATCTTCTGATGCACTGATTACAAGGGGAAGGAATACTGATCGAGTACACGATCTTCAAGGTCAAGATCTAAATCCATAGGCAAGGACAAAGGTAAGTTAAAGCGCTGAAATTGTGGGACAGAAGGACACATGAAGAAGGATTGTACAAATCCTAATTCTAAAAGAGAAGAATTTGAGGCTTCGTACAAGGAGGCCAACGCTGTCATGTCTGATGAAAGAACAAGTGGATGTGAAGGTGATGTCTTTTCTGTGTCTACGATCAGACACTTATACGATGATCGTAGGAATGAGTGGACTTTAGACATAAGGGCATCTTTTCACATGACTTCTCATTGGAGTTGGTTCGCCAGCTACAGAGAACGCGATGGTGGACAGGTATTTATGGGCAATGACATTGCCTGTAATGTTGTGGCTGTTGATACGATGCACATCAAGATGTTTGATGGGATAAAGAGTACCCTGACTAAGGTGAGGCATGTTTCCAACATGAAGAAGAGTCTGATTTCTCTCGGTGCACTTGAGACTATAGGGTATAAGTTCACTGGTATTGATGGTGCCCTTAAAGAATCTTAGGGGCACATGTAATCATGAAAGCGCAATGACTTGGTAACATTTACAGGTTGATCGGGAGCACTTCAACAGGTGGAGCTGCAGCGGCTATAGCGAATTCCACCTCTGCACATGTGTGGCATGCTGGGCATGGCCACATGAGCGAACAAGTCATAAAGGCTAAGATGCGCGAATAGAGATAGAGAGAAGGTGGAGAAGCCACCTGTGAGAAGATTACACAACATAATCGCAGAATATCAGTGAGGTATATGGACGACTCTAATATCGTATATGCTCTCGTTACAGCGAGGGAGATTCGTGTACTATTCAGATGGCTCTAAGTGAGCCTGGTGCTGAGAAGTAGAAGGTAACTATGGATGATGTAATGGACTCGTTAAACTAGATCGACACATGGGAGTTGGTGGAGCTTTCAATGGGCTAAAAAGCGATTAGATGCAAGTGGATCTTCAAAAGGATATAGCAGAGATACGGAGCGAAGGGTCATGCTTAGAGAGAAGGGATTAACTTCTCAGAGATATTCGCACCAGCGGTATAGCAGGTGTCTATTAGATTTATATTGGCATTGGTTGCTCAATGCGATCTCGAGATGGAACGGATGGATGAGGAGACTGTACTTCTGTATGGAAAATTAGAAGAGCTATTCTTCATGAAGCAACCAGAGCAGTTCGAAGTTTAAAGGAGCAGAGAAAAAAGTTTCCGGGAGATCGTTGCACAACCTGTCATCTAGGCGGTGCTATAAAATTTGATTCCTTCATGGTGAGTCAGAAATTTTCTAGGTGTGAATACGATCACAGTGTCTATTACAAGACACAGAGTAATGGCACATTCATCATCCTGGAATTGTATAGTGATGACATGTACATAGTCAATCATGACATGTCTGAAATCATTATACTGTAGACTCGGTTAACAGGGACATTCAAGATGAAGGATCTGGGGGCTGCAAAGATGATTCTTGGCATTGATATTCATAGAGACGGAGCAGGCTTTGGTTATCACAGGTAGAATACCTTAAGTAGGTATTTATCAAGTATGCAATAGACCAAGCAAAGCCAATGAGCGTTCCCTACGCAACTCACTTTGAGCTTTCCTCAGGGCCATGTCCCAAAATAGATGAGGAAAAGCGGGATTTGTCTCATGAGCCTGATTCGAATGCAGTTGGCAGTGCATACCATGGTCTGTATTAGACCGGTTATTTCATAGGCAATCGATGTTGTGAGCAAATACCCCTGCAAGCAACATTGGAAAACTACGTCTTAACTTTGAAGAAGATAAAAGAAAAGTTGGTAGGGTATGTGGATTCAATTACACAGGCAGTGTGGATTTTAGAAAGTCAACTTCAGGATACTTGTTTGTACTAGTGGGTGGAGCAATTAATTGGATGTCAAAGCTTCATTCGGTGGTGGCTCTTTCCACAATAGAAGCTGGGTATATGGCAGTGACGGGAGCATTTAAGGAAGGTGTTTGGTTAAGAGGCATGAAAATCAGTTGGGGCTTCAGTAGGAGGTCGTGTCGGTTAATTATGACAGCGAGAGTGCTATCAGTTGGTTAAAATTCTGTTTATCACTCACGTACTAAACACATTGATGTTCATCACCACTTTATCCGACAGGTGCTTGAAGGAAGTATAACTCTGGAGAAGATTCACACCAGTGTGAATCCAACAGAGATGCTCACTAAGGTCGTTCCTACAGAGAAGTTCGAGTTTTGTGCAACTTCTTTGGGCTTCGCGATGGTAAAAAAGAAAGACAGAGTATGTACAAGAAGTCATGATGTGATGCAGAGTTAAGAGAAGAAGTCAAGAAGTTGGTGGATATTATTGTTAAAAGATGTCTTAAATCTAGTTTTGCCAACTTTTTCTGGGGCAATGCGGAAGGCAAGAAGAAGAAACATTGGTTGGGCTGGAAAAGGCTTTATCTCCCTTTGCTTGAGGGAGGGCTGGGCTTCAAAAGGTTGGAAGATGTCATGCTCACCTTCAGAATTAAAATGGCCAGAAATATTCTCGAAGGGCAGTCTCTATGGGTGAGACTCATGGCCGCTAAATACAGAAACCAACAGTCTAGCACTTGGGACAGAAATGGGGCAACCTCGTCAATTGTTTGGAAGGATACGTACAGGTCCCTTCCTTTTATTTCTCTCCACTCCAGATGGCTGGTAGGCGAGGAGAATGATAACTTTTGGACCCACAACTGGTTAGGGGCTAGAACCCTTGCCGCTCTTTCTTGGGCCCCATTCCTCTCTAACTTTGTGGTACTCTCAACTTCATATCTGACAACAAATTGGGGACGATGAATCGATCCACCGCAAACGTTGATGTCTGGTAGGAGTTTCGACATAAAGGATCTGGCAACAAAGGATCTAGCAATAAGTTACACACTCTCTTCATGGGCAAGATCACATTTGACACCACAACAGCCAATCTCTATAGAATCTTTGGAAGATATGGGAAAATCATTGATGCATTCATCCCCTCTAACCTAGGGCACAAATGTTCCAAAGGATATGGATTCATCAGGTTCATGTATAAAGTTGATGCGAACATTGCACTAGACATCCTAGACGGAAAAAGGGTGGACGACAGAATCATCATAGCCTAAAAAGCCAAATCGCCCTCCAACCCCCAACCAGCGCTCCAATTACCCATAACTGCGGTGAAAGTAGCTCCCCCTGCACCTCACTCGTCTTCCATTAGGGGCAATAGATTGTTCATAGTGGTCATTAAAGGAACAGGGCAAAAAGGCACAGAAGCTGTTCGACGAAATGCCATAGCCAATCTGGTGCGTCCATTACCGCCTCCCCCAGCCGCTTCACAAGCAGAGGATAGTCGGGATACCTTCTCTATACCAACTAATCAGGAGCATATGCAGACCAATGTTGAGGGAGCTCAAATTGGCTCTAGTAGTGCAGACCTCCACCCTATCCTAGCACCTGGCTCGAGCCAACTACAGACCCGATGGCATGGCCATCTCACAAATAGGCCTGGATTCATTCCTGCTCCACTTCACCAAGCCCACAACCATCATATCATTATTCTCGGATACCAACCTACACAAGAAAATGAGCCTCCTAAATCTAGAGCCATGGTCCCTAAACTACATGTTGTTATCTCAAGGTACGTGGATTAAGCTGCTAGGTATCCTGGCTCACGCCTGATTCGAGTCAATTTTCAGGGATTTGGGAAGCACATTTAAAGAGGTGGTGGAGATTAACAAGAGCGCCATCTCAAGGCTTCCCCAAGAAGTTGTCTGAGTAAAAGTTCTTATTCAGCCAGGAACAAATTCTCAGTCACCCAGAGGACTACAAGTTGGAGGGAAAATCTTCACAATCTGGCCCATGCTCAAACCTGAGTCCCTGCCCCACATCCTATCATCTCCCCTGTCCCCTCCCACCAGTATCATCCCTACAAGGCAATGGGTGGAGCAAACTTTCCCCAGCCGAGCCCCACAACACACAGAAACCTTCCTTGAGCCGAACCTCCCTCCCCCTCCATTACATCCTCCAGGACCCCGTTTTATTCCCCACCCCCCAAAAAAAAAAAAAAAATTCTTCCCTCCCCATCCCACCAACAATCCACATTCGCCACTACCCTGCCACATCCCCCTTTAGAACCTAGAGGTTTGCTATCTCACAGTCCTCCAAAAGCCCTGCTATCTCCCATGAAAGCCCTTTCTGAAGGCTACAGTCCCCTCAAAACAGGACCTCAGTTTGTGGAGGACCTTGACGACTCTCAGGTCGAGGCATGGAATGCGGTGAGAGTCAGTAAACGCACTGCTATTGGGGGCCACCTGGCTGTTGATCTGTCCCCCTACTTCCTAGAATCCTCGCCCATCCACTGCTCCTCGAGGCCCTGCCACATGAGCTCACTCAGGCAACAACCCAGGTAAACCTCCCCTCGCTGTCAACATCATGATCTCCTCCTTGAACAAGGGTCCGCTGGTCCTGCGGTTGTCCTGTTGTGCAACAGAATAACTGCCCACATGTCAGACTTCTCTCCTCCAGTGGTAAACCTCGAGGACCCGATTCAAGGGACATGGAGAGGGCTCTGCTTGTCTACTTCACAGGGGCCTACTGAGGTTACAAGCGCAACCGCGACAACCCGATTCATGAGCCCGAAGAGGAGCTCGACCACTGCACAACTAAGGTTGCAGGATCAGTGATTTGCCAGCCCAAACAGAGGACGAAAAGAACGTACAAGGTGTCAGATGTTAACTAGTACAACAGGCTGTGAACATTGAAGAGACGGGGCGAGATTTCTACCCACGTGAACATCCTTATTTGGAACGCACGCGAAGTGGGGA
This sequence comes from Magnolia changhungtana, assembly GCA_030180095.1. Classification (NCBI taxonomy): domain Eukaryota; kingdom Viridiplantae; phylum Streptophyta; class Magnoliopsida; order Magnoliales; family Magnoliaceae; genus Magnolia; species Magnolia changhungtana. The sequence goes on from JASAUF010000676.1 coordinate 16,122,492, forward strand.
ATGCTCCCACCATCAGGACGCTTAAAAGCCTCATCAGGCAACACAAGCCTCTTGTGTTGGCCATTTTAGAACCGATGCTCAGGGACGAGAAACGTATTCGGGTTGGTCTGAAACTAGGTTACCACTTCTGCTCTAATGCATCCCTTGGAGGTAAAATCTGGGTGTTCTGGGATTCTTTTCTATCAACAATGACCTTTGCCTCGTCAAATCAGATGTTATCCTTGGAATTGAGCCTGCAGCATGCTACTGAAAAGGTCTTAATATCCTTCATCTATGCGAAATGCGCCAGAAATTCGCACAGGGAGTTATGGGATGACCTATCCTGCATTAGCTCGGTGTGCACCACTCTATGGGCTATTGCTGGGGACTTCAATGCAGTGGTCTCGCAAAAGGAGAGATAAGGCTTAGGGGTGTTCGATGCCAAAAGTGCGGCTGACTTCGTGGAGTATCTACACAATGCTGGCTTAGCAGATGCTCTTTTCTCTGGCAACCGTTTCACGTGGGGGAGCAACCAATTGGGCCAACCCAGGGTTTGGGCGAGGCTCGACCATGTATGTTGCAATGACCGTTGGCTCCAGAAGTTCCCCTCCTTCCAAGTTAATCATCTCCCTAGGTGAAATTCGAACCATGCTCCACTTCTCCTGCATTTTCCTTCACCCCAACCGCAAGGTCCTAAAGCCTTTCGCTTCTAAAGAATGTGGTGTTCTCACAACGGGTTCCAGGATCTAATTCAAACTATTTAGGCAGCTCCTGTAGAAGGAAACCCGATCCAAATCATCATAGTTAAGCTCAAGGCCGTCAAGCAGGCGCTCAGACACTGGAACAAAGCCACCTTTGGCAACATCTTCCAAAGAATCCAAGCCATGACCGCTGAGCTCCACAGTGCTGAAGCTACGGTGCTTGCATCCCCTAATCAACAAAACCTATGAGAGGTTCAGAATCTCAGAGCGACTCTCTCCCGCCTGGAACTCTATGAAGAAATCTTCTGGAAGTAAAAGTCGAGGGTTCATTGGTTGCAAGAAGGGGACTGCAATACCAAGTTCTTCCACTTCACAGCGACCGGAAATAGTCGTAGAGTCTTAGTCCAAGAGATCAGGCTTCCTGATGGCTCGACGCTGTCCAACAATGCTGACATTAGACAGGCTGTGATTTCCCATTTCCAGACCCTATTATAGGCTGACGGCAACTAACCCCTTGGAGAGTTTCTGCATACCATTCCGGCCATGGAGTCAGCCCAGGAAAACGCCTCCCTGTTAGCCGAGATATCCCTTGAGGAAGTCCAGGTGGTAGTGCAAGCTATCCCACTTGATGGTGCAGCTGGTCCAGACGAGTTCTCTAGGGCTTTTTTTCTAGGCCTGTTGGACCACGATCAGCCAAGACCTACTCGCAGCCGCCAAACACTTCTTCAGTGGGTTTGATCTCCCTAGAGCACTCACAACCTCGCTGATTTACCTCATTCCCAAGATAAGTGCCCCGGTCTCCTTTTCTGACTTTCGCGCAATTAGTCTATGTAATTGCTTGTATAAAATCTTTTCTAGATTTATTGTTGTTAGACTAGCCAAAATTCTCCCTAGGATTGCCTCCATAGAACATGGAGCATTTGTATAGGGTCAATCTATGACTGAAAGCTGCGCGCTAGTCCAAGAAGCTTTTAGGGACATAAACAGGAAGGTCAGGGGAGGAAACTTACTGTTGAAACTAAATATGGAGAAGGCTTATGACAGGCTCAATTGATACTACCTCAAAGTAATCCTCACGCAATTCAGGTTCCATATAAATTGGATTCAGCTAGTCAAAAGATGTTGGTCAGACTGTTGGTTTTCGGTGCTCGTTAATGGCGAAGCAAATGGCTTTCTTCGTTCCACTGGGGGTTTATGGCAAGGCGACCCGATCTGCCCAGGTCTCTTCATCCTGGCAGCGAAGGGTCTTAGTAAGGGCTTTCATCACTTGGCTATAGGTCATGCCAATATACAAGACGTGTCCTAACTACCTGATGGTCTCCCATCCTTTTTTTGCGGATGACACTATCCTCTTCGCCAACGGTTCCAAAAGGTCCCTTGTTCAAATCAAGCAGTTTCTTAACGATTACAAAAGGTGTTTGGGACAGAAAATAAATTTGGCAAAGAGTTTCTTCATCCCCCCTCAGAACACGCCTAATTCAAGGTGCAGAGCTGCAGACTTAATTCTCAATTTTTCCATGGCAGCGCCACCTTTCTCTTACCTGGGTGTTCCCATCTTCCATGGGAGGCCTAAGCGTAGTTACTTCCAGGCCCTAGTAGTGAAGATCCAGTCTAAAATCTCCTCTTGGCAAAGCAGAATTTTGTCGCAAGCGGAGAGGCTCACACTTATCATCCATGTTCTCAACAGCATCCCAATCCACACTCTCACAACCATGGAGGTCCCGTCCAGCATTCTAGTTGAACTTGAAAAAATCTTTACAAATTTCTTTTAGGGTTGGGATGGGCCTAAGAAAAAATGTCATTGAAGACACTGGCGATGCCTTTCTATGCCAAAATCTGAGGGAGGGCATGAAGTCAGACTCTTGAAAATGGTGATGCACACATGGCGTCTACAGATGGCATGGACAACCCTGTTTCGCGGCACAACTAGCAATTGGTGTAAGTTCGTTAGAGCCAAGTATGCTGTTAATTTCGTCGCTGCTCCTTCCACGTCTCCTAGCTCCACAGCTTCCCTTATGTGGAAAAAAATCAGAGCAGCTTTTCCCCTTCTCTTCAAGAAGTCGAGATAGCTAATTGGGGGAGGTAACATTGACTTCTGGACCGAGGACTGGTCTGGGCTAGGTCCATTGCATGATCTACAGCTACATCTCCAGACGCGGACTCCTACGTTGGTCCTAGATTGGATTGGCCCATCAGGTTGGTTAGATAAGGCCAGGGCCTCTTTGGTCCTTCCTCAGACTATGGTGGATCATGTCTCGCAGGAAGGCATTTGCACGTCCAACATGGACAATAAACGCGTCTAGGTTTCGGCAGTAAACGGGGAGCTCTCTGCGACTTTTGCATGGCAATGTATCAGACCAACAGATCCAACAACCAGGTGGTCTGCTTGGGTCTGGCACCCCAAGATCCCGCCAAAGCTTTCCCTACTTTCATGGAAAGTCCTTCATAACGCAGTTCCGATAGACACCAACATTCAGCGCAAAGGAGTTTGTATTGCTTCCAGGTGCTCATGCTGCCCCCCGCCTTCCTCACCTGACTCTGAGTCGCTTAACCATCTTTTTGCTACGGGTTCGCTGGCTAGCAAAGTTCGGGACCGTTTTCGTAGGGATTGCGGGATCCCCCAGCCCATGCTCTCCTCAGTGACGGGTCGGGTGTCTCAATGATGGAATGCGTCCCAGGCGTCTACGTCACAGCTCATAGGCCTCATCCCCATCTTCATTTTCTGGGAATTGTGGAAGGCTAGGAACTCCATCCGTTTTGAGAATGCTAGCCCCACTGATTCCCACATAATACAGAGAATCCTCGCCTGGGCGAAGCTCGTCAGCCCCACTCTTCCAACCCCTTCGCACATACTGAATTCGGTGTCTTATATATATAGAAGCTGGTGCATTCTGAATCCACAGCTAATTAAGCCCTCCATATCCATTGTAAAATGGTGTAGACCCCCTCCCCCCCCCTGGTTGGATCAAACTGAACGTCAATGGTTCATCTAGAGGGAACCCGGGGCCTTCGGGTGGAGGTGGTGTTGGGGGAGATGATTCCAGTCGTTTCCTTTTTGGGTTTTCCCACGGTTGCCGCATTGGCACCAACACAAGGGCCGAGGCTAAGGCTGTCATGGATGCTCTCACGCTGGCCCACCATCTGGGCTACTCCAATATCATGCTAGCGAGTGATTCTAGGGTGGTGGTGCAAGCACTAGCAGATGACTCCAATATCATGCTCCCTCCATCTTCGCATTGTCCACACTCCAAGAGAAGCCAACACGGTCGCTGATGGTCTAGCACGTCTGGGGAGTGCGGCCCAGTCCAACACTTCATTTTTTGCTTCGAACATGCTTCCCACTGACATCAAAGGACTCCTGTTTCTCGTCAAAGTAGGGCTCGGGTCCTTATACCTCTCCTAGTCTCTCACTAGCCAGGCTTTGTTTTTTCGTTTCCCATATGATAGGCGGGCCTTTTTTGTTTTAAAGCTTCGTGGTGCTCTGGTACATGATTTCTTTCCTCTGCATGGTAGGTGAAATCTGTCCCACCTTCAGGATATCCTTCCCCATCAGATCCTCCAATTCATTGCTAAATGTCCTATTTCTCTGTCTCCTAAATAGGACTTCTTCATGTGGGATCTTTCTCTTTTAGGTAACTTTTCCATAAAGTCCCCGTGGAATGCTATTCGTCAGCAATAACCCAAGGTCCATTGGGCCGTTTGGATCTGAAACAAATTGCTCCCACCGAAGATCAGAATTTTCACCTGGAAGATCATGTATAATGCCTGTAACAGCCCGACTTTTCAGGACCCGAGTACGCGACCTGTTTCCCAAAAACCCGAGTGTTAACCTTAAAGGATGGTCAAATATATATATTTTTCTTCTTTTATCAGAGTATGCAATGAGCGTAATGTGGACAAAGCGACATAACGGAAAATTTCATTATCATTCAAATATACAAGAAGCTGCCTATAATGACTTATACAAACCAATGTCTCTAAATTTAACAAGTACAAGATTTATAAGAATTTAATACATAAAGAATAGAAGAAAGCATATAAATATAAGCCGCAAGATCATGCAGCTCCTCCAGGCAAGTACAGCCATGCATCCCTAGCGATCGTACCCTGCTCCTCATCAAGTCTGAACATGCATATTACTAAAGCCACCTGTACGATTGTATATTTGATGGATGAGTGGCCAACTCAGTGTGAATTCCCCTCAAGATTACACACCACCGCATTAGGTAAGAAATAGTATAAAACATCCAGACAATCAAAACAGAGTAAATGCAGTCTTATTAAATGCATGGATGCATGAATGTAATCATCGCCCCGGGGATGCTCATCCGTGCGGACAGTGGGCCGTCGCCCATGCAATCATCGAACTTGGGAAATATCATCCAGTCGGAATCATCGAACCTGGGAAATATCATCCAGTCGGAACAATATGTGCCATGTATATATGATTAGCCAAGTCGTTATTAGTCTATTTACAACCAGCCAATTTAGATAAGCTCAAAGGTCACTACGGGGAGCACATGGCCCAGCGTAGGCCGACAGCTCGGGCATAGTATCCCATACCACCATCCTCGGCTCATGAGACTACCACCTTAGGATGTTTAATGGTACCCCATCGACTAGTGGCCAATCATGTTTTAATATATAGGGCTTACCATCGCATGGTTGCACGGTGTAAAACGTCGAACCCACATAGGGAAAATACCAGAACAAAGCCACATAGGGTGATATCAAAACAAGCCGCATAGGGCAATTATCAAAATAGGCCTCATAGGGCGAGCGTCAAAACCATGCGATAAAAGACCATCCTTGAAAACCATTGGACACAATAACCTTGGATGGTAGGCCCACATCAATGATCCATTTAGACCACCACTCAATAACCACTAAGTCGAAGGTCCATTTTAATCACAACCAGTCAGGCTACATCCCAAGTATGGGTGTACATTTATAGGTGGGGGTTTTCCACTAATGTACCAGTTTAAAGTCCATAAGCAATACACAAGCATGAACAAATATACAGGATGAACATTAAGCAGGCAATATAGCAATTCAATTTTCACCAGCTAACACACGTGATTATAAGAGAGAGATATCAATTATAATTTTTAATAAAAACTATAACTTAAGCTAATGAGAAGATGGAAAGCTCAAGGGGAACATTCATCACCTTATGCCATGAACCGCCTTCGCCATCGCTAGGAGGTACATGCGCCCTTAGGGTCAAACCCTACCACAAATCATGAATCTTATACAATTAGATTCAAGTTCTACACACTACTTAGGGTTCAAGATCATCGCCTATCGTTTGAATTATTTATCTTAGGGTTTTAATGTAGAATTTAGGGTTTTCATCCTAGGGTTTAATTCTAGGAGTTAAACTGTAATACATGTGTAGCTTACTTGATGTAATAATATGGTTACTTGCATGCGGTTTAACGTTAATGATACAACTAATACTAGTATGAGTAATCTATTTGTGGCTAATCATGTCCATAATAAAAATTTCCATGATAATAGTAATAAGGGTGGAAATTATAAATCGAGATCCCTCTAGTTTGGTGTACCATTAATTTCAATGTAAACTTAATAATTACAAAATAATTATTAGCATTAGTGTTATGATTTACATTAACTGACATGGTATAAAAATCATTATGACAGAATTTAATAATAGAATTATGATTGATGATAATAATATCCATGACACTAATAATTATTTTGATGAAAATGATTAGTGTGTCCGAACGTTAATAACAACATATTAGGAACGACAAGATAAATTATTAATACTTTAATAGTAATAATTTTTATATGTGTTAACTAGTTTTTGTATAGATAATTTACTAATCGTTAATCATATCTATATTTAATAATCCTAAAAATGACAATAATAATAGAAAAGATGGTTGAAATTAGTTAAATCAGGATAGAAAATATGGGCTCACCCAGTCGACTCAGTTCGAGTCAGGTTGACTCGGTTCACACACCACCACCTTCTTTCTTTTCTCTTTTCTTCCTTCTTCTCATTTTCCCTTTCTTTTCACCCTTGCTGGGATGTCCAGCAACGGGTCGGGACAGACCAACCCAGCTCGACTCGCTCAGACTCGATGAGTTGACTCAGTTTGGGCAGGGCAGCCCATCTTCTTCTCCTTCGTTTCCTCTCCTCTCTCTTTCCTGTTTCTTTCTTCTTCTTCTTCTCTCCTTCTCACGACCAGAGAGTGTCTGGATTTGACCAGACAGTGAGGCTGGCTTGGTCCAAAGAACTCAAAGCGGTTGCACCGGGTTGACTCGGTTGGGCTGAGCTTGGTGCAACACGCACACAAACATACTCTCTCTCTCTCTCTCTCTCTCTCTCTCTCTCTCTCTCTCTCTCTCTCTCTCTCTCTCTCCCTCTTCTTCCTCCTCATTCTTTCTCTTTTCTCAGCCGTCAGCAGCAACCAGCTCAGGACTCATCCTGACTGAGTCCAAGCGAGGCAGCGGCCTGATTCGGGTTGGACCAGCATGGTGCAGCTGCAACACCACATTCATGCACCTGCTCTCCTCTTTTCTCCTTCCTTCCTCTACTTTTCTTTCTCTCATTTTCTTCCATTCTCTTTTCTCCCTTTCCTTTCTCATTTCTCCTCCTTGCTCTCTCTTTGTGTTCTCCCTGCCGAGTCCACCCAACTCAAGCTCCACTCGATCCGGTGACGCGGTCTGAACTGCGGTAGTGCGGCCTAACAGCAGCCACACCACTCCCCTTCTTTCTGCTTCTTTCTCCTTTCTTACATGCCTCTCTTCTTCTTTCCCTTCCCCGTTTGCTACTGAAAACACCCAGCAATGTAGGTGTCAAAACGGACAGACTCGGCGCACTTGGCCGAGGAAGACAATCCACCATTAATGGCAGATCACGAGCGGAGGCTTCTTCCTCCGATCCAGCTTCTGTGGATGATTCGGATGAGCTTCATGAAGCTTTTAGACGGCTGAAATCGAAGCTCTAAGGAAGTTGGGAGGGGTTAGCTCGGTGGGTTTGAAAGGAGATGGAAACGGCTGCCCTCTCTCTCTCATTCTCTTTATGAAGAGGAAACCTAGCATGGAGGGCTGGGATTGGTTTGAAATGGACGGTTGGGATGAGAGGATTTGCTCTCATGCAGATCGCTGAGCTGGAAAGGAAGACAGGTTTCCATTTTTAGAAACGGTTAAGTTTTTGGGACCTATTTGCGCCTTGAATTGTGTCCATGCACACATGCAGAATCATGTGAGACTCGGGGGTTTTTGTTGCACGTTTGTCCACTGTCAGATGGACTGTTTAGATGGTCCAGATGGATCGAGCAGGTGGGCCACCGATCAAGGGAAACGAACGCTCATTCGTCCGCTGTTAACAGCAGCGAGAGAGAGAATTTTCTCTTTTTATGGAAAGGGCGGGTCAGCGCCCGTCTGAGCCTTGGTGCGGTCCAGCGCACCTCGTGCACGGTGGATGAGGTGCACACACACCCCCGTGTGGGGTCCATAGTGAAGCCTGTGAGAAATCCACACCGACCACTTCATTTGATGGGCCCAATAAGAGACCTTGGCCAAGGATCGGATGGGCCCAAGGCTCAGGTGGTCCATACGAATTCATTTTCATCCTTTAAGGGGGCAACTGCATAGGTTTAGCGGTCGGATCAACCTCTACTCGAGTATCAACGGTCAAAAGCTCCTAGTGCATCATTTGTAGGACCCTTATACATAATGTTAACCATATACTACCATTAATATTAATTTTTATTACTATTACTATCCTTTATTACTATTACTATTATTATTATTTATTTTATTTTATTTTTCATTATTATTATTATTACATTAATAAAAAAGAATAATGTACTTTGTTATATATGTTTAATTGTTACAGATTGTTAATCATTTGAATATTAGTGAAAAGGACAAGGGTTAGTATATCACTTGCGTATTATTTGTATAGTTGGATATGTTTTAAATTTTGTATTTTATATAAAATCTTAAATTGTTTGAAATACGTTATTTGTTATAGATTTTATTAATTTACGTAATATAGATTTTTATGATTGAAATTCATATAGATAAATCACAAGCATATAAGAAATTGATTTATGGTCTTGGGGCTTCTTAGGAAGGTCTAAATGAATTCAATCTACTTGATCTGAAACCCAATGGTTGTATTAATGTGAATTTTAAGTAGGCATGGTATATATCATATTTAATGGTGGAGCTCGTGGTTTAGCCCTAAGCTCTAGTAGTGTGCTGTTGAAATAGGTAGACTTTAAATGATTAGACAGTGTGCCATACATACATACGCACTTAGATGGTAACACTCGAGTATTGAAAAGTACGGGGCGTTACAGTGCCGTCCCAGTGGATTCTGCTATCCAAAGATCAGGAGTTAGCCTTGCCTATAGATGTGATTGTTGTCTTGGCGAGATTGGTCCGTTGCCTATTTCTAGCGAGAGTGCTTCGGGTGATGATCAGGACCCCAGTCTCCATCCGTCTCATAGGAATCGAATGCCTCAGCAGGTGCAGTCTGTCAGCACCATCAATCCCTTTGCTCGCCCTCCCAACCACAGCAATCCGTCTTCTCCTCCCCTCCCGCATATTACTCCTCAGCATTTGCCCCAGCTGCCTGCCTCCATTTTCCAGGTGTAAAACATTCATCACCTGTTCTACGTCGGCATTTTAGCCAGGGAGGTTTGGCTTCATTTCTCTCGTATATTTGACATTACATTCATTCCCAATCAGACTATCCAACAGAGAATCAGTTTCTGGACATCGAGGGCATCCCGATCCTCTCGCCTTAAGCATCTTCTAAGCCTTACCCCCTCCTTTATATGCTGGAAGCTTTGGCTGAGCCGTAACGCGTCTAGATTCGAGGGCATCAAATCTTCTGGTGGGCAGATCATATCCAAAGTTTTGCGATGGCTGCAGGATGTTGGTAATCCTTTACCTGACAAAGCCTCTTACTCCCTTCACTATTTGGCGCACGGTCAAGCTCTCACGGTTTCCCCCCCCCCCCCGGTTGTGTCTCATCTGATTGTTAAATGGTTTAGGCCGTGTCCTGGCTCGTTAAAGCTTAATGTTGATGGCTCTTCTCGTGGCAATCTGGGAGATAGCGGAGGCAGCAGGGTCTGCAGAGACTCTCGGGGTCATCTCATTTTTGCGTTACACAGGCACTACCACACCGACATGAACATGAGCGCAGAAGCTCAAACCATGCTGGACGGTATTGTGATTTGCCTTAAATTGGGTCTCTCAAACATTTTGGTGGAATCAGACTCAAAAATGGTGGTCGATGCAACATCCAACGCCTCTGCCCATTGCCCGTGGCTCCTTTGGAATAGGCTAGGGCCATCCACCAGGTTACCTGTCCTCTCAATCTCATATTGTAACACCCCGGTTCCCGAAATCCGAGTACACTACTCGTGTTCCAAAAACCCTAGTGTTAACCTTTGAAAACACCCAAATTTCATGTACATTTTTTTTCTTTTATCAGAGTTAACAATTTTAGTGGAATAAAAACAAATCGAGTATAAGAGAGAGTCTAAGTATACAAAACTAAATTTTTCATGTGGTTACCCGAAAACTTATACAAATCAATGTCTTAACTTCTACAAACATAACAATATAAATTAAATATAAATAAAATCAGGAGTGGAGAGTCGCAAGACATCTGGCTCCTCCCATTCTACAGAACACCAGCATACGTATCCTCTGCATCTCCTGCACACTAAGTACGGTTCGATAGCGTCGATGGCTATCCAGTGAGGTATAACCCCTAAGATTTAACGTATCATCAAGATAATTAACCACAATTATCAAAGAATGTATAACAAATATTACACAACGATTATAATGGAAATAAGGTAAGGTTCATCCAAGCACATGCTCACAGACCTGGGGACGCACATCCAGCTGGTAAAAAAGTCACCCAAGGAGAACTAGCCACCCAGAAAAATACTCAAAGGTATGTCCAAGGAGAACTAGCCACCCGGAAAAATACTCAAAGGTATGTCCAAGGAGAACTAGTCACCCGAAAAAGACTATGCAATGAGGCCATCCAAGGAGAACTAGCCACCTAAAAAAATACTCAAAGGTATGCCCAAAACTAACTACCCAGAAAAGACCATATAATATAGATTGCCCAAGGAGAATTAGTCACTTGAAAAAGTACACAAAGGCACGCCCAAGGAGAACTAACCATCCGAAAAAGATCAAATAATATAGATCACCCAAGGAGAATTAGTCACTTGTAAAAGTACACAAAGGTACGCCCAAGGAGAATTAACCACCCAAAAAAGACTATATGCAATGAAAATGCATGATTAGACCAACCATTATTATTCCAATTTCAAACCATCATTTTAAGGAAGCTCAAAAGTCACTACGGGGGGTTTGTCACCTAGCATAGGCCGACAGCTCAGGCATAGTGTCTCATTCCACCATCCCTGACTCATGAGGCCAGTAAATATAGTGTTTAAAGGTAACCTAAGCAACTAGTGGCCAATCGTAGCCCAACAAGTGGAACTTACCATCGCAAGGTTATATATAATAATCCATTAAAGCCATGTGGGGCAATTATTCCACAAAAGCCACAAGGGCCGAATATTCCATTTAATGGTACGTTAAGAAGGGATTATTCCCCAAAAGCCATATAGGCATATATAATCCACAAGATGATAAGTCCACAATGTAAATTTTTTTAATCCATAACACAAGTGGCCACTAGTTCGAGGATTTCCTAAAAACACCATCAAGTAATCGTAAATAATAAATTTTGCTATGTATAACGTTGATAACACCTGCATAGCTAAAGTATTAACCTTAAAAAAGGATAGAGATAATTGAAATTCATCACATATTTAAATATTTGACTTTAAACATAATTCATCAAATATTTATAACATTCGAATTCAACATGAGCAACCAACCATATTAGGCAATCAGTAAGATATATGAACCAAAGTGAATAAACAAGTCAATTATCTAGATGTAGAAAAGCATGAAGGGTAATCCTCACCTTAAAGTGTGGATTCTCTTCTTGCTAAGCTAGGGATCACAAAGGGATTCAAAGCACCTGACCTAACCTAAAATACCATACATGGATAGTTAGGCTACATTATTTAAAAGGTCAATAAACACCTAATTCTGCTACTAATGCATCAATTACAACCTAAAATAGAGGAAGAATTTTAAACTATCCAACACTACATATCTTGATCAAGTTGACTCAGAAACGTTGGATCAACACAAACCATTCCAGATTCGATATAAGGTTGTATAGCTGCAACAAATTAACTCCTTCATTCCTTCTTCCCATTTCTTCTTCTTTTTCTCCCTATCTTTTCTCAAACACTGAGCCCTTTCGCTTGTCCTAGCAACTTGACTTGACTCGACTCAGACTTAGTGAGTCAAATCGACTCAACTCGATTATCCAAACCCCACTTCCCTTTCTCTTCCTTCCTCCACCTCTTCCTTCTTCTTTCTTTTCTTTCTGACCCTTTCCTTGCTGGAACTCCAGCTGGACCGGGCCTAACTCGACCCAAACTCGGTAACCACAACTTGGCAGTGAGTTGACTCGATTTCAGCTAAGTTAACTCAGCACCACCAAGTCCCCCTTTCTCTCTTGGTTCTCTTCCTCTCCCTTTCCTCTACACCGTCTAGCAAGATTGCTGGACCAGCCACTGCTTGAGTCACGCTTGACTCGACCAGGTTGGGTTAGGGCAGCAGCCACACCCGAGTTCCCTTTCTCCTCTCTCTCTCTCTCTCTCTCACTTTCTCTCTCTGGCCATGGATTAGATTTAATCCAACTCAGATTGTATTCACCACAAAACTCAGCAACATAAAGTGAGAGACTCATTCGCTGCTCGATTAAGTCAAACCGAGTGAACTCACCTCACTCACTCTCCCACTTTCCCTATTAATGATCGGACCTTGGTGGAATTTCATTACTTAGAAAACAATCAAGTGACCTACTTGGTGAGTGGACCAGATCTAGAATTGGTGGCCAGCCACGATTAGCAATCCGTGTTTTCCAATGAGGAAGAAGGTGAAGCTCCAATGGCGAATTTGAGATGGGGCTTCATTCCTTTGAAACACTTGCACCAAAGGGTCTAGATCTATCATAGGAAACTTGTGGAAATCTAAAAGTGAAGCTTCATGATCTTTTAATCGATGGGTTTGAAGGAAGAAAGAATCAGATGGCTTTCAAAAAAACTGGGAAAACTAGCTGCAGCTGCGGATTCTCTCCCTGTAGTTAAGGTTAGGGGATTATCTGGGATACTATATCCTAATTTGAATGCTCTAGATTGATTCTAGAAACGGATGAGCGGTTAGGATCGTGTCAGCACACGAACGAATCTTCCCCTCTCCTGTCCTCTCTCTCCATCTCTTTCTTTTATAAAACCCTCGTTTTAAAGGGTTAGGATTGCATGAGATGGACGATTAGGATAGAGATAAGTGTTCCCAAATTGCCAGCAAAGCAGAAAGAAAAATGGTTTCCATTTTCGAAAAAATGCCACATGCATGACTCCACTTGTGTCTATCTTTGTGCGCACATACGTGTACGGATACATGTGAAAATAGTCAGGGTTTGGTTGATTTTGTCTCGTCTATAAGATAGACGATTCGGATCTCTCAAATAGATGTCATTGGTGGGCCACCGATCACAAAACAAGAAAATATCCGTTTAAATACCCGCTCGGCGGGAAACCGAAGAAAGAGAGAAAACTTTCTTATTTCAACAATTCATTGGGTCAAACCAGGTCAAAGTTGGTTTGACCCGACTCTTGGTTTGGTGCAACACAACTACACCCATATTGTGTACACACACCACCAATGGTGGGGTCCACAGTGATGTATGGCACAATCCACACCATCCAGCAGGTTCTTTTGGCCTAATTAGGACCTCCGGGCATATATGAGGTGGATCTAAGTCCTAAGTGGACCATATGTTGTAGGGACGTGGGGGTGGAAACCACCGTCACTTCCGGTTTCATCGTCCGTTGTTACAAACGGACGAATGTTTCTCCATGTTGCTGTTCAAAATAGGTGGGGTCCATTTATGGTTGCCTTCTAGAAAATCTACTCCCTTCACCACGTTTTTCATAATGTATTGGTACATGGGTCAAAGTACGAATCAGATCTGAGTCCTAGGTGCGCCACACCTTCAATAAGTGTGTGAATTACTCACACCGTTGAAACCTCATACACGTCTCTGTGAGAAATTGTTATTTCACATAAATTAATTTATTTTGTGTGGAGTAAATTCTACTATTTTAAATCTCACGATCTGCTCTGTTCATTGCGTCGAACACACCCTGCTAGGATAATGGTCTGAAAATATAACAGATCCGTTGATCGGGTGGGCCGCACGGTATGTTTTAGCTTCAACGGTGGTATGTTATGACATTGAATATTTACAATCTTACCATCCATTTCTCAACTAGCTTCCGACGTCCATTACGTCAAAGTGGGTCGCCCAAATTTCTTAAAATTTGGAGGGCATTCTGCATTTTTCGTGTTCTTTCCATTAGTCCAATTTGGGCCCAGATCTCCCAAGGATGTCCAAGATGCTCCTTTAGTGTTTTACACACTCCGTAATTCAAAATAGCATTTGTATACCTCCAATTGACAAGTTATCAGGTAGTTTGGATTTAAACCCAAAGATCTTCATAATGACCGGTTCATCTTGATATTCGGATGGCCCATTTGGTGGATCCAAACCTGATGGATGGTCAGGTGACTTGTTAAAAATAAGGAAGCTTTATGGTTAGCACTCTAACCACGTATATGTGTGGATGTATGGCCGGTTTTGTGAAAGGATGAACAAATAGTGGGTTTTCAGAGTGATTAGGGGTATAGGTCAATGGCATTTTCGTAATTATTGCTAATCTGTGAGTTCTGGGAAATCTAATGGCTCCACATGGTTATAGGTACGTTTTTAATTAATTGTTACAAAAGAACGTATATCTAAATCATTATGGATAGGGAGTTTAGTCGTCATTTCGTTCAAGGGAAAGCACTTACGTCAAATCACGTGACGAATGGCCTTATTTTGAAATTCAAGGGTCTGATGGCTTGATCTATAAATGGAGATCGTTCCCAATGGATAGGTTCATGTCGGGGAATGGATGTAAGGTCAGGATAACTAGGTTGGTGTCGTATACATGTACGTATCAAGATAAACTTCATGGTAACACTCGAGGACTTTCAATACTCGGGTATAGAAAAGTTCGGGGTGTTACACAGATTCATTCATATCTTTCGCAAAGGAAACTCCATTGTTGATGCCTTAGCTAGAATGGCTAGTGAAAGTTGTGCCAACAAATTTTTCTCTTCTCGAGTTGAGCTCCGAAGGAGCATCAGGGGGGCCCTGGTTCTTAACAACGCGGGCCTAGGCACCGTTAGATCGTAATGTCATTTTCTCTGTTGTCTGTGCATAGCCTTCATCTTGTCTGACTATATGATAGGCATGGCCCAATCCTTTTTGTTGGGGCTGGCCTGAATGGCTGTATATGTTTTTCTATCAATAGAATTCGGTGGCTCGCCCACCTTTAAAAAAAAAAAATTTTAACATGTCTTAAATCTGGAAAAGTTCCACTAGCCCAAGAAAATTCAGCTTGAAGTCCATCAATAAAGTATATTGGAATTTCCATGATCCTCGACTCATTGAAGATCTGCTTCGACTCGTCGAAGGTTAGCAGACAGCACACGGACTGCGTAAATTTGAGGCGATTTCCAGACTATTCTAAGTCGATGTGAAAGTGGGGTTTCCTAAACTATAAATAGGAGTTCCTAGGGCCTTTCTTAAACATGTTAAGGCTTTCTAAAGGTATTCCAAGGGTTTCTAAAAGGGTTCTAGGGTTTACAAAGGGTGTAGCAATGGTGAGATTTGAGGTTGTTTGAATCGAGTAAGTAATTTTATCTTCATAATTTATGCTTTCATAGTGGATTTTTGTCGCTTTGTGCCGTGGTTTTTTCTCGAAAGGGTTTTTTCACATTAAATCTCTGTGTTCTCGTGTTTGCCCGGTGCTCTTGGATTACTATCCTAGATCCATCTATGTGATTCCTCAACCCAATCCCCGATAAAAGCTACGTGGTGCTAAAAGAGATGACCGTGAAGAATCCCTTCCATCCATTAATTTTTAAGCCTGAGAACATGACTCCAAAACTCAAGTAAGCCTTAGGATAGAAAATAGCTTGGATTGAACTCCTACCATTGGAAACCTTGTGGGGTCAACAATTTTGAATCAGGATGACATTTGAGCCTACAGCTTATCTCAATGTTAGAAACATTATGAATGGCTTGGATGGCATATGACCATCATGGTGGGTTCCAAGAAGTTTTCAATGCTTGAAATTTCCATTCTCAGTATTTATTTTTGCGTGGTCCATTGTTTCCAATCTGCCTGAATTTTAGAATATTATCCTACTATGAAATTGAGAAACTAATGGATGGAGCGGATTTCTCACATCCATTTTGTGAGGCCCGGCCCCACAGCCTCTTATCACGGTAACTTAATTATGTGGCAGGGTGAAAGAAAATATTTATACCAAAATAACTTCAAGGTTTGGTTATGTTAGTGTTTGGTATCACTTTTATATCTTTTATTTTTTAGTTTTTTGACAAGTTATACAAAAGTTTGAGGATCAAAATGCCATACATCAAGCATGGAACTTGTACGAGGGTTGAATGGTAGAGAAGTTAAGAGAGACCCTTCCATATGTGTGGAGTGTTTCCCATGAAACCATGATTGGACCCACTTAATTAACGGGAGATTCAATCCTTTCATTTGATTCGGCCAGTCATAAACCCATAGAAAACATTAATTTCATTCTAGTCCAAGCACTCTATGGCTCACAAATATTAATAACAGTGGTCATTCATTCCCAACTATTTCCTCTGATGTTGTCAACTCTTGATGTCGTTTTCCCTCATTCTTGAGCCCGTGCCCTAAAATGAAAACCCTAATCGAATGTACAGCGTGGATTTCACAAATAACTCACAGTTGGCCACATAAAACCTATCTAAATTCCCTTTTGTGTGGCCAAGCCATATCAAAGGACCCCATTTCTATTTTTTAGTTTCTTTTTCAAGAGGAGACTGCCACACTCTTAGATGGTTGAAGCTACCTCTATCAGATCGCCACACTCTCTGACAACTCTCCGTCCTAGTGTTATCTCTCTTGTTGGACCACAACACTTTTCAACATACTTTTGCACTCTATGGTGTACTTTTTCCACTCTTCGAAGTTATTTTTTCACTCTTGGGTAACAAGCCCCCCTAAAGAATATGGTGACCAAGGCAAGAGATGGATTTATTGGATTTTTTACTAGGTACCATTCTAAGATGCATTTTTGTTTGTAGGGATGATTGGCATGGATCGATGTATGGGTTTCAAATATTAATTTCATTCTGGTCCAAATCAGTATTTGTGGGTCAACCTCAGTCTTATTGAGTATATACTACTTCGCAACCCTGCAATCGGGGTAGCTAAGATCAATGGACTTGACTAAGACCTAGATAGACTCAATTTTCAACTAGGTCTAAAGAACCGAAGACCCAAATTGGAACCAAGTTATTAATAGGTCTTGGGCCTGTTAAAAACAGGTTAAGTCCATTGGGTGCATGGGTCATAGGTACCATTCATAGCCCTAAGTTTTGAGAAGTGGAGCCACATCTGGGGCCACCCACTACCAGTCGAGGTTGCACGGATTTCATGTCGCAAGTCCTTTCGCAACTGGGATACAGAAAGGAGTTTCGCGAATTTCGTGTCGCAAGTCCTTTCGCAACTAGGATGTGGAAGGGAGTTTAACGGATTTTGTGTCACAAGTCCTTTCGCAACTAAGATGTGAAAGGGAAGTTGCCAAAACTATAAATTGGGGTCCCTAGGGCTATTCTAGGGTTAAGGTGAATATTGGGGAGCTATTCTAAGGTGCGGAAAAAGGATTTTCTCTGTATCTCCAAGGGAGAGGTTAATATATTGCCTTATAATCTTCGTTCTTCATAGTGGAAGTTTACATCTATAGTTTTTTACCCTAGTTTGGGGTCTTTCCATGTATATCTTGTCTCGTGGTTTGTTTGGATTACTTTGATCTATTTCTAGTTTATATTTCTTCTTGTTTATCGTTTGTGGGTGAGGCCTGAGATTGGATCTAGGCTCACTGCGTTGTTGGTGTGCTGCGTAACAACCGGTATCAGAGCTATTGGTTTAGTTCTATTGGGAGCGATGGCGGAAGATGAAAAAATTAGAATTGTGAAGTTTGATAGTTCAAACTTTGCCTTCTGGAAGATACAGATGGAGGATTATCTGTATCAGAAGGACCTCTACATTCCTCTAGGAGGAAAAGAGAAGAAACCAGAAAAGATGACAGATGATAAATGGTTTTTACTGGATAGGAAGGCTTTAGGAACGATCCGACTCTCTTTGTCTAATAGCGTCGCCTTCAATATATCCAAGGTGAAAACTACAAAAGAAATAATGGAAGCCCTAGCCACCATGTATGAAAATCCCTCAGCATCCAACAAGGTTTATCTTATGAAACAGCTATTCAACATGAAGATGTCAAATGGTAGGAGCGTGGCTGAACATCTAAACGAGTTCAATACAGTCACGAGCCAGTTGGAATCCGTTGGCATTGTTTTTGAGGATGAGGTTAGAGCGTTATTGATCTTATCCAGTTTACCAGACAGTTGGGATAGTTTGGTGATTGTTGTAAGCAGTTCTTCAGGGTCAACAAAGCTGAAATTTGATGATGTGGCTGGTCTAATTCTCAACGAAGAATCTAGAAGGAAGGCATCAGGAGTTTTAGGGGATTCAGGGAATGCTCTAAAAGTTAAAGGAAGAGGAAGATCGCTGAACAAAGGAAGCAATAAATATGAGTGTTCTAAGTTGATGAAGAAGTCCAAGGGACCGAAAGATAAAGACAGGTATTGGCATTGTGGCAAAAAGGGGCACATGAAACGTGATTGCAAGGCGCTTAAGAAACAAGAAGGAAACTCTTAAGGTGAGAAGGATTCAGTGAATCTATCTGAGGAGAGTGACACAGAGGCGTTGATCTTGTCTCTTGATGCGAGGAATGAGTCTTGGGTTATAGACTCAGGTGCTTCATTTCATGCAACTTCATGCAAGGGAGTTCTGCGTAATTATGTGTCAGGTGACTTTGGAAGAGTATACCTGGGTGATGATGAGCCGTGCATTATTGTTAGAAAGGAAGATGTTCAAATAAGTCAAAAATACGGAACAACTTTAAAATTGAAGGATGTTAGACATGTACCGAGTTTGAAACGTAACTTGATTTCAGTGGGGCAGTTGGCCGATATCGGTTATGTGACGACATTCACCAGTGATTCTTGGAAGATCACAAAAAGTGCCTTGGTGATATCTCGAGGCAAGAAGGAAGGTACTTTGTATGTGATTTCAAGATCGTATTATTCACTCACAGTCGCATCAACTGGAGTGAATGGGCAGTTATGGCATCAGAGGTTGGGACATATGAGTGAAAAGGGAATGAAAGTGCTATTGTCAAAAGGGAAGCTACCAGGGCTGAAGTCTATTGACTTGGAATTCTGCGAGGACTGCGTGTATGGTAAGTATAAGAGGGTAAGTTTCAAAAAGATAAGGCGTGCTCCAAAGACGCATCTATTGGAGCTTGTACACACTGATGTTTGGGGACCGGCATAGGTATTATCTCTCGGTGGCTCACGTTATTTTGTTTCCTTAATTGATGATGCTAGTAGAAAACTGTGGGTCTATTTCTTAAAGCATAAATATGATGTATTTGATGTATTTAAGAAGTGAAAAGTCATGGTAGAAATGAGATAGGTAAAACAGTAAAGTATCTCAGATCTGATAATGGGGGAGAGTATTGTGATAAGAGGTTTGAGGAGTATTATGCAGCAAATGGAATCAAACATCAGAAAATGATTCGGGGACACCACAACGGGAATGGTGTGGGCTAGCGTGCATGGGACCATCCTTGAGCGCGCCAGGAGCATGAGGTTACATGCAAGGTTGCCCAAGACTTTTTGGGCAGATGTTGTAAATACTGCAACATATCTCATCAATAGAAGTCCCTCAACACCATTGGATGTTGGGCTACCAAAAGAAACGTGGACTGAAAAAGAAGTGAACCTAGTACATCTCAGAGCGTTCAGTTGCACTTCATACGTTCACATTGATGCAGAACATAGAAACAAGCTGGATGCGAAGTCCAAGAGGTGCACGTTTATGGGCTACAGGCAGCATGATTTTGGCTACAGGTTTTGGAATGCAGAAAACAGGAAAATCATCAGAAGCAAGGACGTAGTCTTCAATGAAAAAGTGATGCATAAGAACAGTGTGTATGAAAATAAGGCTGAGGAGAAAGAATTTGTAGAGTTAGAAGAGTTACTGGACATGGGTGTTACAGCGCCATAGGATGATCATGCACAGGAGCATTATGAGGCAAAGCTACAGACATCGGTATTGAGGAGGTCTACTCGGGAGAGAAGACTCACGATCCGATACTCACCCTCCTTATATTATCTACTACTGACAGATAATGGTGAACTAGAGTATTTTGAAGAAGCATTACAGTCAGATACATGGGTTAAGTGGGAGCAGGCCATGAATGAGGAGATGAACTCTCTTGAGTCTAATCGTACATTGGAGCTAGTCACTCTACCAAAGGGTAAGAAAGCTCTTCATAACAAGTGGGTTTACAGACTGAAGGAGGAGCACGATGGTTCGAAACGATACAAGGCCAGATTGGTTGTGAAAGGGTTTCAACAAAAGACAGGTATCGATTTCACTGAAATATTTTCACCAATAGTGAAAATGTCTACGATTCGTAGGTCTTAAGTATAGTGGATACAGAGGACTTACATCTAGAGCAGTTAGATGTTAAGACAGCCTTTCTTCATGAGGACCTTGAAGAAGAGATATATATGCATCAACCGATAGGATATGTGGCACCAGGAAAGGAGAACAAGGTGTGCAGACTGAAGAAGAGTTTATATGGCCTGAAGCAGGCCTCGAGGCAATGGTACAAGAAGTTCGACAATTTCATGTCAGGAAACGATTTTAGGAGATGTCATGCAGACCACTATTGTTATTTGAAGAAGTTTGATACGTCGTACATCATCCTTCTTCTGTACGTTAATGATATGCTTGTAGCCGGTTCAAGCATTAAGGACATCTCAGATCTCAAAAGACAACTGTCTAGAGAATTCGCCATGAAGGATTTAGGAGCTGCAAAACAAATCCTAGGCATGAGGATAAAGCGTGACAAGGAAAACAAGAAACTGGTATTGTCACAAGCAGAGTACATAGCCAAGGTACTTGATCGATTCAATATGGGAGGTGCTAAGCCGGTTAGCACTCCATTAGCCAACCACTTCAAGTTATCTAAGGAGCAAGGGGCAAAGACGCAGGAGGAACGAAATTACATAGCTAAAGTCCCATACGCGTCAGCTATAGAGAGTCTCATGTAGGCTATGGTGAGCACGAGGCCAGACATTTCTCAAGCAGTGGGAGTTGTTAGCAAGTTCATGAACAATCCCGGGAAGGAACATTGGGAAGCTGTGAAGTAGATTCTTAGATACCTGGTAGGTACTAAGGATGTAGGGTTATGTTATAGTGGATCAAAAATCAAGCTACAAGGTTATGTGGATTCAGATTTGATAGGAGATATTGACAGCAGAAGAAGCACTACATGTTATGTCTTTACTTTGGGAAGTGCTGCAGTCAATTGGGTCTCTCAGTTACAGAAGATAGTATCTATCAGTATGATAGAAGCAAAATATGTTGCGGCTACAGAAGCATGCAAGGAGATAGTATGGATGCAATGTTTTATGGAAGAGTTGGGTAAGAAGCAAGTAGATTACAAGCTATACAGTGACAGTTAGAGTGCAATACACTTGGCTAAAAATTCATCCTTTCATTCAAGGACCAAGCATATTGCCATCAGATATCACTTCATACGTTCGTTACTGGAAGATGGATCGATTGCTCTAGAGAAGATTCATACAAGTGAGAATCCTGCAGATATGCTGACCAAGGCGGTCACAAGGGAGAAGCTGAAGCTCTGTTTAGCTTTGATTGGTATTCAGACTTGAAGATGGGGAGGTGGTGCACTCCGGATGAAGAAGACAAATGTTTATGACGATGTGTCTCCAAGTGGGAGATTGTTGAGAAGTGGAGCCACATCTGGGGCCGCCCACTACCAGTCGAGGTTGCACGGATTTCGTGTCGCAAGTCTTCTTGCAACTGGGATACAGAAAGAAGTTTTGTGGATTTCGTGTCGCAAGTCCTTTCGCAACTGGGATGTGGAAAGGAGTTTCGCGGATTTTGTGTCGCAAGTCCTTTCACAACTGGGATGCAAAAGGAAAGTTGCCAAAACTATAAATTGAGGTCCCTAGGGTTATTCTAGAGTTAAGGTGAATATTGGGGAGCTATTCTAAGGTGTGGAAAAAGGGCTTTCTCTGTATCTCCAAGGGAGAGGTTAGTATATTGCCTTGTAATCTTTGTTCTTCATAGTGGAAGTTTGCATTCATGATTTTTTACCCTAGTTTGGGGTTTTTCCACGTATATCTTATCTCGTGGTTTGTTTGGATTACTTTGATTTATTTTTAGTTTATATTTCTTCTTGTTTATCATTTGTGGGTGAGGCCTGAGATTGGATCTAGGCTCACTGCGTTGTTGGCGTGTTGCGCAACACTAAGCACATAGATTAACTATTTAGTGTACATGCAGTGCACCATACACATAGCGAGGGCACCCATGATATATGTTGTTTACATCTGGCTTAACATAACCCGTATTAACAATCGACAAGCAGCCATGCATCAGTACATTCATATGAAAATGAAAGAAAAACATATTCACAATAGGAAAATACCACATATGCTTATCTACTATGGACACGTATCCTGCCAAAAGGGTAGGCACTTAGAGGCAAATATACGACCAAAACTTAAAAGGCAGTCATCTCTCACATGACACGTGATCAACCAACACAAGGTATGCTCGACCCCTAACGTATAGAGGAAGTTTCACCAATCTATAGTTGTTGGACTCTCCATTGCCAATAATCACATAGCATGGCCATTCAAGGACTTTAATTTAAAGGGAGATACCTCTAGAGAACATTCTAAATCTTTTTAAAAGCCATGGAAAAACTGAAGAAAATAGCAAGAAGCCATCCTAGAACAAGAACTTCAAAACCAAGTACGATACGACCACTACCTAATTGGAAGACTCTCGAGCAAGTAACATGATGTTTTGCACAGCCACCGCCTCTCCAAATTATCCAAGCAGTACTCGAAGATGAACTCAAGGCCTCACGCCAATACAATCACACACAAACCTTTCAATTATATACTGTTAGTTTCTTTTATCCCTCTTGGACATCTAGTAGTTTAATTTTAGTTTTCTCCACCTCTGTCCAGTACCATTTTGCATTAGGCTTCAAGACCCTATGATAATTTCTTAGTTTAGTTCTCGTTATCATCCAGCGCACCGTTATATTATGTTAATAGGTTAGTATAAATATCTAGGACTCCGTCGTTGGATCTCCAAATTATTGAGTTGTTACTTAGTAATTCTCTAGTCACGTCTTACTAACCTTACACCACAATCGTTTGGTGTTTTCCACCACAATCTAGGTTTGAAGTATCGTTAAGACTATTGTCGTTTGCCAACAGAAATCATCATTGGTAATCTCTGCTACGTATTTACTTTTATTTTTACTAATTATACTGTATTAATATTTTGATTAATGAAATCGATGATCAAACCTTTACTTATAATTTGTTTAATTATCTTTTTGTTTTTTTTTTTTAATAGAGAAACACCATCTAAGCTATCACCTTTGAAAGAAAAGTCTGTCTTTTAAGGAAAAAAAAGACTTATTTAGAAGGACCAACGCTCCCCTTTATAAATCACCAGATCACGTTGTTGATTAGTGAGGACAATTTTCACAAATCTAATTCTAATTTGGCTAATTCGGTGCAAATGGTCACAAGCGTCCAATTTGATTCGAGAGTTGAACACAACTCTGGCACACCCAACACCTAATTTATTTGCACATGTTTAACCAAAATCAGGTTGTTTCGTTATATGTGTGGTTATATGTGTGACCACGTGTCCAATTTGAATATCAACACATGTTCAATCTTCGGATATGAGTATAAGATTTGAATCAATTCCCATTTTGACCGTTCATGGGGAATTAAGTGAATAGTCCCGTAGGCTGAGTGGCAGGCATTTTTAGGACGAATCCTTGATATTCCATGTAATTTCCACTTATAAAAGAAGCCTCGGGGAATAGACAGCATTTTACAACGAAGACATTTATTGAGAAGAAGGAGAAAAAAGAAAGACCAGATCACAGGAGAAAAAGAAAGATTTGGTACCCTGGGAAAGTGTGATGATTAATACGCAGGCTCTGAGATAGTGTACGTTTGAAATATTCATAACTCAAATAAAATCATCCAGATATTGCTGTCACCATTGTTTGGACCATGAAAATTATGCTAATACCATAATAGGAGCTCTGCTACACCCACGTGCTAGTACAAGTCAGTACGCCAGCATAGCGGGCTAGTACGGAAACGGATTGGCTATACTTCCCCTGACACCAGCCCGGTGGCTGGTGCTCGGTGCTCGGTAGGCCCCACCATGATGTATATTTTTCATCCATTACGTTCTTCCATTTTTACATATCATTTTAGGGCTTGATCCTAAAAATGAGAGGGATATAAATATCAGGTGGACCACACCACAGGAAAACAATAGTGATTGGATATCCACCATCACTGTACTGTTTATTTGACATCCAATCTGTTGATTAGGTCATACAGACCCAGATGAAGGGAAAAAAGCAAATATCAGCTTGATCCAAAACTTTTATGCCCCCAGAAAGTTTTTAATGGTCCACGTTCATTCAACATTGTTTACTGTAATATGGTCCACTTGAGATTGGGATATACCTAATTTTTTTGTCTAATACCCTAAAATGATCTAGAAAAATAGATGGATGGCATGGATGAAACACATACATCATGGTTGTGCCCACAGAGCACCGACCACCAGCCATTGGCTGGTGGCAGGGGGAGTAGCCAATTCGTTTCGGACTAATATAATATCCAAGCCGTCCATCAAGTGGAACCCACAAAGCTTCGGCTGATTTTTCATAACCGGGATATATATTCAGTTAATTATGGCCCACCTGACAAGTGGACGGACCTGATTCTTGGGATAGGGAATCTAGATAGTAGTATACCCATCTGATGGATGACTTGGATATTTCACCTGTCTGCTACGATGGCATTTATGGTCATGCGTGCATTAGCTACCTCTTACACTCGTGTGCATTTAGCAAAGCTCTGATGATTTAACCGAGTGGGTTGGGCTTGTTATTGGATGGTGGAGAAGAAAAATAGCCAACATTCCGAATTCAGACAATTATCTATATCTGTAATGGGTCTGAAAAAGTGGATATGTAATTTGAAATAATAATTCTACATCTATAATATCTGACTCTTCAGTCAAAACTTTGTTTGATCCATGGCATAACGCACATACAAAAATAAAAAATAAAAATAAAAACCAATCAACTTAATAATTGCATCATATTTTGCTGGGATGTTTCAAACCACTTCATTCCTTTATTTCTGATGATGTTTTAGAAGATTTGAATCCATTAATTAATTCACTATATATATGTGTGTGTGTGTGTGTGTGTGTGTGTGTGTGTGTGTGTGTGTGTGTGTGTGTGTGTGTGTTCCTCTGTAGTATGAAAGGACTCCTCTTGATTAGGAAGGAGGAATTAATTGGTTTCCAGAATGATACTATAAGAATTTTTTTAGATGAGACATTTTACAAATCATTTCTATACTAATCTTACCCTATAAAAAGTCTTTTTAATTCCCGTAAAAGTCCCAGTATATGCGTTCCTTCTATTGGTCCATCATTTCCCAGCTTTTGCAGTGTCTTGTGAGAATAAATGAGAAAAAAAAAAAAAAAAAAAAAATCTCCCAATGGGTTTACTCAAGTTTTGCTAAAGCCCACTCCCACGTGCCAACTTAACATATCCATATCACAGCATCTGATGGCCCCACCTTGTAGATCATTGGCCTAAAACCCATGCCATCAACTCGTGTGTGGGTCACACATATTTACATTGAGTAATGAGGGTGTGCACTTTTCTCATAGTTAGAAAGCCAAAAAACTTAAGTCGATTCTTGATGGGGTTTTCCTCCTCAGTTCAGAGGAGAATTTGGGTAGCATGGTGAAAATCGGAGATGTTTTACCGTGCTGCTCGACCAATCGAGTCCTAGTTCGTCTCAAAGTCTAGTGACCAATTGAATTAATTCCTCTGTGGTACTCGACCAGTCAAGGGAGATGCTCGACTGGTCGAGTGGGCTGCTCGACCGGTCAAGGACCCTACTCGACCAGTCAAGGTTATGCAGATTTGAGTTCGGATTTTGTGTAGACTGCGGAAATTTGAGGCGGTTTCGTAAGAGATGCGAAAGGGAGTTTGCCTAAACTATAAATAGGGGTTCATAGGGCTCTTCTAAGTAATGCAAGAGAGTTTCCTAAAACTTTGCAAGGGTTTGCTAAAGGGTTTAGGGCTATCAAATGTGTGTGTGTGTGAGAGAGAGAGAGAGAGAGAGAGAGAGAGAGAGAGAGGAAGCTTATGGAAGAGAGGTTCTGCTTGTAGAGGTGATCTATTGTGCACTCGACATCTCAGCACTTTTACGTCCTCGTGATCGGTAAGATCTCTCTGTTTTTCTTTTATTCTCTTATTGTTCATCCGCTCCTGCGTGAGTGAAGAAGGTTTAATCCAAGTAAGGTGTGCTTGTGATCGGTTGTAATGTTCTACTTCATAGTGGATTGTTGCTCTGGACTAGGTTCCGTGGTTTTTACCTCTTTGAGGGTTTTCCACATAAAAATCTCTTGGGTCGTGTGGTTTATGCTTTGAGTTATTTCATTGCTTTATTATCCCATAATTCTGGTATTTTTAGGAGGTTAGATCTAAGGTTTTGTGCAACGGCCCTCAACAAAGTGGTATCAGAGAGTTCAGGTTGGTTGAACGGAGTGGGATCGATTCTGAATTATGGAAGGTGGCTCATCAAGGATGATCAGTCTCAATGGTTCTAGCTGGACCATATGGAAGGCTAAGATGGAGGACTTGCTTTATTGCAAGGACTTGTATTCTCCAATATAAGGCATATCAGTAAAGTCAAACGATATGTCAGATGATGATTGGAAGAAATTGGACCGAAAGGCGATGGGGTTTATTAGACAATGGTTGGATGATTCTGTATTCCACCATACGTCTACAGAGACCTCAGCCGCTAGCCTATGGCTGAAACTGCAAGGGTTGTATGAGAGGAAGAGAGCCGACAATAAAAATTTTCTGATAAGATGACTTGTGAATCTCAAGTTCAAAGATGGTGGTTCTGTGGCTGAGCACATGAATGAAGTCAGCAATATATTGAACCAGCTCTCCGCTATGAAGATGATCCTAGACGATGAATTACATGCTTTACTATTGCTTAGCTCATTGCCTGATAGTTGTGAGACATTAGTGGTGTCTCTGAGTAACTCCGTGTTACACGAAAATGTGTCCATGGAACAGATAACTAGTTGTCTCTTCAATGAGGAGATAAGGAGGAAGTCTCAGGGGTCTACTCAGTAAGAGCCCCTTATGACACAAGAACGAGGGAGAGGAAAGAACAGAAAGGGTGAAAAGGCCCGAGATAAATCAAGAGGCAAGTCGAGTAACAGGAAGGATGTTGAATACTGAAATTGTGGCGAGAAGGGCCACTACAAGCATGAATGTCACAATAAGAAGAATGACAAGAAAGGAAAAGGAAATGAGAAGGAAGATGAATCAGATTCCACTACGGTTGCTTCAGATGGCGACGTTGTAGTCATTCTTTCAGCAGATCATAATGTTTGTCTCACGGCTACGAGTTAGGACACCAACTAGGTGATAAACTTAGGAGCCTCATTTCATGCGACTCCATGTAGAGATTTCTTCACAAGCTACAGGTCAGGTGAGTTTGGGACCGTGAAGATGGGAAATTCTGGCGTTTCAAAGATCATAGGGGTCAATGATATTTGTATGAAGACCGATGTGGGATGCACATTGGTTCTCAATAATGTGAGGCATATCCCAGACCTTTGCCTCAACTTGATGTCGACGGAAAGGCTGGATGATGATGGCTATGAAAGCCGTTTTGCTGGTAGGTGCTGGAAGTTCATTAAGGGTTTGTTGATCGCAGCCAGAGGAAAGAAGTGTTATACCCTTTACAAGGCAAGTGTCAGTGTGTGTAAGGGTGGGTTGAACGCAGCGGAAGATTCAGTTATTGACATGTGGCACAGGCGTCTAGGCCATATGAGTGAAAAAGGGCTTCAGCTACTAGCAAAGAAGCGGCTCCTTCCAGACATAATAGGTATACCTCTCAAAACCTGTATTGATTGTTTATCAGGAAAATAACATAAAGTTTAATTTATTAAAACTACTTCTCATGTTAATAAAGTGCATGCATTAGATTTGGTTTATTCTAATGTTTGTGGTCCTATGAGGACAAAAATATTGGGTGGGGCATTGTATTTTGTCGCTTTTATAGATAATGAATCTAGGAGGGTTAGGGTTTATGTTTTAGAATCCAAGGACGAGGTCCTTGGTATGTTTAAATTATTTCATGCTATGGTCAAGAGAGAGACAGGTAGATCATTGAAGTACATCTGCACTGACAATGGTGGTGAATACATTGGTGACTTTCATGAGGATTGCAAGTCCCTATGTATACAGCATGAATAGACGGTTCCCAAGACCCCCCAGCATAATGGTGTGGCTGAGCAAATGAATCGCACCATTGTAGAGCGAATCAGATGCATGTTATCCCATGCGAAGTTGCCCAAGATATTTTGGAAAGAAGCAATACACACGGCAGTGTATTTGATAAGCAGGTCTCCACCGCCTTGTTTAATGGAGAAGTACCCGAGAAGGTGTGGATTAGACAAGATCCATCGTACAGTCATCTTAAGTTGTTTGGATGCAGGGCATCCGTTCACGTACTAAAGGACGAGAGGTCCAAGCTCGATATAAAGATCAAGCAATGTGTGTTCTTGGGGCACGGTGATGAAAAGTTCGGTTACAGATTGTAGGATCCGACTGAGAAAAAGCTCGTCAGGAGCAGAGATGTGGTATTATTTGAAGATTAGTATATAGAAGACATTGGTAAGTCAGAAAAGAACCAGCTTAGTTCAGGTGAGCTAGAGGATATGGATCTGGTTATTCCTCTCATGGTGCCTGATGACGGAGAAGTACAGCAAGATGTAGAGGACGAGGGAGTTCGTACAGAAGATGGACCGGGGGAGCAGCCCCCACCGGATCCACTTGTTGAGCCACAGGTGAGGAGGTCATTTAGGGACCAACAGTCATCCAAAAGGTACTCGCCGCATGAGTACATTATGCTCACTGATGGGAAAGAGCCAGAAGATTATTTTGAGGCCCTAGCCGACGAGCATGAGGGGGAGTGGTTGCAAGCTATACAAGAGGAGATGAAATCCTTGCATAAGAACCACACCTTTGATATAGTAAAATTGCCTAAGGGTAAGAAAGCTCTGAGCAACAAGTAGGTGTTCAGAAAGAAGATTGAGTAGAAGAATTCACAAACAAGGTTCGAGGCCAGACTTGTAGTGAAAGAGTTCAGTCAGTGGTGAAGATGACATCCATACGAGTGTTGCTTGGGTTGACGGCTAGCATGGATCTGGAGATAGAACAGTTAGATGTTAAAACTACCTTTCTCCATGGTGACCTGGCCGGAAGAAGAGATCTACATGCACCAACCAGAGGGGTTGAAGTCAAGGGCAAAGAGCATATGGTGTGTAGGCTGAGGAAGAGCTTGTATGCGCTGAAACAAGCTCCAGAGTAATGGTACAAGAAGTTCAACTCGTTTATGTCGAAGCATGGGTATGACAGAATGGAGTCGGACCACTGTGTGTTCATGTGCAAGTTCTCATATGGTGATTTCTTAGTTCTGCTGTTATACGTTGATGACATGCTCATCAAGATAAAAGACATCAAGAAGATTGACAGGCTGAAACAGGAGTTGGGCAAGTCGTTCGCGATGAAAGACTTAAGTCCAGTTAAGCAGATCCTAGGAATAGAGATCACCCGTGAGAGAAGCAGCAGGAAGCTTTGGCTGTCACAAGAGTGCTATATTGAGAAAGTCCTAAAGTAGTTCAATATGAATGTAGCGAAGCCAGTCAGTATTCCACTGGATGGTCACTTCAGATTGAGCGACAGGCAGTATCTCAAGACGAAGGCAGAGGTGGATGAGATGTGAAAATACCCTACGCATCAGCGGTAGGAAGTTTAATGTATGCTATGGTGTGTACGCGCCTAGACATAGCATATGCAGTTGATGTTGTCAGTTGGTATCTTGTCAATCCTAACAAAGAACATTGGGCAGCGTTGAAATAGATACTGCGGTATATAAGAGGCTTATCTAGGTTGACCCTATGCTATAGTGATGGAAAACCTGTGTTAGAGGGCTACACAGATGCAGATATGACAGGTGACATAGACTCTAGAAAATATACATCGGGGTTCATGTTCACGTTTGCATGGGGAGCAGTCTCTTAGCAGTGCAAACTACAAAAGGTCGTAACATTATCGATGACAGAGGCCGAGTACATTGCGGTCACAAAGGCATGTAAAGAGATGCTTTGGATGAAAATGTTCATACAGGAACTTAGCCTGAAGCAGGAGCAACACGTAGTCTATTGCGATAGCCAAAGTGTTATACACTTGAGCAAGAATCTAAGTCAGTACTCCAAGTCGAAGCATATAGAGATTCGGTATCACTGGATCAGGGATACTTTGGAACAGAAGGTGTTATAGCTTGAGAAGGTCCACACAGGCGATAATCGGTCAGACATAATGACCAAGGCTTTGCTCAAGGACAAGTTTGAGGTTTGTAGAAACTGGGCTGGCTCAAAGAAGATGAATTCCTCTTGAGTTGGAAAGGAAGAGAGATTTGATGGGGTTTTCCTCCTCAGTTCAAAGGAGAGTTTGGGCAGCATGGTGAAAATCAGAGGTGTTTTATCATGCTGGTCGACCAGTCGAGGGTGACGCTCAACTAGTCGAGTCCTGTCTCGACTCAAAATCCAGCGACCAATTGAATTAATTCCTCCGTGGTGCTCGACCAGTCAAGGAATGTGCTCGACTGGTCGAGTGGGCCGCTCAACCGATTGAGAACCCTGCTCGATCAGTCGAGGTTACGCAGATTTGAGTCTAGGTTTTGTACGGACTGTGGAAATTTGAGGCAATTTCGCAAGATGTGCGAAAGGGAGTTACCTAAACTATAAATAGGGGTCCTAGGGCTTTTCTAGGTAATGCAGGAGAGTTTCCTTAGGCTTTGCAAGGGTTTGGTAAAGGGTTTAGGGCTATCAAAGGTGAGAGAGAGAGAGAGAGAGAGGAAGCTTCTGGAAGGGAGGTTCTACTCGTAGAGGTGATCTACTGTGCACTCGACATCTCAGCGCTTCTACGTCCTCGTGATTGATGAGATCTCTCCCTTTTTCTCTTATTCTCTTATTGTTCATCCCCTCCTGCGTGAGTGAAGAAGGTTTGATCCAAGCAAGGTGTGCTTGTGATCGGTTGTAACATTCTACTTCATAGTTGATTGTTGCTCTGGACTAGGTCCCGTGGTTTTTACCTCTTTAAGGGTTTTCCACGTAAAAATCTCTTGTGTTGTGTGGTTTATGCTTTGAGTTATTTCATTGCTTTATTATCCCATAATTTTGGTGTTTTTGGGAGGCTAGATCTTAAGGTTTTGTGCAACGGCCCCCAACAATTCTCATTTGGGTTGGCTAGAGTCAACTCAATTTGACCAAGTATAAATTATAAAAGATTATAATTCTAAATAGACATTTTGCTAATCAAGTGCCTTTAATCCGATGCAAAGCAAGGTAATTTTCGAATTGACCGAAGCCACTCTCGATTTAATCGAAAATTCTGATTTGGGCCATGTTGCTCGCTATGATGTTTTACATGTTTTCGATTTTACACTCAGTCCTCTCGAAGAATGTCAATTTTGTCCAATCTGACCGAAGGTTATGTCTGATCCGACTGAATGATATGCGTAAGTGCAGGTTTTGTTTATAATTCTGCACAGAGTGTATAAATACGACTCCTAATTCGAGATTAGGGTTAAGACGTTTTGAGAACGTGAGGAGCTTGAGAGACAAAGAGTTTTGAAGGGATCCATGGTTTTTATCTAAAAGTTGTTCCATCTCTTATAATTCTTCTCATATAGTGGATTGATTGTTGCTTTGTGCCATGGTTTTTTCCCATAAGAATTTTCCATGTAAAATTCATGTGTTCTCTGTGTTTTCTTGAATTTTTCTTTCTATATTGCTTGTTTGATTCATATCTAAGGTTACTTCCATACTCATTAAGGAGTATTTACGCCCAACAAGTGGTATCAGAGATTAAGGTTGGGATTTAGGTTTGAATCTAGAAACATGGCATGGACGGAATCAAATGTAAAATTTGAGATAAAGAAATTCACAGGTACAAATAATTATGAACATTGGAGGTTGAAGATGAAAGCCCTCCTAGTTCAGCAATGGCTGTAACATGGACTCCTTGGAAAAGCGAAACATATGAAATCTATGAAGGAAGAGGATTGGGATGAACTTGATTAGAGGGTGATTTACATAATCCAATTGTTCTTGGCCGAATCCAATTGTACTTGGTCGATGAAGTCTTTTAAAATGTCATCGATAAGACGACTATTACGGGCTTATGGATGAAGATAGAGAGCATCTACATGACGAAGTTGTTTACCAATTGTCTATATCTGAAGAGCCAGTTTTATACTATGAAGATGGTGAAAGGGTCGGATCTCTCTGAGCACATTAATGTCTTCAATAAGCTAGTTTGGAAGTTAACAAGTATGGAGGTGAAGGTCAATAAAGAAGCCAAAGCCCTAATTTTGTTAACATCTCTCCCAAAGTCCTACGAGTATCTAGTTGATACTCTGTGCTATGGTAGAATACCTTGGAAATCGATACCGTTATCTTTTCTCTTCAGTCGAAGTAGTTGAAAAGAAATAGCAGAGGCGTAAGTACTTCTATGAATACATTTTTTCTCAGGTAAGACCATTTAAGCGAGAGAATGGGAAGTCGTGATTTAGATCCAAGTCGAAAGGTAAAGGCAAGTTAAAGTGTTGGAATTATCAGATGGTGAGACATATGAAGGACTGTCAATATCCCAAAACCTAAAAGGATGAGAAATTAGATGATTCGCTGAAGGAAGACATTAAGTGAAATCAGGTGAAGGATCGGATGGTTATGATGTATTGGTAGTGTCCAAGATTAGTTACTTCTATCAGGAGTGAATTTTGAATATGAGGCATCATATTGTATGTGTCCTTGTCAGAATTGGTTCACCGCATATGACGAGTATGATGGTGGCCTAGTTCTTATGGGCAATGATCATGCATGTAAGATGGTAGGAATTGGTTTTGTTCACTTTAAGAAGTTTAATGACATGGAGCATTCTCTGATCGATATGAGGTACATTTGGGATTTAAAGAAGAATCTAATATCTCTGGGAGCTTTAGATGCAATCGGGTGAAAATTCGCCAATTATGAATGTGTCCTAAAGGTTTCAAAAGGAGCAATCATAGTTATGAAAGCACAGAAGAGCAAAAATATTTATAAGTTGATCAAGAATATTATATTGAGTGGTGTTACAACATCTGTAGTAGAGTCCATGTTGGCACATTTGTGGCATGCGCGCCTAGGCCACTTGAGCGAGTATGGTATGAAGGTACTTCTTGATTATTGTTTAATTTTTTGCTTTAAAATTTTTTATTTAGATATATGTGAGCATTGCATATATGGAAAACCATCAAGGTTAAGCTTTAAAATTGGAAAACATGTCACTAAAGGTTGACTTGATTCTGTGCATTCAAATGTCTGAAGGTCATTGTCTATTGTTTCTGGATGAGGGTCGTCATTCTTTGTTTCATTTATTGACGATTTCTTTATAAAGGTCTAGGTTTATTATTTGAAATATAAATTAATATGTTTGCCACTTTCAAGATATGGAAGGTAATGATTATAAAACAAATAGGGCGGAAGGTGAAAATTATTAGGACAAACAATGATGGAGAATTTACTCATAAAAATGTTTACCAATACCATAAGAATGAGGGGATAGTGAGGCATACACCATAATAGAATAGTGTAGCTGAATGTATGAATCAGACTCTTTTGGAAAGGGCCCAAAGCATGTTGAGTAATTTTGAGTTGGGCAAGGAGCTATGGGCTGAGGCCATCTCTACAGCTTGCTATGGAGTGGTCATGTAGTTGATTACTCAAGACTGTAGATATTTGGTTGTGATGTTTACTCTCATATACTGTCAGTTGAGAGAGAAAAACTAAACCAAAGGTTTCGGAAGTGCATTTTTGTCGGCTATGGTGATGGGACGAAAGGATACAAATTGTATGTTGTAGTTTCATAAAAAATCATATTTAGCCAGGACATCAAGTTTAATGAAGGTTCCTTATTTCAAAAGAATGAGCATAAGGAAATAGAAAAATCAACAATTAATGTTGAAGCAGATAATGGTGAAATACTTGAAGAACCTGAGTCATTGATGGAGGTATAGGAAGAGGTGGAACACCCACCCGTCAAGAGAAATCTACTAAGGGATCACAAGTTACCGTTGAGAAACATAGATGACTCAAATGTAGCATTTGTTATGATTACAAAAGAGGGGGATTCGTCTAATACTTTTCAGAAAGCTCTAAAAGACAAAGATGTAAAGAAGTGGATGGCAACAATGCATGTTAAGATGACCAACGGCCAAAACATCCAGTCATCCTAGCCTATATAGTGGTTCATTTGACCATCACCAACCACTCGAATCACTATCTCATATGACCCAACAAGAAAAGATTAAGTGATCTATGATCAAGTCAGCAGGGTTCAATATGAACCTTAACCAGCAAATCCTCAAGAAATAAACTAGTATAGTGGTCTAAGACAGCTACTTCATTTCTAATCTTCTCTCTGATATGGGATATTTATATAAGTTTTTATCTACCAACAAATTGTGTACACAGAGTTTCATTAATGGTTTCTTCGTGCCTGCTGAACGCGGAACCACATACAGGCTTGTCGTATCCTAGAAGTTATTTTCCTACAACCTATCAGCAATCTCAATTACTTTGAGAAGGGGTGAATAATGCTTTAAGGATAGCATGATCACACGTACTTCAGCATGTCCTTAATATTTTCAGTTTCTTTATTATTTTATAAAAATTATAAATCTGTAATATGAGAATCTCAGGTTTCTAACTCATCTTCTCCAAGCCCATCTCCAAACATTGATCCAAACCCTAATCCGAACCTAGCCGCCGCCATTAGAACTCAAATTCGGCCTGCTTACAAATCTCTAAATCCTAATCCCCTATTCTCCCATGCTTACAAATCTCCAAATCTTACAACCCACTTTGATTGCCAAACCCTCGGTCTAACATGACCTCACAAACCCATCCACAGCCAAGCCCTGCTCTACATCCAGTCGTGGCCGTCTCCTTTATCTCATTTCGGCAAATCTGATGATCGTTGCATCTCTGGCCCACCAGATATGGGTTTTCCACTTCGTCTTCTCCACCCGCGATGCATCACCGTTGGCCATTGATTTTGGGACTCCACATATTCGACAAACCTGTAGCATTCATCACTTCCTACTCAATTGACACGGCTCTGAAGGAAACCCTACATGTGCTTTCTTCTTAGCCAGTGACCATGCGTGGCCCCTATTGTTAGACCTTGTGTGTGGCTCTTATTGCTGGACCTAATGTCTAACCCTGTGTTGGAATTTTTCTCATCCAAAGATCAGAGAACCCCCTTCTTAGGTACACTCTTTCTAAGCTACCTAATCTCGATCTCGTAATATACATTTGGTTAGAATATTTCATAACATGGATAAAGAATTTGCTCCACATTGTACATTTGACGAGAGTAATTATGTACTGTGGGCTATTCATTTTGAGAATTTTGTCGATGGATGTTGATTATGACGTATAATTGATTGAACTGATCCCATTCCTCCAATGGACAAATCCAAAGAACTGTCCGATTAGAAAATGAAGAATGAAAAAATTGTTACATAGATATTAGATTTAGTTGACAAGAATATTATGGTGGACCGCAAAATTTATGCGGTACCATTTAAATTTAATATATCATTAGAGTAATGAGGCTCAATTGTATCAACTAGAACAAGAATTAGCTTAGATAACACGAGGGGGTCGGACACTTTAGAAATTTTGTAATGCAATCGTGGCCATTTGGACTGAGATGTCAATGATAGACCTTGAATTTTATGTAGATTCCATCACTAGCTATCTTTCAGAACATGCATGAGCGCACCCGTGTTCAGCAATTTCTTATGAAACTACACCCCGAATTGAGCATTCTAGGGCTGCATTACTTAACCGCAGTCCTCTTCCCGCCATGAGTGTTGTGATGTCCGACTTATTGGCAGAAGAGTAGCATCTCAAAGCTCTTTCTAGCTTGCCCCAATTCTTGCTAATTCAGATACAATCCTTTTAACATATTCCTCGACATCAGGGAAACGTGACATGTCTCGTGTCCAATATCATCGGTGTAAGAAATTTGGTCATCTGGCTACCACCTTCAAAGATAGCCCATTCTGCGAGTTTTATAGTATTCATGGACAAAGTATCCATGAGTCCAAAAAGAAAAAGAAGAAGTTCCAAGGTAAAGGTTACATGACTGCAATGGATGATTTATCTACTACTACCCTACATACTCCTTCTCCGGTGCTCTTACTCCTAAGATGATTCAGCAGATAGTCCAGGCCTTGTATGCAGCTGGTCTGTCAAGTAAATTCCTTCAGTCTCCTTGGTATTTTGATTTTGGTGCATCCAATCATATGACATGTAGTATTCCTTACCTCCATGATGTTAAACCATACAAAGGAACCCAAATCATATCCACCGCAGATGGAGCTCATTTACTAATTTCGTTAGTTGGGTCATTATCTTTCTCTCTATCTAAGTATTGTACATTTAACTTGACTGATGTCCTTCATGTACTAGAATTATCTTCTAATCTTATCTATGTGGGTCAGTTAGTCAAGAATCAATGCTTAATGATTTTTCTTCCTGATGGTTGTTTTGTGCAGGATCTAGCAACGGGGACAGTAATTGGAAGGAGTATGAGAAAAGGGTGTCTCTTCTTGCTCGACATTAATAGCTCTGTTACTCCTGCTACTTGTTTCTTTTCTCCTTCTTCTATTGACATTTTTCTTGCTAATAAAATGTGAAAACGTTTGCATTATCACTTGGGTCATCCACACTCTAAAAGACCATTTTACATGTTTTCTTCTGGTACTATAGACAAATTAAAATTTAATAAATCTTCTCTTGATCAATCATACTCATCATGTTGTTTGTCTAAAAGTAAATGTTTGCCATTTTCTCCTAGTATTCCTCGTTCTTCTGCGCCTTTTGAGATAGTGCATACTGATGTTTGGGGATCATCCTTTGTTTTATCCATGTCTGGCAAGAGGTATTTGCGATATTCATTAATGATTTAACATGATATACTTGAATTTATTTCTTGCACTCAAATTCACAGGTCTTTCATTTTTTTCAACAATTCTATACAATAGTAGTGGGTACATAGTTTCAAAAAAAAAAAAAAAAAAAAAAAGTTCTTGACTCATATTCTTGAGGGGAATACATATCTTTAAAGTTTGCAGCATATCTACAAGATCATGGGGTTATTTATTAGAAGACATGTCCAGATACTCCTTAATAAAATAATGTCGCTAAATGAAAAAATCAGCATATTGTCAATGTTGAGGCACAAAAATATTCCATTGCAGTGATCAGAGAATTTCATGGTGCAGATCTTTCCCACAGTCATTCACTCATTTTGATAAAATTCAACATCCAGGGGTATTTTCGTAAAAATCAGCATCCAGGGGTTTTTGGATATTTTGGTAAAAATCAGCATCTGGGGATATTTTGGTAAAAATTAACATTCAGGAGTATTTTGGTAAAAATCAGCATCCAGGGGTATTTTGGGTATTTTGGTAAAAATCAGCATTCATGAGTGATCTGGGTATTTTGGTATAAATGAATGATCTGGGGTATTTTGGTCAAAATAAATTATCTGGGGTATTTCGGTAAAAATGAGTGATCTAGGGTATTTTGGTAAAAAGGAGCAGATATGGTCATTTTGGTAAAAAGAAGTGGATGGACACTACTTTATATTAAGGAGGAAGTAAGTGGACACCACTGTTTAAGGAAGAAGTTGGTGAACACCATTATTTAAGGAAGGAGGTTGGTTGTTACCTTAAGGAGAAGTGGTGGTGAACACCATTGTTTAAGGAACTGGGAGCCTATAAATACTCCCTCTCATGCCTCATTTTGACGAGAGACAAGGAAGAAACAAGATGGAGCACTAGATTCAAGAGAAGATAAAGGAGAAGAGGAAAGGAGGGAGAGTTTGCACTTGTTATATGGAATAGGTGTTGTGCGGCGCACAACACTGCCATCGTGCAACAGTTTTCGCACAACAGTTCCCGCATAAAGGTGAACAGCGCGCAAAGGTGAACAATGCCGCGCAAAGGTGAACAGTGCCGCACAACGATGAACAGTGTTCGCGCAAAGATAAATAGCCCGCAAACGTGAACAGCGCACAAAGATGAACAGTGTCACGCAACGATGAATAGTGTCCGCACAAAGGTGAACAGCACGCAAAGGTGAACAATGTCGCGCAATGATGAACAATGTCTGCGCAAAGGTGAACAGTGTCGTGCAATGATGAACAGTGTCCGTGCAAAGGTGAACAACGCGCAAAGGTGAACAGTGCCACGTAACGATGAACAGTGCCGTGCAAAGGTGAACAGTACCGCGCAACGATGAACAGTCCCGCACAACAATGAATAGTCCCGCACAACAGTGAATAGTCCCGCACAATAGTGGATTGTGTCACACAACAGTGAATAGTGTTGCACAACGGGTGAATAGTATTACGTGGACCTCTACAGCTCTATGCTCTGCAATTTTGTGGGTTCTTCTTGGATCCACGCAACTCGTCTCCCCTGGAGATCAGATGAAAATGCGTCAAAATGCTGTTAAATTCGCCATCAGACTATCTTTTCTTTCATTCAGTTCTTTGATTGATTGTACTCTATTTTCAAAATCAAGGGAATTCGAGGATATAAATGAACACCAGAATAAATAAATATTTTGTGATCATTATTCTTTTACCGAATTCTTTGTTATCATTGAATGAAATCCCCCAAATTGAATACATTCATTTCTTGTTCAAAATAAAATGGCGACTCTGCTAGGGATTCCTTTACAATGATAACTTAGAAAATATTCAGAGAATAATTATCGCTTTTTGGCGTCGTATAGACGTCAAAATGATGACTCTCAGTGGGAACATCCTCCCCTTCATCTTTGAGATAGAATGTTTTATCACTTAGATGCTAATTGTAATTTTATATTTTATCTCCAAGTAAGTAGAAAGCGTCAAAGAAAGCAAAGTCTGTTGTGATCAAGAGTAGCGAATTTCATATAATAGACGGAATGATCTCTGTTTCACCAGTAACTCAATAAGATGAGGGAGGATGGAGGATAGTAACATCCAAAAGATGAAAAGTTCGATCTACTTCCACAAGAAGCATCATCTCGCCAAGTACTGGGTCGAATATGTGAAGTGTCATGAGACACAGTCCTGCTTCAGTTATACAATCATCTCATTCGAGAAAAACAGAAAGCCCATCACTCCAAAAGGTCTTTCGATACCACCAACTATAACTGTAAAGACATCTTCCACAGAATTATTGCGAGTTCAGAAAAAATAAAGGAAAGGTGACAATGACTAGCGAATGTTTGCTTACAGCACCCCCTGCAAAAGATTTCAAGCAAACTCATGCATTGAGAATGCCACGATTTGAATCAGCTAGTCCTCTTAAGCGACAATACGCTAGTTGCAAATTAAATAATACTTCATCTTCTTCAACAACGGCAGCAGCACGGTACTCACTTCCTCCTTCAATATCAAGACAATCGAAGTACAAAGAAACAGAAAGCTCATCGACAGATATTAATTAGCCTGATCAGTTTTCGTTAGATAAGCATGTGGCTGAAGAAGTCCCTAATATTCCGACAGTGACTGTCGTGAATAACATTAAGCCACTAGTAGAAAGGCCACAACCGCAAGCGGTTAGATTTCAAGAGCCAATACCTAATATTACTCAGAAGATAACACAGGATGAAATCCAGCAGATGATTATCGAATCTATTCATCTAGAGAATGAATGAAGTCAGAATAAAAGATTTCGATATCAGACACCGTATGCCCCTGAAATAGAAGAAATGTCATTTCCCGTCAATTTCAAACACCCAGACTTTCAAAATTTTAACGAGAACGGATCACCGGAAGAGCATATGATGCATTTCATAGCAAAGATGGGAAGTTTCTCTAGAATTCCTCAATTTTGTTTGCGATTATTCAGATCTTCTCCGAAAGGAAGAGCTTTCGGATGGTATTCAGGTTTAATCCCAAGATCTATTCATACCTTAGAACAAATGCAGGATGCTTTTATGTCAAACTTTTTCTCTTCAGCCCGAGAAGTTAGTTTGACCGAACTGGCTTCTATTCACCAAGAAGAAAATAAATCAGTTGAAGAATTCATCAGTCGATGGAAGGACTTGGCAGCATCATGTCAACATCCTCTACGGGAATCAGAACAAGGAGAACTATGTTTAGAAGGCATGAGACCAAAATTGGCATGCCACTTGATTAGTAAAGATTGTAAAACCTTTCGTGATTTTGCTACAAAGGCTTATGCTCTTGAAAAGATGATGGGAAGAGTGTCTGCTTTTAAGACAAGATCAGCTCACATCACTCAAAAAGAAAAAACTAAGGAAGATTATCAGGATGTGGAAAGAGACAGCGATGAAGAAGATAGAAATGGTCGTGCGGTTATAATGATATATAAAAGGTCCAGGCAAAATAAAGATCATATGAAGTATGCGTTTGCAAGAAAAGATACACTTCCTATTTTG
Organism: Magnolia changhungtana; assembly: GCA_030180095.1. Taxonomy (NCBI): domain Eukaryota; kingdom Viridiplantae; phylum Streptophyta; class Magnoliopsida; order Magnoliales; family Magnoliaceae; genus Magnolia; species Magnolia changhungtana. The sequence goes on from JASAUF010000676.1 coordinate 16,163,302, forward strand.
AATCAATTATTGGCTATGAAGAGTATTGAATTACCTTGGCTAAGACACCTCGAAGAAATTGAAAATACAGGAAGAGTGGATTATTGCCATTATCACCATAAATTTGGACATCATACGGAAAATTGTAATCCCCTCAGGAAAAAGCTATAAAAGATGATCAAGAAGGGAGAAATTGTAATGAAAGAGCATGACAGAAAGAGAAAAATGACAAAAACTCAATAAAGAAAATTCTAGGGGCATCCGCGTTAAAAGATGATAACAGCTTCGTATGGTGAACCGTCAGTAATTGGCAAGATCGAGCTGTCATAGCCTAAATACTCGAATGAAAAGAAGCAAGTGAGGCAAAAGATATAAAACCGCGATATAAAGCATATTCGTTGTAGATATGCATTGCAATACCTGCCAGTTCAAGAGATGGCCACTATTTGATTTCGAAAGGTATTGGTATGATACTTCCAAAATCAAAATGGGGCAAGACAGGTGAGTTAGAAACTGTGAAATGTGTTCCTCACCATAGAATGTATTTCTTTTGTGTATATGAATAAAATGCATGCTTTCAAGCATATCAAGTCATTGCCAAATGTGAAGTGCCAATGACGATCATCAAATGAAAAGCTTCAATGATTATCACCAAAATTAGTAACTATCACTGTTATCGTCAATCGCTGATACAAAATTATCTTATTGAAATTAGTGCTTATTGAAATTGTTATCATCGCCAAGCTGATACACTATCTTAACCATAAGCATTGTCAGAACATATCAGCAGTGGCGATGTATCAATTATTGATTCACCATTCATGGCGGTGAAATAAGTAGTGGAATAAGCCTATATGCCTAACCACATAAACTTTATGATAGCAATAGCAACTTACCATTTAAGGCAGCCTAGCCAAGCCTATATGGCCAACTATGCATAAGACCTATCATCATCGATAATATACGAAGCTTCAACAAATTAAAAAGCTCGAAATTGGCAGTAAACTAGAATTATTCTTTGAGCCCAGCCTGAAATTGGAGGTAAACTATTGTCACGCCCCAAACCCGAAAATCAGATTTACAAGAATTCCGATCGCTGAATCCTGTGCTGACAGCCTCCGTAGTACCCCATTCTCAGCTCCTAGTGTCATACGCTAGATTTTCGATCCTGGGATCCTATAAGGAGGATTTTTTTTAATGTACATTTAACTCGTAATAAGCATAACCACAAGATTACCCAATTCACAAAGGCAACAACATCATCACATATCCACTAATATAATCATTTGAGTATAGTGCTGAAAGGGAAATACATATATCAAAAATCAAAGCTCCAGAAGACAGCTGCATACTCCAAGCTCGACGCTGCTGCAACCTAACATTACATGCATGCATCTATCGTGCATAAGCTTATAGAAAGCTTAGAGGGTGGTGTAAGTGTGTGCACAAGGTAAGTGTCAAGTATTCAATACAATGCTATCATCATATGGTACCGAAAATACTGGTAATCCATAATTCGTACAATATCGAAATAAACAGAATTACTAACAAGATCACGAATTACCAGAGTAAGGAAAAATACTGACAAAAACAGGAATTATCAGAGTAAACAGAAATACTGGCAAGATCATAAATTATACGATAACAGGGTAAGCAGAAATACGGACAAGTCCGTGAATCAATCAATATCAGAATACGCAATATAAAGCAACTATGTAAATGAGGAGTCATAAAGAGTCAAATATCAAATGCCGAGGATGCGATACAATATGTAAGTCCTGATGAGTCCACGAATAGTGTCAATCGTATCTAGACCATATAAATGCAGAAACACGGTAACCCAAAATACCATATGCCGTGGATGTAATGCAATATGCGGTGCGAATGGAATGACCATGCTGGAGTGTGAAGTCGGGATGATAGTACGTAGTATCACAGGCTATGGGGCCCATCACAAGGGACTTCTATCCAAACCAGTCTCATACCTAAATTTGGATAGTCAGACTCAATATGGTAAACTCCTGATCTCAGGTTAGTCGCGCGCCCAACCGAAATCTTGACCATTGCGAAGGTACACGTAACAAATAGTTGCGCACCACCAGCCCGAGTGGATAGTGAATGAATGAATGGGTATGCAACTCCCGCTCAATAAGTCCACATATACCATAAGAAAAAGTGGTGATTGACCATTAATGGGCCACAAAAGTTTTGGATCAAGTTGATATTTATTTTTTCCCTTCATCCAAGCTCATGTGACCTTATCAATAGATTAAATGGTAAATAAACACTACATAAAACATTAATGTGCGTCCTAAGAAGGTTTTAATGATAGAACGGTCAATCGCCACTGTTTCTTATGGTATGGTCCACCTGATAATTAGATTTGCTTCATTTTTCGGATAATGCCCTAAAATGATCTGAAAAAATGAATGGACGACATGGATACATAATACATACATGAAGGTAGGCCTCACATAACCCCACGGTAAGGGCAGCAATGTCTTGGGTGAGGCCAGGGTCTCACCTAATCTGCTCGGGATTAGTTCCTGTCCAGGAAAGTGCAGACTTTCTGTTTCTCCTTTTTTGAGTTTTGTTGGAAATCAGTTCCCATTTAATTGCCATTTTTACAATTTTTGAAGGTTCATGGTCAAAAATAACTTTTATACAAGGTGCAACAATGGCCAATGCAGACTATCTTATAGTCTGGAGTATGCACAAATGACTTATATTACCTCCTCTATCATGATAGAAAGGACTTTGCTACCAGAACCAATGATTGTGGCCTTGTGCCATTCTTAGTACCAGAAAATCAGGCAAATCTGGTCAACATATATGCTATATGTTTACGGTGCGCGGACATTTGGACAGAAGCTTTAAACACGTATAAATATGTGGCCCGATTGATAGTACACTAGGCTGATTTTACATAGTGATGAGTTACCGAAATTTCACACACTAACCCTGTTGTGACTGTGCGCGGGCAAACCCAAGCTCAGCCCCGACTACAAGGCTCAAGGCCATAGCCCAAACCCAAGACTTGCTAGAAGAAAATATGAAGTTAACTAGCACTACCATTACGTGTTTTAGCGAGAATGTTTGCATTCTATATTACTTAGCTTAACTATGTTATATTTATTCCTATTTTTAATTTTTATATTTATACATATTAAATATTTGAGTTAACTATGTTATATTTATTCCTATTTTTAATTTTTATACTTATTAAATATCTGAGTCGAGTCGAGTCAAATCTTCAAGCCAAACTGACCTGATTAAACATCCAGTAGAGTCGAGTTTTCCAATATTCCAACTATGATATAAATTAGGGCTAGTTGGGTTTTGCCAAAAGGGCTTGAACCCAAGTTCCCAGCAAGCCATGTATGTTAGGCCCAAATGCAAGGCAGATGGGGCAGGCCGGCTTATGCCTATGTACCTAGAGGGGTTAGTAATTACTAATCACTCACAACTCACACACTGGTGGAGAGATAACCCTTCTTCCTTCGAGAATATACCAAAGAAGCATGATGAGGACTTTGAGTTCACATGTGTGGGCAATAACAAAACTATGTACTTGCTCAAGTTCTCTTAGGAGTTGTTTTAATGGTGCTCTCAGGTTTGGCTAAATTTTCAATTCAAGCTAAAATTAGCTGCCTTCGTTGAATCTCTGATCACTTCCTTGTCAAAGGTTTCTCAAGCCTTGGGAGTGGAGAACTACAATAGACACTTACATTCTTTTTACTTCCAGGTCCATCTATAAAATGAGATTCATAGTTGATTGATCCATTGTATAGAAATCAATTAGGTGGTGGCCTTAGATTCAAGTACTTTAGACTCGTGTGTGTGTGTGTGCGTGTGTTAAAAAATAATTTTTAAAAAAAGTACTTTAAACTCTGTTGCATCTGCTTTTGTAACCATTGGTGGTACCTGAACTAGTACCCAAAGCAAACTAAATGGACATGAATTAAAAATATGAAATGATACTGAAGTCACTTGAGTTGCACCACCACTATCAAATATCAAATTTCAAATATCAACAGACATTCAAGACATTTGCTCTATATGGATCATGTGTGCCTGGGATAAATAACTTGGCATTTCACAGCGATTGATTGATTCTAAATTGTTTGGAATCTTATATGATTTGTGATATTTGGGATATTTTGATAAACATGATGCATAGGTGCAATATATGCCTTTTGTTAATGTTTGAAGCAATCAATAGTTGTGAAGCTAGTTCCATTACATTAACTAGAATTATTTGCTTGTTTTACTCCTATTTTCAGGAAATGGTGAAGGGTGGGAAGATAATCTTCTCATTTGATGCAACAAAGAAAGCTCGCTTTGGTGTACTCCCATGATATGCAAAAGATGAGCTTCAAATCATATGGTTTGAGCTCCCAAATTGCTTTATCTTCCATAATGGTGAGTTTTCTTTTTTTCCTTCAACAAACCAACAACAATGCCTTGGGAAACATTTCAAGCTTACTATGCCTGATGTGCATTTTGCATCATAATCCTATATGTCATATCAAGCAGGGTTAATTGGCCTGGGCACTAAAGGGTCTCAGATGTGTGTTTGTGTTTCTAGTCCTTTGTAACAAGCTCCCATTCTTCAATCTCGATCATTAGTGGAGAGACTTCTTTTTCACTCAGTTACCAATTAACTTCAATTTCTATAGTTATTTATATTTTCATGTGGGAAGCGCCTTGTTCCTGTGGGTCTAGGAGATGATGATCAATGCATTGAGGAGGGAACTTCACACGCCATCTCCGCAAAGCTATAATTTAAAGTGCTAGCCTTTACTGTAGCTTATTTTGTAAATTTGATTTTGCAATGAAACATCGTCAAACACATTATTTTCTTATGTTTTTCTTTGGATTAATCTTTATTTTGATGTAATATAATAAACTTCTGTTAATGTATTTCCCTTGATCTTAAATTTTGTGTTTATCTAGGCTTAAAATTGTTCCTAAAATCTGACCGTTGGTAGGTTTAAAACCGTTTTTAAAATTTCATTCCTAAAATATGACCGTTGGCACCAGAGCAGTTTAAAACCGTTCCTAAAATTTCGTCTCTGAAATTGGAAACGGTACCCAAAACAGTTCTAAACCGTTCCTGTTTTTCTGCGATGCCTCATTTAGGAACGGTTTTAAAGTGTTCCTGAAGCATTTAGGAACGGTTAAAAACCGTTCCAAAATGAGGTTTTTTGGTGTAGTGACTCGGGTGGGTCATTCCACATAAATTTAAGACTTTTAGGCAGATATTTTCTGGGTGGCCGACATAACTGCTTAATCATCTTAAAGGTGGTAGGTGTTGGATGCTACGAGCATTGGATTTCATGCATGTGAAGTTATTTCTTCCGCATTAGTGAAAGTAACCCCGGTAGATATCTAGGGTGCGTTGACGTCACCAAGTTCTTTGGCCCACCATGATGTATGTGTTATATCCACACTCTCTATCTATTATTTTTTTGAGATCATTTTAGGTATAAAAAATAATAATAGTAAGGCAGATCCAAAGCTCAATTGGACCACCACATATGGAAAGCAGTGGGGACAATGACATTCACGGTGGAAATTTTCCTATGGCCTGCTATGATGTTTATTTCCCATTTAACTTGTTCAAAGGTCAGATGGACCTTGATGAAGGAAAAATACAAATATCAGCTTCATTCAAACTTCCGTGGCCCTTAGGAAGTTTTCAATGGTAAGTGTTCAATATCCACTGCTTTCTACAGTGTGGTCTACTTGAGCTTTGGATCTGCCTCATTTTTAAGCCCATGCCCTGAAATGATCCTGCAAAATGAATGGATGGCATGGATATAACATATACATTATTGTAGGACCCCACTTAGGTAGATGGTGTGTGGCACACCACAACAATTTGCTTCCTAGATCAAGGTATCAAATGTTTTCGGCTCACTAGGCCTCTTGCCACTCGCATAATCAGGCAGCCAATAAACCATTCTTTTCAATTGAGCTTGACTGCAACTATTGTCCTAGCACTTAGGGTGTAGTCAGGTGTAGGAACATTGTCCTACACCAGCTAGGCAGTAGGTTCATGATAGCTGTACATCGGACCGAACCGAGTCGAATTGGGCTCAACCCGGCCAGGCCCGATCACTTGTCAAACCTAGCCCAAACCCTACCCGGCCAGGCCCGATCACTTGTCAAACCTAGCCCAAACCTACCCGGCCAGGCCCGATCACTTGTCAAACCTAGCCCAAACCCTACCCGGCCCGGTCACCGGGCCAACATGTCCAGCCCGAACTTAGTCCGATCAGCAATCGGGCGAGTTTGGGCCAATATCGGGCCTGCTCCGTCTACAAAGGGATGGATGGCGTCTCACTTCCCTTTCTCAAATGATTAGGATAAGGATTTAGGATATATATATATATATATATATATATATATATATATATATATATATATATATATATATATATATATATATATATATATATAAACGGCCGAGTCGGGTTGAGTCGGGTTTCGGACTGAGCTAGGCCGAACTGGGACATGTTTGAACTTAGCCCGAACTCAGTTTTGGGCTGAAGAAAATGGCCCATCCTGACCCGAACTCAGTTCGAGGTCAGGTCGAGTCGAGCTTTTTCGGGCCGAGTCGAGCAAGTTAACCAGGCTAGCCCGGTTTGTGTATAGCCCTAGTTCTTGATGGCCTCTCAACGTGCACGTAAGGGCGAAAGCCTTTAGCAAGAAGTTAGCAATCTAGGTGAGGCTCACTGTGATAATGTTGTGATGTTTGTGAGAAATTCAATCCGTTAATCTGTTTTGCGAGCTCATTTTATGACATTGGACCGAAAATGAGCTGGATCTAAGACACAAGTGAGCCACACGACCCATGTGTTTCTTGCATAGGTCTCAAATGCGGACGCAATTTGCATTTTGCTGGATTCAAATCTTAGGAGGATCATATCACAAGAGACTAAGAAATCAACAGGTTGGATGGCAAATAAACATCATGGTGAGACTTGAGAAGTTTTTAATGGTGGATGTTCAATCAACAGTATTTACCTGTGGTATGGTTCACCTGAGATTTGGATCCACTTCATTTTTAAGTCCATGCACTAAAATGAGCTAGCAAAATAAATGGACAGCGAGATAAAACACATACATCATGGTTGGGCCCACAGGCTTTGACACAAGTAAGGGTGTCAATGGGCCAGGCTCAGGCCTGAAACTCTGATTTTTGAATTTGCCACAGCCTAGCTCGAAATAGTTCAAAATCCAGCCGAGACCTACCCAGACCTACCCCAGACCCAGCCCGTTGACAGCCCTGGACTCAACGTCTCTGGCTTGTGTTAGGGTCACCAGCCAAACCGTCATCGCTCATGTGCACGCCATGTGTCAAAGCCATGCCATGTGTCTCTTTCGTCATCCATCCATTTTGACAGCTCATTTTAGGGTATGATCCCAAAAATGAAGTAGATTCAAATCTCAGGTGGATCATGCCACAGGAAACAGTGGCAATTGATCATTAAAAAATTAAAAACTTCTTGTGAGCCAAAAAATTGTGTGGTCCCATCATCTACGTTTGTGGGCTTGTCAACAGGTTGGATGGCAAATAAACATTCCAATAGCTCCCAAAACAAATAATAATAATAATAATAGTGGGTATTCAATCACCAGTATTTCATACGGTGTGGTCCACTTGAGATTTGGATCTGCTTCAATTTTGGGATCATACTCTAAAATCAGCTGTCAAAACAGATGGACAGCATTGATGTAAAGCACGTACATCAAGGTGGTCCAAGCCATGTGAGTCTCATGTGAGTGGAGGCCCGACCATCACTAGCACAAGCCTTCTGTAGTCAGTGACTACAGCACCTGCCACACGCGATACATGACAGGAATCCTCACTGCCCGAAACAATCAATCCCATGGGGCTTATATTGTTGAATGTGTAACATCACCTCTGCCTATCAGGTTAGTTCTTATTGGGAATCCTACACCTTTCTCTATTATATGAAAATCAATGGAAATAATAATGGAGCAAGCAATGGATAATAAACACTTCCAGCACAAGCAAGTAAATAATCAAATAAGTACAAGATATACTGGGATTTTAGATATAAATCCTTTAATGTGATGGCAAAAAATAACGGGACTTATTCTAACAAATCAAATATATATTAGAGATAATGGAAGTACAGTCATCAAAAGAATAACCTTTGTTGGATACCTAAATATACAATACAAAAGTAGATTTTAAACAACAATAAAAGAAATGAATTTATTTTTTTTACCAATTATGGATTGTACAAAACCCTCACACAACCCTTTGGAGAAGATTATAAATGAAACCTCACAAACTGGGAGATAATAGCCCTTTTATAATCAACAAGAAGCTTGAAGAGATAATGCACCTGGCTCATCTTCTTCTACCAAATCTTCTCTTTTCTCCAAGATAGAAAACATCTCTTGTGCATGGGTTTTCTTTTCTGTGGCTGCGACATTGTTTCCAATGATGGGAGTTCATCCATGCCATTTCCTATCATGTGGCCCACCCAATCCTGAATTTGCCTAATTTTTGAAATCTTGTCCTATTGTAAGATTGAAATTGATGGACTGCGGAAAGGTGCCACATACGTTCGGACCAAGGAACTTCCTGTGGCCGGGGCACAGTCAAGACGCATCCCGTAAAGTCACTTTTCATATATATATCACAACTTTTACCTACAAAAAGCTTTTAAAATGCCACAAGGCACATTGTGATGGGATACAAATGATATCATAGTTGGATTTTGTCATTTTACTTTTTCCCACCGACAGGTCATTTGTGCAGGACATCCGTGTCATGTAATCAGTAGGCCCCACCAAAAAGATAAACTAGCACAAAAATCAAAACGTTAATCAGGTGGGCCACACCTTTGGAATCAATGGACAAGAAGGATGTTTGGATTGTAAGTCACTTAAGATAAGTTACTTATGACATAAGTAGCTTATCTTAATTTTTATTTATTAAGAAGTTAAAGTATGTTTAGTAAATAATATACTTATCAGTGTCTCTTCTCGTCTCTCCTATTCCTCTCTTAAGCAACTTACGAAAAGTACAAAAACTAATAAAATTAACTGAAGTGATTAAGTATTTTTAAGAGAAAAAAAAATACTTATAATTAATCATAAACCAAACGTACTTATCTAAAATTAGTTACTTATCTATTGCTGTAAGTAGAAAAAGCAATTTTTTTAGTCATATCCAAATTGGGATCGGAAGTTGCTAAAGATGAGTTACTTATACCATGAGTAACTTATCTTAGTTTTTACTTATTAAGAAGATAAATATGTTTGGTAAATAATGTACTTATAACTTCTCCTCTTTTGTCTCTCTCATGCCTCTTTTTAGCAACTTATGAAAGGTAAAAAAGCTTTAAAAAATTAGCTGAAGTGATAAAGTATTTTTAAATAAAAATATCTTACTTGTAATTAATCATAAACCAAACTTACTTATCTAAAATAAGTTAAACTTATCTACTACCGTAAGTAGAAAAAGCAACTTATTTGGTGGCATCCGAAATGGGATTGTAAGTTGCTTAAGATGTACTTATACCACAAGTAACTTATCTTAGTTTTTACTTATTAAGAAGATAAATATGTTTGGTAAACAATGTACTTATCAATTTTTATTCTCCTTCATCTCTCTTATGCCTCTTTTCAGCAACTTATGAAAAGTAAAATAGCTATAAAAAAAAAAAAAAAAAAAAAAAAATTAATCAAAGTGATTAAGTACTTTCAAATAAAAAAGTTACTTATAATTATAATCGTAAACCAAATTTAGTTATCTGAAATAAGTTACTTATCTACTGCTGTAAGTACAAAAAGCAACTTATTTTGTGGTATCCAATCGTGCCCTTAATAACTAATCTTCATGGTGGGGCTGACCATTCGTGGAAGTGGCATGTTGGCAGGATCAATAGACCCGTATGATACGTTAGTGCGTGGTCACTTAGTAGGGGAGCAGTTTCCGATCGAGCTGAGTTTCCTGGTGACTCTGGCTTGAAATCTCTTGAATCCAGCACGGCCCGGTTTTTCAGTCAAGCCACTCTGTTTTGGAACTACAGTCGTGTGAATTTATATGGGGTCCGGTCATCCTTCATATCATCTCAGTAGACCATACAATAGGAGGGTTCAACATCCCAGTGCAAAGGGGCATGTATAGTGACTTAAATAATGCACCCAATCTGGCCGCACAAGTGGACCCCATCTTTTGGTAATCCATATCATTGAACTGATGGGACTGCTATAACATCACAGATGGGTGAGGGACTAGTTGATTAGGAGGAATTAACGGAAGAAAAAAATAATTGGACTGATGGGACTGCTATAACATCACAGATTGGTGAGGGACTAGTTGATTAGGAGGAATTAACGGAAGAAAAAAATAATAATAATCTTTTTCCTTAATATACTTTTTCTACCATTTAAAATGCAAGAAAATCCATGAGATAATCATTAACCTAATATATATATAGAGAGAGAGAGAGTCCGGTCGGGAATGAATGAAGCTCTACCCATTTAAGCTCAAAATTAAATCGTGCGGCCTTGTACAAAATAAACAGGAGATCCTAGATGGATGGAAGGAAACATATATATATATATATATATATATATATATATATATATATATATATATATATATATATATATATATATATATATATATATATATATATATATATATATATATGGAGAGAGAGAGTCATGCTCACCTCCACACCTTTTCACAGGTGTCATGGACCCAAAATCCGAACCGTCCATGTGATGCAGCACCCCATTAAACACCTAGGGCCCAACTTTCAATCTGATCCAAAACTCTAGTGGATCGTAGCAAAGAGAGGCAAATCAAGGGAGGAAATTGTTTCCCTTAGCCATGGCCCACCAATTTTTTTTAATCACGGTGAAAGTTAGGCCTTAGAGGTTTCATGGGGTGATGCATCACATGGACCATTCAGATTTTAGGCTAATATCACGTGAGATGAGTTCTCAAAAATTCTCCTAGTTCCGGTGATTACTAGTGCACAAGTAGCGAGCACTAGGTGTACTAGTGCACAGGTGAGCATTTCAATATGGAGAGAGAGGCATGCTGGACCTGCGCACCTTTGCACATTTGTCATGGGCCTCTAATCCGAATAGTACATGTGATGTGGCATCCCATGAAACCCTAATCTAAAACTCTGGTGGGCCGTAACAAAGAGAGATGCAAATCAATGGAAACTATTTTCTTTTTCCATGGCCCACCAAAGTTTTGGATCAAAGTAAGAGTTGAGCCCCAGAGGTTTTATGGGGTGCCACATCACTTGGACCGTTCAGATTTTGGACTTACATCACGTATGATGAGTTGTCCAAAAGTTTTCACAAGTATGAGAAATGGTTTGCACACACACACACGTATGATGAGTTGTCCAAAAGTTTTCACGAGTACCCGGGAGAACTGGTGTGCAACTGAGTGTGTGTGTGTGTGTGTGTTTATATATATATATATATATATGTGTGTGTGTGTGTGTGTGTGTGTGTGTGTGTGGGGTGGGGGGGGGGGAATAGTACTATGAGGTCAACCATGGTGGACCACAGGCTTAAAAATCAAGTCAATCCACTACTTGGGTGGGCCACACTACATACAACGATTGAGAGGAGTTAAGTTAAAACATTCATTAAATAGTACTATGACATTCAGGCTTAATCAATATATATATATATATATATATATATATATATATATATATATATATATATATATATATATATATATATATATATATGGGATTTGCACTTTTTTCAACAAGCAAGACCCTTAAATGAAATTTGCAAGTGTATGATGACCCAAAAATAATAATTACAGTCATCTATATCTCCACTTTAGATTACTTGTACAAATTAGATAAGCCCTTCAAAATCATCTATATTCCACTTTAGATTCCTCTTAACAGAGTGGCCACATGGAGAAGGGAGAAAAAGATCATTGTCTTCCTTCAAAATCATCGATTAGGCAGAGTATCTCAGTGCTTCCAAGGGCTTCAATTGACGTAGAGCCAGACTACTGAGCTTAGACAATTGGCGCAAAGCCACTGTTTGGAAAGTTCCAAAAGCTAACAAGGGGCCATCTTTCAAAAGAATGAATCCGTAGATAGAATAATGAAGAGAATGAGAGCTCTTGAACAATCTCAGGAATCACAAATGGCATGAATGTTAGAGCCCAAAGAAGTATTTACAGTTATGGAAGAATGTTATTTCCCACCCAAAAGGCAGTAACATGGTTATCATGTTATTTTCTACCTAAAAGTTTGTTAAGTGATTATGAACATGCATCGCATTCCTACTCAAAATTCCTCTGACACTAACAGCACTGACATGGGTCCACACTAACAGCATGCGAGAGCATATCGCTCCGTGCTAACGCCAGAGCAGTCTGCAAAATCTTTAGCCTAGATTGGCCTTAAGCAAAATTCAGATGTAATCTTTAGCCTAGATTGGCCTTAAGCAAAATTCAGATGTCAATGAAAACGAACCGATGGTGCGAAACGTCCATTTTCATAGCATAAGCACAAAAGGCCAGTCAATTCAAGTACCCATGTATCAAAAAAATAGACACCTAGAGGGAGATGTCAACGGTCTGATTGTGGCTAAAACAAACTCATGGCATGTCTTGATCCAAAACTTTTGTGGCCCATAATAAGTTTTTAATGGTTAATCACTACTGTTTCCCATGGTATAGTCCACCTGAGATTTGGGTCTGGTTTATTTTTGGGCTCATGCCCTAAAATGATCTGCCAAAACATATGTACGGCATGGATATGGAATACATACATCAAGGTGGGCACTGTCTCATGGTCTGAAGCAACAATCAAAGGGAAAAGTCATAAATAGAGTGGCTAAAAATGCTCCACAATGCAATGTTTCTATGGAAATTGGTTGGTACATTGTCTGAGATGTCGAACAATCTTTTTTTTTTTTTTTGAGGGGGGGGTGGTTAGCGTGTTAGTACACACCCATGTCAGTACACACACTCCATGTTAGCCACCCCCGCTGGGGATGGATACCAAGACCTCAACTGTTGAAACGAGGTATCTCCACTCAGTCTGCCAGTTGAGCTACAGTTGAAAATTAACATTAATGAAGCTCACCACCTTAAGAAAGGGCCAAGTCTCCATCATAGACATTTCACACATCTACGCTGATCAGACTGAGTGGAGATAACCTTGTTTCAACACTGAGATCTTGGTATCGATTCCCAAGTAGGGTGTGTGTACTAACGTGCTAACCAATAATAATAAAATAAAAATTTTTAAAAAAATGGTGATCAGACCATTGATTTGGTAGGCACCCATGTAGATGGACCATATCTCAAAACTCATGACCTGATCCTCTATTCAAGTATGTTTTTTTTGTTACATTTCTCACAGTCGTCCATTAGCAACCAATTAGAACAATTGCACGTAAACTCATACATCAACCAATTACAACAATTGCAAATAAACTCATACGTACAAACAAGCAAAAATGGTCTAAACTGAGGCAAGAAGCCAAAACATGATGAGAGATGATATTTCAATCAACGCCCAACTCATGAAGGCAAGGAAGACTGAAATCTGGAATTTTTGGCACTCCAACAAATTACAATATCCCAAATCTCTGTCATATAAGACCACTATCCCTGCAGACGCGCAGGCCGCTGCAAGTGACAGTGTTGCTGTAATCTGTACACATAAATTGCAACATATGTTATATAGTTAATGTGCTTATCGAAAAATACAGAACTTTTAAGAAATATAGAATTAAGGGCTCAAAGATAACGAACCCAATCTCCCACGACAAAGAGGCTGATTAAGATAGGATTGCGAAGGATCTTCTTTCTCGCCAATGCATATGCATCCAAGCATGCAAGCCCCAGGCACCAGACAACTTGCAAGCCCATAGAGGCTATAAGATAGCTGCAGAGAGGGATGCCACCTCTGATGTGAGATTGAGCCTTTGTAAAAGTAGTGAAAGCTTTTGTTTTGTAAACATGCAACCGTATAATTGACAGGGTCGTAATTGAATCCAACATGTGATATAGTTCAGCATCATTTAATCTTCCATGGAAATATGGCAGCCTAAAATCTAACAGTATGTTGGTATGAATGGAAACAAACTGTGCACTATAAAGAAAGACATATGGGGGAATATGGCATAGTTCAACCAAAAACCCAATTCAACTCGATAACCAGCTGTGTCGGGTCAAGTCTTCGAGTCAACCCAGTTTTTACCCAACTTGATTCAATATTGAATAATTAAATTAATGAATAATTTACAATAATAAAAGATATTTTTAAATGTTTATAAGAATTATTTAAAAAAAAAAAAAAAAAAAAAAAAAATTAATGGTGACATTTAGTAAAATCTTAGAGAATGGCACATTGGTAAGATGTTGTACACTCTACTTCCTTGCTGTCATCTGCGATCGCATATGCCATTTTTTTTTTATAGAAGGATTGCATATGCCATATGCCATGATAGCATATGTGATCCAGGGTAGCATACAATGACATACTTTTTTGTGAGATAAGTATGCAATCGCATATGCAAGTATGTAATGGCATCCTTTCCAAGTTGTGCTTCTTTTTTTATGTAAATTAAGTTGTAAGTTGTAATTTATAAGTTGTTCAAGTTATCCGTTATCATCCATCAATAAAAAAATTTATGTTCAAAGTTTTTAATAATTAATTCTCTCTTAATGTAATATGTTGCTTGTTTTGTTAATTTTTAGGTTTTTTTTTTTTTTTTTGAAAGGTGAGAAACACACAATCTTACACCCCACACACGCATGGGTTCTTGAACGCATGAACTCAGAGATGAGATACACAGTGTCTACCACTGAGCCAAGAGTAGAGACCCATTAATTTTTATGTAAATATAATATAAGTAATTGAATATATAACTTATTTTATAGATGGTTTAATACTCACAAACACTTTTTTAAATAAAATAAAATTTAAAAAAAAAACACAAAAACAAAAACAAACAAAAACAAAAACAAAAACAAAAAACACTAATCCAATCATTTGTAGTACTTAGCATAGTTTTTCCTCATTTTTTAGATTTTTTGCGATTTTTCCCTTTTTTTTTAATATATTTTTTAATTTTTTCAAAAAACCAAAAAAGCCAGAGCAATATATGATGGCATATGCAAACAGCATATGCCAATCGCATACGATAGCATATGCGATTTGACAACATTGCTCTACGTAGAGGTGCCGAGTTAAAATCTCACACTCCACATTTTCCTTCTATTAGAAAGCAGCGATTTGAGTCACACCAAGCCACATCAAGTTGAGCCGACTTAACAAGTCATAACTGAGTCCTGCTGTTGAGTGAGTTTCTTGGTGACTTTGCACGAAATTATCATCTTGTCGAGTGGTTGAGTTGAGTCATCAAGTTTTAGAAGTGTGGAATGTGGCCTCCCTCTCTCCCTTTTTAGGCTATAAAAAAAAAAAATACACTCTCAAGGGAACGACCAGATGGATTCGACACCACGGGAATGACCACATGGAGTCAAAACCATGGCATGTTAACATCAAGTGGGGAATTATCACACAGAGTCAACTCCACGGTAAGTTAACACCGAGTCGAGTTGTTTGGGGCCCACCACCATGGGTGTTTGTCATCCAAACTCTGCATCGAGAGCACCCCACCATGATGATGGGATGCCCCAAAATTCAGGTTGATCATAAACTCAGGTGAGCATCACAGCACAAAAAACAATGTAAAACAGCACCCAAAACCTATAAATTCAAGTGCCCTTACCCAGCTAATGATTGCACTGGCCTGATTTCTGGGGCATCCCATTTTCGTTGTGATGCACCAGTGGACAATTTGGATACAATAAACACACCACAGTGGCTACTGCACAATTTGAAGATTTTGGTGATTATCCATTATCTCGATTGTGTGGCCCACCTAAGGTTTGGATCACTCTAATTTTTGGGCTTCACCTGATGATTCGATCTGCCAGTGTTGATCGGGTTCGATATCACACACACACATCATGGGTAGGATCCTCCTCTATAAGTTTACATATATATGTACACATTTCTACCAGAACCAGGTGCACCAATCATTACAGAGTACACAGTATAGGAAAGAATCCAAAATTAAGATCCTAAAACAGTATGTATGCATACATGAATTTTTGCATGCAATATGCATACATGTGCATGTACGTACTTGTGTATCAATGAAGGTGCATGTTCACATGCAAGAAAGAATGTGAACAAACAACACATACTAGATAGAATGCCCAAGATATTATCATATAAAAGTGTAGGTGTGTGCATGCAACTATGTCTGTGCCGAAGTCCGGAGCGACAAGTCAACACACTGAAAAGAATGCGCCGAAGTCCGGAGCGACAAGTCAACACACTGAAAAGAATGCACGAGCAAGCACGAATGCATGACCAACCACGCACACGCACACAGGGAGCTTCACGAAATGTGAGCGAGCAGATTGCTTTGATTATATTTCCCTCAAAGTGCTAAGGTGATTCCCATGAGGAGAGACTTTAGAGGCAATTCAAGGCTACGTGCCAAAGCGGGTCTCCATGAACATGCCCGAATCAGACTGGTTCACTCATCAGGTGGGCCACAAATGTATAAGAAAAAAGGAAGCTTGAAGGAAATTAGACCGACAATCTATATACATTCCGCCCACCTAATGCATAGAGCAGTTTGGTTCTGGGGCCAAGACATGTTCACTGCAGGCCCCACCTGATAAGTGACCTGGATCTCATTCAATTGTGCCACATTGGCACATGTGCCAGCGATCGCCTCTTCAATTTCTCACTGTGCAAATCACCATAGATTTCTCAATTATCCAACAAGGCTATTCAAAGTTAACACTAGTGTCCAAAGTCTTACTATGTCAAAATTCAGTCTTTGAAATCTTTAAAAAAAACAAAATGAAGAAAGATAATTATGCTGCTGTCTTGAGACAGTATAAAGAATTACTTATGTGTACCACTACAATCTGAAAACCAACTTCATATGCTGCCCCTTCAACATCCAGCAGGAGAAGAAAACAGCATCACTTGGGCTGGGTGCCACCCAAACCATGGAATCCCTTATTTTGAAAAATCCAAATACCAGTACGGGAACACCATAAATCAAATCACTTTGTATTTTTGTCTTCTGTTTGTTTTACTAATATGGTACTGTTGGAAATGAGAAGGCTCCACAAAATGCATGACAAAAACAAAGATCTCTTCATGTAACTCACGAGGCATGACTCAACGCTCGGGGTGAAACTTTGGTTCAGATTTTCTGTTTGTACAAGTGATGCCCATGGTCCAGTGATCCAAACAGCTAATGTTATGGGCCCCGACATGGATGGCGCATGCACCAAAAATCTCCCAGATCATATCTCTTCAATAAGTGGCCAACTAATAGATGATTAAGAAAGAAATACAGTACCCGTTCCCATTCAACCAAATAAAGGACAAATATTCCATACCTAGAATGGATGGGCCACCTAACATGAGGCCAAGCATATCAACCATTTTTATTGCTAAGCCATGGACCCCACTTGTCCAAACTGAAACAAAGATACCATACAAACTCCCAACCCAAGCATCATACAATCCTCATAATTGATCAATAGATCCTAGTCAGAAAAGTGGAATCGAAAGGAGAAATAAAAACAGAAAAACATGGAGATAAATGTTTTTTTCTTCATGATGTTTGACTATGTCCCCATTAGAAGACAGTCGGAGACATTCTAGGAAACCAGCATGCAGCAGCTACACCATGTTGACCTTATCATCGTCAAAATCAGAGCAGTGTTCTTCTCGATTTAAAGCAGATAACAAAAATAGCCAGGTCGGACTATTATGCTATGTGTTACTATGTTTCTAAAATGGTGGTGACTCATCCACTGTATGTGGCATAAATTTGCATCTATCCAGATGGTCAAATCATGGGCTGAAGCATAGCCCAAAATCAAATTGATCAAACACTCTTAACAATCTGAGATCAGCTGTTGAACTTGGATTAATGAATGCTGACCATTTTCTTTTTAACCTTCCATTTGATGGCCAGATTTTGGATGATTAGGATTTCCAATCAGCGTCACTCCCGGATATGCTCCATCCACAACAGGAAAAATGATTTGGACAGCCTTGATTGACATACATCTGTCCCATATGTGAAGTAGATGAGTCACCGTCATTTAAGTAGTAGTGGAAAGTGCACATGGGCGTCCCGTCTTCTTCACCACATGATGTATCATATATCAGGACCTCAATTAAAGCAAGGTTTATGATACAATTCGCCTGAGGCACCCCTCTATGGAAATTTTTTTTTGTTGACAACATTGGGTGTCCCCACCCCATTTTTGAGACGAGACTATTCCCTATAGTCAGATGCATGAAATCACCCACAACCACCCCCTCTATTCAATTTGACTTCCTGAAATGGAAAAAGGGCATATAACAGTAATACAAATCATCATTTAACAATACATCGGACTGGCAGTTCTGTCCTGTAAAATCAATCATTGGTGTTCCTAGTCAAGATAATTTCCCAAGGCTCTCAAACATCTCAAATACCATTCTCACATCAACAGTTGTATGTGTTCTGTTCAGTACCGTAAGCCAAGACTCGTTGCTTTTGCGCTTGTTACAAAAATCAACACGTAATTACAAGAAACACTGGAGATTGTGTGTTGTATTCATTGATAATGACCCATATCTATACAAGAGAGAATGTATCTTATCAAAGGTGATGAGATAGCCTAGCATTGAATGTAATCTAATCTAGGAGATACTCCCAAGATACAACAAGAATAGGTGGATTTAGGAATTGTGACAATGGGTCTGGTGATTGCAGAGAGACATAGGATGTTCTGAGATGGTGGCTACTAATTCTGGTGAATAAGATACATAGGATGTTCACAGTCATCGGATTTGGCAAGAGCAAAAAATATGGTGGCAGCAAATAGCAGTAAACAGTGGATTGAGAGGAGTCAGATGGTGGTGGAAATAGAGCTGGTGGTGGCAGCGGCAACAGAGGTGGTCATGGCAACAGGCGGATCTACAAGGTGGATTTGAGCGATGGGTGCGGGCAGCATTCCAAGACGGTCACTGATCAGGTGATGGCAGATTGGAATTGAGAGAGAGAAGATGGAGTGTAGAAGGTGCGTAATGCAGGGGGCATTTTCACACCGGGCTCGAGTAAGGTGGCCTGTGGGATGCGGGGGCACGCTTGGGGTAGGCGGCCTGTGTGAGGAGGAACTCATGTGATTTGGGGCCTACGAGGGGGTGGAACACGTGATTTTGGGCCCACGAGGAGGGTTTAGCCAAGGACCTAACCCATGGATGCAGGGCCTGGGCTATAAGATAAAGGGATTAATTCTCCATGGTCTTTCAATTCGAGCTTTTAGAGAAAGTGGTTAATTGTCCTACATCAAATTGGTATCAGAGCAGGACGTCTCGCGGTCGAGACTCCTCGTTGGGGGTGATTAATATAGGGGCATTTTCACACCGGGCTCAAGGAGGGTGGCCTGTGGGATGCGAGGGCACACTCACAGGATCAGGTGACTAATGACAATGACACATGGAGGTCATTGAAGATGGTGACGACAATGATGGTAGAGCTGCAAACAACAGGGCAAGATTGTTGATGATGTCGGTTATGGAGTTGCAGCACCAGTCCACAGGCAGATTTGAGGTCAATGGAATGCCAGATAGCTGGAGTTTTCATCGGCAGATGGTTGCAGAGCTAACATCAGTGTGTATAAGAGATGGTTTCAGGCGGCGCCCAATGACATGTACATGAAGACTTTGCACTTCAGCCAGTGGTCTGGGCTGAACTACTGTAGCAGCATGTTGGGATGGTCAGATATGGTGTCGAGAGATCTGCTAAATGCTAGTGGTTTTGGGATGGCTTTGGTTGGTTTGGTCAGAAGGTGGATGGGTTTTTTGTTTCGGATGTGGGTTCAGATCAGTAACAAGTAGATCTGACATGGGGTAGTGGTGTTGGGTTCGGGACGCTAAGATGGGTGCTGAATCTGGAAACTCTGTATTTTGCGCTGTAGAAGACGGAGCTGAGAAGTGGCCCGACACTCAACCAGAGATGCAGATCGAATAGTTGGATCTGATGACAGAACCAATGCTGATCAGAGATCTGTGGTGATGAAACGGCAAAATAACATGATTTGAGTGGCAGAGAGATGAAGAACATCATCCAAGGTATGGCAACAATAAATTGAGGAAAATGAACGATGTTGAGATTAACAAATTTGTCACTTGCAGAGATGGGTTTCGGGGTTTTTTTATCGCAATTGTGATCTATGTTAGACAGTTGCTGCGGACAATGAATAAATGAAATGAGAAGAGACGGAGGAATATGAAAGGTTATGATCAGCGCCAGATGATGGCTCTGATACCATGATAGATTAGAGACTACATTGTGAAATTTGTGTGTTGTATTCACTGATAATGACCCATATATATACAATAGAGAATGTATCTTACCAATTCTCATGAGATAGCTTAGGATTTAATGTAATCTAATCTAGGAGAATTCCAAAGAAACACCAAGATTATGCTAATCTATTCTAACAATTGGAAATATCAAGAATTCTCACTTCAATTTCCCATTTTCTTTTATGCTCCCGGCTACTATGTTAATATTTTTTTGTTTTCACAAAATGAGACTATTTGTGCATCCGTTTATTGAATCCTTTTCCCACTTTTTGTTTCTCAGTTTGGTGACTATAACAGTTCTTTTCTGACTTTTCGAAGAATTCTTGCTCCATATAATTGAAATTCACACAATTCTAAAGAAAATTGGACTCTGATACCAATTTGGTGTCATTCAAAAGCCGCACCTCTTCTCTCATTTTTCTTCTAGTCAACAATTCAGAATTTCCAATGTAGCATCCTTGAAGTGAGACTAGGAGAGAATCCTTCAAATGATCTCATTTTGACTTATCTCTGTGATAAGTGACGTAATGATGTGTAGAGGTGCAACTCTGGCAAGTTGGGCAAGTTTTAAGGGTCAACCTGAGCCCGACCCAACCTTAAGAGGACCCAACCTGCAACCCAACTCAGCCCGAATTCCAATCCAAGGCACACAACCTGAAATTCCTCTAGGCTCAACCCCAAAACTGACCCAACCCGACCCGACCTGACCCATACATGTGATTATTCCCAACACAAATTAATGGGAACTGACTTTACATATCAAGTTGGTGTTTTCCAACCCTAACCCTACCCATGACCCTGGCAACCCGATCAAAACTCCGGTTGGGTCATCGGGTTCAGTTTGACCGGAATCCTAGTTGCAGCCATAGCATGGTGGGGTTTCCATAAGAAGAAGGGTGCAAATCAAGCGTTCATAACTGGTTACTTCAAATCAATCCTTCCAAGCAATTCATTGAATATATCTACAACTAGATCTTTACTTCTAGCAGATAATGTTGTGTCCCTCGAAAAGTTACTCACATAAGAAGCGACAATCTACTTTTGTGTTTGTTACCTTCATGGATGGCATAACTGTCACAACTGTGGTTGTGCCTTCATTATACCGATGCATTGCCATATGACTTTTGGGGGGAAAAATTCCATATTGCCAAATGGCAATTTTAGCCAAGTCAGCTCGCATACATAGTGGTGCTGTGGTGGTCATTGAACCATATTCAGCTTGAGTACTTGATCATGATACTGCAGGCCAATTTTTCTCTTCCATGAAACTTTAAGTTCTCTCCTTTAGATATACGAAACCCCAATTGTCAATTTCACATCATCAGCAAACCTACCCTAGCTTTCATCAGCATACAATTTCACTTCGAAACTGGTATTAACAAACAAAAATATGGCTTCCATATTTGAAATAGCTTTCATCAGTATACGATTTCACATCGAAACTGGTATTAGCCAACAAAAATAGCCAAGCAAAGGATTCTGTAGACAAAGTAAAGATGGGTATCTTTTGGAATCAAGTATGAAACTGCCATGGTAACAATTTCAACGACAATTACCAGGCCTAGTGATGGTAAGATAAATCAGCTGTCCAACTAGTCTTCCGTACGTCATTAAATTTCAATTCTACTTCATCCTTCGGCAGTCAATGATTCTTTCTTCATTTTTTCTTTTCTGAAAACTGATGACTCGTTTCTCTTCTTTTATTTTCTTTTTTAGATTGCAAATTAATTCACAAATCTTTCAAAAAACATTGCATATCTCAAAAAAAAAAAATAATAATAAAATAAAATAAAATAAAATAAAATAAAATTACAAAAACATCAAATAGTTCCCAAAGAGATTGTGAATTATTCATAGTAGCTTTCAATGATTTTTTTTGCCTAATTTTTCCGAACTCTGATTAGTGGTAATACAAAAAGTATTTGCAAATCCAAACTGCGAACCATTTTCCAAGTAAACAATTTCAAGTGGTAATACTTTTGGTAGACCAAAAATTCTCCTAACATGGTCCTTGAGTTCAGGAATGAGCGTTCATCACTTCCACTTACTAAAATATCGCTGCATATAAAATCACAAGAGCTAGCCAGATTCACAAATAGAGTTCTTTTGGCTTTTGGCATGATGGAACCATCCACATGCATCTTGTAGATAGCTCAGCACACCACGCCATCTCAATATGTTCGATCCCATGTCCACTACTTCCATTAACTATAACATCAGCAACGTACCAAATGCAAAACCTCATTTCAATACTTTGATTATAGTTCAATTAAACAGCAATAGATAAAAGTGTCAGAGCGAGGAAGCGTCTATTTCAAAATGTTACGAGATATAAAAAGCTAGGAAGCAAGAGCCAGAGAGTTCTTCCTACCATTGCCCATCACAGTTCACCTGTAAGTCCCAGTATGGAAGGTTGTTAAGATTGTAAATCAGTGACATATTTCTACATTTGCCCATTAATGGTGGAATCCACTAGATGAATGGTCCAGATCATGGACTGTGGTGACGCGTGTCGAATTTACACATTAAAGAACAAAATTGAAATTTTCAATTGGGAAAAAAAAAGGTGAAATTGAAAGAAGAGATAAAACATGAATTGGCAAGTAAAATATTAGTACCAGAAGGCTGTGTAATTGGCAAAGCGGTTCGCCGTTGCCATGGAACCGATGGAAGCTGCTGCGAACGAAAACTGCAAAACCCGAAGGAAAAGCCCAGTAAAAGTCCCAGGAGTTCCTGGGAAGTCCTTCATTTCCACCAAAACAAAAAACCCAGAAGAGGTTTTTCAAGGCTTCAATTGGGTAAATGGAGAAGGACACATCTCACAGAAACCAAAACAAAGTGGACAATTAAAGGGAAATCACAGGATCTTCATCCAAATGTCCAGAAAAAACAAAGAAAAAGCATTTTCCAAATCATCCACCCTTCGCAGAAATCAGATGTAGAGGATTGAAATTGCTACATGGGGATCAAAATCAATAGAAGAAAAGGGGATTTGGAGGTGGTTTTTTTATTCTTTTCTTTTCTTCTCTTTTTTTCTCTTTTTGGGTAGAAAATGGAATTTGAGAAAGTTGGAGAGATTGGGGTAGGAAAGACTGGAATTTGGAAGCTTGAAGTATAAGTATTTAAAAAAGATGGGCACCGTTTGGTGGCAGAAAGACTTGTACTATTTAACAGTAATATTGTTACATGGAGTACCTCTTACCCAAAGCTATATAGGGCCCATCTTGTTGTACTATGAAATCCAATCCGTCCATCAGTTTCCCCATATCATGTTAGCATAGTACTCCAAACATAAGACAGACCCAAAACTCAAATGGACAACACCAAAAAAAAATGGATATTGAACGTCCACCATTGGGAGATTTTTGGAGCCAACGGATGTTTTGGATGAGGCTGATCTTTGTGTTTTCCCTTCACCCTGATGGAAAGGGTTCTGCGAACGGTCTAGATGGCATACGAACATCAAGGCGAGTCCATGTAAGGTTAATGGTGGTCGTTTCTATCTATACTGTTTTCGGTAGTGTTGCTCACTTGAGTTTTGGATCTATCTCATTTTTGGATCCTGATACTATCATGATCTTAAAAAACTGATGGACGGAGTGGATATCATACACACATCAAGATGGGCCATGAGTCTTTGGGTGGTGGAACTCTCTGCAATCCCAGTTATTGGAAACGCGGGCGCGGCTTCGGTGGATCCCCGGATCCACCGATGTGGGTGGAACCCCAACCGTGGGGCCCACCGAGATGTATTTTCTGCTGTTCGTCTGTTTTTACAGATCATATATCATTTGGGGCATGATTCTAAGAATGAATCAGATTCAAATATCAGGTGGACTACATCACAGGAAACAGTGGCGATTGACCATTAAAAACTTCTTGTGTGTTGCAAAAGTTTTGGATTAAGTTGATATTTGTGTTTTCTCTTCTTCGAGGTGTTTTTGACCTTACAGACACGTTGGATCTCAAATAAACATTCCGATGGCTACGAAGAAGTTTTTAATGGTGGGTATTCAATCACCATTGTTTCCTTCGGTGTGGTCCACTTGATATTTTCATCTGCTTCATTTTTGGATATGGCCTTAAAATGATTTTTCAAAAAGGATGTACGACGTGGATATAAGGAACATACATCAAGGTGGGCCCCACAGGGCCACGGTCAATAATCCACCGAAGCCGCGGCCATGAAACGCGCGTCCACGCCAATAAATTACTACGAGAAAATGACCACTGTAGACAAACCCTTTTACCCAGCTGTTTCTATGAAAGAATACAAACCTTAGTTACCAATCTAGACTATCACGTGTGGACAGCGACGTTGAGGGCGAAACTACCCCTCCTTTTCGCTGCGAAGACGTGCGCTGACGCTCCTCGAACTGGGAGTTGTACGAACGGCTTAAAAGGATTGGGGTCGGTGGTCTGTGGGCCCCACCATGATGTATGCTATTCATCCATGCCGTCCATATGTTTTTCCATATCATTTTATGGTATACGACCAAAAATGAGGTATATGCAAATCTCAAGTGTACCACATTACAGGAAAGTGTTGAATGAGCGTCGACCATTAAAAACTTTTTGGGGGCCCACTGTGATGTTCGTGAGAAATCCTCCTCGTCTAAGTTCATTCATAGGTCACAAAGACCTGGATGAAGAAGAAAAACAAATTTCATAATGATCCAAAACTTCTATAACCCCTAAAGGGTTTCAATGGTAGACGTTCAATTCCCCATTGCCTTTTACAGTGTGGTCTACTTGATTGTTAGATCTATCTTATTTTTAGTCTCAAGCCTGAATATGAGCTCACCAAATAGATGGATGGTTTGGATATAACACATACCTCATAAT
Source organism: Magnolia changhungtana (assembly GCA_030180095.1). Taxonomy (NCBI): domain Eukaryota; kingdom Viridiplantae; phylum Streptophyta; class Magnoliopsida; order Magnoliales; family Magnoliaceae; genus Magnolia; species Magnolia changhungtana. Next base: position 16,188,597 of record JASAUF010000676.1, read on the forward strand.
AGGACCGCAAAAAGTGATGGAATTTACAAAAAAAAAAAAAAAAAAAAAAACCAACGTCGTCGATATATCGAAAATCGAAAATGGTCCAGAACTGTCCAATGAGTTTTCTCAAAAATCTTATAATTTTCGATATATCGACTGTCTATCGATATATCAAAAAAGGTGTTTTACCTTTAGTTACGGATTATAACCATAGCCATAATCGTAGTCATCAGGTTCTGTCTTTGAAATTTTTTATTTATTTTTTATTTATTTTTATTTTTTACATAGAAAAATTTATTCTACCTACAATTTTCTTTAATACATATTTATATAAATAAGTATATATAAGTATATAAAATTTTTTTCCCTTTTTTTCATTTATTTCTTTAATCATTTAACAAGAATATCTTCTAAACCAAAATTAGTTACTTGACGTACTACATATGATTTTAGGGTAAGAGAAGCTACTTTAGCCAACCAACCTAGTTATTTTCCAAGATTCCATCGTGTCGATGGTTGAGCGAGGCAACGTAGAAATTGAGCGAGGCAACGAGAAAACGAGCGAGGGAACTACGATTTGAGCCAGCAACCAGAATCGAATTGAGCGAGGAAGCTGTAAATCGAGCGAGGCAACGTAGAAATTCGAAAGCTAGAGGAAGCTAGAAATTGAGCGAGGCAACGTAGGAATTGAGCGAGGAAGCTAGAAATTGAGCGAGGAAGCCTAAAAGGAAGCCGTAGAAATGAGCGAGGAACCTAGAAATGAGCGAGGAAGGTAGAAATCGAGCGAAAGGAAGCTAGAAATCGAATGGGAAGGTAGAAATTGAGCGAGGCAAGGCAGAAATTGAGCGGGAAGCTCGAAATCGAGCGAGGAAGGTGAAATCGGCGAGGAATCGAAAGTGAGCGAGGAAGGTAGAAATTGAGGAGCCGAAATGAGCGAGGAAGGCAGAAATTGAGCGAGGCACCCAGAAATTGAGCGAGGAAGGTAGAAATTGAGTGAGGCAAGTCGAAAATGGCGAGCGAGGAAGGTAGAAATCGAGCGAGGAAGGTAGAAATTGAGCGAGTAGAAATTGAAGGCAGAAATTCGAGTTAAGGGAAGCTAGAAATTGAGCGAGGAAGCTCGAAATCGAGTGAGGAAGGTAGAAAGAAATTGAAAGAAAGGAACCTAGAAATTGAGCGAGGAAGCAGAAATTGAGCGAGGCAATCGAAAAGGAAGGGAAGAAATGAGCGAGGAAGCTAGAAATCGAGCGAGGTTTAGAAGCGATGAAGTAGAAATTGAGCGAGGAAAGAAATTGAGCATGGAGAAAGGTAGAAATTGCGAGGAAGGTAGAAATGAGCGAGGAAGGCAGAAATGAGCGAGGAAGGTAGAAATTGAGCGAGCTGCAGAATTGAGCGAGGAAGAGTAGAAATTGAGCGAGGAAGGCAGGAAATCGAGGAAGGAGAAATTGAGCGAAGGAAGTAAATTGAGCGAGGAAGTTCGAAATGGCGAGGAACCAGAAATTGAGCGAGGAAGGCTCAGAAATTGAGCGAGAACCTAGTAGAATTGAGCGAGGGTAAAAGCCTGCCTCTAAATCGAGAAGGTAGAAATTGAGCGAGGAAGCTCGAAATTGAGCGAGGAAGGTAGAAATTCGAGCGAGGAAGGCTTAAAATTGAGCGAGGAAGGGTAGAAATCGAAATGCAGGCAACCCCTAAATTGAGCTTAGGAAGGTAGAAATTGAGTTTGATGCAACCCAGAAATTGGCGATGGGAAGCGAAAGGTAGAAATTGAGCGAAACCTAGAAATTGAGCGAGGAAGGTAGAAATGAGCGAGGCAACTAGAAATTGAGCGAATGCGTGCGTAGGAAGAAATTGAGCGAGGAAGTAGAAATGAGCTGAGGAAGCTAGAAATGAGCGAGGAACAAAGAAATTGAGTTTGAGGAAGGTAGAAATTGAGCGAGGAATGTAGTAGAAATTGAGCGAGGACCTAGAAATTGAAGCGAGGAAAGAAATTGAGCGAGGCGTAAAAGGTAAATCGAGTGAGGAAGCTAGAAAGGAAGCGAGTAGAAATTGAGCGAGGGAACCTAGAAATTGAGCGAGGAAGTAGAAATTGTCGAGCAGGAAATTGAAATGAGCGAGGAAGGTAGAAATTGAGCTTAGGAAGGTAGAAATTGAGCCGAGAAGCGAGGAAGTAGAAATGAGCGAGGAACCGTAGAAATTGAGAGTTTCGAAGAAACCGGTAGAAATTGAGAGAAGGAGGAAAGCTAGAAATTGAAGCGAGGAATTTAGAAAAATTGAAGCGAGGAAGCTCTAGAAATTTGAGGAAGGAAAGAAATTGAGACGAACATAGAAATTGAGCGAGAAAGTTAGAAATTGAGCGAGGAAGCTAGAAATTGAGGAAGGCAGAAATTGAAAGCTGTTGATTTGAGCGAGGAACGAGAATTGAGCGAGGAAGGTAGAACCTATGTTGCCTGAGTCATAGCGATTGCAGAAATTCTAGCTTCCTCGCTAGAAATTCCTACGTTGCGTAGAAATTCGCCTTCAATTTCTAGCTTCCTCACTAGAAATTTCTGAGGAAGCTTCCTCAGAAATTGAGCGAGGAAGGCTCGAGCTCGCTTGAAAGCGAGGGATTTCTAGAAATTGAGCGAGGAAGCTTCCTCGGGAAGGTAGAAATTTCGAGGAAGCTCGCTCAATTCCTGAGCGAGGTTGCTCGAAATTGAGCGAGGGAAGGTAGTTCTGCAGCTTCCTCGCTCAATTTCTAGGTTGCCTCGCTCAATTTCTACCTTCCTCACTCATTTCAGTTCCTCGCTCAATTTCTACCTTCCTCGCTCATTCCTACGTTGTCTCGCCGTAAATTTCGCAGGCTTCCTCGCTAATTTCTACTCGCTCAATTTCTTTCGGTTGCCTGGCTCAATTTCGAGGGAAGGTTGAAGCCGCCGCCTCAATTTCTACCTCCTCGCTCAATTTCTACCTTCCTCGCTCAACTCCTGAGGTTCCTCGCTCAATTCTCGAGCTTCCTCGCTCAATTTCTACCTTCCTCGCTAAATTTTCTAGAAGGTAAGATTTAGCGCTCGAAATCGCATTTCTAGTGAATTGAGGAGTTAGAAATCCTCAGCTCTCAATTCCTACTTTCCCTCACTCAATTTCTGAATTTGCCTCGCTCAATTTCTACCTTCCTCGCTCAATTTCGAGGAAGGCCGCCTCGCTGCTAACTCCTCCTGTGAGGTTCCTCGCTCAATTTCTAGCTTCCTCGCTCAATTTCTGCTAAGGTTGCCTCGCCTCAGATTTCTACCTTCCCTCGCTCAATTCCTACGTTGCCTCGCTCAATTTCTAGCCTCGCTCAATTTCACGCTTCGGCTTCCTCGCTCAATTTCTATGTTGCTCGCTCAATTTCCCGCTTCCTCGCTCAATTTCTACGTTACTCGCTCAATTTCTAAGTTGCCTCGCTCAATTTCTACCTTCCTCGCTCAATTTCTAGGTTCCTCGCTCAATTTCTACCTTCCTTTCCTCACTTTCAATTCCTACGTTGCCTCGCTCAATTCCTACCTTCCTCGCTTTTAATTTCTAGCCTTCCTCGCCTCATTTTCTACCGATTTCGCTCGCTCAATTTCTACGTTGCCTCGCTCAATTTCTACCTTCCTCGCTCAATTTCCCTCGCTCAATTTTGCCTCGCTCAATTTCTACCTTCCTCGCTCAATTTTTCTCGCTCATTTCTAGTTCCTCGTTCAATTTCTACCTTCCTCGCTCAATTTCTACCTTCCCTCGCTCAACTCTCAGGTTCCCTCGCTCAATTTCTAGTTTCCCTCGCTCAATTTCTACCTTCCCTCGCTCAATTCCTACTTTCCCTCGCTCAATTTCTACCTTCCTCGCCTCAATTCCTACGCTCATTTGCCTCGCTCAATTTCTACCTTCCTCGCTCATTTCTAGGTTCCTCGCTTCAATTTCTCGCTTCAATTTCGCTTCAATTTTTGCCTCGCTCGCTCAATTTCTACCTTCCTCGCTCAATTTCTACTTCTTCGCTCAATTTCGAGCTTCCTCGCTCAATTTCTACCTTCCTCGCCAATTTTCAATTCCTACATTTGCCTCGCTCATTTCAATTCCTACCTTCTTCCTCGCTCAATTTCTGGTTCCTCGCTCAATTCCTACGTTCGCTCAACTTCAACTTGTTCCTCGCTCAATTTCTACCTTTCCTCGCTCAATTTCGAGCTTCCTCGCTCAATTTCTACCTTCCTCGCTCAATTTTCTACCTTCCCTCGCTCAATTTCTACCTTCCTCGCTCAATTCTTATGTTCCTCTGTTGCTCAATTTCTAGCTTCCTCGCTCAATTTCTACGTTGCCTCGCTCAATTTCTAGCTTCCTCGCTCAATTCCTGGGTCAGTTGCTAGCTCAAATCGTAGGTTCCTCGCTCGTTTTCTACGTTGCCTCGCTCAATTTCTACATTGCCTCGCTCAACCATCGACTGATGGAATCTTTGAAAATAACTAGGTTGGTTGGCTAAAGTAGCTTCTCTTACCCCAAAATCATATGCAGACGTCAAGTAACTAATTTTGGTTTAGAAGATATTCTTGTTAAATGATTAAAAAAATAAATGAAAAAAAAGAGGAAAAAAATTTATATATGCTTATATATACTTATTTATATAAATATGTATTAAAGAAAATTGTAGGTAGAATAAATTTTTCCATATAAAAAATAAAAATAAAAATAAAAAATAAAAAATTCAAAGACTACATTATGCACGATTGATTATGGCTACTGGTTATAATCCGTAGCTAAAGGTAAAAACACTTTTTTTCGATATATTGACAGACGATTTATCGAAAATCGTAAGATTTTTGAGAAAACTCACTGGACAGTTCTGGACCATTTTCGATATAACGTTGGTTGGTTTTTTTTTTTTTTTTTTTTTTTTTTTTTTTGTGCTGTTGTAATTCCACCACTTTTTGTGGTCCTATTATGAGGTATGTGTTATATCCAAACCATCCATCTATTTGGCGAGCTCGTATTCATGCTTGAGACTAAAAATAAGATAGATCTAACTATCAAGTAGACCACACAAGGCAATGGGGAATTGAACGTCTACCATTGAAACCCTTTTAGGGGTTATAGAAGTTTTGGATCATTATGAAATTTGTTTTTCTTCTTCATCCAGGTCTTTGTGACCTATGAATGAACTTAGACGGGGAGGATTTCTCACGAACATCACAGTGGGCCCCCAAAAAGTTTTTAATGGTCGACGCTTATTTCAACACTGTTTCCTGTAATGTGGTACACTTGAGATTTGCATATACCTCATTTTTGGTCGTATACCATAAACTGATATGGAAAAATATATGGACGGCATGGATGAATAACATACATCATGGTGGGGCCCACAGACCACCGACCCCAATCCTTTTAAGCCGTTCGTACAACTCTCAGTTCGAGGAGCGTCAGCGCACGTCTTCGCAGCGAAAAGGAGGGGTAGTTTCGTCCTCAACGTTGCTGTCCGCACGTGATAGTCTAGATTAGTAACTAAGGTTTGTATCCTTTCATAGAAACCGCTGGGTAAAAGGGTTTGTCTACCGTGGTCATTTTCTCAATTGCGAGTATTCTCAAGGGAGCTGTTTGATACACTGATGGGGTATGATAATTCATACGCATGCATTAAGAAAATACATTTGTAGAATGTATTTGACTCAAATCAAACGGTCCATATTGTGGTATGAACTGTAAATTGGGCCCCATATATATATCAGAATTCATCACATCATCTTACTCATTGATTACCGAAGGTCACTACATCCACTTGATGTCCACCAACCGGAAACTTAATCTATAGTTTCTGTACAACCGTTGGTTTCATGGTCCATATGAAGTGGACCCCACGATTTCAGAGTTTAATTTGAGTTAAATGTACGCATATGATCATCGCACTGTGCCAGAGTATCAAAGTTGTTGTCATCGGCAAAACACCGGAGCAGTCAAATCCAACTACGGATCTTGTATCGTAGAAAAAGGGGGAACGGATTGGCTACTCCCCCTGACACCAGCCAATGGCTGATGGTTGGTGCTCTGTGGGCCCACCATGATTTATTTGTTTCATCCATGCCGTCCATATATTTTTAAAGATAATATTACGGCATAAGACCAAAAATTAGTTATATCCCAATCCAAAATGGATTACATTATAGGAAACAGTGTTGAATGATCGTCAACCATTAAAAACATTTTGGGGGCCATAAAAGTTTTGGATCGAGATGATTTTTTTTTCCCCTTCATCTAGGCCTTTATGACCTAATAAACATATTGGATGTCAAATAAACAGTACATTGCCCCCTCATGAGGATTTTAATGATGAATATTGTTTTCATGTGGTGTGGTCCACCTGAGATTTATATAACTCTCATTTTTGTAAAAAATCCCTAAAATGATCTTTAAAAATGGATGAACGCAATGGATGAAATGAATACATCATGGTGGGGCCCACATATCACCGACCACCAGCCACGGAGCTGGTGTCGGGGGAGTAGCCGAACCGTTTCCAGATAAAGGACTCTGTGCTGATTCGTCGTACACTGGAATGTGAGTCAGAGGTTAAATGACTAAGTTGTGGCAACTCTTCCAACCCTACATGTGGCATTCATCCATGCCAATCCGGACCATCAAAATATGGGCTCCATAAAATTGATGGCTAGGGGGAAATTGATCCATCATCCAGAACTCAAGTGGGCCACACCATAGGAAACAGGATATTTGAATGGGCCGCCATTGAAATCTCCATGGGCCCACAGAATTTTTGGATTATGCTGATATTTGTGTCTTCGCTTCATCCAGGTGGGGATCACTTATGAACGTCTTGGATGGCTTGTCCGTGAAAGGTTCCTATTACCACTCTTTCTCGTTGTGTGGCCCACTTGAATAATCGTATCCTATCGTGCTTGGATTCATACCCAAAAAATGAGGTGGAAAGACGAATAAAGCGATTATAACCCAAACATCACTGACGCGGATTGAAGACTGACGCCGTCACATCAACGGTTCTCTGTGGGCCCACAATGGTGTATGTGTTTTATCCACACCGTCAATCCATTTTTTCAGCTCATTTTAGGGCATGAGCCAAAAATGAGGCAGATAAAAATCTCAAGTGGACCATACTAGCTTGATCCAAAACTTTTGTGGCCCATCAAAAGTTTTTAATAGTGAGTGTTCAATCACCACTGTTTTCCTGTGTGATCCCCCTGGGATTTGGATCGGTCTTATTTTAGGGCCTATGGTCTAAAATAATAATCCAAAATGGATGAATGGCCTGGATCAAACACATACATCATGGTAGGGCCCATAAAGCACCAGCCAGTAGCTACGTCCGTACCGGCATTGTTCGTATGCGATCGGTGTCCAGAGTAAGGGGCATTTCGTAAGCCCACGTTCCGCACGCGACTTAGCGGCGACGCTGGATTCAGCGATGTGGATGGGACCCTGACCGGCCCACCTTAATCTATGCATTGTATGTTTACACCGTCTATCCCCGTCTTGGCAGCTCATTTTAGGGCACGGTCTAAAAAATGAAGAAGATACAAATCTCAGGTGGACCATACCACAAGAAACAAGAAATAGTTGTGATTAATTATTAAAACTTTTTCGTGGGCCCCAAAAGTTTCAAATCAAGTTGATATTTGTTTTCTACGTGTTATGTTACTATAACAAGTTGGATGGCAAAAAAATATCACCATAGACGTTGGGAAGTTTTAATGAAAGTTGAATGGCAAATAAACATTTCGAATGACCCTTGGGGAGTTTTAATGATGAGCGTTCAAGGACCATTACGGTTTCTCGTGGGGTGGTTCACCTGAGATTTGGATCTGCTGTTTTTGGGGGGCCATATCGTAAATTGAGCCGAAAGTATGGATAGAGGGCATAGATACGCGGTGGGCCCACAGTCAGGTCCCACCCACATGGCCAGATTAATTGGGATCTCAGCTAAGTTGCGTCGCCAGGTCCTAGGTAAGATATGTTGATATAAAATGAAAATTACTACTTACCCACTTTGCACAGGGTTGCACATCAGCCGAGTTGAGTTGAGGTGGGTTAAGCTTGGTTTAACTTATTCATGTTCTCCTCAAGCTCGAGCTTAACAATAGAGCTTGGCTTGTTTGCCAAAGTTTTTTAGGAAAGCTTGATGGGTTTTTTTGACCCATCTTCGACCGGTCGCGAGCCCTGCTCGACCGGTTGAAGGCTGGTGGTCGACTAGTCGATGGTTCGAGTCGTGACACGACTCAAAGTCCAGCGAGTTGTTTTGCTGTTTTTTACTGTAGCTACAACTAGTCGAAGGGATGTCTTGACTAGTCGAAGGGGTCCTACAACTAGTCGAAGACTCGGCTCAACTAGTCGAAGGTTACGCAGTTTATTCCACAATTTTGCGCGAAACTGCGGATTTGAGTCCTTTCGCAACTGGGATGCGGAAAGAAAGTTTCATGAACTATAAAAGGGGTTGCCTAGGATTTTGTAGGCATGCAAGAGGGTTTCCTAAAGCTTTACAAGGGATTTGCTAAAGGGTTTAGGGCTATCAAAGGTGTCTGAGAGAGAGAGGAAGCTTATAGAAGGGAGGTTCTGCTCGTGGATGTTATTTACCGTGTAATCTATATCTCAGTGCTTTTATGTCCTCGTAATCGGTTAGATCTCTCCGTTTTCTCTATTTCTCTTATTGTTTATCCACTCCTGCGTGAGTGAAGAAGGTTGTAACGTTCTACTTTATAGTGGATTGTTGATCTGGACGAGGTCCCGTGGTTTTTACCTCTTTGAGGGTTTTCCACGTAAAAATCTCTTGTGTGGTGTGTGATTGATGCATTGGTTGTTTTCATTGCTTTATTATCCATAATTCTGGTTTGTTCTGAAGTGCTAGATCCTAAGGTTTCGTGTAAGACCCCTAACAAAGTGGTATCAGAGCTAAGTTCATTGAATGGGTAGGATCGGTTTGGAATTATATATGGAAGGTGGCTCATCAAGGATGATCAACCTCAATGTTTCTAACCGGACCATATGGAAGGCTAAGATGGAGGACTTACTTTATTAGAAGGACTTATATTCTCCAATTTTAGGCATATCAGCGAAATCCAAGGATATGACTGATGATGATTGGAAGAGGATGGACCGAAAGGCGGTGGGGTTTATTAGACAATGGTTAGATGATTCTGTATTCCACCATGTGTCCACGGAAACCTCAGTCGCTAGCCTATGGCTGAAATTACAAGGGCTGTATGAGAGGAAGACAGCCGGTAATAAAATTTTTCTGATAAGGCGACTTGTGAATCTCAAATTCAAGGATGGTGGTTCTGTGGCCGAGCACATGAATGAGGTCAGCAATATAGTGAACCAACTCCTCTATGAAGATGGTCCTGGATGATGAATTGCAGGCTTTACTATTGCTTAGTTCATTGCCTGACAGTTGGGAGACATTGGTGGTGTCTCTAAGTAACTCTGCGCTAGACGGAAAGATATCCATGTAACAGGTAACTAGTTGTCTCTTCAATGAGGAGACAATGAGGAAGTCTCAGGGGTCTACTCAGCAAGAGGCTCTTGTGACACAGGAACGGGGGAGAGGAAAGAACAGGAAGGGCGGGAAGGCCTGAGATAAATCAAGAGGTAAGTCGAGTAAAAGGAAAGATGTTGATTGCTGAAATTGTGGCAAGAAGGGCCCACTACAAGTATGAATGTCGTGGTAAGAAAAACGACAAGAAAGGAAAAGGGAAGGAAGATGAATCAGATTCCACTGCGGTCGCTTCAGAAGGCGACATGGTAGTTATTCTTTCTGCAGATCATAATGTATGTCTCATGGCCACGAGTCAGGACACCAACTGGGTAATAGACTCGGGAGCTTCTTTTTATGCGACTCCACACAGGGACTCCTTCACAAGCTACAAGTCAGGTGACTATGGGACTGTGAAGATTGGAAATTCTTGCGTATCAAAAATCGTGGGAGTCAGTGATATTTGTGTGAAGACTGATGTGGGCTGCACATTGGTTCTCAAGGATGTGAGGCATATCCCAGATCTTCGCCTCAACTTGATGTCGACGGGAAGGCTGGATGATGATGGCTATGAAAGCCGATTTGCTGATGAGCGATGGAAGCTTATCAAGGGCCGGTTGATCGTGGCTAGAGGAAAGAAGTGTTGCACCCTGTACAAGGCAAGTGTCAGTATGTACAAGGGTGGGTTGAACGCAGCGGAAGATTTAGCTATTAACATGTGCACAGGCGTCTAGGCCACATGAGTGAAAAAGGGCTTCAGGTACTAGCAAAGAAGCGGCTCCTTCCAGACGTGACAGGTACACCTCTCAAAACCTGTCTTGATTGTTTATCAGGGAAACAGCATAAAGTTTCATTTGTTAAAACTGCTTCTCATATTAATAAAGTGCATGCATTAGATTTGGTTTATTCTGATGTTTGTGATCCTATGAGGACAAAAACCTTGGGTGGGGTACTGTATTTTGTTACTTTTATAGATGATGCATGTAGGAGGGTTTGTGTTTATGCTTTGAAATCCAAGGGCGAGGTCTTTGGTGTGTTTAAATTGTTTCATGTTATGGTCGAGAGAGAGACAGGTAGATCATTGAAGTGCATCCGCACTGACAATGGTGGTGAATATATTGGCGACTTTCATGAGTACTGCAAGTACCTGGGTATACGGCATGAACAGACGGTTCCTAAGACCCCCCAGCATAATGGTGTAGCTGAGCGAATGAATCGTACCATTGTTGAGAGAATCAGATGTATGTTATCCCATGCGAAATTGCCCAAGACGTTCTGGGGAGAAGCAATGCACACGGTAGTGTATTTGATAAACAGGTCTCCATCAGCCCCATTGAATGGAGAAGTACCTAAGAAGGTGTGGACTGGACATGATCCATCGTACAGTCATCTCAGGGTATTTGGATGCAGGACATCTGTTCACGTACCAAAGGACGAGAGGTCCAAGCTCGATATGAAGATCAGGCAGTGTGTATTCTTGGGGTACGGTGATGAAAAGTTCAGTTATAGATTGTGAGATCCGACCGAGAGGAAGCTCGTCAGGAGCAGAGATGCGGTTTTATTTGGAGATCAGTGTATTAAAGACATTGGTAAGCCAGAGAAGAACCAGCCTAGTTCAGGTGAGCTAGAGGACATGGATCCAGTTACTCCTTCCATGGTGCCTGATGACGGGGGAGTACAGCAAGGTGCAGAGGACGAGGGAGTTCCTTCAGAAGATGGACCAGGGGAGCAGCCCCCACTTGATCCACCTGTTGAGCCACAAGTGAGGAGGTCATCTAGGGACAGACAACAGTCCAAAAAGTACTCGCCGCATGAGTACATTATGCTAACTGATGAGGGAGAGTTAGAAGATTATTCTAAGGCCCTAGCCGACGAGCATAAGGGGGAGTGATTGAAATCTATGCAAGAGGAGATGGAATCCTTTTATAAGAACCACACCTATGATATGGTGAAACTGCCTAAGGGCAAGAAAGCTTTGAACAACAAGTGGGTGTTCAGAAAGAAGATTGAGCAGAAGAATTCACAGACGAGGTTCAAGGCCAGACTTGTGGTGAAAGGGTTTGGTCAGAGAAAAGGCATAGACTTCGAGGAGATATTCTCACCAGTGGTGAAGATGACATCCATACGGGTGTTGCTTGGGTTGGCGGCTAGCTTGGATCTGAAGATAGAGCAGTTAGATGTTAAAACTGCCTTTCTCCATGGTGACCTGGAAGAAGAGATCTACATTCACCAATCAAAGGGGTTCAAAGTCAAGGGCAAGGAGCATATGGTGTGTACGCTGAGGAAGAGCAAGCTCCACGGTAATGGTACAAGAAGTTTGACTCGTTCATGTTGAAACATGAGTATGACAGAACGGAGTCGGACCACCGTGTGCTCATGCGCAAGTTCTCAAATGGTGATTTCCTAATACTGCTCTTATACGTTGATGACATGCTCATCATGGGAAAAGACATCAAGAAGATCGACAGGCTGAAACAGGAATTGGGCAAGTCTTTTGCGATGAAAGACTTGGGCCTGGCTAGACAGATCCAAGGAATGGAGATAACCCATAACAGAAGCAGCAAGAAGCTCTGGCTATCACAAGAGCGGTATATTGAGAAAGTCCTAGAGCAGTTCAATATGAATGCATCGAAGCCGGTCAGTACTCCACTAGATGGTCACTTCAGATTGAGCAACAGGCAGTGTCCCAAGACGAAGGCAGAGGTGGAAGAGATGCAGAAGATACCCTACACGTCAGCGGTAGGAAGTTTGATATATGCTATGGTGTGTATACGCCCAAACATAGCATATGCGGTTGGTGTTGTCAGCCGGTATCTTGCCAATCATGGCAAAGAGCACTGGGCATCGGTGAAATGGATACTACGGTATCTAAGAGGCTCATCCAGGTTGAGCCTATCCTATGGTGACAGTAAACCTGTGTTAGAGGGCTACACAGATGCAGATATGGCAGGTGACATAGACTCTAGGAAGTCTACATCGGGGTTCATGTTCACGTTTGCAGGAGGAACGGTTTCTTGACAGAGCAAGCTACAGAAGGTTGTAGCATTATCGACGACAGAGGCCGAGTACATTGTAGTCACAGAGGCATGTAAAGAGATGCTTTGGATGAAGAGGTTCCTACAAGAACTTAGCCTAAAGCAGGAGGAGCACGTGGTCTATTGCGATAGTCAGAGTATTATACACTTGAGCAAGAATTTAAGTCAGCATTCCAAGTCGAAGCACATTGAGATTCGGTATCACTGGATCAGGGATACTTTGGAATAAAAGGTGTTACGGCTTGAGAAGGTCCACACGAATGATAATGGGTCAGACATGATGACCAAGGCTTTGCTCAAGGACAAGTTTGAGGTTTGTAGAAACCTAGCTGGCTTGAAGAAGGTGGATTCCTCCTGGGTCAAAAAGGGAAAGATTTGATAGGTTTTTTTGACCCATCTTCGACCAGTCGTGAGCCCTGCTAGACCGGTCGAAGGCTAGTGGTCGACCAGTCAAAGGTTCGAGTCATGACACGACTCAAAGTCCAGCGAGTTGTCATGTTGTTTTTTACTGTAGCTACAACTAGTGGAAGAGATGTCTCGACTAGTCGAAGGGGTCCTATAACTAGTTGAAGACTCGGCTCGACTAGTCGAAGGTTACACAGTTTGTTCCGCGATTTTGCGCGAAACTGCAGATTTGAGTCCTTTCACAACTGGTATGCGGAAAGGAAGTTTTCTAAACTATAAAAGGGGTTGCCTAGGGTTTTCTAGGCATGCAAGAGGGTTTCCTAAAGCTTTGCAAGGGATTTGCTAAAGGGTTTAGGGCTATCAAAGGTGAGAGAGAGAGAGAGAGGAAAAGAGAGAGAGGAAGCTTATAGAAGGGAGGTTCTGCTCGTGGATGTTATCAACTGTGCAATCTATATCTCGGCGCTTCTATGTCCTCGTAATCAGTTAAATCTCTCCGTTTTCTCTATTTCTCTTATTGTTTATCCACTTCTGCGTGAGTGAAGAAGGTTGTAACGTTCTACTTTATAGTGGATTGTTGATCTGGACGAGGTCCCGTGGTTTTTACCTCTTTGAGGGTTTTCCACGTAAAAATCTCTTGTGTGGTGTGTGATTGATGTATTGATTGTTTTCATTGCTTTATTATCCATAATTTTGGTTTGTTCTGGAGGGCTAGATCCTAAGGTTTTGTGCAAGGCCCCCAACAAAGCTTGAAGTGAGTTAGTGGATCGAATCAACTCAAGCTTGCCTCGAGTTGAGCCGAGCTGCTCCCACCTCAATTTATTATATTTTTTGTTATAAAATATAAATTAAAAGTCGACAATATTAAGTACAAAATGTCTCACATTAGACAACATCAAGAAAAGAAAATTTTTTTTTAAAAAAAAAAAAAAAAACTTGACATATACTATATTAATACCATGACATCAAGTCCAAAAAGTGAAAATATATTATAAAATATAAAAGATTAAACAAAATTTTAAGAGTATACATTCTTTTATATAGTTTTAGATGGATTCTCGTCTTCCCTTTTATTCTCGTCCTCATACTCCTCAACATCAAAATTGTTATCGCCCCAAACTAAATGCAACCAATCATTTATACATATCAATGCTTCAACTATTTTCAAAGCGAGTGAGCTTCAATACTTACTAATAATGCTGCTCCTGTTCTACAAGTTGATTCTGATGCCACCATCGAAAATGGAATTAACAATATATCTCATGTCATTACCAAAAGTCTAGGGTATCTACGAGCTCTCGACTTCCACTACTGCAAAACATCAAAATCATCTTATTGTAACCTTACGTTCAGCTCCTTTAGATAATTATCCACTTCTGATTCAGTTTTATGCGTCTTCGTTTCTTCTTTGTCTAAAAAAGACACAAAGTCACGAAGTCGCTTTCCTTCAGAAGAAGTACTACTCAAAATTGAGTAACTATTGTACTGTAAGTTGTGGCCAAAGTATCAACATATGAAGTGAATAGTTCTTCAACTGTAGCATAAATAATGACGATCTCCGCTGAAACTCTTTTAAAACTAGAATAAAACAATCTAAAAATGTACCTAACCATTGCCATCTTGTACTGTGGATCCATAACAAATGCAATGACCATTAACAAATGGTAATCAACTCAATACTTACCAAATTTCATTTACATTTTTAGAGCCATCACTTGTAAAAATTCGGACCCTCATCAGCACAATTTTTTAAAGTGTTCATAATGAAAATAATTTCTAAAAAAAAACTGATTTGTCGTGAGATACTTATTCTCAAAAAAAAAAAATCTTCGTAAAGTCATAAAAAACTTTGAGAAACTGACGAACATATTCAGCATTCTCCCGGTCTTCATTAATAGACACATATGTATACATTTTATCACGTGCCGCAAGTTCAGGGAATGGAACTTTAAATTCTAAAGCAATATCCAACATTTCATGAGTTCAATTCTAACGCGTGCAAACATCTAACTTCAACTACTGTTTAGATTTCAAATACAACATTGGATTATATCATTACATATACTTAGTTTGAATATTACCTCCTTATATATTTAACGTTAGCTTGTATGTTGGTGATCGTTGAGTCAATTGCTTTCGGCCCATCTTGTACAATCAAGTTTAGTATACGAGCACAACATCTGACTTGGAATATTTTACCATCAAAGAATAAATTTTCAACTGTCTTGAATTGACTATATAAGAAAGAAACAAAGTGTCATTAAAAGAAACATTATCCAAAGTAATTGATGAGATTTGTACCCCACTTAACAAGATAATTATAAATGTAGTTCGACATTACCACACTAGTATGAGAAGAAAGAACATAGCGGAAGTTTATAATATATTTTTGGAGTTTTCAATCTACATCAACGAAGTGTGTGTTTAATGACATATATCTATTTCTTTGATTTGATGTCTTTCACATATTCGAAGTCAAATGTGTTGTTGATATGGATGTTAGAAGAGCTTTCAAGTTTACTTTCTCAACCGCATACATCTTCAAGTACTCTCTTTTCATAGTAAGACGAGAGGCCATCTCACATTTGTGATTAAGAAATTTGTAAAATCTCATAAAACTTTGCTTTCTACCATGTTAAACGACTTCTCATTAACTATCACCAATATTGCATACAACTATTTCAGTTTTTGCGGACCATACTTATAGGTAGAGAGTGTAGCTTGATAGTTGTCATTTTCATAAGTGATAAATGAAAGCAGCTGGTAGACTCCACCTATCGATGTTCTTAGTTTCTTTACACATTTATCAACATGCCTCTGATAATGAGTAGTAGAAGAACCAGAATGCTTGCCATAAAAAGTTTTACAATACTTGTATCTAATCTTAACCAAATCATCTAATAACGTGATCTCATTAAAAAATTCTCATGTCGTTGATCTTTTTTTTTTATCATTTCACTAAATCTGAAGTTATTTTAACTTTGTTTTCCAATGACTCCCTCCACAATAAGAGGAGATGTGACTGATGCATTGACAGCAGTGATACTTGGATTTTTCTCACTAGTTATCTATAAATTAAAAGATAACAAGGGTAAGATAAGATTAGAGCTTTCATAGGTTGAAGTAATCAGTCAATCACATATATATATATAGTACAAATAATATCAGGCTCCTCCATAAACCGCAAGACACAAGTGTCTGAAATAGTCCCCTAATAAATAAATCTGTCAGGGTACATATAAATACATAACTATAGATTGTCCCTAATTATTTCAAATTTTATTTATTAATTGTCTCTAAATATCTCATCTATTCCTACTTGTCTCTATCTAGATATATTAATTGTCACTATCATATTCGGTAACACACTATGTACTGTCCTCATACAGTTTACATGCGAACCGAAATTTTGACAGTACCTCCCTATATTTTCTAGATATATGTAAAATTCAATAATACATTGCTATATGTAATCTATTATACATGGATAGAGGAAACCTATTAATAAAGAATCACATATCCGAAGAAAATATAGGAAGACGCTACTGAAATTTTAATTACATGTAAACTAAAAATTAAAGCAACTTAAGTACATGGTATGGTACCGAACTGTAAAAAAATGGGATAATTTAGGAAACCATAAAGAACAATCATTTTCATTCGAATAACTGTACTTATTCAATATAAATTCATAAACGGAGAAATACATTACTAAACCACTAGGTGATCTAAATACTAATTAACAACCTCAGTTAACAAAGAATCATAAGCATGAGATAATAATAATGTAATAACTTAAATGTAAGTTAACTAACTTAAGTTAGTGCATTTATATTAGGAAAGTTAGGTTACTTTATTTACTCCATAAGTAAAAAACCTAATATATCTTTCATAATTTTAATATTTTCCTGAACTGGGATCAGATCCATTATTTTCGTCATTCGTACTCGAGATGGTGGTATCTTCTTTAAGATGCTCATTAACCTCCCCTGAATCAAAACGTGGTGAGACTTTTCCATCATATACTTATATATATATATATATATATATATATATATATATATATATATATATATATATATATATATATATATTCAGCTAGCTTTTCTAATATTTTTTTTTGTGAAATAATTTATATGTAATACTCAAGATCTTGTAAAATGAGGTGAGTTTGAATATAAACTTTGATGGCTTCTATCGAGCTCGTCCCTACTTCAGCGTCATGGTGTCAAAGAGGACATCATTAATACTTAGATATCAATGCCTCTTCCTTTCTTAACTTTAAGGCTATTTTTAATTGCTCTTCTTCCAAAGTTCTCAATCTAACTTCCTCCTCCTCTTTTTCTTTTCTATTAATTCTCTTCACTCTCTCTATTTCAGATTCTTCATTGATTAAATTAAGTCTATTATGGCTAGCTGTATTTGGTATGGGAAAGGGAGTGGACGGCTTCTTATTGAAGTTTATAAGAGCCTGAAATAAAACTCATACCTCTCATGATGATCTAAGACACAGTTTTATGTCTCCCCTCAATCTGATAAGTGTAGTTTAAGCTGATTTGTTTTGTTTACAAATCTGGCCCCACACAAATTGCATTCATTCTTCCAAAATCTGGGGAGTAGATTTAGGAACCATAATCTCAAATATTGATGGATGAATCATCTAAAGACATTGTTGCACACCATTTTGTTATAGGAGAAATATTGTTATAAGAAAAATAAAGAAAATCATGCAAATCTAATCTATAATATTCATTCATATATTCACATAATCACAATTACAAATTTACAATTCATCAGTTTCAACTTTCAACTCTAGAAAATGCAAATTTAATTTGACCAACTTTACCCGACCCAACCCAACGGTCAGCCCCTAATCGACTCAACACTAAACATACCCAACCCGACCACCCAACTCCCAACCCAACCCAACCAACACCCAACCTAACACCCAACGCGCACCCGACACAACATCCACCCTGCACCCAACTCAACTCAGCCACATGACCCACCCCCAACTTAAAAAAATATTTAATTATAAAAAAAAATATTAAATAGAGAAATGGATGATAAAGGTACCTTAATGGGTGCTTGAGAGAGAGAGAGAGAGAGAGAGAGAGAGAGAGAGAGAGAGAGATTGTGGAGCTCGGCTGCTCGAGTGCAGGCCACGGTGGGTTGGGTAAGGTAAAGGAAAATGGAAAGGGACAATGAGGTACGAGTAGGGATTTTTAGGTTTTAGTTTTAAGTTTTAACTTTATATATATATATATAGAGAGAGAGAGAGAGAGAGTCGAGCCTATTTCGATTCGAGTCAAGCTACACTATACTCAACCTCGGCTCGAGCTATGTCGTATGAAGCTTGTCTCGACTTGAATCGTCCTTTAAGCCGAATCAATCCAAGATAGATCAAGCCAAGCCGAGCGAACTTTTCGAGCTAGCTTAGCTCATATACAGCCCTAACTCTATACCCCCATACAACAGGAAGTTCTCGTAGCGAAGCAGACTAGGTGTTCCATGGGAAACACCTCTGTAGGTGTTATGCTTATCGTGTGGGGCCCACCTCAATGAATATTCATGCCGACCATCCGTTTTCTACTATTATTTTAGGATGTGATCACAAAATTAAAGAAGATCCAAATCTCAGGTGGACCACACCACTAAAAATAGTGGTGAATAATAATTAAAAGGTTTTTGTGAGCCACAAACGTTTTTGTCCAAGCTGATCTTTATATTTTCCCTTCATTTAGGTCTGGTTAACCTTATGAACGGCTTGGATGGAAAGGAAACATTATGGTAGGCATTACTGTAAGCCCTGGGAAGTTTTTAATGGTGGGTGATCAATCACCAATGTTTCGCTCATCTGAAATTTGGATCTGCTTAATTTTTTAGAACACATCCTAAACATGGATAGAAGAACGGATGGAGGGCTTAGATATACAACACATCATTAAGATTGACCCCACGGCAAGAGTAACACCCACTAGGATGTTGCCCTGCTAATAGCTAATCGGCTCCCCTCCTTGTATAAACCACGTGGGGCCCACCATGATGTCAGCTAGAAACCCATTCCGTTCATTAGTTTTGAAAACTCATAATAATGGGAGTTCGAAATTGATGGAATCTAAAAATCTTGTGAGGATGGCGCTATAAGAAACAGTGGGGCATTGAATGTCTACCATTTAAACCCTCACCTCTGTGGGGCTACAAAAATTTTGGATCGGATGAATATTTCTATTTACAGGGTTTGGATAGTATATAAACTTTCCGTGTATTTCCTGAAGGTTTCAAAGTTTTCGAATCTTAATGCTTTATTTCATATGACTATCTGAGTTTTAGATCACCTGGGAAATTGATGGATATAGTTAATTTCTCATGCCTCTAGCGTCTAAACTCAAAGCACTGAAGCTTAACCTAAAACCTTTACCCTCTGATTTGAAATATGTCTATTTAGGTCAAGATGAGACATACCCGGTGGTGATTTCTTCCCACCTTGAGCAAGAACAAGAGAGTATGTTTATCGCTAGTCTCATTAAGCATAAAGGAGCCCTAGGATGGTTGATTGCGGACCTCAAGGGAATTGATCATTTGATTTGTACTCACCGCATTCATCTTGAGGATAATGTGAAGACCTCCCGGTAATCACAATGTAGATTAAATCCAAACATAAAGGAAGTGGTTAAGGATGAGGTACTTAAGCTATTGGATGTGGGTATCATATACCCTATATCCGATACTATATCCGATAGTCAATGGGTGAGTCCAATGCACATTACAGTGGATCCCACATTATTAGGAAATCCTTCATCAAATTATGTATATTAGCACATTATAGTGGGTCCCACATTATTAAGAAATTCTTCAATTAAATTATGTATATTATGTAGATTGAAATTACAGAAAATTCTTTTTGCTTTACGTTTTTCTTTTTTAACCTAAAATAAATATCTGAATTTTCTTTATACCTAAAATAAATATCTGAATTTTCTTTATCTTAGTCATATATTCTTTACTATCCACAAAAAGAAAGGTATCTATTTTGTTTATGGCCTACACTATTAATAAATATGGATTACAGATATTGATTCCATCCCCACTATATATATTCATCACATCATAAAAAATTATATACAAGAAAAGTTGATCAATCATCTTTTCTAAATGTATTATTTTATTTTCTAAAGTTTTTCACACAGCTTCTGCTGAGAAAAACTTCTTTTAAGGGAGAAGCAATTTGTGTCCCCTCACATGGGGAATGCAAACATAGTGCATGAAACATTAAGATTCAAGTGAAAATATAGAAAAATTAATCACTTAAAGATAGGTTTAAGGCACATTACGATGTTCTTTAAGGCGATATTCGAACCCTATTGGTGATTAAACTAATTTGCAAGAGGGTTATAGGAAATCCGCCTCCAGAATACAATAAGTCACTTCTCTAATACCGGATAAATGTAGGCTTCAACTTGCAAAACTGAAAAATTACATCCCGAATACACTTTTACAACATATACCCCTGACTTTTATGCTGTTACAGTTTAACCCCTGAAAATTGTTTGCAATTTACTGCCTGAAAAACTGTTTACAGTTTAGTGCTTGAAAACTTCATCTTTTCAAAAAACATTTAAAACCAAAAATGGAGAAGAAGAAGAAGATGGAGGAGATCGTTGGAATTGTTATTTTTGGAATGACCTAAAGATGGATTTATATAGAGTCACAAGATATGCTTTAAAATCATTTTCATGGAAAGACATCTTCTTCCATGGTGTCTTTTCAATAATGGCATCCTTCCACTATTAATAACATCTTTTTATTACTATTTTGAATTCAAATTATGCTCAATTTACCAAGAGGCACCACCATTCACAAATAAATGGTCTCACCAATAATCACCAAAAGCCACAACCTTTTTTCTAAATTATGTTTTATAAGTTTTTTTTTTTTTTTTATATTTTGAAAAAAAAAAAAAAAGCCCAACATGAAATCCACCCAATTCCCACTACTATACCATCCCTTGTTTTAGACTTGTATACGTATCAAGTTAACTCACTCAACTCGACTCGGCTCAAACCAATTTCGAGCCAAGTCGAGCTGTTTTTTGAGCTTGAAAAAATTTTGAGCTGAGCCCGAGCTAGATCAAACTCAACTTGACTCAGCTCGGAACTTGACTCGAACTTGAGTTGGTTCGAATAAATTCAACTCGGATTGAATTCACTTGTGTGTGTGTGTGTGTGTGTGTGTGTGTGTGTGTGTGTGTGTGTGTGTGTGTGTATATATATATTAAAAGTTATAAAACCTAAACTCAAACTGAACTCATAGGCTCAAACTCAAACTCAGCTCGAACTTGGCTTGAGCTGGCCTGAGTTGCTGACTCAGTCAAGCCGAGCTGCCCAGCCATGCTCAAGGACTGAGCCGAGCTGAGTTCAAGCTGGGGTAGCTTACTGGCTGAGCCAAGCTGGGCCAAGCTCAACGCAGTTCGATTCGTGTACATCTCTACCTTATTTGGCCTTGATCGAAAAAATTAAGTTGATATAAAAATGGGCAATTCATATGTGGTGGGTAATCCTTACATTCCAATGAGTCACATCAGATGAATGGATTGAATGGAATATAAACACGATGGTGGGCCTACACAAAACTAATGGTGAGCATCCTATACCAACTTTTTCCTACGTCATGGCCTAAATGTGTTGGATCATCTTGAAGGACAAGGTGAATCTTGTGAAAGTTCCACCCAATTAGCTCTCAAATCACTGAAAGTAATCTGGAGTGAGGCATAGCTGACGTGGTGGAACAAAAACTCTCACAGAGGCACCATGTTCATTTAAGAGGGGAAGGGTGACCAAGGCACATCCATCTAGTCCGCCCAAAGAATATTGATGGACCTCGACATACACCTCTTTCTAAGGCCATGATTCTGATGGATGAGAATATCTGATTAGTGCAAAGAACTCATTTTTGTATTAAGGGTAGGTTGATAACACACCGTAGAAGGGTGGTTGTAGGTAAAGAGGGACATGAACCTAACACCGTGGATCATGTCCCAACGAATTCTTCAATTCCTTCTGGACAAAGATGAGAAAGAGTGAATTTTTCCTTCCACGGAATAGAATTGATAATTTTCTATATTAAGCCTAACATACAAAATTGATGCATGGGCCCACCATGATGCTATGATGACATCCAATCCGTCCATCATAAGCTCCCATTCATATTCTCCTTCAATATAAAAGAATCACGCAATCCAATACTTAGGTTGGCCACACCAGGTAAATCATGCCTAAAATATCTAAAATTATATTTGTGCCCAACCTGAGTATTGAAATGATTTGATTTTTAGGGTATCAATTAATCCTGAATGGATGCATGTTCTGAACCGATTAGATGGCATATAGAAGCACGGTGGACCCAAAAAAAGCATAGAAGATTTCTAATGGTATGTGTTCCTGTCCCAACTAATATCTAATAGTGGGGTCCACCTGATTTTTGGATTAGCCTGATATCAAACACCCAGAAGAAAAATAAGTTGCACAGATGACGGATGGACTAGATATCATGAAAACGGCAGGGTGGATCCTACACATCAATTTGTACATCAGGCCTATGCCAGAACATTTTGCAGTAGATTCGGCCTCTCCTTCCTAGGCGGTCCACACGAGCATATATGTTTACCCATCTCTCCGTCTATTGGGCACTAAATTAAAGCAAAAAAAAAAAAAAAAAAAACAGCTACATTGACAAGTAAGATGGAAGAGTGGGGAATGCCAATGATAGGTTTGTGTAAGTGGAACAAACATGGTGTGTATGTTTCATCAAACCCATTCACAAGGTGTAACTAGTCAAGATGGATAAGATATGAAAATTACCTCCATAAAAATGCCGGGCAGGCTAGACCATGTGATTTTAGTGATTATAATAGCAAATTTACATGATTCCATTGGTGCGGCCCACGTGATTTTTTAATAGAAGTTATCTTCTGTATTTAAGGTCCAGATAATGGTTTTCACCTAATGAGGTCGTGGATTTTACATATACAGCATGGTGGAACCCACAGGACTTAGGTATGTTGTGGGGTCCTTACTCATGCCTTGGTGGTGACTCAGGGGAGTTTAAACACAGGGTCAAGGGTTCGAGTACCAATTGTGGTGAAATTCCGTTGTAGTGTGAGTGCGTGGGTGTGTGTGGAGTGTCAGTGCGTGTGTAGAAAATAAATAAAAGGATATTATAGATGGTCTCTCTCTCTTCCATGGTTTCGTGATCCAAACCGTTGATATGGTGGGCGACACCAAGGATGTTTGGTGCATCAAAAATCTAGAAACCATGAATTCCACAATAGGAGGAAAAAAACTCTTATGAAAATAATGTTATTGAGAATAATGAATTACAAAATAATTGGCATGACTTACATAAACCCTAATCCTAATTCATAAATCTCTCCAAATGTAAACTTTTATAAAGTTGTAAATTTACTAAAATAGCCAATAATTTCTAAAGTGACTTAAACTCCTTGATATGATTCAAACAAGGACTCTTAAGTATAATTATCCTAAAATAGCAAAAAATTGTAACTTCAAAAAAAAAAAAAAAAAAAAAGAAGAAAGAAGAAGAAGAAGAAGAAGAAGAAGAAGAAGTAATATTAGATGATGATCACCTTATTTTGAAAAATCAGATACTAGCGTCTAGAGCTCATTCATAACTCTTTTTTTTCATGACACATGCACTCACATCCTACACACCCATGCACTCACACCGTAGTGTGTTTTCATACTCCAATCTATGACCTCATGTTGAAACTCTTGTGAGTCTACCACTATAGCATTGGATAATTAACCAATCACATTATAACTGTAGGAGACTACAATTTGCAGTAGACCTAAGGCTGTCAACGGGCCAGGCCTGGGGTTGGTGTTGGCCCAAATTTTGAATTGTTCAGGTTGAGCATGACAGATATACCGGGCTAGCTTATTCGAAATTTTGATTTTGCATTGACAGCCCTAACTAGACCCTTGGATTGAATTTTCTCTTGATCTTGTTCCCGCATACAATTGCCCTTAACTTTTCAAACATTAAACCCCTCTAATTAAACAAAACTCGTCCTCAAGTTTAGAATGGTAGTATCATATAGTGATATATATTCAGTCTTCATAGCATGTCTTCTTTTGGATCTGATTGCAACTGATCCTAAAGCTTAAATGTCAGATCAAAATGTTATTCACAAGATGCCACTTTATAGAACACCATCTTACTTCATTTTATCTATTTTTTAAATCATCGCCCCGGCGATTTCCACCTCTTTTGCAAAAATGGATTCACAATCATGGATTTCCTGAACATTATTATAGTTGTTCTCCATTGGCCCTCAATTGTGCATTTTAGTTGTTAAGAAGGTGTAAGGATGTCAATTTTCATTGAGTTTGCGATGATGACGAAGAAAGCATCCATCTACTTGGCCATCGAACTGTCCTCGATCGTCGACCAGTCGTGTGACATTTGTCAACTAATGTTTGGATTTCACCGAAACCTTTTGTAAATCAGTTGTCAATCCATCTATGGACCCATCAAGCAATCCAGTGATGGAGGTGTGACAGCACATGTTGATGGCATGTCTAACAATTGATCCATCCATGATCCATCATTCAATCGACGATGGATTCGTTACGAATCAGTTTTCATTTGTATAAGTCTGATTGGCTAAAAAGCATCTGACGCTTTGAGTTAATCTTGTTTCAAAAGAGTTGCTACGTATGATTTGGCATGGTTACTAGACCACAAACTTATCGACTGTGAGCCCATTTGATGGTCATAGGCCGTTTATTGCTACTGATATGATAATGCTCCATGACTTAGTCGATCAAAAAGACATTATTAGCATCTCCAGATGAAAAGGCCTCAAACTTCGTCTCAGTCAAATCAATATCTCCAGAAACCATTTGAAGGTTTATTGTCCCTCAATCCAGTACTTGAAGCTATCAACCTGAGGGAAAAAAAAAAAAAAATCGCTCTAATACCAACTAAGGTAGTGGCTTTGACACCGATTGTCATAGCCGGTGCATGGTGGAAGGGAGTGGTCATTGTCTTCATTATATTTCATAAACCTTGAGTCCATGAGGTATAAGAACTCTAAAAAGTCTATATTATTGAGAATGATAAATAAAATTTGTTTACAAAGTAATTGGTATAACTTGCGTAATCCCTAAGATGTAAATTAATCACTAAGCTATAAAATAATCGCCTCTAAGTAATAATTTTTTTAAGATAATAAACTTATTAGAAATAGTAAATGACATCTAAACTAACTCAAACTTTTAACATGACTTAAAACAAGTACTTTTAAACACAATTGGACTTCTTCAAACCCTTAAACACCATAGTAACAGCAAAAATCCATAATTTATTAAAAATAGTAAATCTAGACTTAAAATTCATAACTAATCCCTCATACTTTGAAAAACCATTCAAGGGTGATATATATATATATATATTTGAAGATACAATGTTCCTGTTCCTTTTGAGAAGAGACTATTCCTTGCCCATACATGCACAAAATAGATAACTGATTGCGAAGTTATTGTGAGAGGTTATAGTTTGTGCTGGACCTTGTAATGTACTTATTTTGTCCTGCATTAGCATTTTAGCCAACGAGTATCCTACTATGTATGCATTAGTGCTACAACACTTGGTCCATTAGATCATTTCCCTAATATCATTCTAAGGTTGCAACCCGGTGGTGGAAACTAACCACCACACGCTAATTTGGTAGGATGGCAAAGCCCAATTAATGTGTATTAGAGATCATGTTTTTTGTTTAAAAAGATACCCTACCGAAGAGAAATATCTAATACATAATTACAAATGAGAAATGCTCCGACGAGCACTATTAAGTAATATTTCTACTTGCAGCAGTTTACATCATTACTATTTACTTTTGGTTGGATATTGCTTGTGCTCAAATCATGGTAATCCTATGCAATCACTGCATGACACGAATTAACGGAGGTGTGTTGAAGTGGTATACTTTCGTGTGCCCCATCATAATGTAAGTGCTATATCCACACTATCCATCTCTCTTGCATGACCATTTAATGGAATGGGACAAAAAATGAGATGGTCTAAAGAAGACATGGACCACACCATAGCTAGCATGGGGATTAAACGCCTGCCATTGAAAACTTCTTGGGATCATAGAAGTGTTGGCTCAAGCTCATTTTATGGGGACACGTCCTAAGATGATTTTGCAAAATGGATGTACGAAATGGATATAATACATATTGACATCATCACATCTAAGTGTATCTAGCAAGCCAAATTACTTTACACGTGAAAGTGGAGACTAGTATTATATACCATCACTACTTTGTTTTCCTTTGAAGTACAGTAATAATGATAATCAATGCTTTTTTACCACGCATTAAGTCACTGTAATCACTAATCCAAACATGCCCTTAGTCCAATCATTGATTTGAACAGTTCATATGGTTCAAAATACATTTATGGGCTATCACCAGAAAATCACACAGCTCAGTTGATCCAAACCATGCTTGATTTGATTTTATTTTCTGTAGCCATCCATTTTCCAAGCCATGGATGGGTGGTTATGATTGCCTAACAAAAGTAATTCTTTAGAATCCTAAGCAATCCATGATTGTCCCTAATAAATAGATGGATCAAATTGTTTCTTAGATCTATTTTTCTATAAATGAGCTCAACTGTTCACATTTAAGGCCATTGGTCAAATGGTCAATTTTGTTCGATTAGTGTGACGCTTTCATGGTGACTCATCGTTAATGAACAGTGTCGATCCGTTGATTGGACTACCTAACTCTCTCAATGCGACTATGAGCATTGTAAATTATAGTAGCATTAGAGAAATTTTCAATTATGATTAACCAAGATGAGATGAACTCATGTTTAAGTGGCACCCAAACAGGCCCTTACTATAGTAACATCCAATCGATATATACTTACAGTGTGTTATAGATTTCAGCCTACATCCAATGCATTTTCTTCACCAACATATCATAATACACACAACATTTTGAAGTTCATGGTTTGGAAATGATCATGACAACATCCCTTATATTCATTCCATCAGCCTGCATCACAGCTTGAAATGGTCAAGGGCAGAGTTCCCATCAAGTCCTTTGGTATAGTAGTGTGTAAGAAAGTCTTTTATCAGGGTTGCTCTGTATATCGGGGGGTTCTCGTCCGATAACAGCTCCTTGACTGGACCATACATCCTGGTAGACGTGTGGAAATGTGTGGTGAAAAAGCACGCCACGGATACCCTTGCGCTGCCGTGGCTGGCTAGCACCCTGTGCTCAACGCTCTTAAGTTTGCCATTGGAGATAAGCTGTATCAAGGTGATGAAAAAACCAGAAAATCATGTTAGATGTATCATGAGCATTTAAAATTTCCTCTCCAAAAATGCTAGCCCCTCTTATGCACGCGTTCATGCATGCACAAGCACACGCCTCCATACGCCCGCGCACAAATAAATTAGAGATTGCAGATCAAGAAGGAATACACAAAATTGAAGAGTGCGTTTGTACTCAATGAAACTCCGGCATGTTTTGTGCTATCTCATATTAGCATTTGTAGGCATCGGAAATGCTTCCAGTTTTCAGCATTTGTTTCTTAGTAATTATGGTAGAATCCGATGATGTGATCTGCTTGCTGACATGTTGCCGTCAATCTCCTGATTATTGCATGGCCTAACCATGATCAGTTCATTGAAACAAAGGTCTTCATTGTAGCTTAAAGGTGGTATCATTCGCTCTTATTTCAAACTATTTTCCAATTAGGAAGTATTAATGCTCCTTTGGGTGCATTCGACTGCACCAAATATCATTCAATTTCATGATATTTTGCACCGAATTAGACAAACCAATGAATTTTGATACTTGTTGCAACCTTAATTACAATTACAATCACCCAACGGATTAAGAAGAAGAAGAAGAAGAAGAAGAAGAAGACCATCTCCTTTGTAAGACACCAGTCTTTTACACAAAACCAAATTTATATCTTGGTCAGGTAGATTACAATTCTTCCAATTAACTCCTAATTTCTAGACATTTGTCATGAAACTATGCCTTTCTTCATTTCTTGAGGTCGCTCATTCTACATCTATACATAATTAAAAGGAAAAACAATAAAATCCCAAGTCCCAGCTTTTCTAAAATTGTGTAGAAGCACGAGATTGCAATACTTGCACTAATAATTCTAAAACAATAGCAGTCACCTTACATGCAGAGGAAATGTGTTTTGAGGCTGAAAAATGGTTGACTTGGGAGTTTAAACTGGGCAAAGGAGGAAGTGATCTTCTAAATTGAACACTCAAGGGTTCAAAGGGGTCAAAGTTGCAGGCCAACCAAAGGAGCAAATGCTTAGAACATCAAACTACATCAATGTTCTGGAGTGTCTGCAAGAAGAAATTTTTATAATATATGCAATTTTAAGTACATGTAAATTTTATTTGGTACAAAAATTAATTTTAAAAATGAAATATGTATTAAAGTATATCATATGTGGTTACTTTTGCAAACATTCCAAGGGGCTAAGTGGTTAGAAGGGGAGATTTTTGCCTTCTCATGGGTGCAGTGGGTGGGCAATGGGTAGTATGGTTGCTATGGAACCTTGGGCACATTCTTTGGTGTACTTCACATCTGTGTGCATCCTCGCAGAGGAACCTTAAAAGGACCTTGCAGTTTCAACACACAATTCAAACCCGTTGGAGACATTGTGCGACTGGATGTGTAGCAGGGTCTAGCCATGGGTTTGACCCACTAGTGCACAGAGGTGCAGATCAGGAGTCCAACTGATGCCAACCCGATTTGTTGGAATAAGCAACCCATGTAGCAGAGAACGACAACAAGAAAGGGCACCAATCAGAGACTAACCAGAGGCTTGTGGATGGCCGAAATAGAGGGACCCACATGATGATTAAGTCTCAGCCCTCCCACACACACACAAGAGCTGAGAAAAGTCAGAAATTTTATTCCAACAATCATTAGCCCTTAGTCCATTGCATTCTTGCCCTCTAAAATCATTCATTGAAGAGTGTTTTTTAGCATATCAATGTTTGATCCTTGGAGATCAGTTCTACACTTAGAAGTGCAAATCTTGGTTTTAAAATATCCAGAGTTACGAGTTCATTGTATCCTGAAGACGAACTGTGATTTCCTTCTTTTACATTTATTGGAATATCCAAAAGGACAACAAAATCTATCTTAAAATATTAATTACTTAATATTTGAAGCCACAAATCTATCATTTTTCTTTTCTCGAATCTCCTTAATTCCTCCATTATATGCTACCTCTTCTTCAAAACACATGTAGGACACAAAGTCCTAATTAGATGTTTAATGTGGCTTTCACATTTTAATTTAAATATAAAATGTCTCATTATCATGGGGGACCTCATCAGTGTAGACTTACTTATAGGTCTTGTAACCATGTGAATCAAAGCATTATCACATTTTAGAACAATTCTTATTGTTAGTCTACAATTGTGAAGTGAATGCTGGAAGAGATCAGAGCAAATGGATTTGCCACAATGCCATGTGCATATGATGGAAGGAGAACTCACCAGAAAGAGAAAATATGCATTAGTCAATGGAGATATGAGGATATGGTCTATCATATAATGAGGTGTTGTGCTTTTATAATAGAAAAATAAATAGTCTATTTTTAAAAAGTGTATATATATATGTGTGTGTGTGTGTGTGTGTGTGTGTGTGTGTTTTTAAATACTCATTGGAAATTAGTGGTAAGATGAGGGGTTTCGCTCCTATGACCAGGGTTCAAATCTCCATAAGGACGGTAGAGTGCTCAGACGTGCAGGGCCTGGGTTGTAGGGCGGCAATTAGAAGTGAACCAGGGTCCAGTCTGATGTTTGAGCCACTGGTGCTTAAGGTTTTACGGTTAGTGCTGATTGAGAGTGATTGTGACAAGGTTGTACATGTGGCATTGATGCCACATGTCGCATATATGGCAGCAGTTGTGATGACTAGGACCTGGGTTACATGTCGCAACAGTTTTACGCTATTGCTCTTCAAGAGGAGGCACACAAGTCATCTCCCTGATCAAGCCATGAGGCACATGAGTCATCTCCCGAATCAAGCCATCTATAGTCCAGTGATCTTAAATCTGCTCTCTTGCCGTGTCTTTTATAGAACATTTCAAAAAGCATATCACTGTGAAAACTAGAGAATTGTTCAACAATTAAATATTCAATTTTTCATGTTAAAATTCATATTTGTGAGTTCATTGTATCGTGAAGACAATTTGTTATTTTTCTTCTTTTGCACTTGTTGGAATCTCCAGAAAAACGGCAGCAAACATGTTAAAATTCAGATTTGAACCCACAAATCTTTTTTTTTTCTTCTCATTTCTTCCTTTCCTCTATTGTACACTCTACTCCATTTCCAATACGGGGCATGTCTGATGAATGACCTATGCTACTGAAATGCCCAACCAACACGTAGCATACTAATGTAGGAAACATAACTAGCAATATATGGTAAAACATACCTGTAGAAGATCTCCAATGTTTACTACAAGAGCTCCATGCACAGGTGGAACATCGACCCATTGATGCTGATTAAGAACTTGGAGGCCACCAATATGATCTTGGAGAAGGACAGTCAGGAAGTCCGAGTCAGAATGCTTGCTGGTGCCTAGGGTGATGTCTGGCTCTGGGCATGGTGGATAGTAGTGGGACACAAGTACATGGCCTTTAGTGCAATCCATGTCAATGAGATGGTTTGGTTTCAGCCCAAGAGCTTCCGAAAGTAACTCGAATAAGGTATTCCCAAGTCTTGTTACATGCTTTGAGTACTCAAGTGTTATCTCCCTGTTGATGACGAAACAAGAACAAGTTAAGCCTCTCTCAATCCATTCATTTGATGCATCTCATCAAGGTGAAAGAATTACCCAAAAATCACAGCATTTTAAAAGTTAAGATGTCATACTATGTAAATTTAGAGATTTTTAGGTATAAATTTTATGGGGTGGCCCACCCGAGTGGTGAATCAGACATTTTCAGCAAATTTTTAGACAAGTTTGTCCTCGA
This sequence comes from Magnolia changhungtana, assembly GCA_030180095.1. NCBI lineage: Eukaryota > Viridiplantae > Streptophyta > Magnoliopsida > Magnoliales > Magnoliaceae > Magnolia > Magnolia changhungtana. The sequence continues at coordinate 16,219,558 of JASAUF010000676.1, forward strand.
ATTTTTCAAGTAATTTTGATCTTGCCCTCTTCTCTTCCCTCTATAATCTTTCTAAGGTAGGCCCACATGATAAACGACTCATAGTGAAGGTAAGGTCCCACATGATGAATAGTCCACATCAAGGTGGGCCCACATAATGCACGGTCACATCAAAGGTGAGACTCACATGATGGATGGTGGACATTGAATGTACAACCACATGATGGAAGGTTGACATCAAAGGTGGGCCCACATGATGAATGACCTATATTGAAGGTTGGGGCGCACATGATGGATAGTCCATACCAAAGGTGGGACCCACATGATGTGTGGTCCACATCAAAATGTGGCCTGCATGGACTATCCACATCAAGTGGGGCCCACATGATGGACAGTCCACAACAATAGTGGGACCCACATGATGGATGGTGGACATCAAAGGCACAAGTCACACATGATGGATGGCCCAAATCAAAATGTGGCCCCTGCATGATGGACTATCCACATCAAGTGGGCCCCACATGATAGATTATCTACAATAAAGGTGGGACCCACATGATGGATTGTGAACATCAAAAGTGGGCTTGCATGATGAACGACCCACATTGAAGGCAGGGCCTCACATGATGAATGGTCCACATCATGGTAAGCCCACATAATGCACAATTCACATCAAAGGTGGGACCCATATGATGGATGGCCCACATCAAAGTGTGGCCTAGCATAATGGACTAAATGTTGAGGGTCAAATATTGCATATCAGACCCTAGTTACTGCTTGGATTTACGAACATAATATTGTTTAAAGGCCGACTTAATCGTGTTTATGCTGCAGGTTGCATTTAGGAGCTTTGATTGTAAAAGAGTACTAAAAGTGTGGATTTGACGCTTAGAATTCACCAGAGCAAGGGATGGACCCCAGGGGACTAAGATCAACGGAATTGCACGCCAGGGATCCGAGAAAATCAAGAAACTGAAGCTCGAGTGGCCTGAAATTGGTACAGAATGCAAGATCACAGGGTTCCCACCATCCATTCAGCTCAAATTTTCATATATAGCCAGAAGACCTCAAATAAATCATACACTTCGATTTTCACCCGTTCGACCCCTGTGGAAGTAGCCCAACGGGCAGATCAGCCCCTAAATTCCTTAAAGTGGGGCCCACCTGACATCTGAAATTATTTCAATTTTGGTCTCAACCGTTTAAATTCTATGAAAAACAGGTTGGACGGAGTAGATTTTCAGAACCATCTCGAGTGGACCCCACTGGCCGTGGTTGTGCACCGTGCACAAGTGCACTCGAGGTGCACAGGATCCAGAGCACCAGTCAGCAGGCGCTGACCCGATCCTGTTAATGTACGCATAGCGTCCGCAAGGTGCGGACGCTGATTCGTGTTGTGGGCCCCACAAGTTGTCCATATGGATAATCTAAACCGTCCATGAGATTCACGAGGACCCTGTCACTCACGCCTAGGTGGAAAATTTTCAAAAGGTACCGGATATCCATTTTTGCTCGTCCAAAAGAAAGATGGACGGCGAAAGGATATGGTACAATGGGCCACGCCAAATTTTAAAAAAAAACCCACCTTTCTTGACCAGTTTTTCCCTCAGAATCAAATGTACGGAGTGGATTTCTCAATCACCTAAGGATGTGGACCGCACCTGCAGCCAGCGCAACATTACGCAGGCTCTGTTTCGTAAAACAAACCTGCGGTCGATCTAGGTGGGCCATCATTGTTCACCAGATTGATGATCCAAGCCATCCAGTACACTCAGAAGAGAAAAACGACCGTACGCATAGCGGTTTTCCATATTTATGCACGGTACGTGTGGAAACAGCTTCCACAACATCTGATGGATGGCAGAGCAAAAATTCAAGTGGGCCGCGTCAGAAACAATCCAAAACAGGCTCTCTCCGACTGAATTTTTATCCTGCATCCAGTGGACGGCGTGGATTTTTCAGAAAAAGAGTGGAATGGGACCCACCGACTTCACAGCGGAAGAGATCCGCGATCTCTGTTACAGCGTCCGGGATTCATCCGGATTTTCCGGGCGGTTGTGGCCCACCACATTTGATCAGATGGAGGATCTGATCCGTCCATCGTGTAGCCCATCCACAAATTCTCCAAGGGATGGTGTTTCTTTGAAAAGAAAGCAAAGGAAGATGGGAGTTTTCGTTGCCGTTTTTCGACTGCAAAAAAAAGCTTTCGCTGCAAACCGTGAAACATCCGGTTTCTACTGTGAAACGGAAGTCGATCGACGCACCCTGGTAGCTATAAAGAGAGAGAGAGAGAGAGAGAGAACGGGAGGGCATCTTAGCTTGGAGAATCATCTTCGGCTGGACGTGGAGCACCAGAGGAGAGAGGAGTTTCCTATTTTCTTTTGTTTTTCTGTTTCTTTTTCTTTTCTTTTAAGAGATTAGCGTAATTATGTTGTTAGTGAGCTAACCTCTTAGCTAGGGCTAAGAGGTGAAGCTTGTAGTGAGATGGGGGATTCTATTCATTGCCTTTAATTTGATTTTAATTCATGAACCGAATTTGATGTTGGTTTGTTTATTATGGGAATATTTTTAGTTTTTAATGGTCTGTTGTGACTGAAATTACAATGGGTCTGCAATAGCTTTAAATATTTCTCTTTCCTTTTGATGTTTATGACGTCGGGAAGCCCTGTTGTTCACCATCGTCTCCTGGGCATGGTTGGATGTCGGTACCCTTCCCGACTTTCATGGCATGTTGATTGGTTGGTAATTAGTTTAATTCTGTTGTTTGCTTTGTCTCCTGGGCATGGTTTGGTGATGGAATCCATTCTAATTCATACACCTTTCATCTCTTGAAAACTATATCAATGGCAGTTCAGTAAATTTCCATAATTCGTGATACTGGCATAAGATCTCCCTGATCTCTACAAGTGGATCCTCTGAATCCCTAGTTCCTTTCTCTCGAATTTTCTGAAGTTTTAGATTAATTATTCCACAATTATTCCTCAATTGTCATTCAATTTAGATTACATCTTAGTCTAATTCTAGTTCTATTTAGTTTCAGATTACGTACAGGTTTCAGTCCCTGTGGATTCGACCTCGGTCTTATCGAGTTTATTACTACATTACAACCCTGCACTTGGGGAGTGAACACTAAACACATCAAGTAGACCACACTTGTTAGGTGGTCGACATCAAAGGTGGGACCCACATGATAGACGGTTGATATTAAAGGTGGTCCCATGTGATGAACGACCCATATTGAAGGTGGGTCTCACACAATGAATGGCCCACATCAGGGGTAGGTCCACATAATGGACGTAGTAGGCTTCACATAATGGATGACCCACATCAAAGTCTGGCCCCTTGTGATGGATAGTCCACATGAAGTGGGCCCCGCCTAATGAATAGTCAACATCCAAGGTCTTGCATGATGAACGACCCATATCCAAAGTGGCCTAATATGATGGATGATCTACATAAAAGGTGTGCCCCACACGATAGATGGTGGATATCAAAAGTGGGCCCCAAATGATGGACATTCACTTCGAAGATGGGGCCCACACTATGGACACATGAAATATGGACTCCACGTGATAGGTGATGGGTAGTGGACATTGAGGGGGCCCACGTAAAGGACAATTAGCATTAACAGTGGGCCCCAATTGATGGATGATCTACATCAAGGTGGGCCCCACATAATGGACAGTCCACATCAAAAGTCAACCCCTAATGATGAACGGTCCACATCCAAGATGGGCCTCTGATGATTGATGACCCACTTTGAAGGTTTGGCTCACACAAAGGATGGTCCACATCGAAGGTGGGCTCCATATGATGGATGATCCACACCAATATAAGGCATAATGAATGGCCCAAATGTCTTAAAATATGAAGATTGTAGACATCCATTCTTTTGTTATTTGGGCTACAGTCCATCTATAATGAGATCCACCAAAACAACCATCTAAATTGCTCTTATAGTGTAGTTGGTTGTTCTTTTAAAATGATGCCTTAAAATAATAAATTTAAAAAAAAAAAAAAAAAAAAAAACAACTCTTATGTGAAAGTTTTATTACCAAACATGTTTATTTCAAATAAGATCTCTTTTGGATTTGGAAAAGTAATTTTACCGAACAAGCTTATTTAAGAGTTAGAACAAAAAGAGCTTATTAGAGTGGCTCTTATTTGAAAATCTCCAATTGGATTAGAGCACATCAGATGCCAAACGAGCCTAAAATGCGGTCAACTTACGTTTTAGGCGTCTACCAAACTCAGCCTAACAATTTAGGTATGTTGAAAATCAAATGATGGATCAATCCCAAAAATATTAAGGTGGAAAATGAAAGGTAGATAATCAAACCTGCAAACGACTGGCAATTCCTGAGGGTTGAGATGATCTGGAGCCATAGCACAGTACAAGCTGTCCCTCCAGTTCACCGCACGTGAATGATACAGATCGAAGTTGCTGTTGAACCTCACGTTCCTCCTGGTGTCACGTGAGTAGTATTCCATCTTAACATCCTTGGATTGCTCGTTGAATTCATGTACGCTTTTGATCATCTCCTCCATACAACTAAGTGGGACCCCATGATTTACCATCTGGAAGAAACCCCACGTCTCCGATGCCTGCCGGATCTCACCGATGATCTCCATCCGTCGATCGCCATGGACCCCTTTGAGATCGACGACTGGGACCGTTGGATGAGTGTGATCGGTGGGGAATTTCTTGGGGAGGTCCTCTGGTGCATGGATGAAGATTCTGGGGATCTTGGTCATGCCGGCATCAACGATGCCTTTGACGCCGGCTTTCGTCTCGTCGAATTCTTTCACCTCTTTGGCCCAGTCGTGATCTGACCCACTTCCGGCGAGAGGGGCTTCTCCGGTGCCTGTGACCGTCATCTTAGCGTCGGTAGGAGGGAACGAAATGAGGGATTGGGGTTGAATATGCACAGGAGATACGTTACAGTGCTCTCAGAGCACTGTAACTTATAGTGCTCTTATTTGAATTGGGACACAGACAATCTAATCCATTGATCTAGACTGTCCATTAGGTTCAACGGTCATTTCATCGGCTACCATATAAACATCAGACTGATCTAATGCTTTTAACCATATGATCGATAGCATCAAAGATTGACGGTCGAGATCTTATGCAAAAATAGGCGTTAGAAGTGTCAGTTTTGTTAGGCAATCCTAACCATTGCATCCATGGCATTGAAAAAGGATGGCTACAAAAAATAAGGATGAGTTGAATCATCCGTTTGGTCTGATTTTCACATAATAGCCTATGGTGTGTTATAGACTTGATGGACAGTTCAGATCAATCCATGAATTTCCAAATGACCACATCCAAAATAGGAACGTTTTAGCTATATTGACACCCAATTGCTAGGGCTGTCAATGGGCTGGGCTAGCCCATCTTGGGCCATGCTTGGGCTAGAGCTCAGGCCCTTGGGCTGGGTTCGGGCTTCAAAGTGGAGCCCATTTCTAAAGCGAGCCGGGCTTGGACCTAGCTATCAAGAAGCTCATAAGTTCAACCAGAGCCCGTAATTTTTCAAACTTTCAAAATTTTCTTTTTCCTCCAATAGCAAAAACTGGCAGCCTCAATTTTTCAGAAATTTCAAATTTAAAGATTATTTTTCCCCCACAACATTTGTAGACCACAAAGATTACTTACTTGGCTGTTTCATTCTAGTCCTCTCTCTCTCTCTCTCTATGCCCTTATCCAGAACCAAATTTACAAGAATTTTAAACTTAATAAAATGTGGTCTTTGCTTCTAGAAGACTGTCATATATTTTTACGATTTCATTCGAGGGTCTCGTGTTTTTTTTTTTTTTTTTTGGAAAGATTGCCGGAAGTGATAGAGATTTCATGCCTAATAGAAGGATTGTAGATAAGTTCCCCAACATATGCCTTCCAACTTCAAGAATGCATAAATTTAAAAGGTTTGAAGCTTGGTAATGAATTTGTGTCCAAATAAAAATTGTCCAATGCACTATCAATAAATATCTTAGGACTAATTGGTAATATAGTAGGCTAAAAAGGAGATTGGAAACCACCCCTCAACTAATTAAAATTCCTGAATGAACCCTATTTGGGTTCAGGCCGGGTTCTGTATAAAAGGTCGGAGCCAAGTTCGGGCCGAACTATTTTAGCCCGTCAGCCAGTTTGGACACAATGCGAGCTGGGCTTGGATGGAGCTTGGCTCGGCCCTAACGTAGCCTGTTGACCCCCTTACCAATTGTTATAATGGGTGTTAGCAATAAAAACGAGTGATGAGTGTCAATGGAGGTTAGGTCAAGTTCTGTCCACACCCAGCCTGCATTGTTGAACTAGCCTATCTCTGTCCACATCCAGCCGGCATTGTTGAACTAGACTAGCTCTGTCCACATCCAGCCTGCATTATCAAACGAAAACCTAGATCCAATCTGAGAACTCGGCCCAAAATATTTATAAAGGGCCCGGGTCGAGCGTGGGAAAACCTTACTCTTATATCAACCAAAGGCTCTAATACCCACTAGCTTAGTGGGTGCATAGTGAAAGGAAGTGGAAGAGATCGCTCTGTTTTTCTGGTTCGGTGAAACCTTGAATCCATAAAAGAAATGAAAAAAAAAAAAAAAAAAAAAAAAAAAAAGAAAAAAACTCTAAAAAGTAAATATCATTGTAAGTAATAAAGAAAGTTTCTTTACAAAGTAATTGGTATAACTTACATCGATCCTAAGTTTTATATTCATATTCTCAAAGTAATTTTTCTTTGAATAATAAACTTACTAAAAATAGCAAATCACCTCTAAACTTACTCAAACAAGGAATTTAAGCATTCCTTAACTTTTTCAAACCCTTCAATACCCTAAAAATAGTAAAAATGGTAACTTATAAAAATAATAAAATAAGACTAAAAATTTAAAATTAATCTCTAAAATAACATTATTTTGAAAAACCATCCAAGGCTATATGTATTTAGCACTGGGTAGGATATAAAGCTTGATGATAGTTTTCCAACAACATATTACATGTGCAAAATGGATAATCAATTGCAAAGTTGCCACGGAAGACCATAGTTGATCCTAGACCATAGATTGAACTTTCTCTCAATCTTGGCCCTCCATATGATTGCCCTCAAATTGCCCTGCATTAGGATTTAAGCCATTGACCATCCTACTATGAACATAGTAGTGCTATAATGCACTGACTCTATGAAACCTTTTCCCTAACATCATTCTAAGGATGCAAACCAGGGGTGGAAACTGGCCACAGCAAGGTAATGGTAATGTGATAGGATTCCAAAACCTAATAGTGTTAGATATCATGTATTTTAATATTCGCTACCAAAAGAGAAATATCTTATACATAATTATTCTAAAAAATGCTCCGATGATCTTAGAAAACTACAAGTTATACTCTTCCTACTTGCATCGATTTGCTTAGATAGTTCAATTCATTTTATGGGCTACCATTAGAAAATCTTGATGGGGATTTTTCTCCTCATTGCTTGGTTCGATAAAATCGAACTAGTTTCGATATCATCAATAATTGTCGGATTTTTCACCGCTGGTCGCTAGACAGTTTTGTCCTGTTCCAATATCATCAACGGACTTTAGATGATATCAAAGGCTGTCATTTAGAGACCTTCGATGACATCGATAATTGTCAGAATTTTCACCCCCGGTCGCTGGACAATTTTGGTCCTGTTTCAATATCATCGAAGGACCGTCGATGATATCGAAGCTGTCATCGAGAAACCATCGATATCATCGAAGAGTTACGCAGATACGATTGCGAAAACGCAGATTTTGCGAATTTTGTTTCCTATTTGGATTCTACCTCTTTCTATTCTTATATAAATGGGTGTATGCGGGATTGGGGTGTATTCTAGGGTATTCTAAGGTTTCCTAAAGGTTTTCTAAGAGGGCTTAGGGCTATCAAAAGGTGTGAGAGAGAGAGATAGAGAAAGAGAGAAAGGAAGCTTGTGGAAGGGAGACTATGCTCGTAGAGGTGATCTACCATATCTCGGCGCTTCCAAGTCCTCATAATCGGTGAGATCTCTCCGTTTTCTTTGTTTCTCTTATTGTTTATCCACTCCTGCGTGAGTGAAGAAGGTTGTGACGTTCTACTTCATAGTGGATTGTTGATCTGGACGAGGTCCCGTGGTTTTTACCTCTTTGAGCGTTTTCCACGTAAAATTCCCTGGTGTCGTGTCGTTTATGCTTTGATTTATTTCATTGCTTTATTATTCCATAATTCTGGTTTGTTTCGGGAGGCTAGATCCTAAGGTTTTGTACAAGGCCCCCCAACAAAGTGGTATCAAAGCTAAGTGCATTGAACGATAGGATTAGTTTTAAATTATGGAAGGTGGCTCATCAAGGATGATCAGCCTCAATGGTTCTAACTAGACCATATGGAAGGCTAAGATGGAGGACTTGTTTTATTGCAAGGACCTATATTCTCCATTTTTAGGCATATCAGCAAAATCCAAGGATATGTCTGATGATGATTGGAAGAAGATGGACCGAAAGGCGATGGGGTTTATTAGACAATGGTTGGACGATTCCGTATCCCACCATGTGTCTACGGAGACCTCAGCCGCTAGCCTATGGCTGAAATTAGAAGGACTGTATGAGAGGAAGACAGCTGGTAATAAAATTTTTCTGATAAGGCGACTTGTGAATCTCAAGTTCAAGAATGTTGGTTTTATGGCCGAACACATGAATGAGGTCAGCAATATAGTGAATCAACTCTCCGTTATGAAGATGGTCCTGGATGATGAATTACAGGCTTTGCTATTGCTTAGTTCATTGCCTGACAGTTGAAAAACATTGGTAGTGTCTCTAAGTAACTCCGCACCAGATGGAAAAATATCCATGGAATAAGTAACTAGTTGTCTCTTTAATGAGGAGACAAGGAGAAAGTCTCAGGGGTCTACTCAGTAAGAGGCTCTTGTGACACAGGAACGGGGGAGAGGAAAGAACAGGAAGGGCGGGAAGGCCCAAGATATATCAAGAGGCAAGTCGAGTAACAGAAAGGATATTGATTGTTAGAATTGTGGCAAGAAGTGCCACTACAAGCATAAATGTCGTGGTAAGAAGAACGACAAGAAATGAAAAGATAAGGAGAAGGAAGATGAATCAAATTCCACTCGCTTCAAATGGCGACGTTGTAGTTATTCTTTCAGCAGATCATGATGTATGTCTCACGGCTACAAGTCGGGACACCGACTGGGTGATAGACTCGAGAACTTCTTTTCATGCGACTCCACGCAGGGACTTCTTCACAAGCTACAAGTCAGATGAGAAGATGGGAAATTCTGCTATATCGAAGATCATAGGGGTCGGTGATATTTATGTAAAGAGCGATGTGGGCTGCACATTGGTTCTCAGGGATGTGAGGTATATCCCAGACCTTCGCTTCAACTTGATGTCAATGGGAAGGTTGAATGATGATGGCTATGAAAGTCGGTTTGCTGGTGGGCGCTGGAAGCTCATCAAGGGTTCATTTATCACAGCCAGAGGAAAGAAGTGTTGCACCCTTTACAAGGCAAGTGTCAGTGTGCAAAAGGGTGAGTTGAACGCAGCAGAAGATTCAGCTATTGACATGTGGCATATGCGTCTAGGCCACATGAGTGAAAAAAGGCTTCAGTTACTAGCTGATGAGGGTCACATATTGCATATTAGACCCCGAACATTGCCTAATTTTACGTACATGATAAGGTTTAATGGAGTGTTTTAATTGTATTTTTATTACAGGATGAAATCAGGAGCGTTAATTGGAAATTGATGTTAGAGGCATGGATTTGACGCTCCAAAGTCACCAGAGCACGGGATGGACTCCAGAAAACCAATAATGAAGAGTTTACACGCCTGGGATCTGAGGAAAGCAAGCCAAAGGGGCCCAAAAAGGGTCCGGAATGCAAGATCACATGATTCCCGCCATCCAATCAGTTCGAAACTTCATACATGTGATGGGGGCCATAAATTAACCGTACATATTAAATTTCATCCATTGAGGATCTCGGGAAGTGGTCTAACGGACAGATCAGCCCGGTAATCTCCAATTTGGGGCCAACCTGATATTTGGAATTGCCTAAAAATTGGTTTTGACGGGTAAATCAATATGATAAAGAGGATGGACGGTGCAGATTTCTCGTAAACATCGTGATGGGCCTTGTGTATGGGGAGTGTGCACCCTGCACGTGTGCACCAGCCGCGCACCGCACAGCCGTCCAGCGAACCGCTGACCCGAGCCGTCTCCTCAAAACGGCATCCGCCGTCAGCGTCCGTAAACACCGATCATGGGATCAAGTTGTGGGCCCACAACGTCCATCAAATTGCCAATCCGGACCGTCCATCAGAGTCCAGGGGAGCCTCTCAACACTGCCTAGGTGGCAGATTTGTAAATCATCATCAAGATTTGAATCTACCCGTTCAAACGCAGGTTGGACGGTGTAACAAGATTTTCCGTGGGCCACAGAAAAATGGAGAAAAAATAGGTTTTTTCGACCGAAATTTCAAGCTGAAACCAATGGACGGAGTGGATTTTCAGTTTAATCAAAGTTATGGACCCCACCATCATCGCAGCCGTCGTTCGCGTCCGCATAACGCACGGCCGTTGGCCGTTTTGCGGAAGACAGTGGGCCCCACCCGTCAAACGTACGGAAGATCTGATCCGTCCATCGTGTAGAGGGCCATGAATACTACAAAACCATGCTGATATTCCACTCTCATGCGTACACACGTGTGTGGTACAGAGGCCACAAACGGACTGCTCTGAAATCAAAACTGATCTTTTTGTGATTTCTTCCCTGGGCCACGTCAATGAACGTTCAAAACCACTCATTCTTAACTGAAATTTCGTCCTGAATCCAATGGACGGGGTGGATTTTCCAGAAAACACCTCTGGGGATCCACCGATCACAGCTGTGAAAATTTGTATTCCGAGTCCTTCTACGACTCTGCCACCGAACCCAGCCATCCAGCAGCTATAAAAGGGGAGTTTTGGACGTGGGAAAGGTATTGAGAACCAGGGAATTCGAGATCCAGAGCCAGGGAGAGAAGAAAGAGAAGGAGGAAGAGAGAGAGATCGATTGATTTGGTGTTTAATTTTTATGAATTTTGTTTAATATTTTTTATGGATTTTATGGGTCACTAATCTCTCAGCTAGGGCTGAGATGAAGCCCCTAATTTGATTAGCTCTTGTATTGGTTGATTTACTTTGAATATTAATTAATTGTTCCTTTCTCTAAGTGGGCTTGATTGGTTTAAATTCTATACTTCTCCATCTATGAACTTGATCAAAGTATATATATGGATGTTGTTTGGATGCTTATTATAGGTGCTTGGGTCTGATCAAGAACAGGTTTCCTATAGAGAAAGAAACAGGATGCTTTAATGAATGTACATTCCATGTACCCAACCAAGGACATGGGATATGTTGTTCATGGCATTGCTTAAAGGAATTAGACAGTCTGTATGCCCGATTTAGGACACAGATTGTACTTTCTCTATAGCAGTGGTATCAATCTAGATCAAGGTGAATCAACAGATAAAACAAGGGTTAGGATAATTAGGGGTGGATTCGAAAGTCCTAGTGCTCTCTCTCTGATTGAATTTTCTTCCCTGTTCTTAATTGTTTTTTTTTTAATTGTGCTTAGTAGATCATTCCATTATTTGTTGGGTTAGTTAAGGAGAGTCATAAATTTGAATTGTGACGACCAGTCCTCGTGGGAACGATCTCGTAATACGTACCATATCTACATTTGATTCGTATACTTGCGAGTTTAAAAATCATTTAAATCATGTTGGTTTAAATAAAACATCACTAGCGAGGAAGCAGCTCCTTCCAGACGTGACAGGTACACCTCTCAAAACCTATCTTGATTGTTTATCAGGGAAACAGCATAGAGTTTCATTTATTAAATATGCTTCTCATGTAAATAAAGTGCATGCATTAGATTTGGTTTATTCTGATGTTTGTGGTCCTATGAGGACAAAAACCTTGGGTGGGGCATTGTATTTTGTCACTTTTATAGATGATGCATCTAAAAGGATTTGAGTTTATGTTTTGAATCTAAGGACAAGGTCTTTGGTGCGTTTAAATTGTTTCATGCTATAATCGAGAGAGAGACAGGTAGATCATTGAAGTGCATCTGCACTGACAATGGTGGTGAATACATTGGCGACTTTCATGAGTATTGTAAGTCCCTGGGTATACGGCATGAACAGACGGTTCCTAAGACCCCTCCCCCTAGCATAATGGTGTAGCTGAGCGAATGAATCTCACCATTGTAGAGAGAATCAGATGCACGTTATCCCATGCGAAGTTGCCCAAGACGTTCTAGGGAGAAGCAATGCACACGGCGGTGTATTCGATAAACATGTCTCCATCAGCACCGTTGAATGGAGAAGTACCTGAGAAGGTATGGACTGGATAGGATCCATCGTACAATCATCTCATGGTGTTTGGATGCAGGACATCAGTTCACGTACCAAAGGACGAAAGGTCTAAGCTCGATATGAAGATCAGTGTGTATTCTTAGGGTACGGTGATGAAAAGTTCGGTTAAAGATTGTGGGATCCGACCGACAAGAAGCTCGTCAGGAGCAGAGATATGGTTTTCTTTGAAGATCAGTGTATAGAAGACATTGATAATCCAGAGAAGAATTGGCCTAGTTCAGGTGAGCTAGAGGATATGGATCCGATTATTCCTCTCGTAGTGCCTAATGACGGGGAGTACAGTAAGGTGCAGAGGACGAGGGAGTTCCTTCAGAAGATGGACCAGGGGAGAAGCCCCCACTTGATCCACCTATTGAGCCACAAGTGAGGAGGTCATCTAGAGACAGGCAGTCATCCAAGAGGTACTCGCCGCATGAGTACATTATACTGACTGATGGGGGAGAGCCAGAAGATTATTTTGAGGCCCTAGCCGACGAGCATAAGGGGGAGTAGTTGAAAGCTATGCAAGAGGAGATGAAATCCTTGTATAAAAATCACACCTATGATATGGTGAAATTGTCTAAGAGCAAGAAAGCTTTGAGCAACAAGTAGGTGTTCAGAAAGAAGGATGAGCAAAAGAATTCACAGACGAGGTTCAAGGCCAAACTTGTGGTGAAAGGTTTTGATCAAAGGAAAGGTATAGACTTCGAAGAGATATTCTCACCAGTGGTGAAGATGTCATCCATACGGGTGTTGCTTAGGTTGGCCGCTAGCATGGATTTGGAGATAGAGCAGTTAGATGTTAAAATTGCCTTCCTCCATGGTGACTTAGAAGAAGAGATTTACATGCACCAACAAGAGAAGTTCGAAGTCAAGGGCAAGGATCATATGGTGTGTAGGCTGAGGAAGAGCTTGTATGGGCTGAACAAGCTCCATGGCAATGGTACAAGAAGTTTGACTCGTTCATGTTACAGCATGGGTATGACAGAACGGAGTCGGACCACTGTGTGTTCACGCGTAAGTTCTCAGATAGTGATTTCTTAGTTCTGTTGTTATATGTTGATGACATGCTCATCATGGGAAAAGACATCAAGAAGATCGATAGGCTGAAACAGGAGTTGGGCAAGTCATTTGCAATGAAAGACTTGGGCCCGACTAAATAAATCCTAGGAATGGAGATAATCCGTGATAGAAGCAGTAGGAAGCTTTGGCTGTCACAAGAGCTGTATATTGAGAAAGTCCTAGAGCAGTTCAATATGAATGCAGGGAAGCCGATCAGTACTCCACTAGATGGTCACTTCAGATTGAGCGACAGGCAGTGTCCCAAGACGAAGGCAGAGGTGGAAGAGATGCAGAAGATACTCTATGTGTCAGCAGTAGGAAGTTTGATGTATATTATAGTGTGTATATGCCCAGACATAGCATATGCGGTTGGTGTTGTCAGCCGGTATCTTGTCAATCCTGGCAAAGAACATTAAGCAGCGGTGAAATGGATACTGCGGTATCTAAGAGGCTCATCTAGGTTGAGCCTATGTTATGGTGACGGAAAACCTGTGTTAGAGGGCTACACAGATGCAGATATGGCAGGTGACATAGACTTCAGGAAGTCTACATCGGGGTTCATGTTCACGTTTGCAGGGGGAGCGGTTTCTTGGCAGAGCAAGCTACAGAAGGTCGTAGCATTGTCGACTACAGAGGCCAAGTACATTACAGTCACAGAGGCATGTAAAGAGATGCTTTGGATGAAGAGGTTCCTGCAGGAACTTAACCTGAAGCAGGAACAGCACGTGGTCTATTGCGATAGCCAAAGTGCTATACACTTGAGCAAGAATCTAAGGTAGCATTCCAAGTCGAAGCACATAGAGATTCGTATCGCTGGATCAGAGATACTTTGAAGCAGAAGGTGTTACAGCTTGAGAAGGTCCACATGGACGATAATGGGTCAGACATGATGACCAAGGCTTTACTCAAGGGCAAGCTTGAGGTTTGTAGAAACCGGGCTGGCATGAAGAAGGTGGATTCCTCCTGAGTCAAAAAGGGAGAGATTAGATGGGAATTTTTCTCCTCGTTGTTGGGTTCGATGAAATCAAACCAATTTCGATATCATCGATAATTGTCGAATTTTTCACCGCTGGTCGCTGGACAATTTTGTCCTATTCCGATATCATCGACGGACTTTAGATGATATCGAAGGCTGTCATTGAGAGACCTTCGATGACATCGATAATTGTCGAAATTTTCACCCCCGGTCGCTGGACAATTTTAGTCCTATTTCGATATCATCGAAGGACCATCATGAAATAGTCAAGGGCATTTTTTAGTCCTTACATACTCCTTGCTTCATTCACGTGCATTACATCATGAAATGGTCAAGGGCAGAGTTCCCTCCCATCAAGTCCTTTGGAATAGGAGTATGTAAGGAAGTCTTTGACAAGGGTTTCCTTGTATTTCAAGGGATTCTTATCCGATAACAGTTCCTTCCTGGTAGACGTGTGTAGAAAAAACACACCGCATGTTTTGCGCTATCCCATATTATTAGCATTTGTAGGGATCGGAAATGCTTCCGGTTTTCAGCATTTGTTTCTTAGTCAAGTAATTACGGCAGGAATGATGATGCAATCCACATGTAGACATGTTGCCATTCCTGATTTTGCATGGACTAACCATAATCCGTTCACTGAAACAAATTAAGGTCTTCATCGTAGCTTACAGGTATCATTCGCTCTTATTTTGAACTATTTTCCAATTAGGAAGTACTTATTCTCTTTTGGGTGCATTTGATTGCACCAAATATCATGTGATTTCATGATATTTTACATCAAATTATCAATGATTACCAATGAAATTTCAAGATACTTGTTGCGACCAAACCCACGATGTAAAAAAGAAGTCCATCTCCCTTGTCATGTGATACCCTTACATTGCTATCAACCGTCGGATCAGGCAAACAGTCTAGATGAAGGTACTCTTACATGCGAGTTTGAGAGAGAATTTTTGTCTCAGGCACACCTCCTCTCTCTATTCTCTAACTCTCTAACCGACGTCAATTTCCTGCGAAAGCCTTTTGCATGAAGTTCTTGTGCTGGATGCTAGGTGGGTCCCATCGGAATGTTAGTGATAAATCCATACTGTTCATCCAATTTGGGAGGTCATTTGAGGACATTTGATCAAAAAATGAGGTATATTGGTCCTTACAAGAGGAAACAGAAGTTTTTGGTGTTTTCACTTCATCCGAGTGGGAACGATGCTATAAACGGTTTGGATGGCATATAAATATGAAGGTCGATTCCAAGAAGATTTCAACGGTAGTAAACTCTTTCCCCAATTTTCCCTCTTGTCCGGCCCACTTGAGTTTTGGATCCACCTAATTTTTTGTTGCATGTCCTAAAATGAGCTCCAACAACGGATGGACGATGTGGATTTCTCACAAAACATCAATACGGCCCACCAGCACCCCAACGCAGTAAGTTCGTACACAGCAGGAAATCCGCGTCCCTCCAGGCAGAAGCCTTTTACAGTCACTACCCTGGAAACCTAGGTGGACTCACCTGACGTTTGTAAGAAATCTACCTTGTCCATCCATTTTTTGAGCTCATTTTAGGACCTGAGACTAAATGTGAACAGGATGCAGTACTCAAGTGGGCCGCACCAAAGGAAATAGTGGGTAGGAAAATTCCTAGCATTGAAACCTCTCTAGGTCAACAGTGATGTTTATAAGCCATCCATACCATTCATAACGTCATTCCTACTTAGATTAACTGAGAACACAGATATTAACCTAATTCAAAACTTTCGTAGCCCTATGAATATTTCAACTATGAACTAGGATTAGCTATAAGTCAGTACCGAATTGGCCACAAAAGTGACGTCACCACGTTCTGTGGGCCCCACCATCATGTATGTATTGTATCTTTTGGAGACATCATTTTAGTGCATGACACAAAGAATGAACCAAATACAAAGCTCAAGTGGACCCCACCGCAGAAAACAGCGGGGATTAAATGCCTACCATTAAAAACTTCTTGAGAGCCATGGAAGTTTTCAATCAAGCTAATATTTGTGTTTTCCCTTCATCCAATGTCACGCCCTGAAGTTCAGTACCCGAGTTGGCCAGGCCCGAACTCGAATTCCAGGAATGTGAGTTGTACTTAGAAAAAATATACATCGCAACCCACATTATTTTCATGTATTTTTAAGGCAATCAAAGTAACTAAAAAGGGTCAAAATAATTATCATTAAATAACATCTACAAATCAATCATTGAATATTTAGTTACATTGACATTCAAAAATAATTAATAACAACATACATTGATATTTAATTAACTTCTAAGGGAAAAAGTCTTCAATCTTGCCCAACTGATTCTTCATACACAACCCTGCAAAATAATCTATACGGGTGTGAGCGCGACAGCCCGTAAGGTCACATCCTTCCCAAAATTGAAAATTCTACGTTAACACAAATAAAACTCAATAATACAAATATGATTAATTACGAGTATTGAATCGTCATTTTACATGACAACAATAATAATTTATTTTTATTTTTTTTATAACAACAAAATAAGACACTGCAGTCATCTAAAATCCTTTTTGGTTCAATCCAGGGCAGAGCACCCGTGTGTGTTGATCCTTTTAGGGAATGACCCTCGGCAGAGCACCGGTGTTGATCCTTTTAGGGAATGACCCTCAGCAGAGCACCTGGTGAATAAACTTTTAGGGTACCCAGGACAGAGCACCCGTGTGTGTTGATCGTTTTATGGAATCGCCGAGGGCAGAACACCCGTGCCGATCCTTTCAGGAATGAACCTGGGCAGAGCACCCATACCGTACCGATCCTTTCGAGAATAATCCTGAGCAAAGCACCCATAAAAATATAATGATCCTTTTAGGGCAGAGCACCCATAAATTCAAATACGTTATTCATCATATAATAAGGAATTAATTACAATTTGAGCACATAATGATAATTAATTGAAATCAATTAATAACTCAAATAAATTACATTTATACTATGCAATTAAGAATCAAATAAAATAATCTGCAACTAATGATAATAATCAAATAAATTGAACACATAACAAATAATCAAATCAATTTATATATTAACCTAAAATTTTCAACAGAGAAGATCACTTACCTACTATTAGAGTGATAGATTTGATGTGATGATGGATTCTACATGTGGATGGTCGAAGTTGATATCTCATGAACTCAATTTGACGCATTTAAACTAGTATCACTCGGTAAATGTTTTCAACGTAAAACGATTGCGTCCCTACACAAATCAAACATGCTGATTTATTAAGACATATACTAAGGTTTCTAATTATCTATTATTTAAAATATAAGAAATATAACACATTAAATCACTGAGTTGACTCGATGAGTCGACTCAAATCAAGGCTACTCTAACGTATAAAATCAAAGGATGGAGATAGAAACTTAGCTGATAAATAGCTCGAAGTTGGAATCTAGAATCAGCTAGGATGATCGGGCCAGCAAGTCATCGGGACTCGCTGAGTTAACTCGATGAAACTGCATGTTTCTTTCTTTCTTCTTTCTCTTTTCTTCCTTTTATAACTCTTTTCTTCTCTTCTCTGACCTCTCTCAATGTTACTCTCTCGATCCTTTTTCTCTTGTTGATAAAATGACTGATTTTTTACGCCGTAAAGAAGACAAGGGTCGTCAATGGTGGATTTGCAACCAATGAATTTTCCTTCGTTCGAAGGTTGATGGATGATGTAGATTGATATATGAAAGCTTGTAAGTGCATGGCAATGGAGGTCCAGTGGGTTTTTGTGACGCCCCATCACTGTTGCCACATGTGGGCGGGCACACGTGGGCGGACGCACATGTGGGCGGGCCCCAAAGTGGTTGGCAAGCTACTGTATAGCTGGCAGGCTATTATGCTGGCAGACTACTGTACACACAGTGAAGGTGAAACTTTGTCACACGTCAGAAGTGTCGTCTGAAGTTATGGTGGTTACACGTGGAGTTGCCACCCTATACTGTATGAGGCCTTCTTACGGGAAACAAAACCACCGCTGCGTACTCTGATGATGCCAGTAGGGTTGGACAATATCATACAGTGTAGGCGTGGGCTGTTATAAATGGTATCAGAGCCGAGGACATCTCTGCCCTCGGTGGGGAATATTGTGATGCCCCGTCACTATTGCCACATGTGGGCAGGCACACGTGGGCGGGCGCACATGTGGGCGGGCCCCAAGGTGGCTGGCAGGCTACTGTGCACACAGTGAAGGTGAAACTTTGTCCCACATCGGAAGTATCGTTTGAAGTTGTGGTGGTTATATGTGGAGTTGTCACCCTATACTGTATGAGGCCTTCCTGCGGGAAACAAAACCACCTTTGCATACTCTGATAATGCCAGTTGGGTTGGACAATCTCATATACTGTGGGCGTGCGCTGTTACAGTTTTTGTCAATGGATTCTTTGTTTAAAAGTTCCACACGTCACAAGCTATCGACATGATCTTCTTGGAGTATTTTATGGTGCTGAGGATAATCCCAATGAATTTTGAACGTGAGAATGATGGCGAAAGAAGCGGGCAATTTGAATCGATGTGGGTGTAGGACCCACCACGTTTGTCGAAGGAGAAGGAAGAGAGAGAGTCCAACAAGGAGTGGGGAAAGGTGACCTACTTTTGCACGTCACTCCAAAAGAAACTTTTCTTTTTCTTTTCTATTTTTTTTAGAGGATGGCCCCATCGGAATGATGTGATAAATCCACACCATTCATCCATCTTGTCGGGTCAAGTTAGGGTGAGGGCCCAAAAATGAGGGCAATCCAATGCTCAAGTGGACTACATCATAGGGGACAGTGGGATCAAGTATCCACCATTAAAGAAAAAGTACGGGTGTTACATCCAGTGTGAACATGTTTGAACTCAAATAAGCATCATGGTGGGCCCAGGAAGGTTTCAACAGTGGGCATCACTTTCCTCATTGTTTTCTGTAGCGGGGTCCACTTGAGCTTTGGATTTGCCTCAGTCTTTGTGTTATGCCCTAAAATGATCTCTCTGGATGGATGGACGGTGTGGATACAACACATACATCATGGTGAGGTCTACAGAACTTGGTGATATTTATCTGCATCCTAAGAAGGTGTTACTCGTGTAACACCTGGCTAATCGGAAGCAGATTGCGTCCTACCCCCACCCAGACGGTTATCCTTACAGGCAGAGCTCTGTGGAGCCACAGTGATGTAAGTATTTTATCCACGCAGTTAATCACTTTTATCTGACTATTTTACAATATGATCCTAAAAATGAGGCAGGCCCACAGTTCCAATAGACCACACTAAAGGAATCTGCAGTGATAATAACAACCACCGTTGAAACCTTTCTAAGGGACACTGTGATGTTTTTTTACCATCAAACCTATTAATAAGGTCACGTAGACGTGGATGAAGTGAAAACACAAATATAAGTTTGATCCGAAACTTCTCCAGCTCCCAAGAACTTTTTAACAGTAGAAGTTCAATCCCCATTTTGTGGTTCAATTAAGATTTGAAACTGCCACATTTTTCAGATTAGACTTTAAAATGATCTGAGAAAAATGATTAACGGCGCGGATAAAACACTTACATCACGGTGGGACCCACGGAGCCCTGCCCCGACGGTAATAGGATGCAATCCGCGTCCTAGCTAATCGCTCCCTCTCCCTTTTCGGACGCGGATTTCAGACTTTCACGTGAAGTTCCTGCACTCGTATGCTATGTGATGCCCACCGTGATATTTTAAAGAAATCCAGTCTGTCCATTACGTTTTTCCGAATCATTTTAGGACATGAGACTAAAAATCAGATGGATCCATTACTCAATGAGGCCATACTAGAGGAAAACCAGTGAAATAGTTTCGTATAGTTGAAATCTTCTAGCGCTCCACCGTTTGTTTATATTCCATCCAAATTGTTTATGAGGCCATTTCCACTGGGATGAAGTGAAAAAATAAAAGATTTAGCTAGTATGAAATTTTTGTGGCCATGAAAATGTTTCAATGGTGGTCCACCCACTGTTGAAACCTTCCTAAGGCCCACCGTGATGTTTATTTTTTATCTAACCTCTTCAAAAGGTCACGGAAACCTCTGCAGGATGAAGGTAAAACACAAATATCAAGTTGATCTAAAACTTCTATTGTTCCCCATAAGTTTTCAACGATAAAACTTTAATCCCCAGTTAGGAGTCCACTTTAGCAATAGATCAACTTCATTTTTGTGATGCAAGCCTAAAATGACATGAAGAAATGCATGGACGGTGTGGATAAAATCCATACATCACTGTAGCCCTCAGGCTAAGAAGTAACCAATCCACGCCCCAGGGAGGTATCAACGGTAGGAATTTCCCTGCCCAATATTTCCTTTAGTACTGTGGCCCACATGAGTATTGTATTCTGCTCACTTTTGGTCTTGAGTCCTAAAATGCCCTCAAAAACCAGATGAACGGGATAGATTTCTCACAAACATCACAACGGGTCTCACCTAGATTTCTAGCACAACAACTTACAAAGGCTTTGGCAGGAAATCCGCACTACAAAAATCCGGAGAGAGAAGGCGTGCCAGCGAGAGACTTTCTCTCACCGAAGTGCGGGAGATTACCGTTCTCCTAATTCTACAGTTGGTAGCAAGGTTAGCACGTAGTGACGTGCGAACCGAGCTGAGCATATCTCTCTCTATCTATCTATCTATATACAGGGAAATGGTATCAAGTTGTGTAGGCTCCACTGTGATGTGTGTAGAACATCTACCCCACATATGCATCATTCCATGATGGGCCACGAGTAGAGTTGGACACGAACCGAGTTAGCTTTTTTTTTTTGTTTAACAAACGTGCACACACCCCAACACACTCACGCTAGTGGAATTTCACCACCTATGGATACTAGAACCCTTGACCGGGTGTTGAAACTGCTGAGAGTCTACCACCCGAGCAAGAGTAAGGATCCAACCGAGTTGGCTCAGTTAACTTGCTCAACTTGACTCGAAAAAGATGCTTTTGACTCGGTTCAAAACTGAGTTTGAGTCGAGTCGAGCTGATTTTTCGAGCTTGAAAAAATTTCGAGCTGAGTTCGAGCTTGCCCGAGCTTGACTCGACTTAGATCGAATCTGCTCAGTGACTCAGTTATCATGTTGTTCACCAAGTGTTTGATGAAATGACTCAATGAAGTGCTATTTCAGGTGCATACATTCTAGGTAAGATTTGAGTAATGGCGCTATTTCAGGTGCATACATTCTCGGTGAGATTGAGTAGTGGAGATGGATGAATGGATATGAAACAAATCACTACAAAAAACAAAAAAACTAATAAAATAATAAAAAATAAAATATCACATTATAAAAGTTCTCTCAAATCATAATTTGATGTTGCCCATACAATGTTTGATGAAATATCTGTATGTAGCTGTTACTGTTTTGCATTTTATAAAAAATTGAAGGTGCGCTATATGTGTTTGAGAAGATGTCGTATAGGCTAGTCAGGCTCGAGTAGCGAGCCAAGCCGAGTTCAATCTGGGGTTAGTTACTAGCCGAGTCAAGCCAAGGTGTGCCAAGCTCAACCCGGTTTGACTTGTGTACAGCTCTAGCCATGGGCTTAAAAATCAAGTCAATTATCCATGACTTGGGTGGGCCATACCACATGCAACAGTTGAGAGGGGTTACTCTCCCATTAAAACAGTCATAATCATTTATTGGGCCCACCGAGATGTGGTTCACGAATCCAGCTCATCTATTGTGTGTGTCCCACTTGGATGAGAGGTTAGATCAAGTTTTAGCCACATCCAAAACTCAATTAAGCCCCACCAAGTGCTTTTATATGTTTTAGGCATGTCTTCACATGATTTTAGATGGCATGACTCACCTCAATTTTGCATATGGCAGATTTTTGGGATATCTCATAACCTAAAGGGAACCCATCAAATGCGCTACGTTGATGTTTAACACACATCACGATGGGGTTCACACAGCTGGACCTCATGGAAGTTCCCATAAGGTCTACGTCATAATTTCCTACTCACATATAGGGAGAGATGCTCACACACGCTTGTACCTCCAGTTAGTTGACTCATTTAAGGAGTAATTAATGTCAGTAAATGTTCTCATAAATGCTATTTAAGAGAGAAAAAGGAGTTGCCGGCTTGGTACGCCCTACCATTGTTTTAAGGTAAAATCCAACCAACCATCAGATGACTCACCCACTATGGTGGTGTTACGTGAGATCCAATCCGAACATTAGATGTGTAATCTCATGTTGGTTCCAAAGCTAAAAAATTAAATTGATTTGTTACTCAAGTGTGCTTTACCAATAGAAACCGTTGAGAAAGACATTCACCTTTGAATTTTATAGGGCTCCATGAGAAGCACGTGAAATCCACTCCAACCATTAGATGAAGGGTGGCCGTCTATTTAGTATATATTGGTTGGTTCCTTGAAAAGTATTAGGGGTCGTTTGGCACCTTGGATTGGAGGGGATTGGAAGGGATTGGAGGGGGTTTCAAATCCCCGTGGTTGTTTGGCAGCATAAAACAACCGGGGATAGCGCCAATCCAGGGGGTTCCCAATCCTCTCTTTGTGGGGGTTTGTAATCCACTGTGAGAGCTTGATTATACCTAAAATCATTTCAATAGTTGTATGTATAAATGTATGTCACTCTACACTATCATTCTACTGGGCACATGGCCCACTAACGATGATCAGCACCATCCAAACATTGTTCATGTAGATCAGCACCGTCCAAACATTGTCCATATTAATCAACGATTAAAAATTGTTGGCTAGTCACTCAGACATGATCTTGTGCTTGCGGTCCATCTGAGACTTAGAATTTCATCATTTTTAGGCAAAGCATATATTTTAGCGGGCTTATCACAACCATAGTGTCAAAAATTATATATCTCACTAATTAGGGATATTAAAATTGATTCAGTAATTAAATTCAAACCCCTTAGAATATACCATGTATAGGTATTTTTGAATTAAAGTTGATTCACACTCCGAGATGCCAAACACACCGAGAGGATTGCCAATCCAGGGGGTTTCCAATCCTAGGGGTTGCGAATCCAGGGGGTTCCAAATCCTAGCTCCCAAACAGACCCTTAGGTTTCCAACCAAAGAGGGGAAGAGGATCGGTAAAACCATAGTGGGTTTCCCTACCTTGATGTACCTGTTGTAGGTTCACGCCGTCCATCAGTTTCTACATATCATTTTAGTGCATATACTAAAACGAAGGAGATCTACATCTCAAGAAGGCCACGCCATAAGAAACAGTGGACACTGAATCCCCACCATTAAAAACTTCACAGGCCCACCATAATGTTTATTTGCAATCCAACCTATTAATAAGGTCACACAGACCTGGATGAAGGGAAAACACAAATATCAGCTTATACAAACTTTTGTACCCTCGAAGAGTTTTTAATGGCCAATCACCACTGTTTCCTGTGGTGTGGTCCATTTGAGAATTGGATCTACTTCATTTTTTAGAGCATGACCTAATTTGAGCTAGAAAAACTGATAGACAGCACAGATATACAACACACATCAAGTTAGACCCACGGTCGGAGAAACACTTACTACGGTGACACACGGGTTGCACCTAATCCGCTCCCACGATAGAGACGTCCGATTGTTTAGCGGACGACACACCACGGAGGTCGGTATTGTGTTGACGTGGCAAAGTTTTGTGAGCCATTATGATATATGTGTTATATCCACACCGTCCATCCTTTTTGCTAGATAAATCTACACCATCCATCTATTTTATCAGATCGGTGTAGAGCATGAGCTAAAAAATGACTCAGATCTAAAGCTCAAGCTCAAACGGTGAGACACGACACCACTGTTCCCTGTAGCATACTCCACCTGGGGGTGTACATCGAGTCTAATCGAGTCGAGCTGGCCTCAAATCGACTTGGCTCGGCCACTAGCTGACCTCAGCTCAAACTCGGCTCGGCTTAGTCCTCGAGCCTGACTGGCCGGCTTGGCTAAGTTCGGTAGTTCGTCAATGCAGCATTTTCACAAACACCTGGACTACACCTTCAAAATCTCATTGTATTTAAGACCATGTCTGTACACACTCCATGTTAGCCACCCCCACTAGGGATCGATACCAAGACCTCAAGTGTTGAAACGAGGTATCTCCACCTCAAGTGTGACCGCAGCAATGGTTAAAAATCAAGAAAAACAAAAGGATGTTGGTTTCATATACATACCTTCTTTACCACCAGCCACACTTCTTTGAGTCATTTCATCAAACACTTGGTGAACAACATTAATATCAAGTCACCAAACCGGTTCAATTCGAGCTCGAGCCGAGTCAAGCTGATTTCTCGAGCTAGCTTCTTAGTACAAGCCACGGTCAGTTCACACTTCAGTGTTAGCCACCCTCCACTAGGGATCGATACCAAGACCTCAGTGCTGAAACCAAGTCTCTTTCACTCAGTCTACCACTTGAGCTATGGATCAGGGTGCGTACACCTCTAACTCCACCCGAATTTGGATCTACTTCATTTTTGGGCTCATGCCCTAAAGTGATCTGACGTGCCCACAATGACATCCGTACTGCCTTGATGCATCAATCACCACAATTCTGGTGTGGTCCACTGTTTTGGTGCGGCCTTGACCGGCACTCTGATGCATGTATTGTATATCGCGGCCCTGACCGTGGGGCACTTTGATGCATGTATTATATATCCACGCCATCCATCCACTTTGTCACCTCCTTCTAGGGCATGAGCCCAAAACTAAAGCATATCCAATTCTCAGGTGGATCACACCAAAACAGTGTGATTGACCATTTAAAACTTCTTATGACCACAGCTTTTGGATCAAGTTAATATTTGTTTTTTCCCTTCATCCAGGTTTACGTGAACTTATCAAACAGGTTGGATGGAAAATAAAAATTAAGGTGGGCCCGATGAAGTTTTTAATGGTGGTCATTTAATCACCCCGGTTTCCCATGGTGTGGTCCACCTGAGATACGGATCTGCTACATTTTTTTGTCTCATGCCCTAAAATGATCAGGTAAAAAATATGGACATTATCGATATACAATATACACATCAAGGTGGGCCCCACGTCAGTGCCGCACCGTGTGGGGTGAGGCTGTCACCCTTCTTCAAAGGTAAAGAAAGGTACCAGATTGGCGGCCCGTTTATTTTTCAGGAGCCAGGGTGATGCATACGTGAAATCCACTCTGACCATTACATGCATAATCCCATGCTGGCCCAAGCCAAAAATTCAGGCTGACCTGTGATTCATGTGGGATGTGGCCCATACCAATGAAAACAATTGGAAGAAAGACATCCACCCTTGATTTTTACAGGGCCAACAAAATGAGCCAGGCTTAAACACAAAAAGCATATCCATACATGATTCAAGTTGGCCACACCAAGGAAAACAGTTTTGAGGATGGTCTGAACCCCAAAACGCATGCCCACACGTGATTCAAGTGGGCCACACCAAGGAAAACAGTTTGGAGGGTGAGCTTTCTATGTACACACATTTCAATCGTATGGTCCACCTGAACCACATGGGGCTGATTTTCAGGCCCTGGGTTTAAGTGACTCGATGGTTAGGGTGAATTTCAAATTAAGGCCACAGTAAGGCCCACCCAAGCTGGCTACTCTTCAATGGGTGGCCATCCACTCTCATCTGTTACCTATGGTGTGGCCCACCTAAGTGATGGATTGGCCTGCTTTTTAGGCACATGACCTACCATGGAAGGGTGCATATAATTGATAGTGTGGATGTTCGACATACGTCAGGGCAGGCCCAAAGAGCTTGACCTCATACTACCTCCTAACCCCCACCCCACGCACACGGACGAGTTTTGTCAACTCCCCACCTTCATAGGGAAGTTAGCAACTTCCTATAAAAGCTTTTACATGCTATGTGCTATGCATAACCATAAATACAAACCGTCCATTCTGCATGCGACTAGGGATGAGCCATGGTGCAAAAATTACACCAATCAGATGATCCCAAGCATCCAATTAATAGAATGAAAAATGGACAATCAAGATTGAGCCAACAAACAAAATAGGTCCAATCATCATCTTCAACCATCTATCCAATAGATCCCACTTTGTATTGTGTATGATTCCATGTAGCAGGTCAGTATGATGAATCCAACCTTGTGATCGACGTCTGGTAAAAAAAACAAACAGCTGGATCAAATTGGCCTCATTATCATCTAATCAGCAAGATTCCAGCACCATGACTTGCTGCAATGGTATTATTGCATAAACCATCCCAGTTGATGATTGGGCTTCCCATGTATCAATTAAAAGCTTTGGGGAAGTTGGCAAAACCATGTATTTTAACACTCCATTCATGAGCAAGCTATCACTTGATAATGAGCATGAAAGGATATAATGATAAATTGAGCTTCGAAGGAGAAATCCCAAATACAGTTACTTGCATGAGGTGTGGCCCACCTGATTTTACTTTCAGGCTACAGCACATACACTGCACACACTGGCATGCATGCACAGAGTAGGACTTGCTGTAGCAGGGCTCAGAGATGGATTTTAGGAAACAGTAATAACAATTCCGGTTGGGACACCTCCGTCCTAAATCTGAAGTTGTATAGAGAAATGGGGTATGAGATGAAACTACACTAGTGAAAAGGCATCCCCCGGAAATATCCATCCATACATGTATGCAAGAAACGAGGCTAAGAGAACTTTACCGCTGCTGATTGACACCGTGAAAGCCCAGGACCATCCAATAAATGGACCCCACCAGCTAGCATAAACAGATGCAGAACATGGACCCTAACATCTAGACTGTCTTTGTCTTGGGCGCTGTCTTCTTCTTCAGTTGTCTCCTAGGAATCGAGTTCTTCATCCCAAGGAAGAAGAGCAACGCCCCGAAAAGTGCCAAACTCTGCATGAAAACACACAAGAAATTAACAGAAGTCGCATGGTCCAGTAGGGTAGGACATCCCATAAAAGAAAGAAAAATTAAAAATTCTGTTGTGCGAAAGCAGTGCCACCACTTCATCACACTTCGATTTGCCATTTCATTCCATTGGACTCAAATGGATTTACGACATACTTCCAATTTTTGGAAAATTATTCCAACAATTCGAATCTTTGGCCTTTCTTGGTTGAATGTCAATCATTTCTGTATGTTCTTTCTTAATGGTCTATTTAATGGACACATATTGAAGGGTTAGGATTCTTCCCTCTAGGATATCTTAGGTGCATTGGCCACATCCAATGTGGGTCCAATCATATAAATGTTAGGATCATTGGACCATGTTGTCCAGTCATTATAAAAATAAAATACAACTGAAAACCCAACCTTAGTGTGCAAACTCATTGACTGAGCATCATATGGGATTAGACTCTTATGGTAGTTCACCATTTTCAAAATGGTGGATGGTGGTGACTCACCCTCCTCGCATGTGGCACAGCTATCCAGACCATCCAAAGTGACAGGCACATTGTGGATGGAGCATTCATCCAAAATCATTCTGATTAAACAATTCTAGGCACCAATTGGTGGCTATCAAATGGATGGTTATAAGTAAAATAGTGAGTGGTTCAAATTCAAAGGGAGTAATCAGATGCTTACAATCTTCTGAAGTGTTCCATCCGCAACGGCCTGTTATTTGGAGGGTCCCGATTTCCATACCAATATACATGTATACAGTTGAAGAGTCACTACCATTTGATAAATGGCACTGGACCATCATAGAGTTTAGCAACTCCATAATACCTCTTAAATTCCAGTTGCAACCAGGGCTGTCAATGGGACAGCTTGCCCCAGCTCATTCAATTGTCAAGCGTTAAATCAGGCCTGAATCAATACCACAGACCCAAAATTAAGGCCCGAACCTGGCCCAACAACATCCTCCAAAGGGCCTTAATCCAAGCCTCAACAACAGAGCTTTGAAAACCTATACATGAGCTTGGGTGCCTATCTTTCGGGCCCTGAATTGTCAGCTAACATGCAAGACATGCAACCAAAGCTTGGCTCGTGGAACTTCACATTGGGCCCGTCCGTTAACAATCCTAATAGCCGTATAACCTGACTCACATTTGATCACATCCACTCACCTGTGTAAACTTGAGGAAAAGTTGAAGAAATTCTGTTTTCTCGATGTCATAGTTGTAGAAATCACACAAAATGGGAGTAGAGATTGCCAGATACAGAACCTGCACAAACACCAGAAGCTCATAACAGTGTTTTAAATAGCGTGTAGCATAACATTCACTTCTCTGAAGCATGAAGCTTAAACTACATACGCGTAGCATAAGCTACACGCTACTTCTAGATTTTTAGTTAAGGGAATGGTTGGCTGCGCCGAATATCACGAAATTGCATGATATTTTGCACCAAATTAGTCTGATTAATAATCAATTTTAATGACATTTAATACAACAAAACATGGCCTAAAATAATAGGAAATTTTGGCAAAGATAAAAGGTAAAGAAAGAGCAACCTATCTGATTTAACACTATTATTTATATTATCCCACTAAAATCATTGAAAAGATTAACTAATTTTTATTTTAAAAAAAAAAAAAAAAAATTTAAAATGTAACAAATCATTGAAAACAGTAATTGATTTCGTTTTGACGAAAAATTACTTATAGTGTAAGTTACATAGCGTGTAATATAGGTTACGTAGCATGTAACATATGTAAAATTAGCATGTTGTGTACGCTACACATGATTTAAACTATTTTCATGAGCTATATGGCATTAAGGCTAAGATACGCTGCATAGCATAAGCCACGCGCTACATACAGAAGCTATTTAAAAGACCAGTTCATAATTAAATAATGGCAGTAGAATATTTAAGTGATTGAAGAGGGAAAATTTGACGCCATGTCCATTGCTTGATCAGGCAAAATGGGCACATGCTGCTGCATGAAGGGATGATCCAGATCCTCAATGGGATGGGCCCTGCAATGGATGGACAAGAGCATAAATACCCCACCAGTTAGAACATCCCAATTAAAGGCCTTCAAACAGGCGGGATATAAAGGCCAATTGCCCATCTTCAACAGTGAAACACAGTTAGATTGATGGTGTGTGATCACGGTACAGTTTCTCACCAAAGGAACAGACTGCCAGATTGATGGTGCAGATCATCTATCATGAAGCGATGTGGGCCCATTATTTGGATGGGCCAACAATGGACCCTCAAGCACAATGAAGACGGAACCTCCTCCAAAAATACCAGAGAATTCAAGGGAGAAGCATGCAGACCAAGAGATATGCTGCAAGAGAGCTGCCAAAGATAAATAGAATGCCTCCAATACCCTTCAGCGCTATACCAGCCCCAACAATATGTTTAATCTGCAAAATAACATTCTCCAGGTTACAAGTGATACTGCCTGTGTCGGAAGAAATACTACACTTCAAATAAAATGCAACAAAGGGGAGAAATGGCTGTAAGAGCATTTTCTCACTTCAATTTCAGGCACATGCACGCCAAGGCAGGAGTTAACGTGATTTGTAAAAACATCAAACTTGGGTTTGAAAGCCTTAGCTGCAGGCCCACCATCAACCCCGAATTCATTAAACCTGTACAGATACAGGCCCATCACATCAAAGTAAATTCAACATCCTTGAAGCCAACTATTATGTAAGCCTTGGCCTGCCTAAATAATTATAACACATACCGAAGCAATTTGAATGTAGCAACACAACTTCAACATAGTCAGCTGCAATTTGATTAAACAATTAACTTAAGCAATTTGATTTATATATATATATATATGGGAAATGGTTTATGCGATCGAGCTCATGGGAACTTCCCATGAGGTCGAGTTGTGTGGGCACCACCGTGATGCGTGTCGAACATCTACCCCATCAGTCAGATGTACCATTCCATGGTGGGCCTCGGGCTTAAAAATCAACTCAATCCATGACTTGTGTGGGCCACACCACATACAAAAGTTGAGAGGGGTTACCCTCCCATTAAAACATTCATAATCATTTGTTGGGCCTAAAGGTGTACACAAACCGAGCTAGCTCAGTTAGCTCACTCGACTCGACTCGAAAAAGCTCGATTCGACTCGGTTCGAAGCTGAGTTCGAGCTGAGTCGAGCTGATTTTTTGAGCTCGAAAAGTTCAAGCTGGCCCCGGCTCGACTCGACTCGGATCGAACCCAGCTCGAATCGAACTCAGATCGAACCAGTTCGGTGACTCGGTTACTTTGCTATTGATGTTGCTCACCAAGTGTTTGATGAAATGACTCAAAGAAGTGTGGCTGGTGGCAAGGATAGTATGTATATGAAACCAACACCCTTTTTTTCTTGATTTTTATGTTGCTTAGAAGGTGTTTGATAAAATACCTGTAAAACCATTGCTGGTCTCAAATACAGTGAGATTTTAAAGGTGCAGTCAAGGTGTTTGTGAAAATGTTGCAATCAAGGTGTTTGTGAAAATGTTGCAATGGCGAACTCGGCTCGAACTGGCCCGAGCTGCTAACCGAACCGAACCAAGCTGGCCAGTCAGGCTCGAGGACCGAGCCGAGCCGAGTTTGAGCTGAGGTCAGCTAGTGGCCGAGCCGAGTCGAGCTAAGGCCAACTCGACTCGATGTACACCCCTAGTTGGGCCCACAGAAATGTGGTTCACAAATCCAACCCACCCATTGTGTGTGTGTCCCACTTGGATGAGGGGTGACACACTTGGATCAGGGGTCAGACCAAGTTTCAGACGCATCCAAATTTTAGGTGGGCCCACCAAGTGATTTTATATGTTTTTAGGCATGTATTCACATGATTTTAGATGGTATGGCCCACCTGAGTTCCGTATACGGTTGATTTTTAGGATATCCCATAATTTAAAGGGGATCCATCAAATGCACGGTGTTGATGTTCGACACGCATCACGGTGGGACCCACATAGCCCGACTTCATGGGAAGTTCCCATGAGCTTGACCACATAGAACCATTTCCCTATATATATATATATATATATATATATATATATATATATATATATATATATATATAAAAGGTACTATATATCGTCCGTACGGTCAAGCCGATGTGGGCCCCACCGTGATATCGAAAATGATGATGCACCATTCCATAGGGGGCCCACACAGCTGAAAATCAAGTCAATCCGTGACTTTTATGGGCCACACCATGTACAGAAGTTGAGAGGGGTCGTGCACCATTGAAACATTCAAAACGATTTGTGGGGACCTTTGGAGACGTTTTTTGATGATCAACACCGTCCATCATGTGTTTCCAACTTGGCTGTAATTTTAGACCAAGTTTCAGGTGGTATACACAACTCAGGTGGGGCCCACCAAGTGCTTTTACATATTTTTGCGTGTATACTTATATTTTCCGATGGTATGGCCCACCTGAGTTACGTGGACGGCTGATTTTTGTCCGTTTGGGCCCACCCTAGGCTCGTGCATCTGGTGGACGGTGTGGATCTTCGAACGGCATCACGGTGGGGCCCACACTGCTCAACCTCACGGACGACCGCTTTACGCTCGAGCGCATAGTACCTTTTCCCTATATATATATATATATATATATATATATATATATATATATATATATGAGGAATGCTCACCTGCACACCTTACGTGAGCACCCATGCGCGCCTTGGCACACGTGTCATGGGCACAGAATCTCAACGGTCCATGTGATGCGGCACCCCTTGAAACTCTATGGGCCCAATTTTCAGCCTATCTAAAACGGTAGCCATAGCAAAGAGAAATGAAAATTAAGGGAGGAAACTATTTCCTTTTTACATGGCCCACCAGAGTTTTGTATCGGGCTGAAAGTTGGGCCCGTGAGGGGGGTGCCACATCACATGGACCGTTCAGATTCTATGCCCATGACATGTGTGCAAAGGTGTGCACGGATGCTCACGTAAGAATGTGCGCAAGTGAGAATTCCTCATAGATGGATGGAGTATCACACTCTAAATTATCATCATCATCCCAACTAATGGTGGCGGACTACACAAATCATTCCACCATTCCACGTTATCAAGAACTATTACACATGCATACATTTGTAAGTATATATTAAATGGGCAGCCTTGTAAGTAGGAGACCATTTGAACACTCATGCATTACCCTCTTTCTTACTCGTATTTGGACTTCTAAGAAGCATTCAACCTGGATCACATAGTTAAGGTTGCTCCAAAATCAATGCCTTGACCAAGTTTCAATCACTAATATGCCAACAAATAACCTAATATCTCACCATTGAAGTCCTAGATATGTCAATCACAATGCTTGTAATTAAATTGACTAAATCTAACAATGAAAGACTAGAAATATACACTTGTCTCCCGCTTGTTAGATGAGCGGGTAGAGAAGAGTGTGTGTGAGTGATCCAAGTTTCAATCCCTGGTGGTGTTACCTTTCAAAAAGAATAAAAAGACTAGCAATCTACCACTTAAAAAAATAATAATAATAAATAAAAATAATAAAAAAAAAAAAAAAAAAAAGAAAAAAAGAAAAGAAAAGAAAAGAAAAAGAGTAACAACTTTATTGAAAAGCCACCTCAAAACCATGGTATTCAAAATCAGTTACGTATGGTAACAGTCATAACCATTACGCATTACGGGGCCGAAACAGCCGTAACAGAAAAAACAGGCTGTAACATCCCGTAATGGCCCCGTAACGATCATGTAACGGTCTTGTAATAGTTTTTTTTCAAAAAAAAAAAAAAACAGTTGTAACGGCTGTTACGGCCCGTATCATAACAGTAGCAGTGGTGGCCATTACGG
The DNA here is from genome assembly GCA_030180095.1 of Magnolia changhungtana. Taxonomy (NCBI): domain Eukaryota; kingdom Viridiplantae; phylum Streptophyta; class Magnoliopsida; order Magnoliales; family Magnoliaceae; genus Magnolia; species Magnolia changhungtana. Next base: position 16,252,681 of record JASAUF010000676.1, read on the forward strand.
CCATTGTTACCATTATGGAACACCTTGCTCAAAGAGAAGGTGGAAAAGAATACAACAAAAACATAACAATTACAAGCCCGAAGGACACAAGCAACCAGGTCCTTGAACCCGGAGGCCCATTCAATCACCCATCAAGTGATGTTCTAAACTACCAAGCCAACAGATCCAGCACCTAGAGGTTTGCTAAAATATGTATTATACTAGGCTTCCTCAATCCCATCATGAAGGTTAAAACTGTTGAACACACGACATTTCCTTGTCCAATCATAGTCACTCGTAGACCATTTGACAACCATTCAACATTCAAATGACACCTGACCTCGCTATGGCTTCCGAAATTTGTAGATCACAGTGCTTGTTAAATCCACATTGACCTAAAGGCCAAAAAACTAACCATCTCCCACTTCAACTAGAGACCAATGCTTAATCCGCTCTTGATCCAAAAACCAAATACTAGCATCTTCATAGGAAAACATACAGTTGGCAAAAATACAACATTCCAAGCATGTGGAGATCACTAATCGATGATATGAATTGTTGATTTGATCGGACTTATCATGGATGGAGTATGCTGCAAAACTCTTCTAGATTGGAAGATCCTAAGTTCCTAACCCTTTGGCAAGTGGCCTACAAATAAGTAATTAAAAGAAAATACAGCAACAAATCCACAAACCGCAAAAAGTAATAAAAAGATTCAAGGGTTGAAATCTTCCAATTTAAGATATTTCTATAGAACCCCATACACAAAGCAAGATCAGTGGTTCAGAACACCAACCATGTGCACCACCTCTCTACTAAATCATGCACATCTGCAAATAGTACATCAAAAAACTGTATGTTTGCATATGCATGGCGCCCTATAATTCGCCTATGGGTAAAGGCCAGTTGGATGATCCTATGTACTCAATTCGAGGAACAAAATGGTGTCTACCAGCCCTAGCACTCAACATCATCCAATCAACTTGATTTGGGTTCATGGCTCATATATGTTGTGGCCGGTTGGATGACTAGTCTAGATCATGCACGCACATGTCCAAAAAGTAGGCAACCCAATACTTTCTATATGAACATATACTCATTTTCAACTTGTTGATTGTAATCAACCTATGTAATAGACTATTATATAGCACTTGATTGTAATCAACCTAGGTGAGAGTACATTACATTGTGCTTGTGGAAGTTTTGTGCTCTCATTATCGTTCCCAGTCGAGATAAAAGCGTTGTGTTAGGTTGGTAGCCGGCATCAAACTTATGCCATAACTTTCATTTTGAATCCGAACAATATGTGGGTTATCAATTAAAATAACCCTCAATTATGACGTCATAAAGGCGTTGACCTTAGCATCTAAAGCCATTATTTTTTTAGCCCTCTAGACACTTTTTGCATTTTTGGAGGACAAAAATGTCCCTCTACTAGCCGTCCCCTTGTACAACAGTAGCTTTTCGCGGAAGTCGAGAGAGTCTTTTGAGAATAACAGTGTAGGGCCCACTAAATCAACGATTGAGGCCACCTCTCAGCCGATTTGATCCGTTCACTTTAATCGGACAATTGTGAACTGATAATAAGGTCATTTCGATTGTTTTTGAGTTGTCTGTGGCCCACAACTGCATTAGCGTTGTAAGTTAATTCCGAGCTATTTCCTCCGGTGTGATCTATCCGTGATAAGTTTTGCCCTCAAATTTGGGTAGATGTCATGAAATTAAAACCCATTTCATTTGGACGGTTTGGATCTGCTAGAAGATGATCTAATGGGCCCCAAGTAGGGTCTCATAAGGAAAAAGTTGTCGTTGTTGAACAAGTTCGTGAATTTATTAATGAGAAGAAAGAGAGGACCAATGAAGAGAGCAAAAAGGCCGAGAAGAGAGAGGTGGAGTTCTTGGAGACATGCAACAATCTCTCCATCCCTTCCCGTAGGACTTAGATTCAACAAATCTAACTGGAAAATAGAAATCACGAAAGTAATGCTACGGCGAGCAGCATCGAAAGCCATGGCAAAAGAGAATACTTTTTGTAACAAGATTAGCACGCTAAAAGGATAGGATTAAAAATGGTTGATGGTCAGAAAGCATATAATGCAAGTGAATAACGGGCCATTTGATGTGGATCACCGATACACATTATGGATCGCTGATAGTCAATGCGAATTGGTGTCTATCGGTGATCCTCACTACCTGGCCTTTTATAATTATTTTTTTTTTTTAAGAATAAAGCCCCACTTTCCACATGGAACCACCATTCATACAAACACCACCAAGATAGTGTGGTGTTCATCCGTACAACTACCAACAGTCGAAGAAGCTTCAGCTCCTAACGTGGTCCACTCCAAAAGAAAAAGAAAAAAAAAACCAAAGAAAGCTAAGTGGCCTCCTGCAGCAAGGGCCGCATCTTTTGAACCAATCCCACACCGTGCCCACTGGATTCCCTTCGAGAGCTTTAGCTCTTCGTTGTTGGTCCCTACTGTGAAGAAAAAATAAGGAAGAAAGAGGGAAGAAAAGACCAAATGGTCTTTCCTGCACAAGGGACTCACCTAAACCGCACACCCACTGGATCATCTTCTGGCAAATCCAAGCCGTCCAAATGAAAGGGATTTTAATTTCATTGCATCTTTCAAAGTTTGAAGGAAAAACTCATCATAGATGCACCACACCAGAGGAAACAGATCGAAATTAACTCACAACGTTAATACAGTTGTGGGTCACAGACAATTCCAAAAAAAATTTTGAAATGACCTTACCGTGGATTCATAATTGTCCGATTAAAGTGAACGGATCAAATCGATTAAGAAGTGGCCTCAATCGTTGATTTAGTGGGGCCCACACTATCATTCTCAAAAGGCCCTCTCGACTTCCGCGAAAAGCTACTGTCATACAAGGGAACGGCTGGCAAAGGGGCATTTTCGTACTCCAAAAATACAAAAAATGCCCGAAGGGCTAAGAAAAATAATGGCTTCATATGCTAAGGTCAGTGCCTTTATGACGTCATAATTGAGGGTTATTTTAATTAATAACCCACAATATGTATACTTTCTCTCCATAGCAATATCACCATCATAATCATTAAGCTAAGCTTGATCCCAACAAATTAGTTTGCTATATGAATCATATTCCAACATTCCATGGACCACAATCATCAAGTCCTTTCTTACTACCTCCACCCACATCCTTTTGGGCCTTCCCCTTGCCAATTTAAAGCTTTTAACGTTAATCAATTCACTCCTAATTGGTATAGTTCTTGGTCTCTATTGCACATGACCACACCATCTAAGTCTACCTTCCCTCATACTATTATTGGTTGGTGCTACTCCTAAGTACCCTCGAATTCATTCATCTTGAATTCCACCATTCCTTGTTTTTCTCTCCATTAAAATATAAGGGGTCATTTGGCACCTTGAATTTGGATTTTAACTTAAGAATCCAAATCCATGAGGATTTTTAATCTATGGGATTTTCATCCATTTAGTTGTTTTTGGAAACTTGAATTTTTAATCCTGTGGAATCCAAAAACTATGTTTGGCAACTTGAATTTTTGAGAAAACCACTTCAAAGCAAGGAGGAGAGCAATTATGACAATTGAAGATGATTGAAAATCTTCATATTTTGCATCCCACCCTTTAACGGTCGTCTGGCAACATGATTAAGATTTTCAATCATGTACTTCGAATCCAAGTCCCGCTTCGCACCCGAGATGTTGGTGGAATTCAAATTCACCTAGGATTGAAGATCCTTAAAAATGGACCCCTTTTTAGTCTCCTCTATGGAGCTGTTTAGATTCAGTGAAACAATGGAAAAAGAAAAGGAGTCTCTTAAGAAACCCTCTTTTCCATTATATATGAAGGCCTACAATTGTCGGAAAGAGTCGGAAATCACATTTCCCGTGAAGGAGCACAATCTAATTCAAAAAAATTCACCTAATTAGGCACATCTAGCATATTTTGTCACAGTAGCAGGATCGCTATATCTGACTCCATTGAGTTTGCCACCATAGCTGTGTAGTTAGCAGTATATACGTTGGGGTGGGTTCGTATTCGTTACAAAGCCAACAACAAGGTGTTGGGCACCAACACTACTCTGAGTCAACCTTCACCCATTTAAATTTTCCTTTGAAATTGCCCGTTTATTTTCTCATGCACACCCCTTGAAAACAACATCACCTTTCCCTCTTCTGTAGTCAAACAAAGGTTTCATACACACATACCTATTTATTAGGAGAAGTGTTTGTACTATAGTTGTAGAGTGTGATGGATGAAACATATGCAATTAAAACTTGTATAAATTCCATTAACGCAATTGAAGTTAAAGTATATATTTTGTGTATCAGTTCAAATGAAAAATGAAATAAAAATTCTACTTATTTAATTACCTGACTATTGAGTTGTTGGACATTTATTCAACAATTAACAATCAAAAGTATCCAATAGTCTTATTTCAACAAACAAGTGTCCTCGGATCAAAGGTTGGGATTGTTTAGTCAATCTGATTTTTGGCCAATAACTTGGCAATGATTGGTCCTACAATTTAGTCGGTTTAATTTGTTTTATCATATGCCACGTGTGCTATTTCTAAGTGTTTGGTTATCAAGAATCACACACTGCAAGAGTATTAATGTAGGGGCATTTTCACACTAGACTCGAGTGGGGTCGCCTGTTGGATGCAGGGGCATACTCGGGGTGGGTGACCCATGCAATTTGGGGCCTATGGGAGAGGTCTCGTGTTCGAGACTCCTTACCAGGGGTGATTAATGCGCATTTCACACCGAGCTCGAGTGGAGTAGCCTGTGGGATGTGGGGACACAGTGGACGTGGGCAGCCTATATGATTTGGGGCCCACGAAGGGGGTTCGGCCGAGGTCCTAACCCATGAGACGTGGGGCCTGGGCTATGAGATAAATGGATTAATTCGTCATACTCTAACAGTTCGAGCTTTTAGAGCAAGTGGTTAATTGTCCTGCATCAAATTGGTATCAGAGCGGGAGGTCTCGTGTTTGAGACTCCTCACCGGGGATAATTAATGCAAAGGCATTTTCATACTGGGCTCGAGTAGGGTCACCTGTTGCATGCAGGGGCATACTCGAGGTGGGTGACCCATGCAATTTGGGGCCCACGGGGGAGGTCTCGTGTTCGAGACTCCTTACCAAGGGTGATTAATGCGCATTTCACACTGGGCTCGAGTGAGGTAGCCCATGGGATGCGGGGACACACTCGAGGTGGGCGGCCCATGTGGCTTGGGGGCCACGAAGGGGGTTCGGCCGAGCTCCTAACCCATGAGATGTGGGGCCCAGGCTATGAGATAAATGGATTAATTCGCCATACTCTAACAGTTCGAGCTTTTAGAGCAAGTGGTTAATTGTCCTGCATCAAGTATCAAATAAATCCACTTTTCCAAAATGCAACTCCCCTTCTCCAAAAAGGCATGTGAAGTTATGCGCAGGGTAACTTTCACTAAGCGGATTACCATGTTTTGTGTAGAAAACATGGGGTTGAAAACATTGGCCCACCATGTTTTGTGCAGAAAATCTACACCATCTATCAGCCGCCCCCCTTAATGTTACACAATGGGGTTGAAAATAAGCCTGATCCAAAACTCAGGTGGACCACACTACAGAATACAATGGAGAGGAAATGCCTTTCATAGGTTTGTGTGGGGCCCACCATAGTGTCTATATTCCATCCAACCTTTTCAAAGGATGGTCCTCATTAGGATGAACAGACATTCCAAAAAATCAGCCACATCCAAAACTTAGGAGGGCCTCAACACATGAACTTGGTGGTCTTATGCCTTTTCTAAATTGTTTAAGATGGTGTGACATACCTGAGTTTTGGATCAACCCGAATTTTGGGTTGTACAATGAGCATTAGCAGCCACGCCAAATGAGTGATGCAGATGTAACAGTCGATAAAACATTACTTATTTGGGAAGAAATTCAAATTCCTTAACAAAATGTTGTTTATCAACCGCATTTTAAAATAGTGTTTCCTTTCACATGTTTTCCTGGCAAGCAGCTTACTCTGTAAAATACATCTTTTCTCACACTTTCTGCCAATCCAAACAGGCCCTGAAAGGTGGGTTATAAAATCCAAGATTTTCAATTCTCTCTAACTATCATAATTGTTCTCCTCTCTTTATGAAGTGGCCTTCCTCAAAATCCAGCTTGAAGATTCAAGCTGCCAAAAACCATTTCTAGATTTCACATGATTGAAAATACAAGCTGCCAAATACAACTGATAGAATGAAAATCTCAGAGTTTGAAAATCCTAGATTTAGATTCTTCCATTAAAATCCAAATCTAAGGTGACAAATGACCCTTAGGCTGCGTTTGGATGCCTACAAGTTTTTTAAGTAGTAAGTTACAGGTAACCTACTTACATTTGAAAGAAAATTACAGGTAATCTTATTTGGGTGTAAGTTGTAACTTACTTACAAGTAACTTAGTTTTGTGTTTAGATAAACTGTAAGTTAATTACAGGTAAGATATTGTATATTCACACCAACCTAAGTTTGCAGTACGGAATCGTTTAAAAATCAAATTCACACATAAAAAAACTTGGATAAAAGTATGTAATTTAATTGAGCCCATCTAGATGAATAGTTGGACTGATTCTTATGCTAAACTAGTCATTCAGTGGATCCTAAAAGTGAGCCCACGTATTAAAAAAACATGTAAAAGTGGGCCCACTTATATGTAACTTATAAACTTCTTGGGGGCCACAAGTTTAAAATCAAACTAATATTTGTTTTTCCCTTCATCCAGGTCTTTAGGACCTAATCATCAAGTAGTACGCCAAATAAACATTACAGTGGGCCCTAAGAGGTTTTTAATCATGGACGTTCAATCACTACCATTTTCCTATGGTGTGGTCCACCTAAGATTGAGAACTGCCTCATTTTCCTCATTTTGGGATCAAGCCCTAAAATGATCTGAAAAAATGGATGGACGGCACGGATAAAACACATACAACATGGTGAGGCCCACAAAGCACCAACCAGTAGCGATCTAGCTATTGGCTAACGTCACTAACCAAACTGGAGTGGATCCATCGAGGTAGGTGGGATCCCAAATTATGGAGCCCATCGTGATGTATTTTAGGCACCATCTAAAAAATAAGATCTAAATCTCAGGTGGACCATAGTATAGGAAACAATAGTAATTGACCATTACAAACTTCTTGGGGGCCACAAAAGCTTTTGGATCAAGATGATATTTGTGTGGTCTCTTCATCCAAGTCTTTATTACCAGATCAACAGGTGGGATGGCAAATAAATATTCCAGTGGACCCCATGAAGTTTTTAATGGTGGGGATTCAGTCAAGATTATTTCTTGTGGTGTGGTCCACTTGGGATTTGGATCTGGTTAATTTTTTGGATCATATCCTAAAGTGAGCTTTCAATACGGATGGATGGTGTGGATGTAAGGAAAGTACATCACGGTGGGCCCCGCAGTCAGGGATCCGAAACTGCGCCCGTTTGGCCCTGACGCAAAAGAAAAAAAAAATGATGAAGAGGGAAAAAAAAAAAAAAAAAACAAAAACAAAAAACAAGGGTTAGGGCTTACCTTGCTAGAGAGAGAGAAAAGGCGACGCTGAGAGAGAGAAGGAGAGCTGAGAGAGGGAGAAGGAGACGTTGTGTCAGAGCAGGTAGGTGCACTTTCAATGCAGCTGCGTTTCCACCTCCCTCTCCCAAATTCGAAATGGATAGCCGTTGCCCGTAATTACATTTCTTGCAATCTTACCTGATAGAAAGTTGCAGGTTGAGACTTTGTTACCTGTAACATTTCTCCCCCAAACACAAACTGTAAGAAAGTCACCTGTAACTTTCTTACATTTTACAGTAGTTACAGTCATCCAAACGGCCCCAGAATAACCAAAAAAAAAAAGTGGCCATTTTTAGGATTATCAATCCTAGTGGATTTGAAATCCACACAAAATCCAGGTGGCCAAACAAAAGAAAATCCTTTAGATTTGAATTTCAAATCCAAAACCGCCCAAAATCCAAGCTGCCAACCACTACTAAATAAGACAAAACCCAAATCTCAGGGAACGAAATTCAAAAACACAGAAAGCGAAGCTCCAGATCTAGCACCAAAGGAACAATCCAAACGGGACCTCACCGAGCAAGCAGGCCATTCACCAGGAGAGGCCCACTGCGAAAAAGCCCGAATCAGAACTCGACCCGGGTCAACTCACCAGGCGACCGTTTCACGGCAGTCCATTAGCACTGATGACCGCCACCGGCCCGATTTATGGCCAGTGGGCAAACCTGATGAATGCTCCAGATGATTCGCACATTTGAGAGGTTGTTCCTTGCGAAGCGAGGCATTTCTTCATCTCACTCGCGCGAATACCCAAATTGCTCATTAGAAGAGCCCATTAGAGAGAGAGAGAGAGAGAGAGAGAGAGTCTGTGTACTCGAAACTACCAAATCGAAGAGAAAAATAGCATTTTCTTGAAAATAAAATTAAAAAAAATTAAGAAAAAGAACAAAACTACTTCACCTTCGAATCTATTCTATAAAAGGAAGGAAAAAAAAGAAAATAGAAAAAGCAGATCTGATTTGAATGAGAAAGAGGGAGAGAGAAGCGAAGTAGATCGTACTCTTGCCATGCTGAGAGTATGAAAACGGAAGCGAAGAGAACTCTGCCTGCGAACGATGTAAATCCCATCTCTCTCTCTCTCTCTCTCTCTCTACTCGTTGGAGAAAGACAACAAAGAGAAGAAGGAAATTAGTCTTAAAACAGCGGCATGGGGTCTGGAATCTAGACTCGGCTTCAGTAGGGACCCCTCCAGTACCGAGCTCGGTACTGGTAGATGCTGGAAAAGCTCTGTGGGTCCCACTACGATGTACGTATTTTATCCACGCCGTCCATTCATTTTTCCAGATCATTTTAAGCATCATCCCAAAAATCAGGTAGATCCAAATCTCAGGTGGATCACGCCACAGGAAACAGTGGTGATTGAACGTTTACCATTATAAACTCCATGGCCCACTGTAATGTTTATTTCCCATCCAGATGAAGTCAAAAGTACCTCAACGAAGGGCAAACACTAATATCAGCTTGATACATCCAAGAACTTTTTAATGGTGAGCATTCAATCACCATTGTTTCATATGGTGTGGTCCACCTGAAATATTGATCTGTTTCATTTTATGTCTCCTTACATAAAATTATCTAAAAAGGTGGATGGACGGCATGGATAAAATCCTTAAATCATGCTGGGCCCACAGGGCTTTTTCCAGCACCACCATTAGTCCACTACCGAGCTGGATACTGGAGGAATCACTACCGAATCCAAGTCCTGAAATCTGACGTGCGTTTGGGTAACTCGCGCGCTGCGTACCTACTATGGGTTACTTTCGCAAACCAAGAGCCGCATGGACGGAACTTTCATTAGATCCAACCCGTCCATCAGATACACTGCCTCCATTTTAACCGTTGAATATAAAAATCGTGATCATCTAAAACTCAGGTCGGGCGCACCATAGGAAACTTTCGGTATGGAAAGTTGTAGATTAGTTTTGTGGTGCTTATATGCAATCCAATCCATTCGTCTACGAACTGTCCAAAAAATCACAGTATTCCAGAACTACGGTCGGCCATAAAACGGAAATTTAAAAGTTTCAAGTATAAGTAGTTTTTGAAGTGGCCCATTTTAAGTGTTGAATCATCCTAAATTTTGAAATCAACTCCCAACAAAATGGTTCTGTATGCGATGGACGGTGTGGATTTCAAGTACGTTAAGTCATTTCTCCCAGGTGTTAGCCGGGCAACACCTCAGTGGGTGTTATCCTTACTGTGGGTCCACCTTGATGATGCGTTGTAAATCCACGCTGTCCATCCATTTCTCCAGCCTATTCTAAGATGAAATCGTAAATTCAATAAGATCCGAATCTCAGATGGACCACACCACAGGATATATTGGTGATTGAGTTGCTTACCATTAAAAATTACAAAAGGCCTATCTTAAGGTTTTGGAAATGTTTATTTTCTATCCAACCTGTTGATAATGTCAAGAAGAATTGGATGAATGGAAAATATAAATATCAGCTTGATTCAAAACTTTTGTGGCCCACAATAATTTTTTAATGGTAATTCTTCACTGTTTTTAGTGGTATGGTCCACCTGAGATTTGGATATTCTTAATATTTTTTACATTGTTCTAAAATGATATCTAAAACCATATGGACGGAGTAGATATACAGAAAATAATCAAGGTGGGTCCCACACGGTTATAATAACACCCACTATGCTTTCCTAGGGTGACAGCTAATCCGCCTCCGGCGCGACGAACACAGTGTTTTTCACGAAAACTGTGGCGCCGAAAATAAAAGGACGCGGAATCCAATACGAATGATTGTAGGGTAGGCATAACGTCCATATCCACGTGTTGGGCCCACTGTAATGTTTTAATGAAATCCAGTTCGTCTATCATGTTAATCCTTTTCAATTCTCATGGACTGCCAAAAATCAGGTCGATCTAATACTCAGGTGGGCCATAACATTTAAAATCATGCTTAAAAGTCCAAAATCACGTTTCGTGGCCCACCTGAATTTTTGAATTGCTGATTTTTTTTTTTTCATTCATTGGTCTCCATCTTTGAAATGGATTAGATGGTATATAAATAAACGATGGTTATTCATGCAATCCGCGAGTTAGTTAATGGCGGGCATTTCAATCCCAACTGTTCCCTGTGGGGTGGCGCATCTGAGTTATGGATGGGACGAAAATAAAATTAGGGGAAGTACATTATGTACGAATTACATACTAGGACGCGGATTGAGTCCTAACCCTGCTCGTCTCAGTCTGGGAACGAGCAGCAGCTTTGAGTAGCCACTGTGATGTATAGATCCTATCCACACCGTCCATTCTTTTTTTAGTACCATTTTAGGGTAAAAACCTAAAAATAATGCAGATCCAACGGTCAGGACGACTACACAATTGGGATTAAACTCTTACCACTGAAATCTTCTTGGGGCCACAGAAGTTTTGGATGGAGTTGATATTTGTGTTTTCTCTTTATCCAAGTCTATGTAACTTTATGAATAGGTTTGATGGCAAATAAACATCACGTGGGCCCTAGAAAAATTTCAACTGTAAGAATCATTATCACCACTGCTTCATGTGGTGTGGTCCACTTGAGCCTCGGATCTGCCACATTTTTCAGCTTATCGCATGAAATGATATGAAATAAATGAATGGACGGTGTGGATAAGACCCATACATCACGGTGGCCACTCAAAGCTGCTGCCCGTTCCGAGCTGGAGACTGGCGGGGTAGGACGCAATCCGCGTCCTAATAGTAGAACATCGCGGTGGGCCCACACGGCTAGTTTTATGCCATTGCAGAGACATTGGATCCGGTCTCAAAAGAAATAGAGAAGTTAAAGCACGCGGCGCGCTAAAGTTTTGGTACTCGGCCAGAGTATAACACTTGATACACAGGCACTCAGAAATTATACAGGTGACATACATTAAGTCAATTATACCTGTGAAACTGTGAAAGGTACCATTGTTAGGTTACAATCATAAAATAGAGTTGAATGGACAATCTTAACCTCTGATTGCTGGACACTTTTTTAAGAAACAGGACCATTGAATATGTCTCATTTTTAACCGTTTAATAACTGTCCACCGATTCATTAGTTAGATAATAATTGCTTAAGTGTATTTTAGGTCTATGATATATTTAAATTTGGAACCATAGTATGATTGCTTTAATTTTACTTAATTAAATGTCACGTATTCAATTTTTAAGTACTTCTTCCAAGTGACTGCATATCATCCATCATACTTTGTCAGAGCATCAAAGTTTTTCCTAACCGCGTTTTGAGAAAATTACGACTGTGGACCCTAACTTTTATCCAGCAGTTTTTTTGAAGCATTACAAACTTAGAATACACACTTGGACCTCCTCGTACGGACTCAGAATTTCAGGACGAGAATACCCCTCCTTTCACGATTGTGGCTTTTCCTCTCCCATTTCCACTGCTTGCTTTTTCTCTCCCTTTCCACAGTTGCTTTCACTGTCGTTGCTTTCACCCCCTTTCCTCACTGTGTTTCCAGTAGAAAGACCCAAAAAAACCCTTTTTGTGGGCCCCCCTCAATCGCATTTTGTCTTCTTCTCAAAATGGTCGTTCCAGATAAGAAAGCACGCAGCAAAGGTATATTTTAAACTCAATTGGCCCCACATTGAATGTATGTAGTTCCTTTTTAATTTTTTTACTAGAGGAAAAGGTTCTATACGATCGAGCTCATGGGAACTCCGCATGAGGTCAAGCTGTGTGGGCCCCACCATGATGTATGTCGAACATCAACACCGTGAACTTGATGGGTCCCTTTTAAATTATGGGATAGCAGAAAAATCAGCCGTATATGGAACTCAGGTGGGCCATACCATCTAAAATCATGTGAAGACATGCCTAAAACATATAAAATTACTTGGTGGGGCCCACCTGAAATTTGGATGTGTCTGAAACTTGGTCTGACCCCTCATCCAAATGGGACACACATTGTGGATGGGCTGGATTTGTGAAACACATCTCGGTGGGCCCAAAAAATAAATATGAATGTTTTAATGGAAGGTAACCCCTCTTAAGTTTTATACGTGGTGTGGCCTACAAAAGTCATAAATTAACTTGATTTTTAACCTATAAGGCCACCATGGAATGGTGCATCTGACTGATGGGATAGATGTTTAACATACTTCATGATAGGGCCCACACAGCTCGACCTCATGAGTAGTTCACATGACCTCAACCATATAGAACCTTTTCCCACACAGACGTATATATACACACGACACATGTGCATGTATGCCCTGGTGTGTGTGTGTGTGTATACGGCGTTGAGCCCCAAATTGAAGCATATCAAAAGATCAAGTGGACCATACAATGGGAAACAGTGGTCATAATGATTTTCTAGTTTGCCCCACTGAATTTCTAGTTTGCCCCGCTGATTATCTAGTTTGCCCCGATCAATTTCATGCTTGTCTCGCTGATTTTCTAGTTTACCCCGCTGACTTTCTACCTTGCCCCGCTCAATTTCATGTTTGCCCTGCTGATTGTCTAGTTTGCCCCGCTGAATTTCATGTTTGTCCCGCTGATTTTTTAGTTTACCCCGCTGATTTTTTAGTACGCTCTCATTGTACTAAGTAAACTCAGTTGGGCGCCCACATTGAATGTATGTAATATATCCACGCTGCCCATCCGTTTTTCCATCTAATTTTAGCGGTTTAGCCCCAAATTGAAGCATATCAAAAAATCAAGTGAATCATACCACGGCAAATAGCGGGGCATAATGATTTCCACGGTTGAAACCATAGTGAGCCCAACAGTGATGTTTGTTTGTTATTAAACCTATTCATAAGATCATACAGATATGGATTAATAGAAAACACAATCATAAGCTTGATCTGAAACTTCTGTGGCCCCTAAGAAATGATTAACATTAGAAGTTCAATTCAAAATTTCATGTGGTGTGGTCTATTTGAACATTGGATATGTTTAGATTTTTCGGCTCAAGCCACGAAATTATTTGTTAAGTTTGCCCCGCTCATTTTCTAGTTTCCCCCGCTGATTTTTCAGTTTGCCCCTCTGATTTTCTAGTTTGCCTCGCTGATTTTCCAGTTTGCCCCACTGAGTTCCTAGTTTGCCTCACTGATTTTCGTGTTTGCCCCGCTGATCTTCTAGTTTGCCCCGCTGATCTTCTAGTTTGTCCCACTGAGTTTCTAGTTTGCCCCGCTGATTTTCGTGTTTGCCCCACTGATTTTTCAGTTTGCCCCACTGAATTTCTAGTTTACCCAGCTGATTTCCGAGTTTGCCCTGCTGATCTTCTAGTTTGCCCCGCTGATCTTTTAGTTTCCCTCGCTAATTTTTCAGTTTGCCCCGCTGATTTTCTAGTTTGCCCCGCTGAGTTTTTAGTTTGCCCCACTGATTTCCGAGTTTGCCCCGCTGATCTTCTAGTTTATCCCGTTGATCTTCTAGTTTCCCCCGCTGATTTTCTAGTTTGCCCCGCTGATTTTCCAGTTTGTCCCGCTGATTTTAATGATTTGCCCTGCTGAATCTGTAGTTTGTCCCGCTGATTATCTAGTTTGCCCTCCTCAATTTCATGTTTCCCCCGCTGAAATTCAAGTTTGTTTCGCTGAATTTTATGTTTTTGTAACAAGGTTTAGGCGTGCTTATTTGAATATGGCAACTCTCTTCAAGAAGAAAATGTGACCGATTAACCGACTACAAAACTAATTGCAAATAACATCTTCTTGTTGATACTACCACTATAAATGTTCACTAATCTGACCAACGTTGAACTTGGTAAAATGTCCAGCTTGCCCTGTTCAATTTTCAATTTCTTGTTAGCTTCGATCAATGTATAGCTTATGTTGATAGTTTGTCTCTGTACAATTTTCGGTATTTCCCTGCTCAATTTCTATTTATATTTCATATGAAGCTTGTTCAAATTAATGAAATGCTACATTGTTTTCAATTATGTCTGATTTTGTACACTATGTTTATCTTGTGAATTTTATGTTTGAAATGTTTTTTAATTCATCTCTGCAGGCAACAAATATTCTGTCGTAATCTCCAACCCAACATCTAGGTGTATACTGACATAGTGGTTTGACAAGGTGAAAGGTGGAGTGGAAAAACACGCTAGTCACCTAAATCTGTTTAAGCAATCCCCTTTCTCTTTTCTATTGCATGTTATATCCTTTAGATTTATGGGGGCTATATTTCACGTTATTTTATTAAGATATAAAGGTGATTCAGTATTTGAGATCAGGGGGAGGCGATTACAGTTTTTGGAGATGGACTTCACCCTCATTATCGGTCTTAAGATTGGAGATCTTACTGTACCAAAAAATCATTGCACTACGAGTACACTAAGAGACAAATACTTCAAAGAATATTCAGTCTTAAAGAAGCACCTAATGGATGTGTTTGAGAGATTAGTTGACACCAATGCATATGATTGCTTGCCTCTAGTTTGTAGATGATATTTGTCCAGGGCATGGGATGAATTTTGGAAAGATGTTTATACATTGTATTATATACATCGTTGAATATACATTGTAAGTTATGATGTATAGAATACTTAGTAAGTTTTCAGGTATAGCATACTTTGTAATTTTGGTAGATAGCATACTTTGAAAATTTTTTTGCATATTCGCCGAAATTGTAAGTTATAATGTATAACATTGTAATTTTAGTGGATGATGAAATGAACCTTATACTTTGTCCCACTATTTTTTCAGTTTGTCTCGCTATGCCTGTCGATCAAGTTCAATGTACATGGAACTCAATGCTTGAGATTGGCCCGCTCATTTTCATGATTGACCCGCTCATTTTCATGCTTGCCCCACTAATTTTCTAGTCTCCTCCGCTGATTTTCTAGTTTGTCCCGCTGTTTTTCTAGTGTCCCCTTCTCATTTTCATGTTTGCCCCGCTCATTTTCATGTCTCCCCCGCTGATTTTCTAGTTTTCCCCACTCATTTTTATATTTGCCCGGTTGATTTTCTAGTGTCCCCCGCTGATTTTTATGTTTGCCCCGCTAATTTTCTAGTCTCCCCCGCTGATTTTCTAGTTTGTCCCGCTATTTTTCTAATGTCCCCCGCTCATTTTCATGTTTGCCCCGCTGATCTTCTAGTTTTCCCCGCTGATTTTTCAGTTTGCCCCACTGATTTTCCAGTTTGCCCCGCTAATCTTATAGTTTCTCCCACTGATTTTTCAGTTTGGCCTACTGATTTTCCAGTTTGCCCCACTGATTTTAATGATTTGCCCTGCCTGTATCTGTATCTGTATCTGTATGTACATATGCATATCTATATATTTATATAAGTATGTATGTTTGTATATGTGTATGAATTTACAAATGCATCATCATCACCAGTATTATCTTAGTCTTCTCCTAAGAATTTGGGCATTTTACCAACTCATTTTAGAGTATGAGCATGAAAGTGATGCAGGTCTAAACAAGTGCAGCTCAACATTTTTGGGGGCCTTAGGCAAGTCATAAAAATAAAGCTTAGAATTTAATTTTTTTAGAACTTAATTGGCAATAAAGTAGGTAGTTGTGGTCCTAGGTTTTAGGAGAAGAATTTATTGAAAATGATGTTATTATTTTGAAAAGAGACGATAGAGTTGGACTGTTATTATTGATAGTGCTAGTTTCTAGGATTTGTTTTTACTAAGAGTTGGAAACATGAGCTCCGCTGTTTTTCATGTTTCCCCCACTGTTTTTCATGTTTCCCCCGCTGTTTTTCTAGTTTGTCTCGCTGTTTGTTATGTTTTCCCCACTGTTTTTTCATGTTTCCCCTGTTATTTTTCTAGTTTGCCCCGCTGTTTTTTATGTTTCTCGAGTTGTTTTTCATGTTTGCCCCGTTGTTTTTCATGTTTTTCCCTACTATTTTTCTAGTTTGCCCATTGCTTTTTCTTGTTTTCCCGCATTGTTTTTTAATTTCCCTAGCTGTTTTTCATGTTTTCCCTGCTGTTTTTCATGTTCCGTTATTTTTCTAGTTTGTCCCGCTGTTTTTCATGTTCCCCCGCTATTTTTCTAGTTTGCCCAGCTGCTTTTCATGTTTCCTCCGCTGTTTTTCTACTTTGCCCCGCTCTTTTTCATGCTTACTCTGCTCATTTTCATGTTTACCCCGCTCTTTTTCATGCTTGCCCCGCTCTTGGCATCGGGGGATTGGGTGGTGTATGTTTAGATTCACTATAAGATTGAATTGCAATTTATTAGCTAATTAAATTGCAGTTATTTCTCTCAGCATTCTTGTGAGAAGATTCAGAGGTGATTTTTCTCCGAGATTTTAAGATATCTCAGCCATTCATCAATTGTGGCTCATCATGGACATGCACTGACCCGGAAATCAATCTTATCAATCATTAGATGGGCAACCCGAGCATGAGGAAAATGGATTCTTCTGAGAAAAGTGACCAAAGGTCTGTACTTGACGTCGTTGCATGGTTTTCGGGGTCAGGCACATTCAGTGTAGGACTCACCTGATGAATGGAACTAATCTTGCACGCAAATGCCACAACAGCTCATGATCCGCTAACCACCTTATCACTCCCAAAATTATTTTTTACTGTTTAAGGGCCTACTTGCTTGAGAATTTGCATTTCAAATACTACTATTATGAATGGAGGTGATTGTGAAGTATTTGGCAGTTTGTAATAGAAACGCACTAGATTCTAAAATTAAAATGCATTGAAATTTGATAGTATATTTACAGGAGTTTGAATTTGATTAATAAACTAACTTTAATATTACTAATGTTTACCCCACTCAATTTCATGTTTGCCCCGCTGATTTTCTAGTTTGCCCTGCTGATTTCCTAGTTTCCCCTGCTGATTTCCTAGTTTGCCCCGTTGATTTTCTAGTTTGCCCCGCTGATATCCTAGTTTGCCCCACTGATTTCCTAGTTTGCCCGCTGATTTTCTAATTTACCCCGCTGATTTTCTAGTTTCCCCCCGCTCAATTTCATATTTGTCTCGCTGATTTCCTAGTTTGCCCCGCTGATTTTGTAGTTTCCCCCGCTCAATTTCATGTTTGCCCCGCTGATTTTCTAGCTTCCCCCGCTGATTTCCTAGTTTGTCTCGCTAATTTTCTAGTTTGCCCTGCTGATTTTCTAGTTTGCCCCGCTAATTTTCTAGTTTCCCCCGTTCAATTTCATGTACGGTTGAAAGTTGGGCGGGTTCAACCCGATCGACCAGTGACCGACCCAACATTGGGTTGGGCTCGGGCAGGATATACCGGGTCCGATCTCAAACTTGGGCTATACAAACACCAACCCGATAAAACTTAGGTTGGGCTTGGGTTGAGGTCTCAGGTTGCCCGACCCAACCCAACCTGAACCTGATCAATATATTAGTTACTTATAAATTATAATTGAGTGTTTTTATGTTTGTGTAGAAGGTACACTAGTGATGTCGGGTCTCATTTGTCCACGTCATTTCCAAGGACTCACGGTAACAAGATATGACGGATTTCTCTCTCCCAAATAGATTGCGTGCTGTGCTACATGACTTTTTAAAAGAGTAGTCCTATATTTTAGCTTGATTTTTTAAAGAAAAATATGAAGTTCTTTATGATGAATAATCATATATATAATTAATAAAATCATAGATACAAAAAATAAGTCCTATATTGAAATATAATAAACTAATGTAATAACAAAAATATTAGTACGTATACTGTAAGACCCGTATCCTAGACCGTACCGTTCCATAGGCTTCCGCAGTCTTCCCGGTCGAATTTTGGTAACTTTCGACCCTTAACCGGTGTTTGTGCGCGACCCTGATTCACATGCTTTCAATCCGAGTCGACTCAACTCGAGACTTGTATCCTAGCAACCGCGCCGTCACCACGAATCCGATGCCGTGTCTCGTGCGTCAATCCGACATCTAGATCCCAAGATATGACCCGTGCACGATCATGGCGGTGGACCGCACGTCGTGGGCCATAGTATACACGTTTCCCCATAATCATAATGAGGATGATGTCATCCTAGGGATGATATCACTCTATTCTACAACCTAACCTATCCCCTACCTAACCTACCCCATAAATGCACTTTTTCTTTTCAACACCCATTAATTACAACCCCTTACAACCCATCATTACTAGCCATAATGGCTTATTCTCTCTCTCCTATCTCTCTCTCCCTCCCTCTTTCTTCTTCATTTACCTCCATCGTTGCAAGCTTGGAACGTCCAAGCCACCCAAAATTAAGCCATCTCTCACCCATTCTCCTCACTAATCCGGCCCACCAAATCCCATCTCGACTGTTAAATCACCCTCCTTGGAGCTCTAAGACCTCTTGGAGGAAGGAGTAGTTCAAGGTATAAAGGTGGGTGCTTCTCTCTCTCATTCTCTCTCTCTTTTTCCTTTTCTTGGTGATGATGTGGTCGTGTGGCCCACTTGGATGGACCCCACCATGAGCCATGTATTTTATCCAAGCCACTATAGGTGGGGCCCACTTACATATATGTTGTACCCACACCATCCATCAGTTGATGGCCCACCTGAGTAGGACCCACCTTGAGCATGTGTGACGCTCAGACGTCCAGGGACGTCCCTGGACTAAAATGAAAACACAAATATTAGCCTGATTCAAAGCTCATTGGGTGAGCCGCTCATGTAGGCCCCACCTTAATGTCTGTGCTTAATCCACGCCGCTCATCCCATTCCCTGGCTCATTTTAGACGTTGAGCTAGAAAATGGGCCCAATCCGATGTTCTGGTGGGCCCCGGTGTTAAAAACACTGATTTTCACCGTTTAAATGCATTTAAATTTATCTTCACTCCAAAATATACCCAATATTGGGCTTGATGGGTATGTCTTGAGCCCTGGAGACCAATGGAGGGGTCGGATCCTACTGATGAAGGCCCCACCTACGAAAAACCTCAGAAAAACATAAAAAATAAAAATAAGGAAGCGGGCAGCGCCTGCTGCAGCTGACGCTGCAACAGAACGCTGCTGCATGCGTTTGGCGATAAGACAGGCCCACCCACGGCTCCAGCCGTGGGCCCCACCATGATGTATATGTGATTTCCACACCGTTCATCTTGTGGGCCACCTCCTGAGGTGGGCCCCCTAAAAATATCAGGCTGATCCAATGTTCAGGTGGCCCACATCATGAGGAACAGTGTTGATTGAAGGCCAACCATTGAAACCCTTTTTGGGCCCACAGAAGTTTCGGATCTAGCTGAAATTTGTTTTCACCCTTCATCTAGGTCCGCGTGACCCTATGAACGGGATGGATGGAAAGTAAACATTAAGGTGGGCCCCACATGGGACCCACAATGATATATGTATTCTACTTCCACCGTCCAGGCGGACGGTCGAGCCAACTGTGATATATTTGTTTTAACCCCACCGTCCAGGGGACGGTGGGTATGGGTGTATGCACGTGTGTGTGCACGTGTGTGTAGGCGTATGTGTGTGCATGTGTGTGTGCGTGTGTGCACGTGTGTGTATGCGTGTATGTGTGTGTGTGTATATATATATATTATATACTATATATATTATATTTTATATAATATACTTGATGGTGGGCTTTCATGGGCCCCACCATGATGCTTGTGTTGCATCCAGACCGTTCAACCATTTGGCCAGCTTGTTTTCAGGCTTAAGACTAAAAATGAGGCAGATCTAGAGTCAAGTGGACCCCACCATCTAAGTAGTGGACAATGACGTCCAACGTTCAAGATCTGTAAGGGCTATAGTAGCTTCCAATTAAGCTGATATTTTTTCCACTTCATCTATCCCTATGTTAACTTAGGAACAGGTTGGATGAGAAATTTACATTATGGTGGGCCTTAGAAATTTTAAATGGCGGAAATCGTTATCACCACTTATTTGGGGCGGGCCATTTGATATACATGGGGCCCAATTGGTGTGATTCACCTTGATGTACATAAGACCCATGTGATTAGGCCACCTTGATGTGTATGAGGCCGTTGTTGAGGCCCACCTTGATATGAATGTAAGGCCCATGTTATGAGGCCCATTTGGATGTATCCTAGGGCCCGTGGGTTGAGGCCTATTGTGATGTATTAGGGCCCATGGGTTGAGACCTATTGTGATGTATTAGGGCCCATGGGTTGAGACCTATTGTGATGTATAAAGGCCCGTGGGTTGAGACCCACTGTGATGTGAATAGGGCCCATGTTATGAGGCCCATTTGGTGTATTGGAGGCCCATGGGTCGAGACCCAATGGGATGTACATGAAGCCCATTGTAATGTCATTCCACCGTGGTTCATATATTGGCATTTATGGCGGGCCATGCCTTGGGAGCAATGTTGGTTTGACGTCCACATTGTAAGTATAATGTTGGTTAAATGTTCGCATTACAACTCTCCCTAGGGCCATTGGTAGGCCCATACTCGTGGTGTGTAGGCCCATCTTTATGTTATATATTTTCTACACCGCCATTCCTTATGGGACCCACACGTGTTGTATGTGTCTTATATCTACACTGTCCGATGATCTGGACAATAGGGACCACCTGAACGTACGGATCCACGTCGTCCGCCTATTCTGCACTCATGCCATCCATCTGTTTTACCCCCAAGCCGTCCCACTTTAGGACCCCACCTTAATGCACGTATCGTATTTACATCGTTCATCTGTGCTAGACACATGATGTACGTGCTCCACTCGCCACCATCCACAGGGACAGTGCGGCCCTGACTTGATGTATGTATTACACTTACTCCGTTCATTTGTGTTGGGCAGTTTAGATGGTGTCGTGCCACCCCACCACGATGCAATTGTTTGTCCACACCGTTCAGATGATCTGGACGGTGCCGAATGTGTTTGGACGGTGATGAGGACTCCACCATCATATTTGTATTTTATCTCCACGCCGTCCTTCTACCGGTCCCACCTTGATGGATGTGATTCACCCACACCGCCTGGCCATGTCATAGGGCCCACCTGTGATGTATTCTTGAGGCCACCTGCGATGTATATTTGAGGCCCATATGTGAGGCCCGATGTTGTGTATATCAGGCCAAGTAATGGGGCCCGTTATTATGTATAAGGCCCATGTGCAGGGCCCACCTGTTGCGTATTTATGGCCCACTGGTGCGGCCCATTGATGCGGCCCACTGGATATGTACAAGGCCCATGGGCGAGGCCCAATGTGATGTATTTGAGGCCCATGAGTAAGGCCTATTGTGATGAATTCGAGGTCAATGTAATGTGGCCCATCGTGATGTGTATGTAGCTCTTGTGTGAGGCCCATTGCGATGTATATTAGGCCTTTGTGTGAGGCCATGGGCCCCCCATATGTTTAACCCTATATGGGGCACTTCTTGGGAGTAATGTTGGTTAAAGGTCCACGTAGATGGGCAATGATAGTTAAACGTCCACATTATGACCTTCTTTAGGCCTGGTCAGGCCCATTCTCGTCATTCTCTAATGGGTTAACCCAAATGAATGGGCCTCCATTGATATTGCTTAGACCATTATCGGTCGTCCATCTATGGACCCCGCTTTGCGTCGTGGCCGATTTACCGATTCCGATTGTCGTGGCCTATTTGATGTATATGAGTCCAAGTGTCGAGGCCGATTCCAAGTGTCGATTCCGATTGATAAGGCCAATTTCGACTGCCGAGGCCGATTGTCAAGACCTATATGATACATACGCGACCCGTAGTTGAGGCCTATTGTGATGTATTTATGGCCTACGGGCAAGGCCCATTGTGATGTATTCGTGGCCTATGGGCAAGGCCCATTGTGATATGTATTAGGCCCATGATGCACGACCCATTTGACGTGTTCGAGACCCATGTGTAGGGTCCACATGTCATGTATTTGAGGCCCATAAGCAGGGCCCACCTGTTGTGTATATGCGACCCTTAAGTAAGGCCCATGGTGTTGTATATTAGGTCCTTGTGTGGGGCCATCGGTCCAATGTATGTTTGGCCCTATAAAGGCCACTCCTTGGGGGCAATGTTGGTTAAATGTCCACATTGTTAGGGCCGATTGTCGATGCCAGTTATTGATACCGATTATGAGTATGTGACAGCATAGCATCACGATACATGCCCATACGCATCATCTGCTTGTTTGTTATGAGATTGGTTGATCATTGCATATGTCATTAGCCATGTTGTTATGAGACTCCCTGATAGGCAGAGATTGTCTCCCATGAGTACATGGTATGCGCAGGATTGATGCATGACTGGATTGTATGACTCATGCATCTTGCATTGTGTGTTATGATTACTGTACACCCTAGCGATATCAGGGTCGTAGCCTCCATAGGTATTTCATGGATGGTCAGATGGGATACCAGAAATTCGTTCTACATGGGGTGCTATAGATATCCCCGGGTGAAAGTCTCTAAACCCTCTTGGTTCCTGAGGTTGCTCCAACGTCTAGACCGAGTGGATGCATGAGCGCGTGAGGGCCGTATATCGTTAGGCCGCGTCTCCCACTGTGCCGTGGTCGGTTGGAAGGGGGTACGGCCTTACCCGCCCTAGAGGAGGGAGCAATGCTAGGCTGAGTCTGACCAGCTCGAGGAATGGGTCCGCTATCGACGAGCTGGGCCCGATATTGGCAGGCGGATAGTGAGGTCTCTTCCACTCACCTTGTTGCGCGCGATGGAGCGGCAATATAGTTGGAGTGTAATAGACCCCGGTGATTTTTCAGAAAGGAACCGTACTGATATGTAGACTTATTGAGTAGGAGTTGCATGCTCATTCATTTATTCATTCACTATCCACTCGGGCTGGTGGTGCACAACTAATTGTTGTGTACCTTCGTTATGGCAAGGATTTCGGTTGGGCGCGCGACTAAGCTGAGATCAAGAGTTTACCACGTTGAGTCTGACTATCCAAATTTAGGTATGAGACTGGTTTGGATAGAAGTCCCTTGTGGTGAACCCCGTAGCCTGCGATACTACATACTATCATCCCGACTTCACCCTCCAGCATGGTCATTCCATTCGCACCGCATATTGCATTATATCTGCGGCATATTGCATCTTGGGTTACTATGTTTATACATATATATGGTCTAGATACGGTTGATGTTATTCATGGACTCATCGGGATCTGCATACTGTATCGCATCCTCGACATTTGATAATTGGCCCTTTATGACTCCTCATTTGTATAGCTGTTCTATATTGCGTATTCTGATATTGATTGACTCATGGACTTGTCCGTGTTTCCACTTACTCTGTTATCGTATAATTTATGATCTTGTCAGTATTTCTGCTTACTCTGGTAATTCATGATCTTGTTAGTGATTTTGTTTATTTCGATATTGTACCATTTATGGATTACCAGTATTTTCGGTATTGTATGATGATGGCATTGTATTGGACACTTGGCACTTACCTTGTGCACACACTTACACCACCCTCTAAGCTTTCTATAAGCTTATGCACGATAGATGCGTGCAGGTGATGTTAGGTTGCGGCAGTGTTGAGCTTAGAGCATGCATCGGTCTTCTGGAGCCTGATTTTCGTTTTATGTATTTCCCTTCGGTATTGTAATCAAATGATTATATTAGTGGATATGTGATGATGATGTTGCCTTTGTGATTTGGGTATACTTGTGGTTATGCTTATTACGAGTTAAATGTACAAAAAAAAATGCTCCTTGTAGGATCATAGGATCGGAATCTGGTGTATGGACGCTAGGAGCCGAGAATGGGGTAGTACGAAGGCTGTTGGCACCGGATTCGGCGATCGGGATTCCTGTGAATCCGATTTCCGAGTTTGGGGTATGACATATACACCCGACCAACCCAATCAACCTGTTGAGCCCTCTTGGGTTGGGCTTAGGTTGAGAATTCTCAACCCAAGATTGGGTTGGGTTGGGTCAAGGTTTAGGTATAGGAACCTTGGGTTGGGTCAGGGTTGAGCACCAACCCGAACCATCAAGGTGATTGAAATTAACCACGAACTGAATGGAATAGAATTTCGACCATCGACCCAATGGAATCTTGGAAAATAACTAGGTTGGTTGGCTAAATTAGCTTCTCCTACCCCAAAATCATATGTGGTAAGTTAGGTAAATCATTATAGTTTATGAGATATGTTTATTAAATAAGTAGACAAAGAAACAAATTAAAAGATAGAAAAATATTTTTATATACTTATATATACATATTTACATAATTATGTATTACAGAAAAATGTAAGGGGGAAAATGTTCTCCATGTAAAAAATAATATAAAAAATAAAATAAAATAAAAAATAGAAAAAAGTGCATAACACTACAATTATGGCTACGGTTATAATCCATAGCGATAGGCCAAGCTCTAACCCGATCGACCAGGTCCCGACCCGGTCGACCCCAACTTGTTGCCTGCTTCTTTTTTTTTTCTCTGACCCGGTCGGCCGGGTCCTAACCCAGTCGACCCCAACTCGCTGGCTTTGTTTTCATTTTTTTTTTTTTTCTGTTGTAATCCCCATCGATTTTTGTGGGTCCCATTATGAGGTATTTGTTATATCCAAACCGTCCATCTATTTGGCAAACTCGTATTAAGGCTTGAGGTGAAAAATAAGACAGATTTAGCTATCAAGTGGACCATACTATAAAAGGCAGTGGGGAATTGAACGTCTACCATTGAAACCCTTTTAGGGGTTACAGAAGTTTTGGATCATTATGAAATTTGTTTTCCTCTTCATCCAGGTCTTTGTGACCCTATGAATGAACTTATATGGGGAGGATTTCTCACAAACATCACAGTGGGCCCCAACTTAGACGGGGCAGGATTTCTAATGGTTGACACTCATTCAACACTTTCCTGTAATGTGGTACACTTAAGATTTGGATATACCTCATTTTTTTTTGTCTCGTACCATAAAATGATCCGGAAAAATATATGGATGGCATGGATGAAAAGCATACATCATGGTGGGGCTCACAGACCACCGACGATCCGCCATTGGCAGGTGGCAGGCGTAGTACCCAGTCTGTTTCTGTGAAAAGGAGGGGTATTTTCATCCTGGAATTTGTCGTCTGTACAAGGAGGTCTAAGTGCGTATGTTAAGTTTGTATTGCCTCTAAAATATCCAATGGATAAAAGGTGGGGTCCACAGTCATAAATTTCCCCCACGTTTTTAGTCATGCGAACTTGAAGCGTATTGCGTGCGGGAGCAAATTAGGTAAGCGGCCACCCTAACCCAAGATGGTGAGGCCCTTGTCGTGGCCCACCTTGCAGTATAGATTCTACATCCATGTCGTCCGCTCATTTTTTTCATATCATTTTAGGGCATGATCCCAAAAATGAAGCAGATCCAAATTTCAGGTAGGCATATTATAGGAAACAGTGGTGATTGAACTCTCCCTGTTAAAAAATTCCTAAGGCTCAAGCTTGATCAAGAACTGCTGTGATCTACAATTTGTTTTTAATGATCCATCTGAAATTTTGATCCACTTCATTTTTTGGCTCATGCCCCAAAGTAACGCGGAGAGATGAATGGAAGGAGTGGATATATAGAATAGTGGACGTGAAAAGACGCACTGACTTGGGTGAGGCTGAGCTACAAGCCTTAATCCACTCCGTTCATTTTTTATTTTTTTTTGGATCATTTTAAATTTTGAGCTCAAAAATGGACATATCCAAGGCTCAAGTGAACCACACCAGTGGAAGTTTTGGTAATGACTATGCCCAACATTGAAACCTTTTAGGGCCCACTGTGATGTTTAAATGCCATCCAACTAGTTCATAAGTTAACATAGACATGTATAAAGGGAGAACACAAATATAGGATTAAAACTCTTGTGGCTCTCAAGAAGTTTGTAATGGTAAGCGTCCAATCCTCACTGTGGTTGATGTAGAGCGGGTTGCAGACAGTTTCATGGCCAAGATGGATCAGAAAAGGCCCGGTCGACGACAGAAGTGATCCGGACCGTCGGACCTTAGATCGAGCGTATCTCGCAATCCGGGATGAGTTAGCCGACGTAAAATATATGATTTTGGGGTAGAATTAGCTACTTTAGCCAACCAACCTGCCGGGTTGCGATGCCCGGAATTGCAAAAACCCCTGGATCGACGGTCGTTTCCTTGCTTTAATTTTGTTTTTACTATAAATAGTAAGTTTTAGTTTGATTATAACTCTTCATCCGTTGGGCTTTAGGAGTTGCGCCCAACGTGAAAAGAGCTTAGAATAATTAGGAGAATGGTTTGGTGAAGTCAAATAGGACACTTACTATTTTTTGCCGAAAACCTTGCGCACTAGTAGACATCACGACCGTCTATAAATAGTAAGTTTACTATTTATAGTAAGTCACGATTTCTAGGAGTTGTAGTTGTAGTTTGATTCTGATTTCTTTCCCATTGCTTGGTACCCCTATTTAAAGGGTTGTGAACTCATTTTTAGTCATCAATTAATCAATTTTGAATTTCTTAGAATTTATTTCTATTTTCTGCTTTCTTTCCTCGTGGATTCGAGAAGTCTCTGTGAGGAGTCCAGAGAAGCTCGTGGATTCGGAGTAATTATCCTCATCACGTTCATCCCTGCGTCAGTGGTCCACTTGATCCTTTGATTTGACTCATTATTTAAGTTATACCCTAAAATGATTGGAAAAATGGATAGGTTGCATGGATAAAATATATACATCAGGATGGGCTCAATGGAGACTAGATGCCACTGGCACTTTCATATGACATTGTCCCTGTGAGTACCCGGTATTGGCGCTTTCTTATGATGTTGTCCCTGTGAATCCCCGGTATCAAGGGATATGGATTTCCTGCTAAAAGCTTTCACAATAAGTTCTTATGTCGAGTTCTTACTTAGGCGATCATGTATCTAGTCATATTTTGTTGATCATCTACTTCAATCATTTGATTTTACAAATGAATCAAGTATTTATCTTTTGTTTATTTATTCTGATACTTTGTTGATTAAAATAAGTTTTATTCATATATTAACAAAATTAACATTATTTTAGTTTCTTTTTTAATTTATTTATTCATCTTCATTCGTTTGAAAAATATTAATTAAAGTAATTAGCGAAAGAAAGTCTTGAAGTTGTAAGACAAAAAGAATCCATCAGAGAGGACAAACCCATACCATTTCACAAATTGTTTGATCATTGATCACAACTGGTAGCTAATTCGATAGCTAGATTTCTGAATTCAGTCGTACACATTCGTTTTGATGCAAGAGTCACCAACATTCAATTAAACATTGAATTAAGTACAACTCTGGCATGGCTGCACATCATAATCACACATAAAATCTGAATACAAGCCTTCGACCACACATGTGGCCTTAGTTTGATTAAATTGCACAAGCAACCCCAACAGCATCCAGTTTCCTGGTTTCAAAGTATGACTTTGACATGCCCGCACATCATAATCAAACATAAAATGTGAATACAAGCCCTCGATCACATTGAATTAAGTACGATACTGGCATGCCTACATATCATAATCACACATAAAATCTGAATACAGTTTCCTAGTGTATTCAATTTCCTGGTGTTAAAGCTCTATGGGCCCCACCATGATGTGTGTTTTATTCACATCGTCCATCCATTGTGTCAGTTCATTTCAGGGTTTAAGCTCAAAATTGAAGCATATTAAAAGCTTAAGTAGACCACACCATAGAAACTAGTGGGGATAATGACGCCCATCGTTAAAACCTTTGTAAGGCCCACAATGATGATTATTTGCTATCTAACTTGTTCATAAGGTCACACAAGCTGAAATCAAGGGAAAACACAACTATCAGCTTGATCCAAAAATTTTATGGCTTTTAAGTTTTCAATGGTAAGCACTCAATCTACACTCTTTCCCTATGTTGTTGTCCACTTGAGCTTTGGATCTGCCTCACGTTTTGGGTCATGTCTTATAATGAGAAGGCAAATTCGATGGATGGCAGGGATGAACCACATACATCATAGTGGGGCCCCATAGGGCTTTGACACCAACTAATTGGCGGGTGTTGGATCACCAGCTAAAACGCATCTTGAAATGTACTTGACTTTGAAGAATTGAACACAACAAGTAAATGTAATTTTATTTATTACAATACTTGTACACAACAAGGGTATGCTTTACAACACTAAAAAACTATCACTCTTGAATGACAACTCTCACACACAAGGAAAAAACTCTTTGAACTCTTAATACTTGGACACCTTGCTTTCACTCTTGAACTCACTCTTTTGTTAATGTTGTTTGTGTGTATGTACATAATGAGGCTCTCCTCATATTTATAGGGAGCTATGGAAGGTTCTGGAATCAGTATAACTCTAAAGAGTTCTAGAAGCTTCCAAATATATCTTATAAGGTTCTATTATATTCCGGAACATTCTAAGAGAATCCGGAAGGTTCTAGTATAGTCCAGAATGTTCTAGCATAATCCGGAACATTCCAGAAGAGTAAAGAAAACTTCATTAAACTCTAGAAGTTTTCGTAAGATTCTAGAGAATTCTAGAATTTTTCAGAAATATCTGGAAGTTTCTGGAAGACTCTGGAATATTCAAGAGAGGTGGTGATGACATTTAACACTCCCCCTCAGCACCAACTCTTACAATTTTGCCTTGGTCATCATGCGAAGTTGTTTCTTAAATTTGGTAAACTTAGCATTGCTAAGTCCTTTCGTGAGTATGTCTGCAACTTGGTTATCGGTCTTCACATCCTTGGGTTTTGGAACTAGTTCCCAAGTCTGATTTTGGTTCAATGCCTTAATCTCTTCTTTCATTGCCTTCTGCCATTTTATGTCTCGAGATGCTTCTTCAAATGTCGTTGGTTCTTTCACGGTCTCTTCTTCTGTTAAGGCAGCATCCACGTATCTTGGGTTAGGCTTTCTCTGTCTAGTCGACCTCCTAAGTGGTGGGTTGTTTACAGCAACCTCTTGTTGACTCAGGCGAAGCTCTTCTGGACTACTTTGATGTACTCCAGTTTTCCATGGACTCATAAATTTATCTAGTGTTCTAAATAGATTAGGCACTTGCTCACCATCTCGTACTGTATGTGTCATCTCTTTAGTTGAACTAGGAGATTCTTCTCCTTCCCTTGTCTCCCCCATCTTCTCATGCAGTTCATCTTCCAAGTCTTGAGAGTTTGGCAGCTCCTCCTTCAGTGGCGACCACCATGATGAGGCTTCATCAAAGTCAACATTCCTCAATGTGTAACACTGACCAGTTGCAGAGTTGCAACATTTTCACCATTTCTTTTCACTGCTATAGCCCAAAAAGATGCAATGAATTGCCTTCTTATCGAACTTGTTATGCAAGTGATCAGGCACAAACACATAGCATACACTTCCGAAGACTCGGAAGTAACTCACCTTGGGCTTTATGTTCCATAGCTTCTTGAAGGGTGAGACAAAGCCTAGTTTTGCTTGTGGTAGCCTATTGATCACATGAGCTGCCGTTTACATGCACTCTGCCTAGAATCGGCTGCGCACATTCTTAGCATGTAGCATGCTGCAACATATCTCTGTAAGGTGACGATTTTTTCTTTCAGCAACGCCGTTTTGTTGTGGAGTGCCCGAACAAGTCAATTATCGTCAGATTATACACTCCTTTAGATAATTTGAGAACTCTTTCGACGTATACTCTCCGCCATTATCCGTTCGCAAGCATCGGATCCTTCTATCGAACTCACTTTCGACCTTCTCCCGAAATTCTTTAAATTTTAATAAAGTTTCTGACTTCTCTTTCATGAAGTAAACCCAAAAGTACCTTGAGAAGTTATCAATGAAGGTCACCATGCAATGCATGCCACTAACCAATGCCTGTTTTACCCGTCCAAACACGTCTAAGTAGACAAGCTCCAAGGGTTCTTTAGCTCTAAACTTTGATTCTTCATATGACAATTGGTATGCTTTGCCATATTGACACCCTACACAAATTATATCTTCTCAAACATCCAGCTGGGGAAGACCTTTGAGCATAGCCTTCTTCATTATTATCTTCAGCTTATGATAACTTACGTGCCCTACACGTGCATGCCAGATATCTGCAGTCTCATTTTTTTGAGTCTTATCTACATAAGCTGATTCAGCTGACATTATGTAGATTGACTCCAAGCATCGTCCTTCCATGATGGGTGTACCTACGTGAGTTATCGGCAACCTTGAATTATTAGCTGTTACCACCACCCGATCTCCTTTGTAGGCGGATAAATTTGACAGTTTCTTCTTATCACCTGTCATGTGATTTGAGCACCCTGAATCAACGATCCGATCGTCACTGTAGTTGATAGCTGCTTGATTGGAAACTGCGGTAAGGGCTATTTCATCAGTCTCTGTCACTATTGAGGAAGCGGCTACTTCGTCAGTGACTGTGTTAGACTGCTTGAGTGGTTCATCGAAATTTATCTCCTTCTCTGAACAATCTCCTTTGATGGATTCAGACACTGCTAAGGATGCCTGAAAGTCCCAGTTATCTTCACTATCTTCTTGGTGATTTCTAGAAGTCACCAAGTTACCTTCGGCTGATTTTTTCTTGAACCAAAATTTTTTTGCAAAGTGACCTTTCTTGCCACAATTGAAACACTCTATATCATACCTTCGAGATACGGAGGATCATTGTTTATTTGTGTTGTTGTTGGATTGAACTCCCCCTGTCCGAGGACTTCTTCCTTGCTCTTCTCTCTTCTTAGACTTTCCAAAATTCTGTTGATTTTGTTCGCCCTTTCTATTCTGCTGTCGATGTCCACCTTTTTTATTATTGCAATAGAGTGTTTCATCTTCCTTGTTTATCGACACTCCAGCCATTTGTTTGCATAAACTTTCTTGATTTACCAACAAATTCTCTAATTCTATAAGAGTAGGTTGAGTAGGCCAACCTCGTATTGCCGTGATAAAAGCATTATACTCAGGCTTCAACCCGTGTATAATGATCTTCCTCATTCTTTCCTCATAAATATTTGCTTTAGAATCCAATTCTGAAATTTCTCAGCATAAATCCTTTACTTTTGTAAAGTATTCGCTTATAGACTAATCTCTTTGGGTGGTGGACATTAACTCATTCTCTAAATATTGAAGTCGAGCATCATTTGTTTTTTAAAACAATGATTCAAAGGTGTCCCATGCCATCTTAGGTGTGTCATCATCCTTGATTCGCCCGAGCAACTCATCCTCAATGGTTGACTTGAGCACGTACATTGCCTTCCCGACCTTAATCTTCCACTTTCGGAGTGCTTTAGCATTTTCCTTAGGAGGTGGGATAATATCATCCCCATTAACAACCTCCCACAAGTCCTGCCCTTCAAGGTAGGACTTAATGTGACTCCTCCAACTTTGATAGTTGTGGTTGTTAAGCCTCGTAACTTCGCTCGTTGTGTTCACAAGATCCGCCATTGTGACTTGGTGTGATTATCACTCCCTTTACCAAGCATGCCAATAAACTTCACAGTCTCCAAACTATGCACGATCTCCTTAGAAAACGGATCCCGACCAAACCTTGCTCTGATACCAAATTGAAGAATTGAACACGACAAGTAAATGTAATTTTATTTATTACAAATACTTGTACACAACAAGGGTATGATTTACAACACTAACAAACTATTACTCTTGAATGATAACTCTCACACACAAGGAAAAAACTCTTTGAACTCGTAATACTTGGACACCTTGCTTTCACTCTTGAACTCACTCTTTTGTTAATGTTGTTTGTGTGTATGTACATAATGAGGCTCTCCCCATATTTATAGGGAGCTATGGAAGGTTCTAGAATCGGTATAGCTCTAAAGAGTTCGAGAAGCTTCCAAATATATCCTATAAGGTTCTATTATATTCTGGAACATTCTAAGAGAATCTGGAAGGTTCTAGCATAGTCCGGAATGTTCTAGCATAATCCGGAACATTCCAGAAGAGTAAAGAAAACTCTATCAAACTCTAGAAGTTTCCGGAAGATTCTAGAGAATTCTAGAATTTTCCAGAAATGTCTGAAAGTTTCCAGAAGACTCCGGAATATTCAAGAGAGGTGGTGATGACATTTAACAGACTTAGGGTATCAATGGGCAGGGTTGGCCTATTGGGCTTCTAAGCCTAGCTTGGCCCACCTCAAGTCAAGCTTGAGCTGGAGTATTAAGCCAGAAGGCTGGATTTGAACTTCTATTTCAAGCCTATTTATAAACAGGTCAACCTGGACTAAGAAGTCCAAAAGCTCATCATCCCGTCTAAGGCCATTAGAGTTTACGAAGGTCTATTCTAAGAATAGTAATAGGTGCGGCAAGAGTAAAAATTTAGTGGGTAAGGCCCTTATCATGGGCCCACCTTGAGATTTGAGTTCTATGTCGATGTTGTCCATCTGTTTCGCTAGCTCATTTTGGGGCACGGTCCCAAAAATTGAGGCAAATCCAAATCTCATGCGGACCACACTAGAGGAAAATAGTAGTGATTGAACTGCTACCGTTAAAGACTTCCTAAGCCCATAGTAGTGATTGAACCACTACAGTTAAAACTTCCTAGTCCCATTATAACATTATTTGTCATCCAAATGGTTGAAAAGGTGACACTGACTTAGACGAAGGAAGAACACAAATGTTAACTTGATCCAAAACATTTATAGCCTCTAAGAATATTTTAATGGCAGGAATCCAATCCTTACTATATGGTCCACCTGAGATTTGGATCTACCTCAGTTTTTGGACAATGCCCTAAATTGAGAAAGCATGTGAACATACACCACATACATTAAGGCAGCCCCAAGGTCAGGGCCTCACCCACTAAGTTGTTACCCATGCCTTACCCAATTCGCATCCATCAGTTAGACTTTCCAGGATTTAATTGACATTGATAAATACATAGGAGAGAAGGGTTGCGGCTCGGAAGGTCCCACTATGGTGTTTATGTGAAATTCACTTTGATTGTTAAGTGTGTCACTCCATGTTAGGTGTAGGATAAAAAAATAAGCCCCATCTGTGTTTCAAGAGGATAACGCGGTTGGAAAGACTGCATCACAAGGCAATATTCACTCTCCAAACTGTGTCCCTTCATATGGCCCGCCTGAATAATGGATAGAGTTGATTTTTAGGCCCCATGCCTAAGTTGTGGTGTGGTATCTAATAGTTTGAATGGATTTTATACAATTATCATAGTGGACCCTTTAAATATTAAGGGTGGATGTCTCTCTTCCAATTGTTTTCCTTGGTATGGCCTACTTAAATCACTGGTTAGCTTCAATTTTTGCCATGGGCTTAAGGTATGATTATACATCTAATGGTCATAGTAGATCTCATGTACACATACACATACATATGTTGGGGAACGTGGAAACACATAGAGATGAATCGAGTGAAGTAATCCAATCACACCAAGCAAGCACAATACAAACACTTTGAATTTAACCTAGAAAAACCCTTTTGGGAAAAAACCACGACACAAGCAACATATATCACTATGAAAGTAAAAAATTACAAGGGTAGAGAGATTACTCAATCCGAACAACCTCAAATCAACGTAAGCTACACCCTTGAAATCTTATAACGAATTAGAAAGCCATGAATACATCTCAATCCCGATTACACCCCAATAGCCTTTGGAAGAATCACAATCAAAATAGGAAATAAATCTCGTAAAATCGCAACTCTGCGTAAATCTACGCGGATCCGTTCGATGTCATCAAATACACTTCGATGTTATTGAAACTCATTCTTCGATAGCATCAAAGCCATGTCGATGGGATAGAGCACTGTTCGATGGCATCGAACAGTTCTCAATAACATCAGATGATCTGTCAAATGGCAACGACCAACCATATTTCTAAATGATTCAAGGCTTTGAAAAACCAACAACATACACATTAGTGTGGGCCTTCTAATAAAGGGACGGTAAGCATCATGGGGAGGTACACATTACAGGCATCACCGGGCAGATGAGATATTTCACCCTTTTCTTAAAAAAGGGGTTAGTGTGATGTTAAATCCACCCTGTCAATCAGGTGTGCTACAGTTGTTAGGTCCATGGCCCAAAAACCAGCCATATTTATAATTCAAATAGGCCACACAATTCAAAAAAGTATATAGGCAAGGTTCACCTTTCAAAATGTTTCCCTTGGTGTGGCCCACTTGATTCAATGATGGACCTGATTTTTGGGCCCCTAATGGTTGAAGTGGATTTTATATGATCATCACAGTGGACCTTGTAATAATAAAGGGTTGGCGTCTCTCTCGCATTTGTTTCCTTTGATGTGGCCCACCCAAATCACATATAAGCCTGAATTGTTTTACCCCTGGTCTAACATGAGATTTCATATTATCTAATGGTCAGAGTAGATCTCACATACACAACACCGGGACCTTAAAAAAATCAACGGTGTTATATTATTATTTTTTTTCATAACTGCTTCCCTGCTGGGACGGCGAGGGCCTGTATAAGATTTTAGAATCCGGTTTGGGTTGGACTTAGGTTGAAAGATGCAAGTGTGCTTGGACGGAGCTGGGCCCTGCCCTATCCTAGCCGTTGACACCCCTAACTTAACCTAATATGCTTTGCAGGCAGTAGATTTCTAGTGGCAAGTGCTTCGAGGCTCACCATAATGTGTTTTATCCATACCGTTCATCTGTTTTTCTAGCTTATTTTAATGTGTAATCTAAAAAATTGAAGTAATTCAAAGCTCAAGTAAACCACACCACAGGAAATAATGGTCATTGAACACCCACCGTTATTGATAAATATCATGGTGGGACCTATGTGTGGGTGTTTTTGTCATCATTATTTCCTGTGGAGTAGTCCCTTAGCTGCAGATATGCATGGGCCCAATGATGATAGACCAGACAGTATAAAACATATACAACATGGTGTCCCCCCACACCTGCCATGGTTTGTAGGCAATCCACTTCCTGCTTTTTGTGGCCCCATCTCTAATAGCAGCACATGACCTCATTAAATCCCTCCACCATAGGTCACAATGACCATGCGCATCTGTCTTTTGGCCCTATTGAGTGTCGGAAAGTGGCACGGAATGCCTTGTGCCTGAATTATTGGATGCAGTTGATGGCCCATCATGGGATTCGATTGGGCCACATGCTATTGTCGGGTTGAGCGCATACAACATTCAAATATGGGAGCCGATTTGGTACGACCCAGCCTCACCCAAGACAGTGCAGCCCTTAATGTGGGCCCACTTTGATGTATTCTATATCCATGTTGTTCATCCATTTTGACATATCAATTTAGGGCATGATCTTAAAAAATGAAAAGGATCCAATTCTCAGGTGGACAATAATATAGGAAACAGTCTTGATGGACCATTAATAACTTATAATAAACTACAAAAGTTTAGATCAAGCTGATATTTGTTTATACCCTTCAATCCAAGTTTACGTGACCTTATCAACATGTTTGATGTCAAATAAACGTTACAAAAACATTAAGGTGTACCTATGAAGTTTCTAACGATGGAACGTTCAATCACTACAATTTCTTATAGTATAGTCCACTTGAGTTTTGGATTTGCTTAATTCTTAGGCCAATGCCTTGAAATAATCCTACAAAAAAAGATGAACAATATAAATATAGAATGCATTGATCAAGATGGCCCTATAATAAGGGCCACACCCTCTTAGAGGATGTGTGGCCACACCTAATCTGCTCCCTACTCAAGCTGTTACACTTGCACGAATCACAGTCAAATCCTAGGTTATCAGAGATGTCCCTAGCTAGGGCCCGTTTGGATGGGTGGATTGGAAGGGATTGAATGGTATTAGGGTGGATGACATGGATTTCAAGGCAATGATGATGTTGTCAGTGGATTGTCTTAAAATGCATGGGATTGCTATATCCCCGGATTGCTATATCGAGTCTGTATGGCACGCCCGGCCAATCCCGGGATTAAACCTTCTCATCCCTTCCAATTCCTCGAACCAAACACGTCCTAGGCAAATTTGAACGGATTAGGGTGGATTGGGTGGGATTTAAAGGTGATGATAGTGTTGTCAGTGGATTGTCTTTAGATCCATGGGATTGCTATATCGCGGGATCAGATCACCTAGTTTGTTTGGCATGCTCGGTCAATCCTGGGATTTAACTTCCAATCCCTTCCAATACCATCCAATCCCTTCTAATCCACCCGGCCAAACGGGCCCTAGGGGTGTTTGCCACCTGGACTCAGGTGGGATGGAATTACATTTGGTCCCATGCCAATTCCACCCAACGTTAGGGAAGAATGGAAAAGCTTGATATTAAATTAGATGGAATTGCATTTGGTACATGGCAATGCAGCTTCTTGCTCCTACCTGCTCTTTTGAAAATTTTAAAAAGTATCATGGATGTTAGCAAGTTGTGTAGGTCCCACAATGATGTGTGGGCTATATCCACACCGTCTACCCATTTTTTGAGATCATTTTAGAGCATGGCCCAAAAATCAAGTAGATCCCCTTAACTAGCCATGTGGGTGCCACCTTGACAGTAGAGCCCACCTTGATGTTTGCATTGTAGATCCACTCCTTTGGTATGTTTTTCCAGCTTATTTCAGGGCCGGTCCAAACAACCAAGAAAATACAAATGTCAGGTGAACCGTGCCAAAGGAAACCCTGGTAGTACGCCCACCATTAAAAATTCTTAGGGTTCACTGCAATATTTGTTGACCATCAACCCGTTGATAAGGCCAAACAAACCGGATGGAAGTAGGGTCCTTGCTCTTACACGGGTGGCAGACTCTTTAGAGTTTCAACACCGGGTCAAGGGCTCGAGTACCACGGTGGTGAAATCCCACAGCGTGCGTGTGTGGGGTGTGTGTGCGTGTGGCGTGAGTGTGTGGGGGTGTGTGCGTGTGTAAAGACATAAAAAAAAAAATTAAAAAAAAAAAACCGGATGAAAGTAAAATATAAATATTAGCTTGATGTAAAACCTGTGGCCACAAAATTCACGCTTTGATCTGGACACATATGGTCAATGTCACACCCACCTAGGTCACAGCCAAGTGGCGCACGGCCGGAAGGAGCCCTGGCCTGTTTCGAGCTCGGGATAGGTAGGTGTAGTACCCAATCCGGTTCTAGTTGGTGTGACCATGACGTGTCTCCACCTACTGGTCCACCTCAGCGGGCTAGTGACGGATTGGTTACTCCCCAGCCACCAGCACGGTGGCTGGTGGTCGGTGCTCTGTGGGCCCCACCATGATGTATGTGTTTCATCCATTCCGTCCATATATTTTTCTAGACCATTTTATGGCTAGTGCAACACCTCTGGCATGTGCCAATGTTAGGAGCTACAAAACGGATTGGCTAATCCCCCTGCCACAAGCCCGGTGGCTAGTAGTCGGTGCTCTGTGGCCCCACTACGAAGTATGTTTTTTATCCATGCCGTTCATCCTTTTTTAAAGATCATTTTAGAGCTTTATCCAAAAAATGAGAGGGATATAAATCTAAAGTGGACCACATCACAGGAAAACAATAGTGATTGGACATCTACCATTAAAATCCTCCTAAGGCCCACTGTGCTGTTTATTTGACATCCAATCTGTTGATTAGGTCATACAGACATAGATGAAGGAAAAAACAAAGATCATCTTGATCCAAAACTTTTATGCTCCCAAAAAGTTGTTAATGGTCACCGTTCAATCATCACTGTTTCCTGTAATGGGTCAGCTTGAGATTGGAATATATCTCATTTTTGGGCTCATACCATAAAATGATCTAGAAAAATAGATGGACTGCATAGATGAAACACATACATCATGGTGGGCCCACAGAGCACCAATCCGTTTCCATGAGGTTGCGGAAGCGGATCGTAGTCCGACCTCCACTAAATAAGTCATTTGATCAGTGCCCCAGTGGGGCCACTGTGATGTATCTGTTTATCCACGCCGTTCATTCAATTTCTCATATCATTTTAAGGCATGATAAAAAAAAATGAAGTAGATCCAACGCTCAAGTGGACCACATCAAATAGTGAACTTAGGTTGTATTAAATACACAACATTAAATGCAAGAGTCATATTTAATGGTCTAAGGTGGTAAAATTATCATTTCAAATTCTCCAAAATTGCAATACCTAAATAGCTTACGCACCACCATGACCAATTTTTTTCATAACAAAAAAGCAAAGTTGTGGCATGAAGCGTAAATAGAAAAGTAAATGTTACAACATTACAAATGAATGCCAAGTACCTTTCCTTGGTACATAACTAAATGACTTTCATATTAGCACTATTGTCTTTCACCTCACAAAATGGTAAAGTAATAACTTAAAAAATAAATAATTAAATAAAAATGTTAGGATTTCTGAGGTGGTAGATGGATTACTTCTTAAATAATTTTTTGTGGTACCGTCTCCAACTTTTTTCTCAAAAGAGAGCAAAGAAGCTACTTGAAAAGTCAATATAAAACTGGAATCCACGGCGTGATGGATAGATTTTAGGAGTTTATTATAAATCCTACAAACATCTACATCCCACTTGATTTTTTATTATTTTTGTTGCGAACAAATGGATCTTTATTTTAAAATCAATTTATTTTTTCTAACAGTTTGTCGTTATGCATTCTTCAGCAGAAGCTAAGTATAGATTTATCGGCTATGGTGTCACACCCCAAACTCGGAGACCGGGTTCACAAAATTCCCGATCGCCGAATCCGGCGCCGACAGCCTCCGTAGTACCGCGTTCTCGGCTCCCGGCACCATATACCAGGTTCCGATCCTGGGATGCTACAAGGAGGATTTCTAATAATCCATTTGATTCATAATGAGCATAACCACAAGCATAACCCACGAACAATAACCATAAGAACACCACCACAAAATCCACTATGATAAAAAACTTTGAGTACAGTGCGTATAAAAGGAAATCAGGATAGTGCAAATACAAAACTCCAAAAGCTCGACTGCACGCTCCAACTGTGTCGAAGCTACGGCTGCGTCCTGGCGTCACCTGCACGCATCAATCGTGCATAAGCTTATAAAAAGCTTAGAGGGCGGTGTATGTGTGTGCGAACGTGCTCAGAATGCAAAGTCAGAGTGATGCGGAACCATGCTGATGAGTACGTAAATGCAACCATCCATACCGAGGCTATGCAGTACGAGATATGAATGCAATCGGCCATAACAAGGCCATGCGATGCAACATATAGGTCAAGCATGTCAATCCTCATACCAATGCAACTCTTCACTAGAGCATCAAATCACTACAGTTCTTAGTATGGATAATCATCGGGGTTCAGTACACTCCAAATGGCACTGTCTCTCTCCAAGCAGCACAGTCCAAGTGAGCGTAAGAAACCTCACTATCCGCCTGGCCAATAGTCAGCCAATACCTATCCGGCACATTGATAGCGAACCCATTTCTGAGCTGGTCAAACTCAGCCTAGTAATGCCCCCTGCTCTCGGGCGAGTAAGGCCACCACTTCTTTCCAACCGACCACGACACAGTGGGAGACGCGGCCTCATGGTATTCGGCCCTCGTGCGCTCATATATCCACTCGGTCTCGATATTGGAGTCATCCTCTGGTACCATCGGGTTCAGGGACTCTCACCCAGGGACATCTATGGCGCCCTAATTGCTTGGAACAAGATTTTTCGGTATCCAACCAGCCACCCACGATATATCTGTGGAGGCTATGGCCCTGATGTCGGTAGGGTATATCTCAATCATACAGATGCAAGTGCATGAATCATACTGCCAGACATGCATCAATCCTGTGCATACCGTGCCCTCATGTAGGGCAACTCCGCATATTGGGGAGCCCGTAATCAGTCTACCCGAAGACATATGCTATGATCAGACACTCCTCATCTCAAGCATACATATGATGCGTATGATCATGAATCATGGGGCTGTGCTAAACATGTTATAAAGCAATAAATTATCCTCTCAATGAAGAAGGGCCTAGATGGCCTACACGAAACAGATACGGGCCTATCAGTGGCCTTAGGGAGAGTTATAATGTGGACATCTAACCAACATTACTCGTACAATGTGGACGTGAAACCAATATTGTCCCCAAGGCTCAGCTCGCCTTAAATACCATTAAATAAACCCTGGTGGAATTACACATTGCAATGTGCCTTAGGTACATTCCATGGGGCCCTAAATACATCAAATGGGTCATATCTCATAGGCCTTATATTCATCAAGTGGGCCACCTCAATGAACCTCACCAATGGGCCCTAGGTACATTGCAATGGGCCATCATCCATAGGCCTGAGAATGTATTAAAATGAGCCCGATCGCATAAGCGTTATGTGAATCAAATGGGCCTAATCACATAGGCCATATACATATCAAAGTGGGCCTCAACAATAGGCCACAAATACCTCAAATGGGCCTCATAACATGGGCCAATATATATCAAGGTAGGCCCCAACAACGGGCCCATAAACACATCAAGATGGCCTACATACATGGGCCCATATGTATCAAAGTGGGCCTTAATAATAGGCCTAAAAATACATCAAGATGGGCCTAAGTACATGGGCCCATATGCATCCAAGTGGGCCACATGTGAAGCCCACCATAATGTTTATTTTCCTATCCAATCTGTTGATAAGGTCACATGAATAGGGGGCCTACCAGAATGTCTACTTTCCAGCCAACCTATTGATGTGGTCACATAGACCAAGGGGGGCCACTGTAACGTTATTTATTTATTTATTTATTTATTTATTATTATTATTCTTTAATTTCAACGGTGGGTATTCATTCAACACTGTCGCCTGCACTGTGGGCCAACACACGTCATGGTGGGGCCGTGCACACACATCACGGTGGGGCCAGGGTAGGGCCCACTGTAATGTTTATTTGCCAACCAACCTATTGAAATGGTTGCGTGGCCAAGGGCCCACTGTAATGTTTATTTCCACCAACCTGTTGATATGGTCAGTAGACCAAGGAGCCCATCATGATGTGGTCCACAAATCCAGCCCACTCACTATGTGTGTCCCCCCATACTGACCGTCCAAACCAAGTTTCAGCCTTATCCGAACTTCGGGTAGGCCCCACCAAGTGGTTTTATATATTTTAGGCATGTCTCACATGGTTTAAGATGGTATGGCCCACCTGAGATCCGTATACGGATGATTTTTGGGGACAACCCATAATCAAAGGGGACCCATCAAATGCCCAGTGTTGATGATCGAAACGCATCACAGTGGGGGCCCACAGCTGGAGCCGTGAGGCCCAGCCACCGTCCGCCAGCAGCCACCGCAGGCGCTGCCTGCGTTGCAGCAGCACTAGCGCTGCCTTTTTTTAATTTCGTGGGGCCTGCATCAGCAAAATCCAACTCGTTCATTGCATGTGTCCCATAATATTAGTGGTCCAAACCAAGTTTCAGATGGGTCCAAGGTCCTCGTGGGCCCCAGCAACCATTTTCCCAAAATCTAACAAAAAAAAAGTGTTCTCAAAGCCATGGCCCACCGGAAAATGGGATCAGCTTCATTTTTCGGCTCAACGCCTAAAATGAGCTAGAGAACGGAATGGACGGCGTGGATCACATACATACATCAAGGTGGGGCCTGCATGAGTAGCCCACTCCAAAAAGTAACCTTTTCTTTTTCTTTTTTTTTGGTTAGCCATGCAATACACGCACTCTATGCAAGCCGCCTACGTCTGGCGTCTCTGGACGCTGGACAGTTTGGACAAACACTGCATCATGGTGGGTCCCACACGTAAGTGGCCCACTTGCATCAAGGTGGGTCCCACATGATCGTGGCCCACCATGCATATAAATATTAATAAAATATTATAATATATCATATAATCTAAATAGGGGGTGGATCTCTCCTAAAATGAGGTGGGCCACCCTATTTGATGGATGGAGTAGATTTAACATATTGGTGGGGCCCACTTCATTCTAAGGAAGAGAAAAAGAGAGGGAAAGAGAGAGAGAAATAGAGAGAGACCAATGGAGTAGAGGGACCCCGCCACTATGAGCCCCTCTCTAATCACAAATACAAACATCAAGGTGGACCTCATTATTTGTGGGGCCCTTTAATAGAAACTAACGGTGGATCACCCACCTTTCTTCCTTCTTCTTGCTCCCCTAGCTTCCTTAGCTCCTTG
Source organism: Magnolia changhungtana (assembly GCA_030180095.1). Taxonomy (NCBI): domain Eukaryota; kingdom Viridiplantae; phylum Streptophyta; class Magnoliopsida; order Magnoliales; family Magnoliaceae; genus Magnolia; species Magnolia changhungtana. The sequence goes on from JASAUF010000676.1 coordinate 16,295,099, forward strand.
CCTTCGGGTTTAACGGTAGATGATGAGATCTTGATGGTGAGGATGAGAGATGAGAGGGTGGGCCGCACTTGTTATTGTGGAAGGGAGATTGGGAGAGCTTGGACGTTGGAATCCCTTGGTTTCCTAGGAGATTTTAGAAATGAGAGAGAGAGAGAGAGAGAGAGAGAGAGAGAGTAAGATATGGATGGGATGATGATGTAAGGAAGATGGGGTGGCATGGGAGAGTTTGAAATGTTGTAAAAAGTGGTATGGTTTAGTTTGAAAATTGTAAAAAGGAGGAATGGTGAGGGGAGGGAGAGGTTTGACTTCTGGGAAAAGGGAGAGATGCCACTTGTACTTGTTGTTGGGTGAGGTGGCATGGAGGTAAAGTGGTGTACTTAACTTGATTGATGGGACATCTCATAGAGATTCCCTCGTAATTAACAACGTGCGGTGTTTCTTCGGAATGAACGCAGACTGGCATCTTCCTACCTAGATATCGGTTCGGTGCGCGAGTCGCGGCGTTGGAACCGCGGCGACGGCGCGATCGGTAGGATACAAGTTTCAGTTCGAGCCGACTTTGGTATGCAAGACTCGGCTTAGGATCACGTGCAACGTTAGAAATGGGTCGAGGATTGCCGAAATTTGACCGGTAGGATCGCGGAAGCCTACGAAACGGTACGGACTAGGGTACGGGGCTTACATATGGAAAAAGTGAGATTGCCTGTCTTTATTCATTTCTTCATGAACTTGGCATTGACAATTCTCATCATATCCCCTTATTTTGTGATAATTAAGCAGTCATCTATATTTCCTCCAATCTTTTATTTCATTAATGTACTAAACACATTAAAATACAGTATTATTTCGTGTAAAAAAATTATATGTTAGTATTATTTATACTCATTATTTATCGTTTAACAAACAACTTACCAACATTTTCGTCAAAAGGGTTAACATGCATCATCTTTTTGACATTATATCCAATTTAGGGATGTCCGACATGTCAGGCCCGTATCCTAGTCCGTACAATTCCATAGACTATCGCGATCCTCCCTGTCGAATTCCGGCGACCCCCGACCTATAATCAGCGTTTGTGCGCGACCCTAAGTCTCATTCCCATATATCTGAGTTGGCTCGACTCGAGACTTGTACCCTAGCGAACTTGCCGTCACCGTGGTTCAAACGCTGCGTCTTGCGCACCTATGCGATACCCAGACTAGGAGTTGTGGGTCCGCATTTATTTCGAGAAAATGCCGCGCGTTGCAAATCCGAAGAAGAGAATCTCTACAATATATCAAATCAATCCCATCAATCAATCAAGTACAACACCCATCCCTCTCTTACCAACAAGGCATGACAACCCATACCTCTCCTATCCAAAGTCAACTCTCTCTCTCTCTCTCTCCACCCATCCTTTCCTTACACCCATCACCATCCCTCTCTCCCATCCATCACTCTCTCTCTCATTTCTCTCTTCACTCCCAAGCAACCTAAGAGTGTGGACGTCCAAGCTAAGGAGAGAAAAGAGAGGAGCCTAGTGTGGCCCACTTCCTACCACCCAATCTCTCATCCTAGATATCCAACCTTCATCAACTTCCATCAAAGGGAAAGCCTAAGAGCTAAGGAGTTCATGGAGCCTAGAAGAAGCGGAATCGATGGGTGTTTATAGGTTTAGATTGTGCTTTTTATGATGAACCAAGTGGGTGGTGTGGATCCTATTTAGGACCCCCTTTGATGTATGTTTTGTAACCTAGAGGGGGCCCATAGTGGTGGGGTCCCTCCATCTCACCAATCCCCCCCCCCCTCTCTCTCTCTATCTTTCCATGAATGATGGCCCACTTTGATGGATGATCCATGTTGTCCATTTTATGGGCCACACCGCTGTCCAAGTGGGCCCACCTTACGGACGTCTAGCAGGTGGTTAGACGGTCCAGCACTGCTGGTACCGTCTAGTAGACCTGGACGAAGAGGAAAACACAAATAGCAGCTTGATCCACATTGGGCCCACCATCATGACGTGCTGCATCAGCACATGGGACCCACCAGCCTGAAAGTGGATTGGCTGGAGCACCACACGCAACTATTTAGTTGTTGTACTTGATGTCAGCAAGCTCTGTGGGTCCCACCAATAGTATAGCTGTTGGGATGACTTCAGCAAGATTCGTGGATTCCATCCACACCGTCCATCCAAGGTGGGACTCCACCTGATGTATGTAGCCACGTCGTCCATCCATCTTACAGCAGCAAGATGGCTACTGTATTGACGTCACCAAATTCTGTGGGCCCTAATCATGAGGTACGTGTTAATCTGGACCGTCCAGATCGTGTGGACCCACCTTGATCACCACGTGTGACTCCACCGTCTAGTAGCAAGGACGGTGGGTCCCACATGGAGTCCACATCTCGACCGTCCATCCACTTCCATTAGCGTCAACAAGTTTTGTGGGTCCGAGATTACGAGGTATGTGTTATATACTAGACCATCCATCCTTTTTTTAGTGTGGGACCCACCCCACAGGTGTTGCACGTGTGGAGGTGGGGCCCACCTTGATGTATGTATTCCTTATCCACATCGTCCATATCTAAATGGTGCCATGTGGGCCGACCTTTGATGAATGTGCTTGATATCCCAGTCGTCCTCCATTTGTGGGATGTGGGACCCTGATGTAAATGTTTTGTCACCACCGTCCAGCAATGGACGGTGGGATCCACACCATGATATATATGTTTCATCTGAGCCATCCGTCTGATGGGACCCACCTGCTGTGGAAAGTAGATTGGCCAATGTACCTTCAGCTGATGTACTGACGTCGGTAGCTCTGTGGGTCCCGCATGATGTACGTGTTTCATCCTATCGTGCATCTGTGGCCCACCATGGTACGTGTTATATCCAGGCCATCGGTCCATGGGGTCCACTGGATGTAAGTGTTTTATCCACGCTATCCATCGTCTAATAATGGATGGTGGAGCCCTGTCACGCCCCAGATTTGGTAACCGGACTCACAAGGAACTCGATAGCCAGTTCTGGCCACAACAACCTCCGTAGTACCCCATTCTTGGCTCCTAAGGCAGGTTCCGATCCTGGGATCCTACAAGGAGGATTTCCATAACAATATAACCATTTTCAATACGAGTATACCCAAGATCACAACAAGTACATATGAGAATAACAAAGGCTCACATCACAAAATCAACTATGAATTTAAACTTTTACAAGTTTTCATAAAGTCCAAAAGGACATACATAAGATAATAGAAGAATGAGAGAAAAGTCTGCAATACTGGGGTCCTCAAGCTCAACTCTAATCCAAGCGTTGCTGCTACGATGCCTACCTAGGATCTCCTGCACGCATCAATCGTGCATAAGCTTATAAAAGCTTAAAGAGTGGTGAAAGTGTGTGACAATAGTGCGCAGAGAATAATAAGAGGTACAACAAGGGAAACATGCTCCATGACAATATCACCAGCCTTACCAAGGCTTATCATGAATACAATGCAATGAGTATGTAACACCCCGTATTTTAAAAATGGGGTGTTAGTTTAAAATTTTAAATGAATAGATCAAATCTTATGGTGTGGCCGACCTAAGCTTTGGAAATCTGTCTGATCTTTGTCCAGATGTCCTAGTTGGACTTTTAGAATCGATTGGTCGGAGTGGATTCCACAAAACATAAACATGGACCCCACTTTTGAATTATGCATGTGCACATCTTGTGTGCACATGTGGTGCACTGGACCGCTCGGTTTAGTCGAACAGAGCTAATCCGTTATCTTTTGCAAACAAGAGAGATTTCTCCCTCTTTCACGTTTTCTGTGAGCAACAAAAGACCGTCCGTTGTTTGAATTGGTGGGCCATCATCACCACATGTTTGGAAGATCTAAACCGTCCATCATGCTTAGACGGTGGTTCCAACCAAAAAAATAACCATTTATGGCTGAGTATCCTCACACGTGCACACAAACTTAATTGAAAATTGAATTGCGCACGGTGTTTTTCCAAAAATAGAAATCTATTTCTAGTTGTCAGATTGGCAATCCATGTACTTCCATCCCTATCCATCCTAATCGTTCATCCTGAAAGATCTCAGCCATCGAAACCAATCACGTGGATTAGGGTTGAGAAAGAAATCAAGTGTTACATATAAATAGGAAGTTTTCAATTTCCTTTCCCCTCCTCTTTCGAAGATAGAAACCCTAAAATCCATCTTAACCATCCCAGTTCAATCCAGATGATATTGGGATGTTAAAACAGCCTTTCGAGCCATCCGATTTTGTATCTTCCACAACAGTGTATGACACATTGAGAAAATCAACCGATAGCTTCAAACTCGTGAACCACTAGGAAAACCATCTCCAAGCTTCAAAATCATTGGTCCGAAAGCTTCATAGATCGAATCTGAGTCATCCAAAAGCAGTGGAATCGAGAAAGATGCATTTGATTGAAGAATGTCATGAAAGCTCTATCATCTTCCTTGTCAAGCAACATTAGCCGCTGATCTCCTTTCGACCACCGATTGCAGATCCGTTTCATCCATCAGGTAGCCCATGTATGCTACGTTCAATCATCAATGGCAACCCAAAACATATCGCAAGGATAATCAATATTTTTCGATCCAAGACAGTAAACAGATTTGAAAGCGAGTTATGTGCGAAGCCTGCTACCGAGTTGACTCGACCCACCTGAACCGAGTTAAGTCTTGTTGTGTTTGGCATCTTTGATGGACGTAGATGGAAAATAAATAAAGAAGGAAGAAATTCAAAAGAGAGTTCAAAAGAGAGTGAGGAAGATGGGAGCAACTGAGTCAGCGACTCACTGTAGACTCGAGTTCGACTCAAGGCCGAGTTAGGGTCTGATTTGAGTACAGACATTGCTAGTTGAGCTGAGAGAGAAGAAAGACAGAAAAGAAAAGGAGAGAAGAAGAATGAGAAGATCCGTTTCTCGAGTTAACTCATCGAGTCAACTCACTTTGAATGTCTGTTGTCTTGCAATGAGTCGATCAAGTTCGATCACCTTAATTCTAATCTGATTTGCATACGTTTCATCCTAGCTACAGTAGAAAAACTAACCTGGAGATCAAATCTGAAGAGAGTGACTCGGTTCATCACCGAGTTGAGTTGAATCAAGACTTCGTTTCAAGTGAGTTGATTTTATAGTTTTTGGTTTAGATTTTTTTATCAACATGAATTTATTTAATTGACTTTAAAGTCTATTTACGGGGTTTAATTCACCTTGTTTAGACCTATTGTGTGGAGTTCGGGTGTGGGCTAAGTTTGGAATCGTGTCGAGTCGACTCAAGTGAAGAGGTGAGTTGATCTTGCAAGCCTTCTATTATGTTCTAATTAAAGTTTGATTTAAATTTAATGGATCTTAAAATTTTGAATTGAATGTAGGGAATTAGTTTTTCCCCAAATCACCACATTATAATTCGCCTCATTCAAGTTTAAGTTGAGTTGGATTCGAGTCAAACACTTAGATCCATCCTGATCAAGTGCATTCAAGTCCGATCTACACTAGGGTAATGCGACTCGATTTGCCCCTTCAGAAGTCAAATGGGTGAGGATTCGCCCTTCAAGCTTTCCTCCATTTCAATGGTTAGATTGGTTTACTTTCACGTATCTTCTATGCTTGACTTATCATTCATATTTAGTTTATATGAATGATTTAGCTTTATTTAATTCTACAAATGGTTTAGAATGATTATAGAATGAGATTCAAATTATTGTCTATATGGTAGAATCGAGATACTTCTTAGTGTAGAAATTGACTCTCTAATCTAGTTAAGCAAACAATCTTATTTGCATAATGTTGATACATTTGTATGTTGACGTAAACGATAATTGCTTGGAATTAGAAGATGAAGTTAATTGTGATTTAGTTTGTCATTTGTTTCTATTAGAGTTCTAATGCTATATGTATAGATGGATATGTACATTTAGACTTTTCTTGAGCTAGTGGCCTATCATGAATGAATCAAACGTTATGTGGTTGTAGACTTACTATCTCATGGATTATTTATATTCTTGTGGCTTATAAATTGTATTATTTGGTGGTGTCCTTGAAGGACTTAATGCCAATGTGGGTTTTTGGGAGAACTCATTATTGAAATTATATATGAACTTGTGATGGTAATGTCTATGTGTTAAATAATGAGTGGCCACTAGTTGTAGAAGTTCTTATAAATTAAATACCTTGAATTCTTTATTTTACCAATACTGTTGTTAATCATTTAAATGTTTTAGAATTTTACTTGCTTAAGTCTCATGAGCCGGGGATGATGGAATGAGACACTATGCCCAAGTTGTCATCCTATGTTGGGTTGCGCTCGCCCCCCATAGTGACCTTTGAGCTTTTATGATATTCTGTATGTAAATTGGACTAACAACGGTTGGATTAATCATACATACATGGCACGTAGGCGTTATCAGGTGCCTGGTCGACTGTTTGAAAGACTAGTGTACTTGTGAGTGTTGAATTGTAATTTAGACATTATATTTTCTTAAATTTGTACTTGAAAATGTGAGTTGTATCTTCTTTTGAATTATAGGTGGTATCATCCTATATGTCACTTAGGAAACATAAATTGTATATTTTTATATTTAACTTGTGAAGTTTACATTGGATTTTGTATTCCCCTGAGTTATTTGAATTCCATTCTTGACTATTGTGATGCTTGGTAATCTTGGAGGGTATACCTCACTGGGATAGCCATTGACGTTATCAAACCGTATTCAGTAGGTGCAGGTTATGTAAATGACGTACAGGTTAACATTCATGTGGAGCACGAAGAACTGAATAATTTTGTAATTCTTAATTCTACATTTCCTACTTTTGTTAAGATATTTCATTTGATTATTTTGAGTCATTGGTTTGTATAAGCCCTATGGGCAACCAATTGTATAAGTTATGACATATTTTGGACACTTCCTCCATGTGTGGTTTATTTTGCTTCCATTGTGATTGTTCACTTATAAAAGAAAAAAAAATTATTACTGTGAAATGTAGGCTATCCTTGTAGGTTAACTCTTGGGATTTCGGAAAACAAGTACAAAACTCGGGTTATGAAATCCGGGGCGTTACAGAGTACTGGGCGCCATACCAAGGCAATGCATGAAGGGGCTTATATAGCCGATGCGAATGCGATGCAAAGTAATGCCAGTGCTCATTCCCAATCCACATATCAAGTACATTTCCAATCATAAGGAAATCACTGGGGTCTATTACATTGTTGGATGACTGCCGCTCTACAGACCCTACACAGTCAAATGAGCGTAAGAGACCCACTACCCACCTGTAGACAGTCAATCACCAGCAAGGCCTGACAGTAGCGAACCCATTTACGAGCTGGTCAGATTCAGCCTAGCAATGCCTCCTTACATCAGGCAAGTAAGGCCACACCCCTACCTGTCACGCCCCAGACTCGGTAACCGGACTCATAAGGAACCCGATGGCCGGTTCTGGCTGCAACAGCCTCCGTAGTACCCCATTCTCGGCTCCTGAGGCAGGTTCCGATCTTGGGATCCTACAAGGAAGATTTTCATAATAGTATAATCATTACCAATACAAGCATACCCAAGATCACAGCAAGTACATCTGGAAGTAACAAAGGATACACATCACAAAATCCACTAAGAATTTAAACTTTTACAAGCTTACATCAGGTCCAAAAGGACATACATAAGATAATGGGAAAAGAGAGGAAAGAGTCAACAACACTAGAGTCCTCAAGCTCAACTCTACTCCACGCTCTGCTCTACGACGCCTGCCTAGGATCTCCTGCACGCATCAATCGTGCATAAGCTTACAAAAGCTTAGAGGGTGGTGTAAGTGTATGACAATAGTGCTCAGAAGAAGATAGAGAATGCAGAAGGGAGTCATGATCAATACCAATACCACTAGCCTTACCAAGGCTATCATGAATGCAAGAAACTATACCAAGGCAGTACAATAATGCAGGAAACCATACCAAGGCTATATAATGCAATGAGTACTGTAATGCAATGAGTACTGTAATGTCATGAGTACTGTAATGCCATGAGTACTGTAATGCAATGAGTACTGTAATGCAATATGAAGCTTACACAGCCGATGTAAATGCAATGCAAAGTAATGTCAGTGCTCATATCCAATCCACATATCAAATACATTTCCATCATAGGAAAATCACCAGGGTCTATTACACTGCTGGATGACTGCCGCGCTACAGACCCCGCATAGTCAAACGAGCGTAAGAGATCTCACTACCCTGCCTGTGGATAGCCAATCACCAGCAAGGCCTGAAGGTAATGGACTCATTCACGAGCTGGTCAGACTCAACCTAGCAATGCCCCTTACATCAGGCGAGTAAGGCCACACCCCTATCCAACCGACTACATGACAGTGGGAGTCGCGGCCTAACGGTATAAGGCCCTCATGCGCTCATATATACCACCCGGTCACGCCGTTGGAGCAGATCCTTGGTACCATAGAAGTTTTAAAAATTTCACCCATAGGCATCCTATGCACCCGGTATGCTCAAGTAACATTTCCAGTGTCCAAACATGGCCATCCACGATGTATCTATGGAGTCTACAACCCTGATGAAGCAAGGGTAATAATGCTCATATGCTATGCAATGTCAAATGCATGAATCACACAATCAACCATGTACAATCCCAAGCGTCCAACGTGCTCAAGAGGGGATACTACGTCCCTCGGGGAAGGTATCATGTAATGCCCAATGACACAATATGACCACACACACAGTGTCAACCAAGCATACAATGATGTACATGGTCATGAGGATGAATTTAATCACACTATAGGGCGATACACAATGTATATTACATTCCTCCTATCCAAGAAAGAACCAAGATCAGGTACTTGACAATATCCTTAAGGAATCCAACTTCTAGTGGGGGCCCATTTACCTGGGGTAGCCCACGAACTAAGTATACAAGCTACGGGTCTAAGTAATGCGGAAATGATCCTAACAAGAGTCTAAGATGAGTATCTAATCACATTTAGATACAATCGAGCCTAGAGGGGTCCATAATGGGGACATTTAACCACCATTCCCCAAGAGGCAGCTCAACCATGAACTATATGGATACAAGGCCCAAGGCCCTACATTCACGATAAGAACATAGGTAACCACACACATATATCCCTTATAATAGGCCATAAAAAGATATAATACCAATTTTAACAACCTAGGCCCTAAGAGGAGAATTAAGGCCCAAGGCTCGATTCCCAATGGCCATAGAATCCATGCATTGAGTTGGACTTGGTGGGTAGCACTGATTAAGTCCAAATATTATAAGAAAACATAAACATGTAACACGTACACAAGTTCTCGATATGGTGGGCCCCACAGCCAACTAAAGTCTCAACTATAACAATGTACATTTAAGGCCCTTTGATAAACTTTTGGCACTCATGAGTTTTGCAAAGCTTGTGAGCATTGTCAGAAATTGGGAGCATTGTCCCGTCGAAATATGATGCCCTTGAATCCCATTCTTATCATAGAGGCATTTGATTGCTGGGGCATCGATTTCATGGGACCATTCCTCCAATCTTTTGGGAATTTATATATTTTGCTTGCCGTAGACTATGTCACTAAATGAGTCGAAGCGATTCCGTGTCGGAATAATGACCATCGCACGGTCATTAAATTCCTAAAAGAAAACATCCTTTCCCGATTTGGAACGCCTCGAGCCATTATTAGTGATGGGGGCTCACACTTTTGTAATAGGCCATTCGAGAGTTTAATGAAGAAATATGGTATCTCTCATAAGGTGAGCACCCCATACCACCGACAGACAAGTGGGCAAGCTGAGATTTCTAATAGGGAGATCAAATACATTTTGGAGAAAATGGTTAACCCTGACCGTAAGGATTGGTCAATTCGATTGACCGATGCCTTATGGGCGTACCATACTGCTTTTAAAACTCCTATTGGAATGTCTCCCTTTAGACTCGTCTATGGGAAGGCTTGCCACTTGCCTGTGGAGTTGGAACATAGAGCTTACTGGGCGATCAAAAATCTAAATTTCAATCTGAACAACGCTGGCTCGCTACGCAAACTTCAGTTGAATGAACTTGAAGAAATCCGGAACGACGCATACGAGAACTCGAGAATTTACAAGGACTGGATGAAGGCGTTTCATGACCAATATATTCTACGAAAATCATTCACGCCAGGCCAGAAAGTCCTTTTGTATAATTCTCGATTACATCTCTTTCCGGGTAAGCTTCGATCTCGTTGGACCGGCCCTTACATTGTTGTTACTGCATATCCTCATGGGGCCGTCGAGATAAGAGATCCCGACAATGGTAAGGAATTTAAAGTAAATGGACATCGCTTAAAGCCATTTGTTGAGAAATTTGATTCAGAGGACATATCCATGCCTCTGACTGATCCTGTTTATCAGGACTGATCTCCTAGTCTGATGGAGGTATAGGTAGGTTTATCGCTTTCTTAGGACTAGGGTAGTTGCTTTATTTGTCTGGCTGAAGACGTTAAACTTAGCGCAACTGGGAGGCAACCCAGCTTTTCCATTGATTTCATTTTCTTAGTTAGTTCAATGTTTGTGGGTAACATTACTGCAAGCCCTCACGAGACTACAACTCGTCCACTAGGGGTAACCTAGGGGTTTAAAGGCTTGTTGCATATGCTAAATGCAATCGAGAGCACCTGCGAAAGTGGTATAGATAGGATTTTATTTTTGTTATTTTTGTTCGCTTTCTCTCGTCGGCTTGACCGGATTCCATCTTTGCGATCTCTTGGAAAGTCTCTCACGATTCATCATTCAGGTACTATCTTCCCATAACATCTCTTTTACTTTCGTTGTCCCATACGCATTCCATGCTCATCTCTTTTACATTGAGGACAATGTAGATTTTAGGTTGGGGGTGGTGGATTAGGCAACCTAATCAGTGTTTTTCTTCATCTTGAGCAAAAATTGTGAAAATTTTTAAATTTTTTCTGGACTTTCTAGTGAATTCAAAGTGATGTTGACAGATATCCTGGATTTAGAATTTTAAGATACGTAATGTTGATAATTCATGACTTTTGGATCCAGTTATTTGTAGATTTCACAGTTAAGTTTGAATTATTAATCCATGATTAGAAGTTGTAAACATTGATTGAGTCATGATTTCCCATGTCATATCTCGCTTACAAATTAACATTTAAATTTGAAACTGAAGGGTTAATTTGGTAATCACTAAGCATGAAAGGAACCAGTCTGAAAAACAAAAATTTCAGCATCAGTTTATAAAAAAGAATTGAAAGAGTAAGTCGCATAATCGTCATCATAGGTTTGCTCCCTATAGATGAAGATTCGATTTTTCCATGATTAACAGTTGGAAAGAGTTGGGTGACTAGTTTCACCATAGGTTTGCTCCCTATAAGTGAAAATTTGATTCCCATCTAGTCTTTAAAAACAAAAAAAAAAAAAAAAAAAAAAAAAAAAAAAGAAAGAAAAAGAAAGATCTATGAGGGACGCTTTGGTTTAGGTTTTGGGTGTCCTGAATGCTCTCGCTGGTAATCAATGATATTCGGAAATAACAAATTGAATCTTAATGTTGATAGGCCGAGATTTCACTATACATCCATGGAACTCAATGTTTAAAATTATTCTAGTTTATGGACTAATATTTGATCTTGATTATGAAATTCACAGTGCATGAGAGGCCAGGAGAAATTGATAATCAACATTCATGAATCTTAAAGATTTCTCATATTTGGATTATTTTTCAAAATATCACTCGGCTTCACAAGAATTGTCTCGTAATTCTCAACTTAATTTTCGCATATTTTGCTCGGGACTAGCAAAATCTTTGGTTGGGGTTGTGTTGAGGTCAAATATTGCATATCAGACCCTGATTATTGTCTGGATTTACGAACTTATACTGTTTAATGGACCCATTTAATCGTGTTTGTGATGCAGGATGTATTTAGGAGCTTGAATTGAAAATGGGTATTAGAAGCATGGCTTTAGCGCTCAAGATTCACCAAGGCAAGGAACGGACTCCATGTGATCAAAATCAGCGGAATTATACGCCAGAGACCCGAGAAAATCACGAAAACTGAAGCTCAAGTGGCCTAAAAGTCAGCCAGAATGCAAGAACACAAGGTTTCCACCATCCGTTCAGTCCAAAACTTCATACACGGCCTGAGGATCTTATATTAACCGTACACGTAAAATTTCAGCTGGTGGATCCCCCTGGAAGTGGCCCAACGGACAGATCAGCCCATAAAATCTGGATTCTGGGCCCGCCTGCTGTCTGGATATGCTTCATCTCTGGTCTCAACGGGTCAAATGAGCTGACAATTTGAATGGACGGAGCAGATTTCTTACATACATCAAGTGGGACCCACATGTACACTGAGGGTACATGAGGAGCACGTGCACCGGCCGTGCACCCTTACAGCCAAAGCCGGTCAGCGTAAGCTGACCGACTACTTCTCAGAATTCAAAAAAAACGCAAACAGCGTTTTCGCTGAATGGATGTGGGTTTTGCTCATGGGCCACCACCTTCGATCAGATGATCAATCCGGACCGTCCATTCATTTCACGAGGTCGAACCGACCGTACTCTGGTCTACAGACGGATTTCTGAAGTTAGGTGATGTTCTTGAAGAGTCCAAACAGAAGATGGACGGCGAAACTAAATATAAGGTGGGCCGCACCGAGTTCGCTCCACAATACGCTATTCTCGGACGGTTTTTCGTCAGGAATATTTTGAACGGCGTGGATTTCTCAAAACGTCAATGAAGTGGACCCCATCACACAATCAGCGGATGCCCGTGCGAAGGCACAGCGTCCGCGGAACAGAGAGATCGGACGATCTCAGTGGGCCAAGACGGTCCACCTTCTGGAGGATCTGGGCCGTCCATCAGTCTCACATGGTCCCCATTACCAACGCCTAGATGGCGCTTTTTCAGAATATGCGAAGATCGGGTTTTGATCGTCCCAGACGGAAGATGGACGGTGGAGTAGATGATCTCGTGGGCCACACCAAAACTGTTCCAAAGTCGTCCATTTCAAACAGTTTTTCGCCAAGAATTCGATGTACGGTGTAGATTTTTCATCTGGTTTGAATTGTGGGCCCCGCCAGTAGCTCAGCGGAGGGAAATTGCTTTTCTCTGTTTACGCCAGAACAGAGCTGCGGACCACTCTTGTGGGCCACCATCGTACCTCAAAGGTCGGATCTGGACCGTCCATCAGGAGGCCACGGTTCATCTCATCAAAGCCTAGGAGACTGAATCTTAAAATACAGTGGAGACCAGTCTCCATTCATCCAAATAAAGGGCTGACGGTGCAATAGGAAAGATGGGTGGGACACACCAAATTCGGTCCAAAAATTATATAATCTTACTGAATTTTCAAGAGCATTCCAATGAACGGAGTGGATTTCTCCGTTAATTTCAGTAATAAGCCTCACCAACCAATGAGTGCAAAGAGTTGTTATACAGGCGAACTTATTACGTAGCTTTGAGGCAGTGTCCCTCCTTACGCAAACGGACCTGGCTGGTGCTTATAAAAGAAAGAAGGAGAGAAAAGCCAGGGGGAGCTGGATCATCTGGGGGCTTGGGGGCAGACGTGAGGAGAGAGAAAGACAGAAAAAGAGTTTATTTTTTTTCTTTTGTTGTTTTACTTATTTATTTTATTTTTTTTAGAGATCCAGTCCACCATGTTTATGTGTGGCTAAACCTCTTAGCTAGGGCTAAGAGGTGAAGCTTGTAGCATGATGGGAGGCCTCTTTGCTTGTGCCCTTTTGTTTAGACTGATCTGATATTGATTTGGGTTTAATTAAGGGAATGTTTTCAGTCTTTAATGGTCTGTTGTGACTGAAATTACAATGGGTCTGCAATGGCTTTGAGCATATTCTTTTCCTCTTTATGTTTATGACGTCAGGAAGCCCTGTTGTTCACTATCGTCTCCTGGGCATGGTTGGATGTCGGTACCCTTCCTAACCTGCATGGCATGTTGATTGGTTGGTAATTAGATTAATTCTGTTGTTTACTTTGTCTCCTGGGCATAGTTTGGTGATGGAATCCATTCTAATTCATACACCTTTCATCTCTTGAAATCTATATCAATGGCAGTTCAGTTAATTTTCCTGATTTGTAATACAGGCATAAGATCTCCCTGATCTCTACAAGTGGATCCTCTGAATCCCTAGTTTCCTTTCTCTGATTTTTCCTAAGTTTTAGATTAATATTTCATCATTATTCTTAAAATTATAATCAATTTAGATTTCATCTCATTCTAGTTCTATTTCTACTTAGTTTCAGATAACGTACAAGTTACAGTCCCTTGGGATTCGACCTCGGTCTTACCGAGTTTATTACTACATCACAACCCTATACTTGGGGAGTGAACAACTTTGTCCCTCCTTGGGAAGGAGGAATATATTCTACAGGTAGCGCACTTACATCATTGAGACCCATGTGCATCATCTGTGTGAATTGATTGCATTGTGTGGTGGCCATAGATGGATGAAGTTTTTCCCCTTGTGCACATTGAGTGCCGGAAGCTTGTGCATGATCTGTATGTGTGACTCATGTATTGGCATCACATTTCATGATGATACCGTCCTTGCTTCACCAGGGTCTTGCCTCCACAGGAACATTCATGGATAGTTGTATGTGTGGATAGCGGAAATATTACTTGAGCATACCGGGTGCATAGGATACTCATGGGTGAAATTTTCAAAACTTCCATGGTACCAAGTGGAAACTATAAGCGCATGAGGGCCTTATACCATTAGGCCGCGACTCCCCACTGTCATGTAGTTGGTTAGGTAGTGTGAGACCCGACCTGAGTTCTCATATGTGCATGTGTGTGCATAAGTATGCATTTCGTTCATTTTGGTCCCGCGGTCCCACCGGTAGAATTCTGGTGACTCGCAACCCTTGGATTGTGTTGCAGTCATCCTTAAGTTTAGTCATATAGACCTAACTCGGATTGACTCAAGACCCATGCCATCTTGTCCGTATCGGCGCCGCGATTCTAACGCCGCGTCCCATGCGTTAATCCGACGTGTACATCTCAAGTTATGAGCATTTAATCATGTGGCCCACTTTTTGTACAAATACATGTGGACCACCTCAATGGTACAATTTCTCATGCACACCACACACACTACACAATTTCCATGGAATAAACACTACCCACCCTAAACACTACCAATAGACCTACTAAGCATAGCACTTTGTTATTGTCATCATAGGCCATTATGGTTTCTCTAACCAAGGAGAGAGAGGCCATGATTGCCTCCCTATAACTCTCTCTCTCTCTCTTTCTTCTCACTCCCTCATTTCTCTCCTTCTTTCTCTCTTGAAAAAAAAATCTAGCAACCTTCTCCCCATCTTCCCTCCATTCCAGCCCCATTTCCCCTCTAATCCTCTCAATCTAACCATCTAAATCCAATCTTAGTCATGGATATAGACCCCTTGGTGTACTAGGAGCTAGGAGGTCCAAGTTTGGAGCAATCTAAGGTGGGTGTACTCATAGAACTTAAGATTTCTAATTTCATGTTCTTAGATCTCCTTTGTTTTTTTATGGAAAGTGTAGGACCTACCAATCAATGGTGGAGATCCTACATCATCCATTAGTTGTGGCCAAATGGCCTATTTAATGCATGCATGCCCATGCATGGGGTTTTCCCTCTATAGGCCCCCATCATGGAGGATTACTTGGATTTCATGGCATGATAGGTCATCTAGACCTTAGAATCATGGTTGGGATGATATCCCAACCATTGATCTTGAATCTAGAACATGCATGTGATGGATCTTTGATGTAACATATGAATAGAAGGAATGTATGGTATGATTGATGAAGGGGAGGGCCTCAATGTGGTGGAGCCCCTCCTCTTGTGGCCGATTCTTTATTTTTTCTTTATGATAGAATCCTGATCTTGCATGTGTGGCCCACCTTGTAGGCCAACAAAAATCTAGACCAACCATGGAGCTTGGACGCCCATAGCGGTCCATCCTTAGACATGTGGCCCCAATATCTACCTAAATGGGACACATACAAGGGGTATTTGATGATGGGGAAGGTCTGAACATTTGTGGGGCCCACTGGGGTGGTCCACCACATAAATTTCCGGGCTTAAATCCCATGAAAAACAATGTGTATATTTTAAATCCTTTCTATTATATGTTGCTGTCCAGAATTGTCTGGATAGATTTTTGAGCCATCTTGGGGCCCGATTTTTGGACATTTAGTAAGGATATTTATACCATCTAATACATGATTATGAAAGGTTCATATCCCACCTAAAAGTCTACCAAATTTCAGCCTCAACTGACCCTTTTTGGACCTCCAAAAGAGTGAGCCAACATGGGTGATCAACCAGATTTCTGCAACATATGTTGTTGTCCAAATCTGCCTAGACAGATTTTTGGGCCATCTTGGGGCCTGATTTCTGGATTTTTGGTAGTAATACTGAAATAAAATAATATATGATTCTTATAACCTTATCACCCATCTACAACTATACCAAATTTCAGCTCCATCTGACCTTCATTGGGGTCCTAAAGGTGTGGTCCAAGTGAGGTGGACAGTCTGGATTTTACGCACTGTTCCAGCAACATTTCACCCTGGATAGGTTGGAATTCTGAAATTTATTAAAATACTTTTGGGTGTCTAAAAATTCTAAAAATTTATAGGGAGGTGGTCCACCCATTTTGGTACCCACCTACAAAATTTTGGAGCCAATGGAAGCCTATACGCACCATGGTGGTGGCTGGACCGGCCCACTATAATATGGTGTCCAGATCAGTCCGATTTTTAGGACAGATTATTTTATGTGAATTAATTAAAATATTTATAGGTGTCCAAAAATTCTAAAATTTTGTGGAGGTGTGGTACACCATGGTAAGATCTACCTACCAAATTTCAGGGCCAATGGACCCCTGTGTACACCGTGGCGAGGGCCGGACTGGCCTACCACGTTGGGACATCCAAGCTTGTCCGATTTTCTGAACAGACTGTTTTGTTTAAATTAATTAAAATACTTAGGAATATTCAAAAATTCTAAAATTTTGTGAGGGTTTGGACCATCTATGAAAGTGTCACCCTAAGAAATTTCAAACCCAACGGACATTTGAGCTGACCGTGGTGCGGCTGGGAGTGGCCCACTAGGCAGGAACACCCAGGCTGGGGCGTCCAGCCTGCTTCATGGGCCCACCTTGATGTGTTGTATATCCCACCACCCATCCATGTATGGTCCTTAGGGGATTGATCATTGTCCCTTTTCGGTATTCAATTGGGGCCCATTGGGTAGATTTTTGGGCCTGATACCCTGGGCTCATAGGGCTGCCTACACATGGAACGCCCCTACCTTGGGCTGTTGGGCCTGCATTCTAATGGCATGTCCCACTTGAAGTAAGTGTTGTATATTCCCCCCTTCTTATCTAGTGGGACCCACTGTAATATGTGTGGGTCACCATGAGTCAGTAACCCATTTAAATTAAATAAATTTCTGGACTCCAGCAGGCCCAGGAAGTGGGTGGGCTGGAATTCCAGTAAGGGCCCAAATTTACTGCATAGTTGATCTTTTGGAGCCGTGGCGGCCCACCATATTTAAGGGAGTGTTGCACACACTCTTTTTCCCCCCTTCCTTAGACATTTTAGGCTTAATGAGTGCCCTCTTGAGACCCACCTTTGTGGTGGTTTTGTGAGCTAACCTTAACCAGAATTTTGATAGTTTTGTAGGCTCAATGGGCTAGGAACTTCTTTCTTAAGCCCAAGTTTGTACAAGGGCTGACCTTATTGATTTACGGGCCCAATGGGCCGTTTACAAGCTGATCATGCGCATTTATTAGCCTTGATGCCCTCATAAAATGCTTAATTGTGGGCTGACTTGCAAGGCCCACATAAATGTATATTGTGGAGGGCCTTGCTAAGTCTTTGGGTTGATGTTGCAAGGCCCACACTGTCAGTATAGGCCTTGCCTATGTGTATTATTGGACTTATGGGCTGCCCTCAAGTCCACCATAATGTATCTTTGTATATTTACATTATTCATAAATCAATTAAAAAGTGAGAGAAATGTATCTTATCAAATTCTCTATAATTACATATACCTAAATAATTTCCTCACTAACATAAACAAATCTTTTCTAACAATATTATAAAGTAGTGACTTAACGAGTCAAAAGAAATGTAATGCGTATAGCATAATAAATGGATGTCAGATAATTTTTATAATTCTTATTTAAATATCTTTTATACTTTCAAAATCGCATTTTTTTCCTCACAATAGTAAAATAACAGCTTAAATAGTCAATAATGGAGAAAAAGATGTCATGATTTATAAGATAGCAGATAAATCACTTCTTAAATAACTTTTTATGCAACAAGCACAGTCTTTTTCCTTAAAAGATGATAACGTATTGACTTTAAAAACTAATAAAAAAAGTAAGGAACACAACATGATAAATAGATTTCAGGAGTTTATATGTTTATCCTAATTTTTTCTTAAAATTATACCTATCTAAATAACTTTTATACTAACATGATTAACTTTTTTCTTAAAAGAAAATAAACTATTGACTTAATGAGTCAGTAGAAAAGTGAGGCCTACAGCGTATCGATTCAGGATGTTAGGTATGTTTTAATGATTCCTAACTTACCTTTGACACTACATAACCATCTTTAAAAAAAATAATAAAAAAAAAATAAGCGTATAAATATATCAACTGGAAGAATTAATAATTAATGAAAAATCTATACGGTGTTTGAGATACTGAATGAATTACTTCCTGATTAGCATCCTATATAACCACGATAGTCTTTTTTCTTAAAAGTTGGTAAAGTAGCGATTAAAAATTTTAATAAAAAGTAGAGCCTACAACGAGATGTATAGAAATCAGGATTTTATTATATATCTCACTAACAACTACGTTTCACTCGATTTTGTTACAAACAAATGATTTTTTTAATTATATATTTAGTTAGTTTTTCTTAATGTTATGTTGTTGGTCATTCTTCTACTGAAGTTAAGTATAAATCTATCAGCCATAACAAATGTGAGATTATTTAGATTCATTTAATTATTCATAAACTTAGCATTAACACTTCATATTCCATTTGTGATAATTAAGTGAGTATTCATATTGAATTTAATTTATTATTTCATGCATGTGTCAAACATGTTAAGGTTGACTATCATTTCGTATGAGAAAAGTTATCTATTATTAGCATTTATACTCCTTATCTGTTGTCGAATGAATAACTTACTGAGATTTTTATTAAGAAAGTTATTGAGCATAATTTTTTTTACATTATATCTAAGGTGGGCATGTTCGATATATTCAATTCGAGCAAAAGTATTAATGTATACATATTTGGCCTATAAACCATCGTACAATTTATATAATTTGTACTTATATACTTATCATCATTATATATTTTCATTCTTTATAAATTAATTAATGCATATGAAAATTATAATATTAAATTTCTCTGAAATTACATTTATCCAAATAACTTTCGCACAATCATGACAAAATTTTTCCTTCTAAGAGAGTAAAGTTACGACTTGAAGAGTTGATATAAAAGTAAAGTTTACAATGTGACAGATGAATGCCAAGTACATTTTCATATTTCATAACTAAATATCTTTAATAGTACAATTAGTGTTTTTTTTCTCACAAATGGGTAAAGTAATTACTTAAAGAGTAAATAATCGAGTGAAAGATATTATTGTTTATGAGATGATAAATAGATCACTTTCCAAATAATTTTTTTGCTATCGTTATTATTTTTTTCTCAAAAGATAATAAAGTAGATACTTGAAGAGTGAATGAAAAAGTGAGCTCCCGGTATAACAAATAAATTTTAGTAATTCATTACAAATTATACTAATAGCTGCGTCGCACTAAATTTTATTGTGGATAAATGATTTTTATTGTAAATTTAATTTATTTATTATAATAGTTTGCCTTTTGTGCGTTCTTCTACTAAAGTTGAGTATAAATCTATCGAACATGGCCCAAGTAAGATTGTTTAGCTTCGTTAATTTTTTCATGAACTTGGCATTAATATTTCATATCCTATCAATTTATTTAATGATAATTAAGTGACAATCGATATTTACTTCGATCTTGTGTTTCACAAACGTACTAAATGCATTAAACAGAATTGTCATTTCGTATGAGAAAAATTATTTGCTACTATTATTTATAATCCTTATTTATTGTCGAATTAACAACTTATTAACATTTTCGTTAAGGTAGTTATTAGATATCATTATTTTAACATTACGCATACCTAAATAGCTTAATAGAAAGTGTTAATGGATACATGTGTAATCCAACAACAATCATAGATTTATATCATATTCACATATACACGTATTATGTTTATATATTTACCTTATTTATAAATTAATTAAAAATGATGAAAAAAGTATCATATTAAATTCTCTGAAATTATACATGCCCAAATATCTTTCTCACTAATATAACAAATTCTTTCCTCACAAGATTGAAAAGTGACGACTTCAAGAGTCAATAGAAAAGTAAGACTTACAACGTAACGAATTGATATTAGATATATTTATATGGTTCCTATTTAAATAGTTTTTACACTTACATAACTGCATTTCTTACTCACAAAATGATAAAATAATGACATAAAGAGTCAATATATAATAAAGAAGAAGATGTGCGATTTATGAGGGGATGGATTAATCACTTCTTATATAACTTTCTATACAACAATCAAAGTTTTTTTTTTCTTAAAAGCATTTCAAAATATTTGAATAATTGATAAAAAAGTGAAGACCACAACGTTATACATATATTTCATGGGCTCTATACTTATTCCAAATTTTGTGAAATTACACCTACTTAAAAAGCTTTCGCACTATCATAACTAACTTTTTCCTTAAGGGCTTGTTTGATTTTTCGGTGAAATGGTAAATACCGTGTAAAAAAGTAATAATTATTTTCCCATACATTTACAACATACCTGATTTGACTGCTTACTTTTTAACCTGAAAACCAAGAATATTACAAAATATTTGTGGGTCCCACTGTGATGCATTTCGCTTATCCACACCGTTCATCCATTATTCCAGTTGAATTTATAGTAAGAGTAAAAAAATGAGGCATATCCAAAACTCAAGTGGACCACATCATACGAAAAAGGGAATCGAATACTTGCCGTTAAAAACTTTGTGGGGCCACTGTTTCTTTTGGCGTGGGCCACTTGAGTGTTGGATCTGCTTCAATTTTTGTCTCATGCTTCAAAATATTGTAGTAAGATAGATGGACAGAACGGATATATCGTATGCATTACTTTGCAGTTCAAAAATTTTAATTATATCTTTTGAACTAGTTTCAAAAGTACAAATTCCTATAAATTTTCAATCATGGTGAAATCGTAATAATTACTATTTATAATGTATTTACCATTGCTTTAAAAAAATAAACATGTCCTAAATGAAATGAAAGTAGTGACTTAAAGAGTAAATAAAAAAGTAAGGCCTGCAGCGTGATAAATGGATATCAAGTATCTTTCCATGGTTCCTAACTAAATAATTTTTGCACTACCATAACCGCATTTTTCTTCATGAGAAAGTAAAATACTAACTTAAAGAATCATTAATACATTGGAAGATATTGGGATATATGAGATAATAGATATATCACTTCCTCAATAACATTATATACAACTATGACAATCTTTTCCTTTTAAAGATGACGAAGTAACAACTTAAAGAGCTAATAAAAAAAGTAGGGTTCGTAATGTGATGGATACATTTCAAGCGTTCAATATATATTACATTAACAATTACATTCCATTTGATTTTTTTAGATACAAATATTTCATTATTAGATATTGATTTAATTTTTCATAATAGTATATTATTGGACGTTCTTCTACCAAATTTGAGTATATACACATCAATTATGGCAAAAGTAAATTCTCTAACTTTATTTATTTATTCATAAACTTACAAATAGCACTTCACATTCTATTTGTGATAACCAAACAGTTATTGTCACGCCCCAGACTCAGTAACCGGACTCACAAGGATTCCGATGACCGGTTCTGAACGCAACAGCCTCCATAGTACCCCATTCTCGACTCCTGAGGCAGGTTCCGATCCTGGGATCCTACAAGGAGGATTTTTATAACAGTATAATCATTCCAATACGAGCATACCCAAGATCATAGCAAGAATATCTGAGAATAACGAAGGCACACATCGCAAAATCCACTATAAATTTGAACTTTTACAATCATCCATAAGGTCCAAAGGACATACATGAGATAAAAGGAAAAGAGAGAAAGGTCAGCAACACTGGAGTCTTCAAATGCTCAGCTCTACTCCGTGCTCTACTGCTGTGTCGCCTGCCTAGAGTATCCTGCACGCATCAATCGTGCATAAGCTTATAGAAGCTTAGAGGGTGGTGTAGTGTGTGATAATGGTGCATGAAAGGGTAGTAGGAGATACAAGGAGAGAAGCATGGTCAATGAGGATATCACTAGCCTTACCCAGGCTTTCATGAATAAGATGCAATGAGTACTGGGTGTCATGCCAAGGCAATGCATGAAGGGGCTTGTACAACCAATGCTAATGCAATGCAAGTAATGTCGTGACTCATATCCAAACCACAAGTCATGTACATTTCCAATCATAAGGAAATCACCGGGGTCTATTACACCGTGAATGACTGCCGCTCTGAACGCACTACCCCGCAGACCACACGCACAGTCAAACGAGCGTAAGAGACCTCACTACCCTGCCTGCGGACAGCCAATCACCAGCAA
The DNA here is from genome assembly GCA_030180095.1 of Magnolia changhungtana. Lineage (NCBI taxonomy): Eukaryota > Viridiplantae > Streptophyta > Magnoliopsida > Magnoliales > Magnoliaceae > Magnolia > Magnolia changhungtana. Next base: position 16,317,864 of record JASAUF010000676.1, read on the forward strand.
GGCCTGAAGGTAGCGGACTCATTTACGAGCTGGTCAGACTCAGCCTAGCAATGCCTCCTCACATCAGGCAGGTAAGGCCACACCCCTATCCAACCGACTACACGACAGTGGGAGACGCGGCCTAATGGTATAAGGCCCTCGTGCGCTCATATATTCCACCCGGTCACGGCGTTGGAGCAGATCCTTGGTACCATGGAAGTTTTGAGAATTTCACCCATGGGCATCCTATGCACCCGGTATGCTCAACTAATATTTTCGGTGTCCACACATACAGCCATCCACGAATACCCCTGTGGAGGCAAGGCCCTGATGAAGTAAGGGCAGATATCCATAAGCTATACAATGCCAGATGCATGAATCACACAATCAACCATGCATCAATCCCAAGCATCCATCTCTCGGGGAGATACCAACATGTCCTACTCAATGACACAACCATGGCCAATCATACCTCAACCAATCATGCATATGATGCGTATGGGAGTGGGCCATGAAGATGAATAGGGGTGCTAATGAGGTGAAGATGAACTCTCTACCTAACCATGAAGGGTCTAGGTACTTAACCAATTCCTCGTAAGGAATACAACCTCTAGTGGGGGCCCATATACCTGGGGTAGCCCATGAGACTAAGGAGAACAATGATATGGGCCTAAATAAATGAACGAGCCTAGCAAGGGTCTATGGTGGGCCTTTAACCACCCATAGAAGCCCATGGGCCTACCTTAGGGCCACCAATGTGGACATCCAACCACAATTGATCCCCAAGAGGTAGCCCATCTCTAATTGATTACGGATCAAGGCCCAAGGCCCACACAACATTAGAAATAAGAAATGGACAGCCATTACATACCACATACATTCATGTTGGGCTTCAGAAAGGCGGCCCAAGGCCTATCCAAAACATGGGTCTATGGGGAATACACATAGCCCAACCCATATATACCACTATGGGCCCACAGGGGAAAGGTTAGGGCCCAACATAAAGGCTACTAATCTCATATATTGTTGTGGCCTAGTGGGCAGCCCATTACTCAAATCACATGGGCAAATGTCATGTTCTTAGTCAAGTAAGTTGGGCCTACAACCCGGCCCAAGTATAAAGTTGATTTGGTGGGCAATCAAGGGCCCATATACTTGTGTAATCTGGCCCACTAATCCAACACAATAGTATGGTAAAAATGGCCCAAGAGTTCAATGGGCCCATCAAGAAAGTTCCAGCCCAATTGGGCTCAAAGAGTTCAACAACTAGCCACATCCATGAACCCAATTAAATTCAACTGTGGTGGGCCTCAAAAGTATATTTATTAGGCCCAACATTTAAGGAACTAAATGTATAAATTATTCCCTCTAAGATTCTTCACAATGTGTTGGGCCCCACTCCTCAAAATTTCAGCCCAAAGGCCAAACATAGTTATAACATGTTGCTGTCCTAAATTTGGGCACTCCATTGGAGTGGGCCCAGGGCCTCTAAAACTCTGGAAATTGAGGGCCAAGGTCCTCATTATGCATACAATGAGAGAAAACCCAAAAAGGTGGCCCACCATTAGAGGAAATATTTTTGAATTATGGTTTTGATCAAGGCACATTGCTGGACTGCACAGCAGAAAAATCTGGTAATCCAACTATTTTGGCCCATTCTTTTGGATGCCCAAACAGGGTCAGTTGGGGCTAAAATTTTTCAGAGTGATACTTCAATAGGTAGGAAATACCCCCACAAAATTTCAGAATTTCTAGATATCCCTAAGTATTTTAATTAATTTAAACAAGACAATCTGTCCAGAAAATCGGACAGACCTGGACATCCCAATGTGGTGGGCCAGTCCGGCCCTCGCCACGATGTGCACAGGGGTCCATTGGCCCTGAAAGTTGGTAAGTAGGTCCCACCATGGGTGGAACACAACTTCACAAAATTTCAGAATTTATGGACACCTAAAAATATTTTAGTTTATTTAAAGAAATCAATCTGTCCTGAAAATCGGACTGATCTGGACACCATATTGTAATGGGCCAATCCAGCCACCACCATGGTGTGTACAGGTTTCCATTGGCCCCAAAATTTTGTAGGTTGGTCCCACCATGAGTGGACCACCTTCCTGTAAGTTTTTATAATTTTTAGACACGCAAAAATATTTTAATAATTTTTGGAATTCCCACCTGTCCAGGGTGGAATATTGCTGGAATAGTGCAGAAAATCCAGACTGTCCACCTCATTTGGACCACACCTTTGGGACCCCAATGAAGGTCAGATGGGGCTGAAATTTGGTATGGTTGTAGATGGGTCATAAGGCTACAAGAATCACATATTATTTTGTTTCATTATTCCCACCAAAGACCCATAAATCAGGCCCCAAAGTGGCCCAAAAATCTGTCCAGGCAGATTTGGACAGCAATATGTAATAGAAATGATTAAAATATAAACATAGTTTTTCATGGGATTTAACCCTACGAATTTGTGTGGTGGACCATCCCAGTGGGCCCCACAAATGTCCAGACCTTCCCCATCATCAAATACCCCTTGCATGTGTCCCATTTAGATAGATTTTGAGGCCACATGTCTAAGGATGGACTGCTATGGGTGTCCAAGCTCCATGGTTGGTCTGGATTTTTGTTGGCCTACAAGGTGGGCCACACATGCAAGATCAGAATTCTATCATAAAGAAAAATAAAATAAAATAAAATAAATGAAGAATCGGCCACAAGAGGAGGGGCTCCGCCACATTGAGGCCCTCCTCTTCATCAATCACACCATACATTCCTTTTATTCATAGGTTACAACAAGATCCACCACATGCATGTTCTAGATTTAAGATCAATGGTTGGGATGACATCCCAACCATGATTCTAGGGTTTAGATGACCTATCATGCTATGAAATCCAAGTAATCCTCCATGATGGGGGCCTATAGAGGGGAAACCCCATGCATGGACATGCATGCATCAAATAGGCCATTTGGCCACAACTAAGGGATGATGTAGGATCTCCACCATGGATTGGTGGGTCCTACACTTCCCACAAAAGAAATCTAAGTACATGAAAATAGAAATCCTAATTTCTAGGATTACACCCACCTTAGAATCTCCAAATTTGGACCTCCTAGCTCCTAGTGCACCAAGGATCCATCTCAATGGGTGAGATTGGATTTAGATGGTTGGATTTGGAAGATTAAAGGGGAAATGGGGCTGGAGAAGAGAGGGAGATGGGAGAGAAGTTGCTGGAGAAGAAGAGAAGAGAGAGAGAGAAATGAGAGGGAAAGAGAGGGAAAATCTTTTTAAGGGAAGTAATAATAACCTATGGTGACAATAACAATGTTGCTAGGGTAGGTTAGGTATGGGTAGTGTTTAGGGTGGGTAGTGTTTATTCCATGCAATAGTGTAGTGTGTGTGTGTGGTGTGCATGGAAAATTGTGCCATGGAGGTGGTCCACATGCTTTTGTACAAAAGTGGGCCACATGACGAAATGCTCATAACTTTTGATCCATAGGTCGGATTGACGCACAAGACGCGTCGTTGGAACCGCAACGACGATACGAACGAGATGACATAGGTCTTGGGTCGATCCGAGTCGGGTCACGTGACTGAACTCAAAGTGACCATAAACACAATTTGAAGGTCGCGGTCGCCGGAATTCGACTGTGGGTAGGACCGCGAGACCATGATGAACAAGATGCATACTCACACACATACATGTAAACATGAGAACTAGGGTCGGGTCTCACAATCCTCCCCACCAACAAAGAAATTTCGTCCTCAAAATTGACCAATCCAGGACAAAAGAAAAAAATAAAACACCACCATCATATAACAATCATCTTACAAGAAAGGTAATACAAACAATCATATATCTATCAATCATCAAACAAATGGGGATAACGCTCTCTAATCTCGGCCTCGCGTTCCCAAGACGCCTCGGTCTCCGAATGATGACCCCATTGCACCTTCATCAAGGGAATGACCTTGGTCCTGAGGACTTGCTCCTTCCGATCGAGAATACGAATAGGCTGCTCAATGTAGGAAGCATCCTCACGGACTTCAAGTGGCTGCCAATCAATCACGGGAATAGTGTCCAACCCACATTTCCGCAACATAGAAACATGGAATACATTGTGGATCGCGGACAACTCAGGAGGTAAGGCAAGCCTATAGGCCACAGCGCCTATGCGCTTGGTAATCTCAAAAGGTCCAATAAATCTTGGGCGAGCTTACCCTTCACACCAAAGCGTACCACACCCTTCATAGGCGAGACCTTGAGATATACCATGTCCCCGATCGCGAACTCGAGGGGTCGACGCCGACGATCGAAAAGCTCTTCGCCGCCTCGAGCGGTGCGCATCCTTTGCCCGATAACATCAATAGCCTTCTCGACGTCTCGCAAAGACAAGCTCGGGACCTAAGAGACGACGCTCTCCAACCTCGGTCCAACAACTAGGAGATCTCGCACGGTCTACCATAAAGTGCCTCAAAAGGAGCCATGCCGATAGTCGCCGATAACTATTGTTGTACGCGAACTCTGCGAGGCGCATATGCTCATCCCAACTACCGCAAAGTCGATCACACAAGCTCTAAGCATATCCTCAAGGATCCGTGACCCTTTCGGTTTGCCCATCCGTCCGCGGATGATAAGCCGCTCGAGGCGCAAAGTGACCCCCAACGCCGCCGAAAACTCCTCCAAACCGAGACGTAACTGGAGTCTCGGCCGAAACGATCGAAACCGGGACGCCGTGCAGCCTCACTATCTCCTCAATGAATATCCTTGCTAACCGGTCCATAGACCAGAAGCACGCACAGGAATGAAATGAGCCGACTTTGTTAAACGATCGATGATAACCCAGATGGTATCATGACCGCGCTGAGTCCTCGGCAACCCTGCAATAAAGTCCATCGATACATGCTCCCACTTCCACTCTGGAACGCTCAACGGCTGCAAGGGACCGGGGGTCTCTGATGGTCGGCCTTGACACGCTGGCATGTGTCACACTCGGCCACAAAACTTTGCAACCGACGCTTCATCCCCCCGCGAAAGTCGCCTCCTCATATCACGATACATCTTCGTGGAGCCCGGTGGATAGTAAGTCTCGATCGGTGGGCCTCGGTCATCAGATCACGACGCAACTCTGGCACATTCGGGACACACAATCGGCCTCTGAAGCGTAATCCACCATCGGAACCAACCGCGCCCGATCGCTCCACGGATGCGCCTCTCGCTCGGTACTCGAAGTGACTCACTGTCTGCTGAGCTTCGATCACCCTAGCCACCAAAGAGGGTTGAATCGATAAGCTCGAAAGCTGAACAATGGAAGACTGCAGACCGAACTCAAAGTCAAACTCTGAAACATCCTCGAGCATCTGCCACTGCCGAACCATCATACGTGCCACCAAGCCTCGTGGCTGACGGCTGAGCGCATCCGCCACCACATTTGCCTTACTCGGGTGGTACTGAAGGTCAAAATCATAATCTTTCAGCAACTCCATCCATCGCCTCTGTCGCAGGTTCAACTCAGACTGTGAAAATAGGTAATTCAAGCTCTTATGATCCGAGAAGAGCTCGAACCTGACCCCATATAGATAATGCCTCCACATCTTCAGTGCAAAGACAACTGCTGCAAGCTCTAAATCATGAGTGGGGTAGTTCACCTCATGGACCTTGAGCTGGCGCGAGGCATACGCCACTGGCTTCCCATGCTGCATCAGTACAGCACCCAAGCCAACTCTAGAGGCATCGGTGAAAACAACAAAACCCTCACTCCCATCAGGAAGAGTGAGAACAGGAGCGGACGTGAGGCGGTCCTTCAACTCTGCAAATGCCTCCTCACAAGCGTCACTCCAAACGAACTCGACGCCCTTTCGCGTCAACCGGGCCAGCGGTGTTGCAATACGGGAGAAACCCTCGATAAACCGTCGATAATATCCCGCTAGACCAAGGAAGCTGCGAATCTTGGACGCGTTCGTGGGCTGGCCCCACTGACGCACTGCATCAACCTTCGAGGGGTCCACAGCAACACCCTCCCTCGTCACTACGTGACCGAGGAACTTCATCTCCTCCTGCCAAAACTCGCACTTCTCTAGCTTCGCATACAGCTGGTGGGCACGGAGGGTCTCAAGCACAATCCGCATGTGCTCAGCATGGTCCTCTCGGGTTCTCGAATATACAAGAATATCATCAATGAATACCACCACGAACTGATCGAGGAACGGTCGAAAAACCTCGTTCATCAGCTGCATGAATACGGCAGGCGCGTTGGTCAGTCCGAATGACATGACCAGAAACTCAAAGTGACCATAGCGTGTTCGGAAAGCCGTCTTCGGAATGTCCTCCTCTAGGACCCGAATCTGATGGTAACCGGAACACAAGTCTATCTTGGAAAAATACTGCGCACCCTGCAACTGATCAAACAGATCATCAATACGGGGGAGTGGGTATCGATTCTTGATGGTGACTCTGTTGAGCTCACGATAATCTACACAGAGTCGCAACGAACCATCCTTCTTCTTCACAAACAATACTGGGGCTCCCCAAGGCGAACTGCTGGGACGAATAAAACCTAACTCCCGGAGCTCATCTAACTGCTCCTGCAGTTCCCTCAACTCTAACGGTGCTATCCGATAGGGGGCCTTCGAGATAGGTGCGGCACCGGCACCAAATCAACTGAACTCCACTGCCGACGCGGCGGCAAACCCGGTATCTCCTGAAACACATCCGGGTACTCACAAACAACTGGCAGCTGCTCAATACTCTCTGCCATAGAATCCTCAATGACCGAAGCCAATAAACTAGATAGCAGCTCTCCTCTAGGCTCGGCGACGAACTGGAACACGGCAAGCCTGGGATATGAAACGTGATCGTCCTCGCGTGATACGCCCAAGATGGCACGATACTGCAAGCCAGTCCATACCTAGAATCACATCAAATCCTACCATCGGCATCATGAATAGATCGGCAGGGAGGAACATCTCGCCCACTAACACCGGGCAAGAAGGACAGCGACGGGTTAGCACAATAGACTTCCCCATGGGAGTCGAAACGGTCAAGGCCTCGACACAGTCTCCGACGAATACCGGTCGATCGGCAAAACTGCTCGCCACAAAAGAATGGGAAGCACCAGTAATCAAACAAAACATGAGCAACACAAGCGAGTAAAACAAGAAGAATACCCTCAACGACTCCACCGGTCGATGATCGCGGGTCCGGCTCCGGCGCGTCGCGTGAAAAAAACGGCCCCGAGCCGGTAGGGGAAGCAAGCCGAGGAAGACCGAGGGTCCCGACCGAGCCGCCGGGAGCGCACACACACCGGACCCAGGGGATCGAACAACATACGGATATCCCCCTCTCGCCTGGTGTTGTGGCCGCCGCGTCGCCGCCGCTTCGTCTCTCGCCGCTTGTTGTCTCTCGCCGAGGTGGCCTACCCGTCGCTCGCCGTGAGGAGGAGCCCCAGGAGCGCCCCGGTGGAAGCCGTGCTCTCGCCGCCGCCGAGGAGGACGGGGAGGGGCACCGCGGTGGCCGCCGTCGCCGAATGGGGAGAGGACACTCACGCCTCCGATGTCCCGGCCCACAACCGAAGCATACGCGGAAAAAGGGGCCGAAGATGAAGCACCGGCGGTGTCGATGACGATGAAGAGGCTACCGACCGAACCACAGCCGCCGATACCCCGATCCGCCCCTCCGCCCCGCCGACGATGCCGCCAGAATCGCCGGCCGGTGCACTCCTCTTCCTGCCCACGGGAACTACGCTCTCTCAATCTCTCGGGTCATAGCCCGGCCCCTCCTCATAAACTAGTGCCCGATGCACAACCTGGTCAAACGTCTCCAAGCAATGCCCCACCACACGACTGCGAAGGGCAGGACGCAAACCGGTCACAAAACGACGGGCCCTCATCTTCTCATCGCTGGTGAGATGAGAAGCGAATCTAGACAAGGCCAAGAAACGGGCCTCATCGAGATACAATCATATCGCCCTGTACTAGGGTCTCAAACTCGATCGCCCGCTGGATCTGAACATGCTCAGGGAAGAACTTCTGGTCGAAGCGGGTCACAAACTCCTCCCATGTCCAAACGAACTGAGCCCCGACCATCCTGGACACGGATGACCACCAGTGTCGGGCCTCACCCTGAAGAAGGTAGGTGGCAAGGGATACTCTCTGCTCGCAGGACACTGAATAGTGTCAAAATCCTCGCAACCTCGGCGCCAAGCCTCACTTGCAGAAGGGTCGGGATCACCACTAAACCTCTGGGATCATGTCGGCGGAACTCTCTGCTATCGCACAGCATGCGGTAAGTCGACCGCCGGGAAACCTCGGGGTAGGCCGGGTCGACGGTCGCAGCAGGGCAACCACCGCATCACCGCCGGAAATGCTCACTCCTATAGGTCTGGGTCGGGAAAAGTAGGGGTGGCACTCGCCTCAAAGCGGAGGCACGGGCACGGCCGTCGGAGCAGAGAGCCTCCGAAACCTCGTAAATGCACAGACCGAGGAGGGGGAATAGGTGGGGGAATCTGAGCAACCTGGAGCCTCTCAGAACCGAAACAAATAGGCCGAGGAGAGGGAATAGGTGGCGGAACCGGGAGCACTGGAGGTACTGTGCACTACGGCTCAACTGGGAGCAGGCCGGATCGGGACCTCAGGAATCGGATCCTCAACAACGGGAGCAGGATGTGCTCGAGTAGGATGGGTACCTCGGGCGCCTCGTCCACGGGCACCACGACTACGGGCGCCACGTCCACGCGTCATCGTCTACAAAACAATGACGTCGCAAGGAATCAAGATAATTATAGGCTCAATACGGAGCGAAGAGAAGAATCTCGGGACACTACTTGTCCTATGTTCTTGGTAGACATGTGATGTTATCCGAGTTATTTTCAGTACTATGCTATGCTCGATACAACTCTGTCACGCCCCGGACTCGAATGGGACTCACAAGGATTCCGATGACCGGTTCGAACGCAATGCCCTCCATAGTACCCCATTCTCGGCTCCCGAGGCGTGTCCGATCCTGGGATCCTACAAGGAGGATTTTTATAACAATATAATCATTCCAATACGAGCATACCCAAGATCATAGCAAGAACATCTGAGAATAACGAAGGCACACATCGCAAAATCCACTATAAATTTGAACTTTTACAATCATCCATAAGGTCCAAAGGACATACATGAGATAAAAGGAAAAGAGAGAAAGGTCAAGAACACTGGAGTCCTCAAATGCTCAGCTCTACTCCGTGCTCTACCGCCGTGCGCCGCTTAGAGTATCCCGCACGCATCAATCGTGCATGTTTTATGAAGCTTAGAGGGTGGTGTAGGTGTGTGATAATGGTGCACGTGAAGGGTAGTAGGAGATACAAGGAGAGAAGCATGGTCAATGAGGATATCACTAGCCTTACCCCAAAGCTTATCATGAATAAGATGCAATGAGTATCGGGTGTCATGCCAAGGCAATGCATGAAGGGGCTTGTACAACCAATGCTAATGCAATGCAAGTAATGTCAGTGACTCATATCCAAACCACAAGTCATGTACATTTCCAATCATAAGGAAATCAATAGGGGTCTATTACACATTGAATGATCGCCGCTCTACATGACCCTTCGCATACCAAACGAGCGTAAGAGACCTCACTACTCGCTCGCGGACACCAATCACCAACAAGGCCTCGAAGGTAGCGGACCCATTTACGAGCTGGTCGACTCGGCCCTAGCAATGCCTCCTCACATCGGTGTAAGGCCACACCCCTATCCAACCGACTACACGACAAGTGGGAGACGCGGCCTAATGGTATAAGGCCCTCGTGCGCTCATATATTCCACCGGCCACGGCGTTGGAGCAGATCCTTGGTACCATGGAAGTTTTGGGAATTTCACCCATGGGCATCCTATGCACCCGGATGCTCAACTAATATTTCCGGTGTCCACACATACATGACCATCCACGAATACCCCTTGTGGAGGCAAGGCCCCGATGAAGTAAGGGAGATATCCATAAGCTATACAATGCCGATGCATGAATCACACAATCAACCATGCATCAATCCCAAGCATCCATCTCTCGGGGAGATACCAACATGTCCTACTCAATGACACAACCATGGCCAATCATACCTCAACCAATCATGTATATGATGCGTATGGGAGTGGGCCATGAAGATGAATAGGGGTGCTAATGAGGTGAAGATGAACTCTCTACCTAACCATGAAGGGTCTAGGTACTTAACCAATTCCTCGTAAGGAATACAACCTCTAGTGGGGGCCCATATACCTGGGGTAGCCCATGAGACTAAGGAGAACAATGATATGGGCCTAAATAGATGAACGAGCCTAGCAAGGGTCTATGGTGGGCCTTTAACCACCCATAGAAGCCCATGGGCCTACCTTAGGGCCACCAATGTGGACATCCAACCACAATTGATCCCCAAGAGGTAGCCCATCTCTAATTGATTACGGATCAAGGCCCAAGGCCCACACAACATTAGAAATAAGAAATGGACAGCCATTACATACCACATACATTCATGTTGGGCTTCAGAAAGGTGGCCCAAGGCCTATCCAAAACATGGGTCTATGGGGAACACACATAGCCCAACCCATATATACCACTATGGGCCCACAGGGGAAAGGTTAGGGCCCAACATAAAGGCTACTAATCTCATATATTGTTGTGGCCTAGTGGGCAGCCCATTACTCAAATCACATGGGCAAATGTCATGTTCTTAGTCAAGTAAGTTGGGCCTACAACCCGGCCCAAGTATAAAGTTGATTTGGTGGGCAATCAAGGGCCCATATACTTGTGTAATCTGGCCCACTAATCCAACACAATAGTATGGTAAAAATGGCCCAAGAGTTCAATGGGCCCATCAAGAAAGTTCCAGCCCAATTGGGCTCAAAGAGTTCAACAACTAGCCACATCCATGAACCCAATTAAATTCAACTGTGGTGGGCCTCAAAAGTATATTTATTAGGCCCAACATTTAAGGAACTAAATGTATAAATTATTCCCTCTAAGATTCTTCACAATGTGTTGGGCCCCACTCCTCAAAATTTCAGCCCAAAGGCCAAACATAGTTATAACATGTTGCTGTCCTAAATTTGGGCACTCCATTGGAGTGGGCCCAGGGCCTCTAAAACTCTGGAAATTGAGGGCCAAGGTCCCTCATTATGCATACAATGAGAGAAAACCCAAAAAGGTGGCCCACCATTAGAGGAAATATTTTTGAATTATGGTTTTGATCAAGGCACATTGCTGGACTGCACAGCAGAAAAATCTGGTAATCCAACTATTTTGGCCCATTCTTTTGGATGCCCAAACAGGGTCAGTTGGGGCTAAAATTTTTCAGAGTGATACTTCAATAGGTAGGAAATACCCCCACAAAATTTCAGAATTTCTAGATATCCCTAAGTATTTTAATTAATTTAAACAAGACAATCTGTCCAGAAAATCGGACAGACCTGGACATCCCAATGTGGTGGGCCAGTCCGGCCCTCGCCACGATGTGCACAGGGGTCCATTGGCCCTGAAAGTTGGTAAGTAGGTCCCACCATGGGTGAAACACAACTTCACAAAATTTCAGAATTTATGGACACCTAAAAATATTTTAGTTTATTTAAAGAAATCAATCTGTCCTGAAAATCGGACTGATCTGGACACCATATTGTAATCGGCCAATCCAGCCACCACCATGGTGTGTACAGGTTTCCATTGGCCCCAAAATTTTGTAGGTTGGTCCCACCATGAGTGGACCACCTTCCTGTAAGTTTTTATAATTTTTAGACACCCAAAAATATTTTAATAATTTTTGGAATTCCCACCTGTCCAGGGTGGAATATTGCTGGAATAGTGCAGAAAATCCAGACTGTCCACCTCATTTGGACCACACCTTTGGGATCCCAATGAAGGTCAGATGGGGCTGAAATTTGGTATGGTTGTAGATGGGTCATAAGGCTACAAGAATCACATATTATTTTGTTTCATTATTCCCACCAAAGACCCATAAATCAGGCCCCAAAGTGGCCCAAAAATCTGTCCAGGCAGATTTGGACAGCAATATGTAATAGAAATGATTAAAATATAAACATAGTTTTTCATGGGATTTAACCCTACGAATTTGTGTGGTGGACCATCCCAGTGGGCCCCACAAATGTCCAGACCTTCCCCATCATCAAATACCCCTTGCATGTGTCCCATTTAGATAGATTTTGAGGCCACATGTCTAAGGATGGACTGCTATGGGTGTCCAAGCTCCATGGTTGGTCTGGATTTTTGTTGGCCTACAAGGTGGGCCACACATGCAAGATCAGAATTCTATCATAAAGAAAAATAAAATAAAATAAAATAAATGAAGAATCGGCCACAAGAGGAGGGGCTCCGCCACATTGAGGCCCTCCTCTTCATCAATCACACCATACATTCCTTTTATTCATAGGTTACAACAAGATCCACCACATGCATGTTCTAGATTTAAGATCAATGGTTGGGATGACATCCCAACCATGATTCTAGGGTTTAGATGACCTATCATGCTATGAAATCCAAGTAATCCTCCATGATGGGGGCCTATAGAGGGGAAACCCCATGCATGGACATGCATGCATCAAATAGGCCATTTGGCCACAACTAAGGGATGATGTAGGATCTCCACCATGGATTGGTGGGTCCTACACTTCCCACAAAAGAAATCTAAGTACATGAAAATAGAAATTCTAATTTCTAGGATTACACCCACCTTAGAATCTCCAAATTTGGACCTCCTAGCTCCTAGTGCACCAAGGGATCCATCTCAATGGGTGAGATTGGATTTAGATGGTTGGATTTGGAAGATTAAAGGGGAAATGGGGCTGGAGAAGAGAGGGAGATGGGAGAGAAGTTGCTGGAGAAGAAGAGAAGAGAGAGAGAGAAATGAGAGGGAAAGAGAGGAAAATCTTTTTAAGGGAAGTAATAATAACCTATGGTGACAATAACAATGTTGCTAGGGTAGGTTAGGTATGGGTAGTGTTTAGGGTGGGTAGTGTTTATTCCATGCAATAGTGTAGTGTGTGTGTGTGGTGTGCATGAAAAATTGTGCCATGGAGGTGGTCCACATGCTTTTGTACAAAAGTGGGCCACATGATGAAATGCTTATAACTTTTGATCCATAGGTCGGATTGACGCACAAGACGCGTCGTTGGAACCGCAACGACGATACAAACGAGATGACATAGGTCTTGGGTCGATCCGAGTCGGGTCTACGTGACTGAACTCAAAGTGACCATAAACACAATTTGAAGGTCGCGGGTCGCCGGAATTCGACCGGTAGGACCGCGAGACCATGATGAACAAGATACATACTCACACACATACATGTAAACATGAGAACTAGGGTCGGGTCTCACAGTTATTTATACTACATCTAATTTTTTGTTTCGTACACGTACTATACACATTAAAGTAAATTGTCACTTCATGTGTAAAAAGTTATCTAATAGTATTACTTATACCAATTATATATTGTTAAATAAACTTGCCACCATTTTTATTAAATGGAATTACTTATCATCATTTTTTTAACATTATATCTAAGCTAATCATGTCTTATATATCTAATTCGACCAAAAGTGTTAATGTATATTTGTTTGGCATACAGACCATCATAAGATTTATGTTCGATTTACTTATAAACTTTTTATCATTGTATATTTTCATTATTTATATATTAACTAAAAGGATAAAAGTTATCATTACATATTCTTTAAAATTATACTTGTACAAATATCTTTCACACTATCAATTTCAACATCTTGCATATAAGAGAGTAAAATTATAGCTTAAAGAGTCAATATAAATATTAAGCTTACAACGTAACTAATGAATATTAAGTACCTTTCCATTATATATAACCAAATATGTTTCACAATACCGTGATTATTGTTTTCTTGACAAAAGGGTAAAGTGATGATCTAAAAAGTCAATAAAGTAAGTAAAGATATTAGGATTTACAAGATGGTAAATGAATCATTTCCTGAATAACATTATAAGCAATCACGACAATTTTTTTCTTTAAAAGATGTAAAGTAACGACTTGAAGAATTAAAAAAAGTTAGTATAAATTGAGTTAATTTTTCTTAACAATTTATCATTGGACGTACTTCTACCAAAATTTAGTACAAATTTATAAATCATAACAAAAGTAAGATTCTCTATCTTTTTTTATTTCTTCATATACTTAACATTAATACTTCACATTTTGTTTGTGATAATAAAGTAATTATTCATAATGCATCTAATTTATTGTTTTATACATGTACCAAACACATTAAGATAAATTGTTATTTCGTACGAAAAATGTTATATAATAATTTATTTATACTCCTTATCTATTTTCGAATGAACAACTCGCTAACATTTTTACTAAAGGGGTTATTATGTATCGTATCTTTTGTATTATATACAAGCCAAGCATTTTCGATATATCCTATTCGAGTGGAAATGTTAATGTATACATGTTTGGCAAATAAACTACTGAAAGATTTATATCGTATTTGATTATACACTTGCTATCATTATATATTTTTATTTTTTATTGGTTAACTAAAAGTGAGAGAAAATTATCATCTCAAATACTCTGAATTTACACCTGCTCAAATAACTTTCGTATAATCATTACTAAGTTTTTCGTTATTTAAGGGTAAAGTTGCGACTTAAAGAGTTAATAGAAAAGTGGAGTATACAGTGTCATATATGAATGTCAAGTACCTTTTCATAATATATAACTAAATAACTTTCACACTATGATAATTTTTTTTCTCACGAAATAGTAATGTGATTAGATAAATAGTAAATAATTAAGGCAGATGTGTTAAAATTTATAAGGTGATATATTAATTACTTTCTAAATAAATTTTATACTATTATGGCAAACTTCTTTATAAGAAAAAGACAAAATAGAAACTTAAAGAGTCAATAGAAAGTGAGCCTACGAAGTAACAAATAGATTTGATGAGTTCATTATATAACTTATTTATAGCTATGTCCCATTAAATTTTATTATGAGCAAATAATTTTTTATTGTAAATTAAATTTATTATTCTTAATAGTTTGCCATGATGTATTATACTATCGAAATTGAGTATACATTTATTGGTCATAAGTGAAACTATATAGTTTTGTTCATTCTTTTATTAACTTGACATTGACACTTTACATTATATTCTTTTATTTTATGACAATTAAGCGGTTATTTATATTACTTACAATCTTGTTTTTCATTAATGCACTAAAAACTGTAAAGTATAATATCATTTCGAGCAAGAAAAATTATCCGCTAATGTTATTTATACTCATTATTTATCATCGAATTAACAACTTATCGACATTTTTGTTAAGAAAGTTCTTAGACATTATCAGTTTAAAATTATATCTAAGTTGTGTATGTCTGGCATACAAGTTTCAGTTTGACGATGAGTATTAATGGATATATGTGTGATTCAAAAGACCATCATAAGATTTATATAATATTTGCTTATACACTTACTATCTTTGTATTTTTACATTGTTAATAAATTAATTTAAAATAAAGAGAAAAGTATAATCTCAAATTCTTTAAAATTATATATACCTAAATATGTTTTTCACTATCATAACTAATTCTTTCCTCACAAAATTGTAAAATAGCCACTCCAATGGTCAATAGAAAAGTGAGAATGAATGTGAGATACATTTATATATTTCCTACACAAATAACTTTCGCATCTTCATAACTGTCTTTTTCCTCACATAAGGGTAAATTAGCGACTTAAAGAGTTAATAAGGGTAAGAAGTTAGGGCGTGTTTGATTTTTTAATTCACCAGAAAATACCGTATAAATATCTAATCATTATTTTTCCTGTATTTACCTCACTCTTTTCAACGTTTGATTTGACCACATGCTTTTTTTTACTCAAAAATCAGGAATACCACAGCATTTTTGTGGGTCCCACTGTGATGTATATCGCTTATCCATACCGTTCATATATTATGCCTAATGCATTTATGCCATCAGCCAGAAAATGAGGCATATCCAAACCTCAAGTGAACCACACCACGGGAAAAAGGGAATCAAATACTTACCATTAAAAACCTCTTAGGGCCATTGTTCCTTGTGGTGTGGACCATTTGAGTGTTCGATGTGTCTTATTTTTTGACTCATACCTTAAAATATTGTGTTAAAATGGCTGGACGAAGTGGTTATATTATATACATCATCTTAGGGTCTATAAATATAAAAAAGCTCTTTTGAACCGGTTTCCAATGTAGCAAGTACGATGGATTTTCAAACGATTTTCAAATGGGTGAAATGGTATTAATTACCCATTTTAAGGGTATTTACATAGGCTCTGAAAAATCAAACACGCCCGAGTTTATGAGATAGTGAATGGATTAGTTCCTAAATAATTTTATCTGCAACTACTATTCTTTTTTTCTTAAAAGATGATAAAGTAATGACTTAAATAGTTAATAAAAAAATGGAAATCACAACATGATGAATAAATTTTACAAGTTTATATGCCCATACCAAATTCTTTAAAATTAAACTTAGCTTAATAACTTTTACACTACCTTTACCAGCTTTTTTCTTACAATAGAGAAAAGTAGTGACTTAAAAAGTAAATATATAAGTGAGGCCTATAGCGTGAATATATGGTATATTTTCATTATTTCTAATTAAATAGTTTTTTACACTACCATAACCACATTTTTACCTACAAGAGGATAAAATAATAATTTAAAAACCAATTAATGGTGGGAAAGAAGTTGCGCTTTATGAGATAGTCGATAAATCACTTCCTAAATAACATTTGATACAACCATGAAAGTCTTTTCTTTAAAAGATTACCAATTATTTTCTTAAGATGTTAGAAAAAAAGTGAGCACCACAATATAAAAGATAGATTTCAAAAGTTCATATATATCTCACTAACAACTACGTTACACTTGATTTTGTTACAAAAAAATAGTTATTTCTTATAAATTGAGTTAATTTTTTCTAACAGTATATGATTTAATGTTATTCTCCCGAAGTTATGTATATATTATCGGCCATGAGAAAAGTGAGATTATCTGGCTTCGTTTATTTCTTTATAAATTTTGTGTTGGTACTTCACATCCTATTTGTGATAATCAAGTTATCATCCATATTGCATTCAATTTATTAGTTTATATACATACGAAACACATTAAGGTAATTAAATTATCACTTCGTGCTAAAGAAGTTATCTACTAGTATTATTTATACTCATTATATGTTGTTAAGTGAACAACTTGCCGACATTTTGATTAAAAAAGTTACTAGGCATCATCTTTTTTTACTTATATCTAAGGTAACATGTCCGACATATCCAGTTTGAGTGAAAGTACTAATATATACATGTTTCGCACACAAACCACCAAAAGATTTATACCATATTTGCAAATACACTTATCATTATTGTACATTCTCATTATTTATTTATTAATTAAAAGAAAAAGAAAATTATCATAAGTTATGCATATCCAAATAACTTTTGAAAGAAAGCAAAGTTATAACTTGAAGAATAAATAGAAAATTGAAACCAATAACGTGACAGATGGATGTCAAGTACCTTTCCATGCTTCATAACTAAATGACTTTCTAACTATTATGACTGTATTTTTCATTACAAAAGGGTAACGTGATGAATTAAAAAGTCTATAATAAAGAGAAAGAGATTGAATTTATGAGATAATAAATAGATCACTTCCTGAATAATATTTCATATTATCACAACAGTCTTTTTCTTCCAAAGATAACAAAGTAACGACTTTAGTTGCTAATAAAAAAGTAAGGCCCACAACGTGATGAATAGATTTCAAGAGATTATTATATTCCACTTATAATTACGTTCCACTCAATTTTATTATGGATAAATGTTTCTTTATTATAGATTTAGTTATTTTTTCTAATAATCTATCACTTGACATTCTTTTATAGAAGTTTAGTATATATCTATTGGCTATTTTTTTTTTTAAAAAAAAAAGTATGATCACCTGATTTCATTTATTTCATCATGAACTTGTTATTAATACTTCATATTCGATTTGTGATAATAAAGAGGTTATTCATATTGCATTAAATTTATTGTTTCGTGCACGTACCAAACACATTAAGTTAGACTGTCATTTCATAAGAGAAAAGTTATCTATTGGCGTTATTTATACTCATTATATGTGATCAAATGAATAAATTGCCAACAGTTTTACTAAGAAAGTTACCGGGCAATATCTCTTTACATTATATCTAAATTAGGTATGTCTGATATAATCAGTTCAAGTAAAAGTGTTGATATACACATTTTTTTTGTTAGCTTATTAGTACCCCCATTATCAGTTCACACATCACTGTTAGCCACCCCCACTAGGGAATCGATATCAAGGCCTCAGTGTTGAAACGAGGTATCATTCACTCGTGTTAATGTATACATATTTTACTTACAGACCATTGTAAAATTAATATTACATTTGTTTATATACTTACTATCATTATATATTTCTATTTTTTATTAATTGATTAAAAGTAAGAGAAAAATATCATTTTAATTTTTCTAATATTATACTAACTCGAATAGTTTTCGCACAATCATTATCAACTTTTTCCTTTCAAGGAAGCAAAGTTACGACTTGAAGAGTAAATAGAAAAACTATACCTACGGCATGATAGATGGATGTCAAGTACCTTTCTATGGTATATAACTAAATAGCTTCACACTACCATGGTCATTGTTTACCTCACAAAATGGTAAAGTGATAACTTAAATAGCAAATAATTAAGAGAAATATGTTAAGGTTTATGATGTGGTAAATAGATTACTCTCTAAATAAATTTTATGTTATCGTGGTCATATTTTTTTCAAAAGAAAACAAAATAGCTACTTGTAAAGTCAATAGAAAAGTAGGCCCATAACGTGACAGATAGATTTTAGTAATTCTTTATAGATCATACTAACAGCAACATATAGAACTATACACGAACCAAGCTTGGTCGAAAAGCCTACTCGGCTCGATCTAACTCGGTTATATATATATAACCTACCTTCTCTACTTATTTCTTAAAATTTTCATTCCTTACCCAATTCGTTACAATTGAGCTCCTCTCTCTCCCTTACTCTCTCAACAGCAAGGTACGCCTATATAAATTTACTCTTTGATTTTTTATTTATTTATGTAATTGTTTGAAAATAAACAAATAAATAACTCCAAATCCTAAAATTAAGATTTGGAGTTTTGAATATTTGATTTGGGAGTTGGAATAGGTTGGGTTAGGCTAGGTTGGGTTGGGATTAGGCTCACCTAAACTCAAGATAAGCTCGCATTGACTCAATCTTTGAAATCGCCTCGAAAGGTTTGGCAAATAAGCCAAGCTCCAATGGTAAGCTCAAGGAGAGCATGTATGAGTCAAGCGAAGCATGGCCCACCTCGACTTGACTTGGCTCGATGTACAACCCCAAATACATCACATTATATTTTGTTACAGAGAAATGGTACTTCATTATAAATTTATTTATTTTCTTTCACAGTCTTTCGTTATACGTTTCTTTGCTGAAGTTGAGTATAGATCTATTGGCCATGATACAAGTGAGATTGTTTAATTTCGTTTATTTATGGATGAATTTGACATTGGCGCTTTATATCCTGATCCCTTATTTTGTGACAATTAAGCGGTCTTTTATATTACCTCCAATCTTGTGCTTCATTGACATATTAAACACATTAACGTGTAATGTCATTTTGTATAAGAAAAATGATCTTCTAATATTAGTTATATTCCTTATTTATCTTCAAATAAACAACTTGCCAACATTTTTATTAAGAGAGTTATTATATATCTTCATCTTTACATTATACATACTCAAATAATATGAGGGGGAGTGTTAATGAATACATGTGTGATCTGATAGACCATTATAAGATTTATTTTATATTTGCTTATACACTATTTTTCTATATTTACCTTATTTGTAAATTAAATAAAAAAACATAATAAAAGCATCATCCAAAATTCTCAGAAATTACACATATGTAAATAGCTTTCTCACTACCTTAATCAAATCTTTCCTCACAAGATTACAAAGTATCGACTTCAAGAGTGAATAGCAAAGTAAAGCCTAAAATGTGACAGATAGATGTCAGATATACTTCCATAACAGCATTTTTTTTATAAGACGATAAAATAGCAACTTAAAGAGTCAATAATGGAGGGAAAGATGTTGGGATTTATAAGATGGTTGGTAGATGATTTCCTAAATAACTTTCTATACAACTAACACAACCATTTTGTTTAAAAGATGACACAATATTGACTTGAAGAATTATTTTTTAAAAAAAAAAACATTGAAACTATGATGTGATGGATAGATTACAAGAGTTCATATGTTCATCCCAAATTCTCCGAAATTACACATGCTTAAATATCCGTACTATCATGACCAACTTTTTCCTTTCAAGAGAGGAAAGTAGTGATTTGAAGAGTTAATAGAAAAGTAAGGCTTACAGCGTGACAAATGGATATCGTGTACCTTTCTATGATTCGTAGCTGAATAATTTTTATAATACCATAACAGGTTTTTTACCTCACAAGAAGATAAAATAATAACTTAAAAAGTCATTAATAGAGGGGAAGATGTTAGGGTTTATGAGATGGTAAATGAATCACTTATTAAATAACATTCTATAAAATCACAATAGTCTTCTTCTTTAAAATATTATAAAGTAGCAACTTAAAGAGTTAATAAAAAAGTGAGGTATACAATGTGATGGATATATTTTAAGAGTTCATCATATATTCCACTGACAATTATGTTTCACTCTATTTTGTTACGAACAAATAGTTCTTGATTATAAATTAAGTTAGTTCTTAATAGTCTATCATTGACATTCTTCTACCGAAGTTGAGTATATATCCATCAACTATGACAAAAGTAAAATTTTCTAACTTCATTTATTTTTCATAAACTTGACATTGGCACTTCACATGTTATTTATGATAATCAAGCGGTGATTCATATTGCAACACAGGAAACATTGGTGTTTGAACGCACACTACTAAAAAGTTTCTAAAGCCCACTGTGATGTTTAGTTGCCATCTAACTTGTTAATTAGTTCACACAGGCCTATTTAAAGGAGGAAAAAAATATCATCTTAATCTAAGACATTCCAGAAATTTTTTAATAGTGGGCATTCAATCATCATGGTTTTCTATAGTGTGGTTCACCTGAGATTTGAATCTACCTCATTTTTTTACTCATATCCTAAAATGAGCTGGAAAAATTGATGAATGGCATGGATAAAACATATACATCATGATGGGCTACAAAGATTTTCTAGCGCCGACTCGCACTTATTTAGTACTAAAGGGGGGAGTGGACTAGGTGCGGCCATTACCATGTAGCCTGACTTGATGTATGTTTTATACATCCATGTCGTTCATCAATTTTTTAGATCATTTTAGGGTATAATCTTAAAAATGAAGAATATCCAAATCTCAAGTAGACCATACTAGTGGAAACAATTATGATTAAACACCTTACCCTTTAAAACTTCTTAGGGCCCACTGTATTGTTTCTGTAAGTTTATTTGCAATCCAACATATTGATATGTTCATATAAATCGGGATAAAGGATAAAAGAAAATATTAGCTTGATCCAAAAACTTCGTGTCCTATTAATAGTCAATCAGATTGTTTCTTATGGTATGGTCCACTTGAGAGTTTGATCTGCTTCATTTTTGGGCTCATGCCCTAAAATAATATAATAAAGTTGATGAACGGTGTGGATATAAAATACATATATCAAGGTGAGCCCCACGGTAAGGGCCTTACCATTGAGATCTGCACTTAGTCCGCTCTCTTAGAAAAAGGATAAGGTTGAGAAAATAAAAATAAATTTTGTGGGAAATTGAATTTCTTAAATTTTCTTATATTTTTAGTATTTACAAACAGCAGAAAGTGATTTCTTGAGAAACTCTATTTTCTTTCCCACTACTTCAGTGAATCCAAAAGGGCCCTAAGAGATTTACTGAGTAGTGTCTTTTTTACATTATATTTAAGCTACACATATCTAACATATTAAGTTCGAATGAAAATGTTAATGTATATATATTTAGTATACAAACCACCGTAAGATTTATACCATATTCACTTATACACTTATCATTATTGTATATTTCTATTCTTTTTAAAATAATTAAAATGAGGAAAAAATTCTCATCTTAAAATTTTCAGAATTAAACCTATCCAAAGTATTTTCATACTATAATGACCAACTTTTTTCATAAAATTTAAGCCTACTAATTGACACATGATGTCAAGTACATTTCTATAGTCCATTAGTAAATAAATCTCATATTACAATGATCATATTTTCCTCTAAAGTAATATTGAGGTTTATAAGGAGGTAGATAGATCTCTTCTTCAATAAATTTTTATGGTACCATGGTTAAATTTTTTCTCAAAAGATGATATAGTTACTTGAATAATCGACAGAAAAGTAGGGCCCATGGCGTGATGGATAGATTTAGGAGTTCATTATAGATCTTATTGATATTTATGTTTCATTAAATTTTATTGTAGATAAATAGTTTTTAATTATAAATTCAATTTATTTTTTCTAACAGTATGTTGGTACGCATTCTTCTGTCGAAGTTCAGTATATACCTATCAGTCATGGCACAAGTAAGATTATATAGCTTTGCTCATTTCTTCATGAACTTAACATTGCCACTTCATATCTTATTCCTTTATTTTGTGACAATTAATTGGTCATCTATATTATCTCTAATCTTGTGTTTCATAAATGTACTAAACACATTAAAGTCTAGTGTCATTTCATATGAGAAAAATTATTTATTAGCATTATTTATACTCTTTATTTATCGTTGAATGAACAACTTAACGACATTTTTATTAACAGAGTTATTAGGCATTATTATTTTGACATTATATATAAGTTCGAGCGAAAGTATTAATATATACAGGTTTGGCCTACAGACTATCGTAAAATTTATACCATAGTTGCTTATATACTTATCATTATTTTATATTTCTATTCTTTTTTATTAATTATAATGGGGAGAAAATTATTATCCCAAGTTCTCCGAAATTACACCTACCTAAATAGTGTCCATATTATCATGACTAATTTTTTCCTTATACAAGAGTAAAGTTGCGACTTAAAGAGTAAATATAAAAGTAAAGCGTGACAAATGGATGTCAAGTGTTTTTTCATGGTTCATAATTAAATATCTTTCACAATATGATAGCCGTATTTTCCCTCACAAAAGGATAAAATGATAATTTAAAGAGTAAATAATTGAAGAAAAAAGATAAGGTTGATTAGAAAGTAGATGGATTACTTCCTAAATAAATTTTAAACTACAATGGTCAACTTTTTTTTCTTAAAAGAGTTTTCTTTATAAGTTAAGACACTTTCTCTTTCTTTATCTTTTTTCCTTTTTAGATTAAGATATTCAAGGGAGACCTAAGCCTTATTATTGCTCTCCTCTTAGAGATATAATCTATTTATAAGAGTGTAAGGGTTTCATATGAAAGTATCAATATAGTGCTCGAAACCCCCCACGAACTTTATTTTGTCATATACCATCAAAAGTATATAATCCAACATATTTATACACCCAAATTTACCAAATCCTTCCCATAACAAACCGCGGATACACGCAATCATCCGCAACCACATGTATCGAGTAATGTCAAGGAGAGGAGTCAAACCCACACTTGTAGGAAGCAAACCTATGGTAACGATCGCTCGCCCAAACTCTCATTCCTCAACATGTTGAAGTTCAAATAAAAGCACTTACTACAACTTCAACTGTTGCGATGGACAAACAAATTCTCACAATGGTCTTTTACCATCTCTCACATCAAAGGCAAAACAAACACACTTGTATATTTCTTATCTCAACACCCTCAATATTATGTTTCCATCTTTAAAGAAAAGACCAACAGGCCATATTGTATCTCAATACCAAAGTCATTTTGTATCTACCCAATAGACGGAATTCCAACTCTCTTAGCATAAATAAAAGAAATCGTTGCTAACTTATTCCTCGTACATCGCAACCCTTTTCAGCTCCGCGCCCATCTCGAAATCCATTTGCGAAATAATCCTATTATTCTTGAATTTATCCCTCATCCTGATTACCCATATCTTATTCTTCTGTCTTTCAAAAATTATTACGAATGCACCAAAGAACTCCTCTGTTTTATATGGTACATTTTTACCACTTATACAATGGCTGTCATTTTCAATGCTCATAGACTCTTCTCTTATCTCCTTCAAATAGAGCTTGGTTGATTCCCACAGACAAATTCACAATACAATATGCTAAAATAGATGCAATGGTCCTATTCCATCCATTGGTGGCATCGTATTCTTGGAGGTCTCACTAGCAACTGTCCATTCGTAATAATTTGTTTCCATATAAATCAATATATCATAACCACTATTGCAGATAGCTCTAAAAGACGACCTTTTGCTTGCCACTCCTTCGCATATGCCCAAGCAAAAGTTCAAGGATGGTATAACTTTGATATGGCCAGACATTACTAGGCCTATCGCATGAAATGACATGTATTCATACATGTAATCATTTTAGCCAACAATATCAATCATTCCACCATCCCCATAGATATTCTTAAGTGAGCAAATGTTTGCCCCGTGACAGCTTTAAATGAACGATTTCCTAATATTCTGATGAACTACTACGAGAGACACGGATTGCATGCTTGGCCTGACAGACCTGGCCCTATTGAGATTGGAAGTGACTATAACTCTGATAGCAACCCTCTCTCTTCAGAGTCTGACGACTAAACAAGCATCCTCCCTTCTCTGGGCCGCGAAGTGCAATGGCCCGCTAAAATGAAGTAAGATTACTGTAGCAACTATGTTCTTAATTATTAATTAGTTATGTAATTTGGTACTATATAATATTACTATTGTATCAGCACTTATAGTACTGTAGCAATTTGTCTTTTGTGTAGCATTGTAGTGTTAATAGAACACTATAGCAGAATCGTAAACTTGTAAAATCCAGATATTTATCTAATGGTCACTGTAGCAAACATGAAGCGATGAAAAATTCGTACTTCCCCATCTAGAAAAGGAGGCACCATCTCATTGTCCAGGCAGAGTAAGTCTTGGCCGAAACTTTCCTTCCTTCTCTTGTAATCTTTTTTGTTTGAGGTTCCTTCATTCTCTTGTATTCTTTTTTGTTTTATGTAATCATTTCTTTGTTTTATGTAATCCTTCTCTTGGTATTAGAGATGGATTGCATAAAACAAAAAAAGAGGTCATCACCATGGGTTTGTATCATATTAGTGTGGATTCGACTCCCCTCCTCGACATTACTCAATACACGTGGTTGCAGGTGATTGGGTGTATTCGCAGGGAATAGTCTCGCCTTAAAAAGATGCAGAGACACCCTATGTCATCAAAGAAGAGAGAGAGAGAGAGAGAGAGAGAGAGAGAGAGAGAGAGAGAGAGAGTAAAATCTAACGCAAGCACAAGAGTTAGACCACTAAAGATTTAATAATTAGATGCCCATCAAGTTTAATAAAAAACACTTTAAAGGTGAAATCAAAAGATATAATGGTTTAAGATGTTTGAAAAACCTTTGAAAAGATTTGTGAGTATTGGCTATCATTATAATAATAATAATAATAATAATAATAATAATAATAATAATAATAATAATAAGTAAATAAATAAATAACCTTGGCATGCAATCCAACCAAGAGATCTGTTCACAGTTTAGTCTTGAAAAGTCTAGTGGATCCCTTATTGGGGCACTTAAGGTTGATACATCCAACAACACCCAATGTTACCACTAACATAACCTTAAAATGTGTGTTAAGGCCTAAAACACTAGGACCATAACTTCCTTTTACAACTTAGATACAGGGATTGATCAAAGTTAGCATGTAATTAACTCAATCCAATCCAAGCATGATGGCCCCTCAATGAGAATGAGAAGGCTCCATGGTTCTTTTAATTGCAAATGTCCAATCAAGCCTAGTGCAGATATTTGTAAGCAGATAACACTCATAATCTAGGTGATGATGTTGTTGGCAACAAAATGTCCAATGGTGGAGATTAATCAGTCCCAACTCACTGTTGGTTCCTGATCACACACCACTAACCTAATCCACTATCACCCAAACAATGAGGAAATGGTTATGGAATTTAAGTAACTCAAGAACAATGATTCCATAACTCTAGCATATATCCTTTTGTCCACTGCATTCTTTCCCCACGGACCAACAAGAGACATTCCATAAGGAACACATGCACATGCACGCACAGTCTGTCTCAGCTCTCTCCTTCTTTCTCCTGAGTGAAAGATCTGATCCAGTGAGCCAATCGTGCAATCGTCGCCTCTGTACCACAAATTGGGGCTTTTGATTTTTCCGTCTCCAATAGGGCTTTTGATTTTGGCTTCCAACGGTGAAGATCCCCATGCCCTAAATTGGGGCTTTTGATTTTTTATTTTATTTTATTTTGTTTGTCTCCAATGGTGGACAGCCACATGCCTTAATTGGGGATTTTGATTTTCTAGTCTTAGTAAATCGCCAGATCCTCCAGCTGACGTGGATGGACATCATGATAAACAACCTTGATCTGACTTCCATCAGCGGACACCCTTAGATCCGAAGAGAAAGGATGACAAGGGGCAGATCTCTATGTCCATGAAATAGACAGGGCTGACCCACAGCTTCATTTGTGGTTACATATGCCAAGAACAAGCTCTACATGCATTTTGTCGATGCGCGCACCAAATCCTGAGAACAACAGGGAGCAGGAGACAATGAAGAAGAAGCATGAGAGCTTCAAAAACGTTGAATCTTTTCAGCCAGCCATTCTATGCGGCTAAACGAAATTGCTAATAGAAGGCCGATATACTTTATATCCTTCTGTTTCTAAAGTGGTTATGGGAACTGATGGTATGAATGCAAGTGGAGATTTTGGTTTGTGATCATTTGGGAGGTTTGATTTCAAGGGCACTTCCATCAGTTGATATCCTTCCACAAATTTCCTGAACCTGGAATCATGAAAAAATCATGTTTTTTTTTTTCCTCTTTTTAACGAATCTTGGGCTTATTTTTCCTTTTTAAATTATTTTTAGGGTGATGTTGGTTGCACTACATTTCATGATGCTTTAACACCATATTAGACTGATTAATCACAAGATACTATGATATTTGATACAACCAAACACACCCTTAGAAAACTCTGGAGTGATTGAGAGCAACATCGGCACTTAGGCATGTTTCTTTTATGACCCCAAATCTTCATAAAATGTGGAATAATTAGGTTAAGAGAAAAGATGTAATACAAGTGCAGTGTACAATCATGCAAGCTTCTTTTTCTATTTTTAATGAAACAATACCATTAAATCCCCAATACAAAAGATATTTCAACAAGTTGATTGATACTGATCATGGACAACCTCTCTCTAGCTTCGAAACATGGCTATAA
This sequence comes from Magnolia changhungtana, assembly GCA_030180095.1. NCBI lineage: Eukaryota > Viridiplantae > Streptophyta > Magnoliopsida > Magnoliales > Magnoliaceae > Magnolia > Magnolia changhungtana. The sequence continues at coordinate 16,345,357 of JASAUF010000676.1, forward strand.
AAAGAACACCCCTTCCCTCCAACTCAAGAAGAAGGAAAAATGACCCAAGGAATAACAACAAATGGCATATGTTACAAATGATCCCATATGGCACAACCGATTCATACAAATTAGGAAACCTCCCTGAATGAGGATACCTTGTTCCACCAAAAACAGCAGCCGAGAGAAACCCAATCCCCCATCCACGGCCGCAGGTATTGGATCTATGCCAGGCACGTTCTGTAAAGAAATTGGTTGGACTTTTAACCCACCACATCGGCGACAGATAATACAAGCCAGAAAAGCTAGAAAAACCTGATGCCCTTGTGACGGCCCCCGCTGAAGTCTTCACAGAAGCTCCTTGTCGTAAAAGGTCATTTGAAGCTGCTTTACATGATTCAGCCAAGCAGCGACATTTTGACCATCCACGGTTACCCAGTCGACAGCCGTCGCAGCCGGCTGCTCCCACCACTCGTCAACCTGCAGAATTCAGACAAAGAAAGGAGGCAAGGTAAAAGGATGCTTTCACATAAACTGAGAAAAGATGGCTAGGCATAGTACACCTGAAATCCACCAAGCTATAAGAATTTTGATCAGTCACTGGTCCATGTACAAATAAACTTTAAACAATCACTGGGTATGGTTTTTTTGTTACCCATTCCATGGGCTGCCAGTCATGCTGATACTCGATTAGTTGTGCTTAAACAAGAAACTGTCTCCTTCACATATCTAAGCTCTAGTAATCAAAACTCCTTTATGAAATAAAAATATAGCTACAACTACCATGAGAACATGTGACGCTGATGGCAGCAAAAACCATAGATTGCTGAAACAAGAAGATTTTCTTGCCACTCTAAAATGTTTTCTTAAGATATCATGCCATGCCACAAATGGTAATGAACTATGCCATGAACAGTTTGTTGGAGCAATATCAGTACGTTCTTTTCGTTGGTTGATTGCAAAACATTTTACTAGAAAGTCATCATAATCCTAATTGGGGTCAGCAAAAGAAAGTATTATCTATATTTCCTTTTATAATTCTTCAGCTGACGAAGAAATTTACTGATTCTTTGACAAATACTATCCTTCTAATTGAGCCAACAATAGAAGAAGAGGAGGAAAAATCATGCCCCTGAGGGCCCATTTCAATTACATAAAAATAAATAGTAAAAAGCAGTTGGACCCATTTATGCCCAAAAGCCTGTATAACAGGCTCTAGCACTGCTTTGCATGACAAAGGCCAACCACTGATATAAGAATGAGCAAAAATAGCCAAAGATCATTTTTGGCCAACTTCTGGGTCATGAAATTTAAGAGGGGTCCAATGCACTAGATGAACGTGCTAGATCAACATATTCAATAACAGTAGTGGTCGTTACTGTTACGATACGGGGTCGTAACAGCCTTTACGGCCAAATTTTTAGTTTAAAATTTAAAAAAAAAAAAAAAAAAAAAAACTGTAACAGCCCTGTAATGGACCATTACGGGCCATTTTTTTCCATGACTGTTACAGTCCCATAACACATAACGGTACCCACTGTTACTGTTATGGTCCATAACTGTTTTTTGATACCATGTGTCGGATGGTTGGCATGTGCGCCACATTGGCACTGTGCAAAACCAACAAGTTTGTTGCCATTGTGTGTTCTTGTGCCCCAAGAAAGGAGAATTCCCTTTTTTTCAGGTGTAGTAGCTCATGACTGGCCAAATTGCTGATGACAGTTGTCGCAATTGCCACTGTAGTACAGTTTTTTTAATAACAAAATGTCAATGTAAATGGGCAGTATCATTTTTTTATTGCCCTTTTGAAAACTGAAACAATGCATTGAACTTAATTTTTAATGACATCCAAAGAGGACCTAAGGCTCTCACATAGCTTCTATTGCTTTTATGTCCAACTAATGCGGGGGCATTTTCACACCGGGCTCGAGTGGGGTGGCCTGTGAGATGCAGGGGCACACTCGGGGTGGGCAGCCTGTGTGAGGCAGGTGGCTCGTGAGATGCGGGCCCTACCCGTGTGACTCGGGTGGCTCGTGTGAGGCAGTACCCATATGATTTGGGGCCCATGAGGGGGGTTCGACCGAGGGCCTAACCCATGAGACATGGGGCCTGGGCAATGAGATAAAGGGATTAATTCTCCATACTCCAACAGTTCGAGCTTTTAGAGCAAATGGTTAATTGTCCTACATCAAACTGGTATCAGAGCGGAAGGTCTCATGTTTGAGACTCCTCACCGGAGGTGATTAATGCGGGGGCATTTTCACACCGAGCTCGAGTGGGGTGGCCTGTGAGATGCAGGGGCACACTCGGGGTGGGCGGCCTGTGTGAGGCAGGTGGCTCGAGAGATGCGGACCCCACCAGTGTGACTCGGGTGACTCGTGTGAGGCGGTACCCATGTGATTTGGGGCCCACGAGGGGGGTTCGACCAAGGGCCTAACGCATGAGACGTGGGGCCTGGGCAATGAGATAAAGGGATTAATTCTCCATACTCCAACAGTTCGAGCTTTTAGAGCAAATGGTTAATTGTCCTGCATCAAATTGGTATCAGAGCAGAAGGTCTCGTGTTCGAGACTCCTCACCGGGGGTGATTAATGCGGGGGTATTTTCACACCGGGCTCGAGTGGGGTGGCCTGTGAGATGCAGGGGCACACTCGGGGTGGGCGGCCTGTGTGAGGCAAGTGGCTCGTGAGATGCGGGCCCCACCCGTGTGACTCGGGTGGCTCGTGTGAGGCGGTACCCATGTGATTTGGGGCCCACGAGGGGGGTTCGACCGAGGGCCTAACCCATGAGACGTGGGGCCTGGGCAATGAGATAAAGGAATTAATTCTCCATACTCCAACAGTTCGAGCTTTTAGAGCAAATGGTTAATTGTCCTGCATCAAATTGGTATCAGAGCGGAAGGTCTCGTGTTCGAGACTCCTCACCGGGGGTGATTAATGCGAGGGCATTTTCACACCGGGCTCGAGTGGGGTAGCCTGTGAGATGCAGGGGCACACTCGGGGTGGGCGGCCTGTGTGAGGCAGGTGGCTCGTGAGATGCGGGCCCCACCCGTGTGACTCGGGTGGCTCGTGTGAGGCGGTACCCATGTGATTTGGGGCCCACGAGGGGGGTTCGACCGAGGGCCTAACCCATGAGACGTGGGGCCTGGGCAATGAGATAAAGGGATTAATTCTCCATACTCCAACAGTTCGAGCTTTTAGAGCAAATGGTTAATTGTCCTACATCACCAACCTTTCATTGGAGTGCACCAAGGGAGAGAGTTTCTAGCAATGAGGAAATATCAGCCCCCAGGGAACTTTTCCCTTCATATTTACATTGCAAACCTAGATATCTTTATATGACTGAAGAAACGATTTTACATATCCTCAACTACTAATGCATTAGTTGTCCAAAGAGCACTGCAAGAACAGCAAGGACAATATTGTCAACAAATTGGCAGAAAGCAAGCTATTAAGCCTGGATAAAGGGTACTTCTCTCATTTTTCAGGTGTAAAGAACAAGCTAGGATGTGGTAATCTTGTGGGTGCTGCAAGTGCTAATGTGGCACACATGGCAATATCCAAACTGTTCATCCGGTACATTCAATTCTCCAAATCTCATGACCTAAAAGTAAAGCAAATATTATCTTCTGCTGGGCCATTCATGCCAACTTCCAGCAAAAAATATAATGTCCACCCATCATCTGGAAAAATAGTAGCAAGACCATTCTGCCAGCTCTTACTGTACCAGCTTTTGGGCAGAATTGAGTCCAACTAATCTTCTAGTGTCATACGACAGGTCCCAAGACTATTTATCAATAATTACCCTACCTTTATGATGCTTTCTTTCAATTGACAGAAGAAGCAAAGAGGGGGTGCACAGAGGTTCTCAAAGAGCATCATAAAGAAAAATAAAAAATAAAAATAGAAGAAATGAGGTGTCCCGTGACATAGGGAAAGGGGAATCAACCTATTGTTCCAAGTCTGGTGGCACGGGGGGCGATGATATATATGAGGTTGGTAGTGCTTCTAGTTCTCATCCCGGCACGCAAATAACTCAACCGTCAGTAAGAGCACGGGGTGGGTCTTATGGACTAATTTGTTAGTAGTGAACAAGGACAAGCAAGATTAAATTCAGAGTGGAAGAACGGAGAAAAGAGGTTTGTAGGGTGATTTAGAGTTTTTTTTTAAGGGAATGCTTTGTCATTCAACCTGTGTAGTAGGCCAGTAGCCCATATTTTCCAGCTATGTGTGAGGCTATTGAAAAGTTTGGACTGGGTTTTAAGCCACCACCAATGCATGGGATGAGAATGTAGATATTTAAGGAGGAAGTTAATAATGTTAACAATTTAGTTAAAAGTGTATAAGGAATCTTGGAAAGCACATGGGGGCAAATTTATGTCAAATGATTGGACATACGGGAAAAGTATAAGCATAATCAACTTCTTAATAAATAGCCCAGCTGGAACATTGTTTTACTAGTACATCGAATGCTTCAGATTCTAGAAAGGAAGAAAATTTGTTGTTTAAGTATCTATTTTCTTTTCTTTTGGAAAGGTTTGTTGTTTAAGTATCTTGATGATATTGCAGAAGAAATTGCGGAAGAAAACGTGATTCAGGTATTATAGATAACCATTCAAGCGATATGAGTTCCAGGAAAAAGTTGACAGAGAAGAGAAAATGCAATATTGGACTCCATGCATTGCGCATTGCATAGAGTTGATGTTGGAAGATATTGGAAAGATGAAGATGTACTCCGAGACACTTGAAAAGGCAAGAGAAATTACCAGGTTCATTGGGCATGGGATTGTTCTTGGCATAATGAGAAGCTTCACCAAAAAGATTGAGCTTTATATGATCAGCAGTGACACACTTTGCAACTGCATTCCTCACTCTTTTAAGTTTTTCTAAGTAAAAAACAACATTTTCAAGCCACGTTTGCATCAAACAAGTGGTTGTCTTGTGCTTAGGGTAAAAAGTCAAGAGAGGAAGTACAAGCCATCATAATGTTTAATTCGAAGTTTTGGCCACAAGTTGTCTACTACGTTAAGAGCACCATGCCATTTTTTAAAAGAAGTGGATTTGAATGAGAGGCTTGCAATGGACTTTATTTATGAATATGGACTCTACAAAGGAGAAGATTGCATCTAATTGCAATCATGTAAAAAGAAAAAGGAAAGAAATATGTGCCAATTTGGAAGAAGATAGGTGAAAGATGGACTCCATAGCTTCATTGCCCTTCACATGCAGCTAGGTACTATTTAAATCCTCGGTTACATTATTCAGACAAGTTCTCTACACACCCCGAGATAAAAGAGGGTTGTTGGAGTGCATGGTTAGGATGATCCCTGACAAGAAAGATCGCATTAATGTCAATATCCAATTAGACGAATATGATTAAGTATTCCCTAGGTGATTTTATATTTGCAAATTTGCATTCTTATGTATAATATATTTGTACAATTGATGAGAGCCTTTGATTAATTTTTAATTAATTTGTATAGATGATTGGTGGGCACACTTTGGAGATAGAACACCACAGTTTATGAGATTTGCAATTCGATTTTTAAGTCTCACATGTTGTGCTTCTGACTTCAAGGGAAACTGGAATACTTTTAAGCAGGCACTTCGACACTCTATATTAGCTTTTTTGTAGATTAGCAAGTTTTTTACATGAATCATTACATGGTAAGTCCATACAAAGGAGAAATAAACTAGAGCAACAAAAGTTAAATTTTCCGGTGTAAGTAACGTACAATGTGAAGTTAAGAGAAAGAAATATGAAGATAAGAGCTAAAGCAAACTCTACATTAGTTGACCATATTGCTTTTGATGATAAGTGGATTGTTGAGAAAGCAGTGCTCTTCCCAATGATACATATTAGCTTGAGGAAAGAGAGCATTTGATGTTAGTGTGGTTGCCACTATTCTAGAGTTTGATGATCCAGCTAGTAGAAGTGCACTATCAGCTAGTGGTTCTAATCCTACCCCTCTCCTCCAATTCCTCCCTCTTCCTCCAATAAAAGAAAGTCTACAAGTCCTTTGAGTACTTCTAGTTCTAGCTTCCAAGTTTTTTTTGTTTTTTTTTTTTTGAAGAGAGAGAAAGAGAACTGAAATTTTATTAGAACACTGGAAACACTAGTGCTCAAAAAGAAAGAAAGAAAAAAGTTAGCAACATTTTGCTACATTTACGTAAGCAACCCAACCCAAGACAAGACCTTTAACTTTACTAATCACCCCATCCACCAAAGCCCTCTCATTTCGAAAGCACTGATCATTTCGCTCCCTCCAGATAACCTAGAATAAGGCCATGATAACAAGTCTCCAAACAACTTTTCCAGATTTCCCGATTCCACCCCCGTGCCAAGCCCACAGAAAGGTCTTCAACTGTCTTCGGCATCACTCAATCGGTATGAAAGGATACAAGAAAAAACTCCCACAACTTGCGGGCAAAAGAGAAATGGATAAATAGGTGGTCAATCGTTTCCACATTTTCCATACACATCAGACAAATATTACGAAGGATTAAAGATCTCCTTTGAAGATTATCAATAGTAAGAACTCTTTTTCTTCCAACCAAACAAAAACCATGACTAGAAGGGGGCTCCATAGAACCAATGATGGAACGGACGAGGATTTAGAATGCGAGGTGACTCGTTTAACAAGCTAGAGAATAAACAAACAAAGAATTTTCCCGAACGGAGAGTGATCCAAATCAACAAATCCTCTTCTTGAGATGGAGCTACAATCTTAAGACAATTCCGAAGGCTAGCAAACTTTGCAATCTCCTCATTTGCCAAATTCCTATAACGAGGACCCCAAACAACGGAACCGTTGCAAATAGAATAACAATGGGCAATAGAGACAAACCAAACTAGAGCAAGACAAGCCATTCTTAGGAACAGACCTTAAAGCGCCCAATCGTCACACCAAACATCCACCCAAAAGCGGATACGGTGCCCATTTCCAAGCGAGAAGTCAATCCCTCCATGAAATATATGCTTTGTCGGCGTAATTGCTTTCCAAATACTAGAGGCTCAATATAGAGATGAACTCTTGCTTCCAAGAAGTTTTACATGTAAACTTTTCAAAAAAGAAATTACAATGATTTTTTTCTAAAATTCCAATGAATTTCTTTCTTTGATGTGCAAGTGGTCTTAGGGGATGATTTATTGCCAATGTACTAAGGGAGAGAGATGAGGGTGTGATTGTTCATGAGGTGAGTGATGTTGATGGAGATGTTGATGATGAAAGGCTTGGTGGCGGAATGGATGATGATGAAGACGATGATCTACGAGAAGAGGAATATGACCTCTAGAGCTAAAAGTTCAGAAACTAGAGGATTTATCATTTATGGTATGGTTTCATGGTTTATAACCTTGTTAGATTTGTACTTGTGACTTGTGAGGTTTTATAATCTCTTTTGTTGATGACCAATTAGGAACTAGAGACTGTTTTTATTGTTTTGTCGGTGTTTGATACACTTCATTTAGATATTAACTAAGGTAATTTTCTTGGAAACTTGTTGTGGTAATTGATTTTTTTTTTTTTTTTTGGACAAATAACAGAGAACGATTTCATTAAGATAAAGGAGGGGGAAGAGGCACGCTGAGATAGCGACCCCCTTACCCACCCAAAGGAGATAGATTACAAAGCTCTAAGTTGACTATAAAACAGGCCCATTGTGGTAATTGATTTGACTTGCACATAAATGGGTTAGCTTTTGATCACTTGTTTTGGACATGCTTTTACTTGAAAAATGAAATATTTTTTCCTAGCCCTTTTTTACTTTTTCTTTCTTCTATTTTTGTACTTATTTTTACTATATATCATATTTTTCTATTATTTTAACTAAAAAATAGAAGTATGGTATAACCAGTGTTTTAAATAGCGGTAGCGTGATGCGTAGCGCTCAGCCCTCTATAGCGTGTAGCGTAAATACGTAGCGTGTAGCGTAAGCTACACAATACTTCCATTTTTTTAATTTAAAAGTAAGATAAATATAATAAATAGTGAAAAAAAGAGGAAAAAATTTAAAAATGCCTAAAAGATGATTCATTTTATCAATTCTAACATGTTCAAAAAGTCATTAGTTATCATTTTCAAAAGCCAATCCACATATATAAGCCAAATCAAATAATTATTACATCAACAACTTTCTAAGCAAAACTTTAATTAATAATGTCTAATTGAAACCACAAGTCACAATTATGAAAAGAAATAAAAAAGGTTAAAAGTATCAAGTATAATATAAGTGTCACATTCCTTAACATTAAAAACAAAGCAAATGTGAAAAAATAATAAAAAATAAAATAGTAAAAATACATTGTAGCTTAGCTAAACGAACCAGTTTACGCATTTACAGCTACGACTCTGTAGCGCACAACTACAAACGCCAGTAGCGTACGCTACGGGCGCTATTTGAAACACTGGGTATAACTTGCGCCACATGCTATAGAGGTTTGAATGCTACATTAATATTATACACTATACTCTATTTCAAACAGTGGGGAAAAGAAGGACAAATGACAGTCCCCCAAGCTAGACCAGCAAAAGAACCATTCAAAGCCCAGTGCGAAATACATTCAGCTCTTACTGCAAACATGAAAAAATGTCAATGCTCACAAGTCACAAAGGCTTTCAGGAGTAGAGATGATGTTCAGCACATGTGACAGTGATGACCAGGCAAAACCAAGGACGATTGCAACTGGCTAAATGACTACTATGAACAAAAAATGATCCATCAATTTGATGGCTGACTAGGAGGAACAATTGAGGACACTTTTGGCGATGAAAGAGTGAAGATAAATGCTGTTAAGTCATAACTGAAGATGTATACCACGATATAAGAAATCGCATAGCAAATGTCCTTAATTATCCCTAATTATCAAGACAGCGAGGATAGAACCAACTGCATGTGAACTAATAATGTATATTTAAGATTCATTCACAGCAGTAACTCACCAAGCCTCTAACTCGTTTGCAGTCTTCCAAGCATCTTTGAGCATTCAAAACTGCACTTCTAAGCTCGGGCAACCATTTTTCTGTAACTATCTTTTCTTGTTCAGCAGCCAACTTCAAACAGTAACTAGTAGTCCTGCAAGATACAATGATTGAAACTAGATTTATTTCCACGTCTGCCAATCTACACAAATGAGAAGCAAATAATGATGGCAAAAACTAAAACGTATGCAACTGATCCAAGCAGATATGGAGCACAATAAATATATAGAAGGAATTACAAAATGATAGATTCCAGAAAATTTGATTCCAAAAATATACACCCTACGGATCTCCTCTCAACTAACTGTATGAACAGATATTCCTTTGGCTTTCATGAACAGCTATGAAGATCACAGCTCTAGCAGATGAGGAAAATTCTTTGGGCTAATATGCACATTTTTGTACCGTTACACTTGCTAAATAAATTGATATGGCCATCTTCCCTTCACAAGAAAATGTGAAAGGATATACCACTTACCTCTCGTAATCTTGCTGCATGCGATATGCATGGTTCAATAATGCATGACCACTTTCAACAAGGTCCTGCCGACTATGAACCAGATTGATTGCCTTCGACAAGTCCTCCAACACACTAACCTCAGAACCCCGAAGCTTCAAACAGAATTCCAGTGATTCTAACACCGATGCTAGCCCAGCATCTGAACCTTCCAAACCTAAAGGCATAGTAACTAGTTATCAGTACTAAACAACAAATAATGAATGGAAAAGCAAATATAAGTAACCAAATTATCCAAATATTCAAAAAAAAAAAAAAAAAAAAAACTTAAAGATCTAGAACTCCTGAACCAAAATGAAAGATCATATATACTACCAAATGTATTTATGTCAAAGCAACATCATTTCAAATATTTAGTTCAGATGAGAATACATAAAAATCCAGGCAGATCTTAGTTACAATAAAAGACCCCCGAAATATTGAATTAATTGAAATCAGATAAACTCTAAAGGGGGCATTTGGGAACATGGAAAACCATGGAAATAAACCAGTTCCTGTGGAAAACTTACTTTTACTCTGTTTGAGGAAAAGAAAAGGAATGTTGGAAACCAATTTCCATTTCCCAGCTTTCCTCAAAAACTGGAGAGATTCATTTCTCTCAAAAAGGATGTTAATTGATTTCTGAAGCAGAGAAGACACAAGGTGATCGTATGTGGAATCCACGTAGGACTGGCATCCGAAACAAACAATGGAGGGAAAATAGGAATCCATAGTTTTCCATTCCAGCGGCTTCCAGGCTACTTCTCCATATCCACATTTTGGTGACCAAAATTTCATTGGTAAACCACTTCCCGAGGACAAGTTTTTCATTGCCATGGATCTTCACACAGCCACCGTCAAATGCTGTAATAAACAAGAATTTTCTGATGGAATGAGCATTTCATATGGTGGTAAAACACATTTGATAGATAACATCCCGATAGCATAAGCAAGCTGCAAGGGGATGTGAAAACTTTAGTTGCTTCACACAAGAAACACTTCAACGGATATACTCGAAATCAGTACCTGGAGTGTCTTCAGAGACAGGATGGTGCGATGGAACAAGTCCCGGATTTAAGGAATCATATCTTAACTGATACATACAGATCAAAGAAAACGGCAGGCTGATGGAGGAAATGTACAGTGGTACCTATTTATAAGAATAAAGGATATATGGAGCTGCAAGTACTATTGTGAGATTGAACTTATGAGCCATGCTATGAAACCTTGGGAGAGTGATTGAGCAAAGAGTAAGGCATGGGACGGATATATCAGAAGATCAGTTTGGTTTCATGCCAGAAAGGTCTGCCAGTGAAGCTATTTTCCTACTTTGACAATGATGGAAAAATATAGGGAGAGGAATTATCTCCACATTGTCTTTATTAACTTAGAGAAAGCATAAGATAGGGTCCCTAGAAAGGTTGATGTTGTAAAAGAAAAAAGTTTTAAGAGGGTATATTAACCTGATTAACAATATAAGTGCAGGAGCAATCACAAATGGGAGGACCACTAGTGAAGAGACTAAGTGACTTCCCAATTACACCGTAGGCTTGCACCAAGAGTCAGCATTGAGCACATACCCTTTTGCATTGGCTATAGATGAGTTAACTATGCATTTGCAGGAAGAGATCCCACTGTGCGGTGTTTGCAAATGACATAGTTTTGATTGACAACACAAGGGAGGGAGCACACAAGTTTTGATTGGCATGACGGGGGAGGGAGTATGTACGGAGCTAGATTTATGGAGGAATGTTTTAAAATCCAAAGGATTTAAAATTAGTTGGACTAAGAAAAAGTATATGGAGTGCAATTTTAGTAGCAGCAGAGGTGGAAACAAGGAATTAGTTAAGACTGCTGACCAAGAAGTATCCCAAAATGACCACTTTTGCTGTCTTGGGTCGATAATCCATGAGAGTGGAGAGAGAGAGAAGGATGTTGCCCATAGAATTCATGGTGGGGTAGAAGAAATGGAGATGTGCCTCTAGAGTTTTATGTGATCGTCGTGCAGCAATTAAGCTGACAGGCAAAGTTTATAAGATAGCCATAAGACCAGCTATATTTTATGGGACAGAATGTTGGGCAGTTAATGATGCAAGACAATTAACCACTTGCTCTAAAAGTTGGAACTGTTAGAGCATGGCGAATCAATCCATTTATCCCACAGCCCAGGCCCCACATCTCATGGGTTAAGACCTCAGTCAAACCCCCCTCATGGGCCCCAAATCACATGGGTACTGTCTCACACAAGCCACCCGCCTCACACGGGTGGGGCTCGCCTCACACGAGCTAGGTGCCTCGCACAGCCACCCACCCCGAGTGTGCCCCAGCATCCCACAGGCAACCCCACTCGAGCCCGGTGAGAAAATGTCCTTGCAATAATCACCCCCAATTAGAAGTCTCGAACACAAGACCTTCCGCTTTGATACCAATTTGATGCAGGACAATTAACCCCTTGCTCTAAAAGCTCGAATTGTTAGAGCATGGCGAATCAATCCCTTTTATCTCATAGCCCAAGCCCCACATCTCATGGGTTAGGACCTCAGTCAAACCCCCCTCGTAGGCCCCAAATCACACGAGCCACCAGCCTCACACGGGTGGGGCCCGCCTCACACGGGCCACCCACCCCGAGTGTGTCCCTGCATCCCACAGGCAACCCCACTCGAGCCCGGTGTGAAAATGCCCCTGCATTAGTTAATGAACAAAATGTTCATAGGATGAGGGTAGCTGAAATGAGGATGTGATATGGATGAGTGGTAAGATGAGGAAGAACGGAATTAGAAATGAATATATTCAATGGAACTTAGGAGTAAGTGAGTGAGTGACACCAATGGGTAATAAGACAAGGGAAAGTAGATTTAAATGGTTTGATCATGTAACAAAGACCGACAACTCACCAGTTAGGACTGAGTTGGTACAAGTTCAAGCCTCTAAAGGGGCAGGAGGAAGACCCAAAAGGACATGGGTGGAGGTCGTAGGAAAAGACTTGATGAGCTGTGGTCTAACTGAAGTTATTATGGCCCCTGATAGAGTGGAATGGCAGAACAAGATTCATGTAGCTGAGCCCAATTAGTTGGGCCATGGCTTAGATGATGATGATCTTAACTGATACATCATGTCAAGGATGACACAACACATGAAACACCAAAAAGTTGTTCAGGAAAAAGAGAGAAAGATATTGATAACACGTATCCAACACAGATAAAATCTTGCACACAGACTCATTTTGTGTTCTTACTTCTGAATAAACAAAAGCGACCAGTATATCAGAGTGAATAGACACAGGTTCAGTTAAAGAAATCGAGATATTGCAAATTTAGCAGTTTGAAACTCAGGTAAAGGAAGCACAGCAAGATGTATTCAGCAGAAGTGCTGTAGCAACACTAAACCTTATTCATGATCAAGATTGTACGAGTCATAAGATTCCAAATCAAGATATGCACCATAAGTAGCAGATCTGTGCAAAAGCAGAGTTCAGGACTAAGATGCATACGCTCACCATCATGATATTGAAGGGCGGCAGAAACGCGACATATAGATGGAATTGATGATGGATCTCTAGCACCAGCTCTTGCAGTCAATAAAGCAGCATTCTTTTCTGCAGCTGCAATTGCTTCCGGTCCTGTAAATCCATTAGCACCCATGGACTCCAAGAGAGCCTGCACAAAAGCAAAGAACTAATAAGTTCTTTAAAGCCACGTGTATAAGCTGCCACATCGTGTATAAGAGACAAACACTTTTAACTGCAAAAAATGTGCTAGTTGCAACCAATTGGTAAAAGCTGAATTGGCAAAATACCACATTAGATCCATATTTGTGTCAAAGGAAATATCAATCTACACAGCAGATTTACAGCTTTACAGATTTACAGATTTACAGCTTTGCAGATTTACAGATTTACAGCAGATTTACAGCTAATATCTACAGCAGATTTACAGCTAAATATCTACAGCAGATTTACAGCTAATTATCTACAGCAGATTTACTGATATGACAGATATACAGGATATACAGTTATACAGATTTATATACAGATTTATGACAGATTTATGACAGATATACAGGATATATACAGGATATATTAATTAAGATATACAGATTTATGACAGTTATACAGATTTATTCCTTCATTAATTAAGATATATTAGCTGTACAGTATATTTAGATAGATGTATATATGGTAGGGGCTGAAGATCAGCTTGTATTTCTTCCCTAAATAGCTTGTAATCTACCTATATAATGGGCAATTGTCAATGAAGAAAGGCAGACTTTTTCAAAAGGACTCTAAACTGTCATGGTATCAGAGCTATAGCTCTAAATTTCCATTTGTCTCGTGCTCTCAAGTTTCTTAGTCTCGGTTATTCTTGTTCTAGTTCTGTTGACCTCATGTCTTCCGATAAGTCTGATGTTTCTTTGATTCGTTTCAATGGCAAGAACTACTCTGCTTGGGCGTTTCATTTCAGGATTTTCGTCAAAGGTAAGGAGCTGTGGGGACATGTTGATGGCAGTAACCTAGCTCCTGACAAAGACAAAGACAAAGACCGACACGCCAAGTGGGAAGTCAAGGACGCACAAGTTATGGCATGGATTTTGGGATCCGTTGAACCCAACATCATCTTGAACCTTCGACTCGTGATGTGGACATACCGAAGAAGGTCTGGTACCAACAAACACCTGCTCGTCGTTTCCGGCTTGAACATGAATTGGCCACTCTCCAACAGATAGTCTTTCTATCTCGATTTTTACTCTAGATTCACTAATCTTTGGGCCGAATACACCGATATAGTTTATGCCGACTTACCATCCGAAGGTCTTAGTTCTGTTCAAATCCATGAAACTACTCGAGGGACCAATTTCTAATGAAACTAAGGTCCGAATTTGAAGGCACCAGATCCAATCTTATGAACCGAGAATGTCCCCTCCTTAGATACATGCCTAAATGATCTTCTTCGGAAACGCCTTCTCACTCAAACCACCATGGAACAACGACGATCTACATATGCTCTCGTAGCCTATGCAAAGACAAGGAAAGCCACGAATAGGATATGAGCATGTTCGGTTATTTCAAGGGATTTGGTCATTATGCCGCAAACCTGTCCCCGAAAATTCTGCAACTATTGCAAAAGGATGGCCATATCATCAAGGAATGCCCAACTCGACCCCCCAAGAAATGAGACAAGCATACTTGTCTCAGGTTGGCTCTTCTAGTGCGGGTAGTTTGGTGAATACAACACAAAGTGCTCCTCGCTCTCGCTCCCGTTTCGGTCCAACCGTGACCCACGACATGATTCAACAAATGATCATTTCTCGCATTTTCACTTTAGGACTCTCGGTGTAAACCCTTCACTACATCATCTCCTTGGTACTTTGATTAGGGCTTCCCATCATATGACAAACAATGTCGCTTCTCTTACCAATGTAAACAAATATTTTGGAAATCTCAAAATTCATACTGTCACGATGGCAATCATTTACCTATCAGCCACCGGTGATGACGATGTCTTCAGATCTCTGGTCTTACCACCAATCTTGTGTAGCTGTCGGTCTGGCTTAGTTGATAATGATTGTAAAGTAGAGTTTTCTAAATCCAGTTGTGTTGTGCAGATCAACAATCGGGCGGATGATCGCGAGGGGGCCTAAAGTGGGACGTCTTTTTCCTCTTCAATTTCCTTTGTCTTCTTTTTCTTTGCCTTTTGTCGCTTGTAATTTCTGCTCATGTTGATTCTGAGAGCATGGCATAAACGTCTCGAACATCCAAACTCTAATGTACTTCATGCTTTATTGAAATCTGGTTTTGGAATAATGAAACACCATCTCTTAGTGTTGTTCAGTTTGATTGCAATTCTTGCAGACTTGGCAAAAGTAAAACTCTACCCTTTCCTTTTCACACACCGCATGTTGTCAAACCTTTCGATCGATACATAGTGATGTGTGGGGTATGGCACCAGTCACTTCTGCATGCTAATTACAAATACTTTGTCACTTTTATTGACGACTATAGTCGTTTCACATGGATTTATTTCCTTCATTCCAAAGACGAAGTATTTTGTTTTTAAGATTTTTCATGCATATATTCGAATACAAGCCCATGTCAAAATCCTTCGTTCGACAAGTATATGTCTCATTTGTTTGGGAAAGAATCATGGCATCATCTCTCAACGGTCTTGCCCTTCGACACCTCAACAAAATGGAAAGGAAGAACCGTCACCTTCTTGATGTGGTTCGCACTCTTCATAGAATCTTCCACGCCCTCTCGATTTTGGTGTGAAGCTCTTTCCATCGTTTGTCCATCTCATTAACATGATTGCCTTCTCCCATATTGAACCATGACTCACCTTTTACCAGGTTATTTGGTCACCCTCCAACTTATTCTAACCTTCAGTACCTTTGGTTGTGTCGTTATGTTCATCTTCCCGCACATGAACGCACAAAACTTTACGGCTCATCAATTAAATGTGCTTTTCTAGGATATTCAAGTACAAAAAGGTTTTCTTTTATCAGTCGCAAGTTTCTAGAAAGATTTTTTTCGAAAATCAATATTTCTTTTCTACCCATCAGGATCATTGCCTATGTTTCTAACTCTCTTGCGAGATCCAAAGTCCTTCTAAACCTCTCCTAGTGTATCGACGACGCTCCACCACCACTTCCCACCAACCTTCAAACACCTCCCGAGCCCCCTCAAGCTTCTTCCCCGATCAAATGTTTGAACACAGACGTCATAGGTTTGGTTTCTCTTCTCCTTCATCCTTCAACCACTTTGTCGTCTATTTCTCTTCCTTCATCTTATAAACAGCAATGGAGCATGAGTGTTGGCGAAAAGCAATTGAAACCGAAACTTGAAGAAAACCAGCGGGATGTTATTCCATGTCCCTCATCCGTGAAACCCCTTGGCAAAGAAGCTTAATTCCGATGGGTCCATAGATCGTTACAAAAGCTCTGTTAGTGGCACTTGGCAACAAACAAGAATATGGTCTCGACTATGATGAGACCTTTCGCCAAAATGACCACTTTGTCCGAACTATACTCGCTCTTTAGCATCCCAATTACAAACGCATTTCTCAGTGATCTCAAGGAAGACGTTTACTTGAAACTTCCCTCCGGGTATGCCCACTTCCTCACCTAATGATGTTTATGCGAAACGTTCATGGTTTGAAGCGGGCACCAAGAGTATGGTTTGAGAAGCACTTTGCTTAGTTTTTCTTTCACTCAAAGTCGGTATGACTCCTCTCTTTTCTACAAAGGACATCCCTGTATCGTCGTTCCTTGTTTATGTGGACGATATCGTCATCAACGGCTCGACTTGGAGGCAATCTGCTAGTTCGAGACTTTGTTAATTCCACATTCACATGAAAGATCTTGGCCACCTATTTCTTGGGTTTAGAGGTGCATCATCGATATACGGTCTCCTCTTGCATCAAAGCACAAGTATAGTCAAGATCTGGTCGGCTAGCTTGTCTCACCAACGCGGTTGACACCCCCATGGAACTTAATGTGAAATATCGACGTGACGAAGGGGAGCTTCTTGAGGATCCTACTACCTATCGGAAGTTGGTTGGCAGATCTATCTAACCATTACCCGACCGGACATCTCTTATCTTTGTCATCACCGTCAAAGAAATTCATGCAAGCACCGAGGCATCTCCATCTATCGCATCATACGCATAATTCGCCACATTCTTGGGACACCTACTCGTGGCTTATTCTTCCCTTCCTAGGTTCTTCACTGACTACAAGCCTATAGTGACGCCGAACTGGCCGTGGTACGCTGACACCTGGAAATCTATACCTGGGCAGTGTATGTTTCTTGGTGATGCCCTTATCTCTTGGAAATGCAAGATGGACCACGTCTCCAAATCATCTACTGCGATGCAACGAGCATGTCTTGCATGCTCCGAGATCATTTGGCTGCGTGGTCTCCTCGCAGCTTCGGTTTCATTCCGTACATCCTACTCCACTCCATGCCGACAACACTAGTGCCATCCAAATTGCCGCAAATCCAGGTCTATCACGAACGCACCAAGCACATCGAGGGACTCACCAAGAAGCCTATGATCATCAAGTCATCACTCTTCCACATATCTCCAGAACTATATCACAAAAGCCAAGTCGGGCCATCATTTTTTAAAATTGATGCTTGTCGATTTACCAAACATCAATTTGAGGGGGATGTCAAAGGAAATATCAATCTGCCACATGCGTGTATACAAACACAAATTTAATATCTACAAGCAAACGACTAAATATCACAGATTTATACTAATTATCTAACAGATTCATCGATATGAAATACAGGATATATCTGATTATACTGATTTATATACGTTTAACCATTTATGGATATACAGATATATACAGATGGATATATTAATTAAGATATCTGATTTATGACAGCTTATATGATTTATTCCTTCATTATATATGGTAGGGGCTGAAGATCAGCTTGTATTTCTTCCCTAAATAGCTTGTAATCTACCTATATAATGGGCAATTGTCAATGAAGAAAGGCAGACTTTTTCAAAAGGACTCTAAACTGTCAATTTGGTATCAACCGTAGAACGCCAATCAGTGCACTTGCAGATGAGCTGTCCAATCAATGGACCACCTCTTCGATGAACCATAGGCCATAGCCTATGATTGCACATGGTGATAAACCATTCAATCAACCATAGACCATAGATGGGTGCACGTGGTGATGAACCATCCAATCAGTGGGCAACCTCTTGGACGAACCACAGGCCATGCCCCGATATTCATGACAACCGAAAGTTCAGAACTATCAGGTCCATGGCCATTTTCTGGACAGACCAAAAAAAGATTGAGAAAGTCCAGGAAAATGAAAGTACACCAGATGGCTTAAAAAACCATTTACTGCAGACTTTTCAGCATTGACTTATCATGAGGTAGCATATCAATTGGTCAATCCAGATTGATTGATGTATTGCCAATCTTATGAGTTATGTTGTAGGGTGGGCATCCAATGTGAATGATGAATTCTTGTAATCCACGACATATTCTGGCATATAGTCAAAGATAACATAGCAATAGGATGAGTTGTCCTGTTACCAACCTGTGGAGTTGATGGCAACATGTAAAGCCTATTATCTGGACTTCGAGAGAAAGCAGACAGCTCTTTCTCTATGAGATCCTTTGCATTGGTTGACATGTCCACAACGACCACACATGCTGGGATTATCGTGCTTGACGCATATTCTCGTGCAGCTAATGGCTGCTGATCCCAGAATGCAGATGCATCCTGCAGGTCAAGTGATATGAAGAAAAGGAATTTGTTATGAGAGTCAAGCAAGCCATCTGTACCAAGAAACTGTGAGATACCAACACTAGAAACAAACTAACAAAACAACAAATTCAAGGAAATTTCTAGGTCAAAGGAAAGGTGAATCGAATTCAGTACTGTGTAGGGGATTTTTTTCCCCTCTCGTAATGGAATCTCTTCGTTTTCATTTAGGCCCGTTTCAATTGGTGGAAACCAAAACGTGGATATGGAAAACCACATGTCACATCAAAGGAAAGAGAAATGAATGGAAAAGACTAGCATTAACCTGCTTGTTTTAGCACGATTGATTTCCATGGAAATGTTAAAGGTTAAATGGTCAAAAAAGGTGAGAGCTCTCTTGCAAACTACTAAACGTGGAAATCTAGATTTAACAGGTTTTAAAAAAGAAATGGAAATCGCTGTTTTTTGAGGAAATCTGTGGAAATGGAAATCAATTGCCACCCAAATTTATTTTCTCAACCACTAGAAAACGTCACATCTGTGGAAATCAATTTCATTTCCATGGTTCAAAAGGATTCCAACATTCCAAGCAGCATTTCACAAATTGTGTTAGAGTATGTTTTGTTGAACTGAATTAGACTGATTAATCATGAAATATCATGATATTTGGTGCAACCAAAAACATTCTTAATCATTAAAAAAAATCTCAATTAGGGATCATTATGATTGGGGGTATTTGGATGCCCTGAATAGTTCAATTACCAGGTATTGCAATGCCTGCTTACCATAATTGCTGGCAATTACAATTTCTTTGTCTGGGCAGCCTTCTGTAGTAGGCATTGCAATTCCCAGAAACTAAAATGCTTGAGTTGGATGGATTACAAGTTGGGATTCACTTGTGGTTTACTATTTATTTATTTAAGAAGAGTCCAAATTCAATGAACAAGTAATGTTTTCAGTATCATACAATTTACGATTATCGTATCACACTATACATGATTTGAATCATATGGTCACATAGTAAATCAGAATAAATCGTATATGAATTGTGTGAATAGTACAATTCAAATCATGAATCATACTATTCTTATGAATCGTACAATTCAATGCAAGTGCGCAAGGCATCGAAAATCAGCGAAAAATTTAAATAAAAAAAAAACCCTCGTTTTGTTTATAAAACCTATTTAGGACGCACTTAGGTTAAATATTAGTTCCAGCTTTTGAAAGAAAAAGTTAAAAATAAAAAAATAATATAAATAATAAATAAATGGAGTTTTTTTACTATTCAAAAACCAAGATAGAAGAATCCAAATATCTTTCTCAACTATAATTGGATTCAAACGGCATATGTTTCCACGTTTCCTGCATAAAGGAGGGGACATAAAAGAAATATAAAAATTTGAGGAAATGTTTATGTCTTTATTTATTTGATTTTTTAAGGTCGTTTTATGGAACTCTTGTATTCTCTCTCCTCTTTTTTTTTTTTTGTGTTTTCTAGGCATACTTTTGGGTCTCTAGGTTTCGATTTAGGTTTGATTGGTATCCAAGATGGCAAAGGGCAAGGGAAAGGATGAAGATATAGCATGGACACATTGTTCTAAAGTGAGTCAAGATAACAACCTTCACTCACGACCAGTGTTCAAAGTATCGATACCATTACATGTATCGATGACCAGGGACACGTAAACATGGATCGGTATCACAGATATTATCAAAGATACTCAGAAAAATATTGTTGTCAAAGGAAAACATTGTGGAAACATTGGGAAAATGTGAAAACTCCAAAAGAATATTATAAACTTCCACTACGTTCCTCCTCCTCATATTGGTGTGGTAATGTCGGACTACGTCTACAATTGTCTTGTTAAATGGGACATCAAAAAGAAATTCTCTTCAATAACTTTAGATAATACATCTTCCAATGACACTTTAGTTTCTTTCTTACATAGTCAATTCAAGGCAGCCAGAAATTTATTCTTTGACGGTAAAATATTTCAAGTCAAATGTCGTTCCCACATCCTAAACTTGATAATACAAGAAAGGCTGAAAGCGATTAACTCCACGATCACCAATATACAAGATAGCATCAAATATATAAAGGAGTCACCTTCAAGACTAAGTATGTGAAATGATATAATCCAACGTTTGGTTTTGAAATCTAAAAAACGGTTTACGCTAGATGTTTACACACACTGGAATTCAACTTATGATATATTAAATACTGCTTTAAAATTTAAAGTTGCGGTCCCTGAACTTGCGGCGCATACACATACGTGCCTAGTGATGAAGACTAAATGAAAGATGAACAGGTTCACAAGTTTTTCAAAGTTTTTTGCGACTGTATGAAGATTTTTTTCTGGGAATAAGTATCCTATGGAAAATCAATTTCTTCTATAAATTACTTTCATTATGGATGCTCTAAAAAAGTGTGCTGATGAGGGTCCAGATTTTTTATAAGTGATGGCTCTAGTAATGCAAATGAAATTCGATAAGTATTGGGCTAACTGTCATTTATTAATAACCATTGCAGTTGTTGTGGATTCACGGTACAAGATGGCAATGGTTAGGTACGTTTTCAGGTCGTGCTGCAGTTAAAGAGTTGTTCACTTCATAAATCGATACTTTCGTTGCAACATCTAGCACAATAGTTACTCCTCAATCTGAACTTAGTACTTCTACTGGAGGAAAGCGACTTTTTATACGAAGAAAAACAGAGACGCGGAAAACTGAATCAAAAGTGGAGAAGTATCTAAAGAAGTCAGTCATAAGAGGATTTTGTTATTTTGCAGTGGTTGAAGTAGAGAGCTCGTGAATACCTTGGACTTTCAATGATGGCACGAGACATATTGTCAATTCCAATTTCGACTGTGCCATCAGAATTAACTTTTAGCACGGGGAGTAGGGTTGTGAGCAAGTATCGAAGCTCACTCGCCTCGAAAACGATTGAAACATTAATATGTACACAAGATTAGTTGCATTCAGTTTGGGATGGTAGAGTTTCGATGTTAAGGAGGATGAGGACAAGGATGAAAGTCATGACGAGAATGCATCTTGAAAGTAAAATTTTTCTTGTCAAAAAATAAGGAATAATAAAAAGTCTTTACAAACTCGCTTCATTTTACAAGAATATAGGTACTGTGTATAGATTGGATCACAAAGAAGCCTTAAAGAAGCTATATGTGAGACATTTTTTGGACTTGATATTGTGGCAAGTGGAACTTTTTGGACTTAATTTTGTGGACTTTTAATTTGTATTTTGTAGCAAAAAAATATAATAAATTGAGGTGGGAGCAGGCTTGCCTCAACTCGAGGTAAGCTTGCCTCAACTTAATCCAGTAGCTTACCTTGAGCTCGCCTCGAATGGTTTGGCCAACAAGGCAAGCTCCAGTGGTAAGCTCGAGCTCGATGAGAGCACGAACGAGTCAAGGCAAGCTTGGCCCACCTCGACTTGACTCAGCTCAATGTACAGCCGTACCTATAAGAAAATCACCAGGTTGAACGAATCCTAATCTTCCAATCAATGCTTAAAAAATTTGGGGGTTCTTAACGATCATGCTACAAATGTTTCAATCATTGATCTATGGCATCCATCATGTGGGTCCCACCCTTGATTGCCCATCCCTATCAAAAAATCACTTTGGTTGGATGACCGTAAACTCTAATAAATGCATAGGAAAATGCATGATCCATATTGATTGTATTATAACTAGAATCATTGATCTACACCATTCATCATGAGGGTTCCACCCTTGATTGCCCACCCCTCTCAAAAAATCACTCTAGTTGAATGATCCTAATCTACCCTATCAATGCCTAGGGAAATTGGCAGTCCATAATGACCATAATACAATTGTTTCTAATTAATGACCTATGAAATCCATTATGTGGGTCCCATCCCTTATTGTCCATCCCTCCCGAAAAATCACTTCAGTTGGATGATCACAACCTTCAATCATTGCCTAGGAAAATGAACAGTCCATATTGATCATACTACAAGCTGTCCAATCGTTGATCTAGACCATCCATCATGTGGTTCCCAACCTTGATTGCCCAACACTATGAGAAAAACACTTTGGTTGAATGATCCTAATCTTCCAATCAATGCATAGGAAATTAATGGTCCTTATTGATCATAATGCAACCCCCCCCCAACCCCCCCCCTTTCAAAAAATCACTTTGGTTGAATGATACCAACCTCTAACCTCCAATCAATGCCTAGGACAATGAATGATCCTTTCAAATCATACTAAAAATGGTCCATATCATTGACCTAGACATCCATCATGTAGGTCCCACCTTTTTCTCTCTAAAAAAATTACTTTGGAAAGGTGTACCTAGCCTTCCCATCAATGGCAAGGGAAGTGGATGGTCTATAAAGGATATGGATAGTCCATATCACCATACTACAAATGGTTTCATCATTGACTTAGACCCTCCACCATGTGGACCCCATACTTTCATTGTCCATCCCTCCCAAAAAATGTCATTTTGGTCCAAAGAACCAAAGGCAAGATTTGGGGAATCCTTGGTGGATATTGAAGTGAAATTTCATCATCTTTTTTGAATTCAAAGCGCCCATTTTTTGCCGTTGCAATGCCCAGTAGTCATTTAAATTGCCAGGATTTTCAGTGTCCATCATTCTCCAAACTTCGAAATCATGAGGGTAGTGGGTGTGAGAATACCCGGGCATTCAAATTTCCCAAATGCAAACAACCCCATAAGGAATTGGTACAAATCCTCCAAAATGTATCCCCTAGGGCTGTCAATGGGACAAGCACAAGCAAACTCAAAATTTTGAATAAGGCCAGCCTGACTAGTTCATAATTACAGATGAAAACAAATTCAGGCCCAGCCAATGACACCCTAATATTCCCGCTACATATAATTATTGTAAACTAAAGAAGATGGCACACAGTGCAACAAGGTTACCCTACCAACAAGGTATTCGGTATCGGTAATGGTGGTCGTAACAGTCACCACCATTATTGATACAAGGGCATAACGACCATTACGACCCCTACAATAGTTGAAAATTTTCTTTTGTCCGAAAATTTCTAAAACAATATCTAGAAAATCCATAATAATGTAAATATTCCAAATATGTATTCATTTTTTGTTTTGAACGTGTTTATAGTAGTGTAACAGCCCACTCTTTGGTGATATCATCTTCTCTAAGGCCATGTTTAGAGTGCATTGGGTGTTCCCTCTTCGGTTGCTCATTTCTTTTGTGCTTGCAACGGGGAAAAATCAGCAAGAAGAAACAGGTGTTGTGGCTTCTCTCCTTCCTGGCTGGGCTATGGTCTTCATTAATGGGCTAGGGGGCAAAACAATTGATCTTTTAATAACAAATCTGAACCTGGTGATATGATCTTCTCTAAGGCCATGTTTAGAGTTATCACATGGATTGTGGGACTAAATCTTTATAAGTGGGAAGATCTTATGGGTGATTGGACCTCAATTTTGTAAGGTAGGGTGGTTGGTGATAGGGAACATCCCCTGAAATCTTTATAAGAGGGGAAATCTTATGGGTGATTGGGCCTCGGCTTTTTAAGCTTGGATGGTTGGTGGTAGGGGATGGTCCTCGCCATCCTCCCCCACCACCTCCATTTGTATCCCTTTTGTTCAGTTTAATAGAAGTTTAACGCTCCAAATGTGTTTATGTGTGGCAGTGTATCAAAGGTGGAGGTATCTCACCATGTTAGCCCGAAGCAAAGCAGTATAGATGGCTTCCAGTTCTGATCTACGGGCATCAAACTGTTCGATTTTTTTCCACTTCTTTCTTAAGGAATCTTCTGCTTCTTTCCACTCTGCACAGAGTTTATTCAAGCGCTGTACTTCAGATGTCAAAGTATTCAAGCTTGCCTTCAATCCAGCAGCTTCTCTTTCCTTAGCCCAGACATCCAACTGTTTAAGAAACAGAAGAAAAAAATTTACAATCACATGAACATGAAGCTACAAATAATATCACAATGTAGGTTTGCAATTGATCTGTCTGAAGCGCAGCCGCTTAGGGCTGGGTGTGGGATCAGCCTAGAATCCTGTGGATTGGACCAGGGCCTTCAGTTCCAATGACTAACTGGGCTCGACCTTGCTCGAGTCTGACTAAAAGTCCAACAATTCACCCCAGCCCAGATTGTTTAACACTGTTTGGCTTTCTGACTAGTGAGCACAGCACCAGACATTCATTAGCTCATGAGCTGGCTGGTCTGGGCGGTCTGTGCTTGGATACAGGCATCAGCTCATGGCCAATGGGTCATGCCTGGACACAGTAAAGCCTGGCCCAGCCCAGTTGCACCCCTATCACCATGAGAGTACCCATTCGATATGTGTGTATGCATCTCTCTCTGTGTGGCTACACACGTGTGCACAGGAAATGTAGATATGAAGATATTCTGCAGTCCAGTGGGCACTGATTGGCCTGACGGTGGGCCCAGCAAAGGTTGATAGTTTGACTAAATATAAATAGTAGATAAAACTCCTAAAGTAGCCATGAAAACACACCTCAAAATGCCTGAGGCTGCCCAAATTTTGTGAGGTGCCTCCGGCAGGAAGTGAGTGAGATGAAACCCCGTCACTGCTTCCGTGAAGGCGTTTTATGAGCTTTTGACTTAAGTTCCTAGCCTCTGCAGCCTTGTTGAGTGCATCTTCAGTGGCCACAAACTGCTGGACATGCGCTTTCTGCAAGTGAGAAGAAATATCAGATGCTTTCAAATGGTACTGAAGGAGCAGAATTTTTCCATGAATATAATACCAGCGAAGGGTGCAACAGCACCGCTAACATAGAACATGCTCCATTAAGAAACTTGAGTCCTAGATGCGGAACAGCCAATCCATCTTACCATAATATTAAAAGAACATATATTTTACCAGGGAACTGAAAAGCAAAACTGCAAGAGCAGTCACATTTTAGAAGATGAATAAAAATAGCGGACAAAGTTGATGTGCATGACTATATTTGAAGCATGTGCATGCAAGTGCTCAGGTCTGCACGAAAGTTTGGAGGGAGATTCAGTGAAATCTGATTGGTCTAAGCCTATGCCCAGAGCATTTGCATTGAGGTTCACCGTAGTACTATCGATCTAGGTCTAATCTTTGGAGCATCCAAAATAGGTCCACTCTACACCTGATGAGGATGATCTAATCATTGACAATCAACCAGGAAGACACCAAAAATGAGATGATGAACTGAGTTTAGCAGGGGTCTACCATAAAGTCAACTCAAATTGCACTGAAGCAGATCTAACTCCATCAGCATGAGATGAAGGATTGATGGACTCAAACTTTTGAGGTCAAAAAGCATATAATTTTTCTCCTAGGGATTTAACCAAACCAAATGGTGCATCTCGTTTCTTAAAACACTTTCTTCTACCAAGAAACAAGGAATCTGGTCACAATCAAGTATCCCAATGACACTATGGACGAGTTGGATAATCAACGTGAACTCCTCCGCAGCCAACTTCATCACTGTTCACCATTCATCTTTTATTCTTAGGCAAAATGATACTCAGAGTTCACTGAAGAGGACAGTGAAATATGATGATTAGTCAGAAGACTAGAGACAGACCTGATTTATTCTGTTTCAGGATTCCACAATCCACACAACCATGCCACGCCCAAAACAATCATTAATGACAAGAAATTAGAAACTTCTATGGTATCACATTTGTAATAAATAAGAATTTGTGATCTACAATTTTTATTTTTATTTTTTTGAAGGAAAATGCCACTTTTATTAAGAATGCCAAATGGCGAGGAAACTACAACAACTGCCCAGCTAGATCAGCCGAATTGGCATGATTGGAGGCAAGAAAAGAATTGACCTACTCAAGAACATCAGACTTAACCCCATCAGTAAATTTGAAAAGATAAAAGACAAGCACAGATAAAGTCTATGAAGAACTAAAATACATAAAACAGTTAAATCCTAACAGATTATTGGGAGTGGTGCAGGTTGTTCTCAAGAGTCAAGGACAGGTCCAGAAACAGGACATCAGCAGTGAAAACAAGAGAAACATGCACAAGCAGAAGGCCATTGCTTTGACTATCCAAAAGCACCCCTGTTTGAAAAATACCTGTCTTTCAAGAAGCTGATTATGAGTTCCTTTGGTGGAGACGTCAATCCCTATCTTCCCATTTCCATACACCTGATCTTGCAAATTTGAGCTCATGTCGGGAGAAGCAGCATCCGTGACTCTGTTATTCTCATACTTGTATCTAGAGAGGGGCAACAAAACAATGTTCAGCTCATGGAGTAATTTACACATCAAGTAAAAGATGAACATCTACTGCATAGATTACGAAGCTATTAAACTGATGCATATTATTATTCAACTCTAACAAAGTTAAAAGTATAAACAGTTTAAAAGAAAAAGTAATAATGAAAACTAAAAGGTTGTAGATGAAATATTGAGAAAAAAAAAAAAAGAGAGATTAGAAGGGAAAAAAAAAAGTATATGCTTTGTGTACACTCAATGTTGAATACATGAATTAAGCTACAACTGATATCAATTATTCTTGCTTAGGTTGTATTTGTCTCATGATGCGAGGGAAATAATTTCCAAATTTTGGAATTTGACGCTCAAGTCTCAACTCACAAGAGAACTTCCAGAATGAACAAAAGATACCCATATGAATAAGAAGGAGCTTTCTAATACAGACAAAAAAAAAAAAAAAAAAAAACCACACCTCACAATTTTTAAAAATTTCTATTAAGAGTAGAAACTCCAAAATCACAAATAACTTACCTCCACTCCTAGAACAGCATAAGGAAAATACAGCCAAATACAGGCTAGATGACATGGTCTAACTGAAGGTATCGCCCTTGGGAGAATGAAATGGTGGAACAGGATTAATATAGCTGACCATAATTATTCAGTATAAGACTTACATGATGATGTGATGAAGTCCCTATGTGAAGGGCACAGTAAAATGTCCATGCAAAAACATGAATAATAGCAAAGGGATTGTAAACAGACCTTAAAAGTTCAGCATCAGCTCTAATGTCAATCTTCTCTGTTTCTCTATGAATTAATGTTTTCATCCGCAACGTGTATGCAGTAACAGCCTGAAGCAATAGAGGTGGATTTCTGAGGGCATTTATGGCAACAACCTTAACATCATCAGGTATTTCCCCATCAAAATCAATGCCTAATTTGGCAGCCTCTAGCTGGGGACTCAGGTGAATACTAGTTCCTTCATAAGCCGGGAAAGCATTGCGTATTTTCTCAACCATATGTGCTGCAAGAGTTTCACATGCCTTCCGAATATTTCTTTCTCGAGTGGTTTCTATGAGGATGACATCATCTGAGGACCTGTTTCCCTTAACAGTTGAATAAACGGCTTCTTTTTCACTGTTTACATGAAAATCATCAGCTGCATCGGCAGCAGTGGCAACATTGGACCTCTGAGCATCCCTTGCTTGATTAACATAATAATGAAGGCGCTTTTGGTACTCTGCAAATATTTTGGCTGCTTCATCACATTGTTGATCATATGCCTCCAGCATTGCCTGCTTGTGCCTGAAACCAAAGGACCTGGAACATCTGAGAGAGCATAAATCAAAACTAAGCTTCAAGTACATCATCATAGCCGTTGCTGCTGCCTCCATGGTAATCGTGGCCTTGTTCCAAATATTTGAGATCAGCTTTACAAAATAAATAAATAAATAAATAAACACTAAACAGGCAGGTAGCCCTTAGGAGTATCCCTATATTGTTGCCTGAGGAAAGCCCAATGTGGGGTCCATCCTCAGTAATTGGAACCATCCATTGGGTTTGCCCCTCAGTGGATTCTCCACAGTGAAAATTCCAGCCATTGGACTATCCAGTGAGCCCCACTTAGGCCTATGAACGAACAGTTAAAGCTAAACAGGCACAATGGTTCATAATCAACAAGTAAATACCATCAAGTCGTCAACTGGACAGTTGAGATTAAAAATGAAAAGATATGGGTGGTTTTTTGCACAGCGAGTAATCCATGGGAGGAACCATTGACGAACAGCTATACTCACCAAGGCTGGGCCCTATGTGTAGTGGGGGTCCTGAAAGCGGCTAACCAGTCTACTACATGGAAAATAAACCAGCATAAAGCATGAGTATGTTGCAAATAGAGCTCCCTACCCATTGTTAGAGGCATATCTTGAACTCACTAGAAGAGCAATAAAAAGTGACTACTCTATTTAAACCATTGTTGCCAGCTTGAGAAACTAATGCTGGGAATAAAGCACGAAACAGGGTCACTTTTCGACATCCATTTAATTCGCTTCTCAAATGCATAAAACAAACATGGAAACAAGAGGTGTGAGACAAGTCATTAGCTACCCTTTCGACATGGATGTTACCCGAACATAACCACAAATCCATTGCCAAGGAACAGGTAGCTAGGAAATAGAGAAAGCCCCTAAGCAGTTAATGCAGGTACCAAAACAGGCCTAAAGGGCATGGTCACACATATACATGCATCAAACTAACTGTGCATGATACATGAGTTAGAAGAGGAGTTATTTGATACTCCGTCGGTGTGATGGATGATATGCGAGCACTTCTATTTGTATACATGACACACATATAAATCAAATTAAACGGTCCACATCATAGGACCCACTGTAGATGGGCTATAATCCTAAAATAACACAAGTCAGATGATTGTAATCTCTGATTTATGAATATTTGTTTGTTGAGTGTAAATATCTTCATGTTGAATGTCCAATAGATATCAACTAATAATCCAGTGAAGGCACTGTTCCAGTCTACTCTTCTTCTTTTTTTATAAACCATCTAAAGAGATGCCCACATCTAAACAGTGTAATTTGCAATACACATTTGCCAAACTATCTAAGGGGTCCTTTGGATGCATGTAAAATCCTTTAGTTATGAAGGGTTTACAGGTAAAGATATCACAAGGGCTGTTTGGTTGCTTGTAATCGCCTATACTCCCAACAGTCTTTTTTCTTTTAATTCTTCAAGACTCTCTCAGCCAAACACAACAGCCTGTACATAATTTTTTCTGAGGCAGGAAAAGAAGTCACGCAGCTCCTGAGACAATAAAATATGACAATTTCCAGGTAAACCTGTACATTCAATACAGGTAGCGATATTGTAATAAAGGAGCTGAGAACAACACCCAGCCTGATTGATTACATACACCCTTTCTACTGGCAACCCAATAATAGAAAATTGTACTATAGTTTTACCAGAAGTAGAGAGGTACATTGTACTTATCAATCGAGGAGAGTGGCATTGTTCACCTGATAAGATTGGAAGCATGACCCGCTGGTTTCAATTCGGCATAGGAATTCCATATAAAGAATTTAACACAGAAGAAAATGAATAAAAAGTATTCAAGGTTTTCTCTTTTCTTTTCTTTTTTTCCTTTTTTTGGGGCGTGTATGCGCTTGTGTTTGGAACTTCACCTGTAATTAGATTTCTCGTCCAGCTTCCTCTTCCTCTCGGCTTCTTCCCTTGAAACCTCCAGCATCTTTGCCCTCAAATCCTTTCTCTGCCTCCGGACAATGTGCCTCAGCCTCTCCACCTCTCTCTCTGCCGCGTCCCTCTCCTGCAGAGCATTCTCCCTGCTCTCCGCCGAATCTTCAGGCCCCACCAGCCCTTTCTCAAACCCAGATTTCACCTTACCCCTATCCTTCCTCCGCCCCTTGCTCCTTCCATCCTCAGCACCTGCCGATACAATGACGTCACCACTGCCACCGCTACCATGGACAAGGATATTGCGGCGGATCTTCTCCACAGTCTTCTCTGACTTCACCCTCTGTAGTAAGAAATTCCAGACAGGGAGCATGTTTCCACGGCAGATCTTGCGGAGAGATTCAACAGACGGCAGCGATTTGCTCGACGAGATGTAAGGACCGCCTTGCGGGCGGTATCCCATCTCCTTCTGGAGCCATTCCAAGATCACCTCCGGTTGTGGAAGGGAAGAGCTTCCGGAAGCCTGCATTTCTAACACTAAGAAAGAGAAAGGGTTTTGGAGGAATTACAGTAAAAGCCCTGGACAAAACCAGATCTGGAGACTTGGAGAGATGGATTTGGGGAAAAATATCTAATCCTCTTAATTAGGGTTTTGGCGATGCTCACAGCGAGTAAGCTCATTTGGTTGCTAGGTTTACGTAATCAACGGCCAGCGATCAGCATTTCGGTCTGCATACGATTTTGATCGGGGAAGATGACAAAGGCGGTGGGTGACTGTAGATTCAGGGTCGCGGTGGGTCATCCACAAGAAATATTGCTTCCTACGGTGGGGCCCACCTGATGATTTTTGTGGTTCTACGGTTAAAAATGAGGCAGCGTACCTGATGGACGGTTTGGATCTCATGAAAGTTCCATCCACTGGCTCTAGGTTTGCGGAAGTTACCTTGATTTTGCTTTTTCTGCAACGGCGAAGGTGTTTATGGAGGGACGGAGGGATTGTGGCTTTTCGAACCCGACGAGCGGGTAGGACAAATGATGACATCGAAACACTGAAGCTTAATCGCGCGTGTGGGATCGAATCTGTCTCCTTGCACTCATGCACCAGCCATGTGGGACACGTGTGCTAGATCAGACCGTTCATCGAACCCACTTACGTTTTTAGTCGAGAATCAGCCGAATATCTGCACATGTAAGCTGGATTCGGATTCGGTAGTCACCCCTCCACCACCAAGGGCGGTACTGGTCGGTGTTGGAAAAAAATTATGTGGGCCCCACCATGATGTATGTGTTTTATCCATACGGTCCATTAATTTTACCAGATCATTTTAATGTATGAGCCAAAAAATTAGGTATATATAAATATCAAATAAACTACACCAAAGGAAACAGTGGTGATTGAGCACCTGCCATTAAAAATTTCCCGGGCCCCAAAAGTTTTGTTTCCAGATGAAGTTTGTGTTTTCCCTTCATCCGGGTGTGATAGACCTAATCGACAGGTTGGATGGAAAATAAACATCAGTGGGCCCAGGAAGCTTTTAATGCTGGCCATTCAATCACCATTGTTTCCTGTTATGTGGTCCACCTAAGACGTATATCTGCCTCGTTTTTCTCCTAATTTCTAAAATGAGCTCTTAAAATGGATGAACGGAATGGATAAAACAAATACATCATGTTGGGGCCCACAGCACTGACGAGTACGGAGATCTCGGCAATGGAGAGGTCACTACCGAGTCCGAGCGCATGTAAGCTACTCTGGACTGTTCGTCTTGAACACCGTACACTGCCGGATGCGGGTAATGGTTCCTGCTTGGTGCAATCTTCAGCAACACGTCGGAGCCTCCATCATCCAAACCGCTAGTCAGGTGGGCCACTCCAGATTGATAGCTGAGCGATAGTCTTGCCAGCCAGCTTTGGTGTACCGTCTGCATGTATAAATAAGAGAAATTGACCAATGTAAACGCCACCTTTTACCCGGCGTCTTTTCAAAACGCTCCCAAACTTTGCTTTCCCAAAAGCATTCTCTAGGGACATACTATTTGCAGAAGAAAACACTTTTGCATGAAAGGTGGCAAATACGTATAGCTACGGGTACAAACCGTAGCTATGACTCGTTAATGCAAGGGTACTTTCCGTCTTCAAATACTGTGTCCATGCATAATGGTTTACTTTGGAAAGGTAAAGCTTGGGAGCGTTTAGAAAAGACGCTGGATGAAAGGTGATATTACAGTGGTCAATTTCTCCTGATATTATCAACCAGGCTTTGCTAGGCGCGCAGGCATGTGCAATAAAGCTCATTTACAATCATACACGTGCCAACATGGCACATCGTGCGAGATCTAACCCACCAATCAGGTGGATCCAACCTCGTACATGATTTCTTCAAAATAAATATGTCCACTGATGATGTAGGTTTCAATATTGAGAAAATTCAGCCAAGTTTTCCAGAGTCATACATTTGTTTTGCTAAATGTAGTTCTTTTTTTTTTTTTTTTTTTTCACACACCCCCATACAGTGACGCCATACGCACACACACCCCACACACGCACACCGTGGGATTTCACCACCGTAGGTACTCAAATCCATGACCCGGTGTTGAAACTCAAGGAGTCTACCACCCGGGTAAGAGTAAGGACCCTTTTGCTAAATGTAGTTCACTTGACCAATGGATCAACATGACTCTTAGGCCTGTCTGGTTTTCCATGATACATGTAAGTAAGGGTAAATAACTAATTATTACTTTTTCACCTTGTTTGAAAACATGAGAGTAATTCCATCTCGAAAATTGAAACAAAAGTTTTAACTTAAATATGTGGACCCCATCGTAATGTATATAATATATCCACATTGTCCATCTATTTTATTAGAACATTTTAGAGCATAAACTAAAAAATGAGGTGAATCCAACACTTAAATGGCTCACACAGAAGGAAACTGCGGCCTTAATTTGTCCACCATTGAAAATTATTTTCTTCATTGGGCCTGCATTGAGATTTTTTCATCATATAACCTGTTCATAGGGTCATACAGACATGGATAAGGAGAAAATACAAATATCAGCTTGATCCAAAACTTTTAAAGGCCCCAAGTAGTTTTTAATGATAGGTATTTGTTTTCCATTGTTTCCTATGGTGTGGTCCACTTGAGCTTTGGATCTGCCTAATTTTTTTTGCTCATGTCATAAATTTGATTCGCATAACAAATGAGCGGTGTGGATAAGTAACATACATCTCTATAGGCCTCACATTGATGTTGTAAATTTTTCAATTTAAGTATTAAGAAAGTAAATTGCCACAGGAAAAGATGCGGTAATTACATCGGAAAATAATTATTACCCATTTATATGGTAATTACACTTGAGCCCAAAAATCAAACAGGCCCAAGGTTAGGACATTAATATAGCGGGGCATTCTAATGTATGGATTGGATTTTAGGCATATTGTGCTCCGTGTCATGTTCATGGGCTTTATTACACACGTGTGTGAGCTTGGCAAAGCTTGTCAACCAATATTTACATCGTGTGTGGCTGACTAGACTAGCTAACCAGGCCCACGTGAGATGCAGCCCACCTGATTGGCAGCTTAGATTTTGTACGTGGAGGCATCTTTGTGGCCGGTCTATCCAATGGCCGAATCAAGCACAGGCTTGCAGGCGGGCCGTGATTCACCTGATCAGTCTCTCCAGGCTCTTACGTTTTATATATTTTATTAGATACAATCTTATTTATAATTAGGAGGAAATGTTTCAAGAAAAAATATAAGTATGGCGTTTCACCATCTACAGACTTTTGTATAGTCCATCATAATAAAAGTTGTAATTATGCATAATCATGTACTTAAATTGACTTACTTCATTGAACATAATAAAACATTGATCCAATTCTCAAATTGTTGTGAGCAAACCCACTCTATATCATACCACAATATTGTAAACTCGAGCCAACAACAAACACGTATCAAACCACAAGTGTTATAAATTTGGTTCTAACACCACACCTAATCCATGCACTTTGTGAAAGCACAATAAACAAATATAGAACAATTTAATAATGCATGATAATCAAATTAAAACAAAACAATTCACAAACACACTATTTTATGTGGAAAACCCTTATTGAAAAAAATCACGACACAAAGTGAAAGAGATCTATTATAATCAAAACTTGAAAATTGTATAGACCCACCTTATTTAATTACAGATGTACCTGATCTCCCCTTGCAATGCGCACATTTAGAAAACCCTATATCCCTTGAGAAATCCTTCCATAGCCATTTACAGGTGTAGTAAACCGTCTTCCTTGGCAAACACTACTATGGAATATATTCCTAATGAAAAAAAGGACTTATATACCCTGTTTCTTATAAAAATGGTAAATTGACAGTCGACCATGAACATCACAGCAAGTCACAATCAACCGTAGAATTCAACGGTTGACCATGAACGTCACAATGAGTCAGGTCGACTATAAATTCTCACGATTGATCCTACCTTACAGAATACAAGGCATCTGCATAACATATACGAATTAAGTGATCGACCACAAGATCTCAACTGCTAGAATTACTATCAAGTGTGATAAAAATATTATAGATGTTGAAAATATTTATAAAACTATTTGAAAACTTTAGAGTACTGAGACTAGTCACCACTTGATAGATGGTCTTTTGAGTGTCTTTAATCCAGTATAGTGTTACTTGCCCAAACGAGACAATCTTAGGGCCTGTTTGATTTTCAGGACAATGGTAAATACCTGCAAACGGGCGTAATAATTATTTCCCAGCGCATTTGCAGCGTTTCAACCATGCTTGATTTGACTACCTACTTTTTTAACACGGAAATCGAGAATATTGCAAATGTCCCACTGTGATGCATTTCGCTAATCCACACCGTTCGTCCATTATGCCAGCTGAATTTATGGCATGAGCCAAGAAATGAGGCATATCCAAAGCTCTAGTGGACCACGCCATGGAAAAAAGTAAATCTTACACTTACCGTTAAAAACTTCTAAAAGCTACTGTTTCTTTTGGTGTGGGCCACTTGAGTATTGGATTTCCGTGATTTTTTGACTCATATCTCAAAATGTTGTAGTAAAATGTATGGACGGAACAGATATGTCACATACATCACCATGAGATTTAAAAATATTAACTAACACTTTTGAACCGGTTCCCAAGGTAAGAATTTCCAAAATTTTCCAAACGGGTGAAACTATCATAATTAGTCATTTACCAGGTATTTGCACTTGCACGGAAAAATCAAACAGGCCCTTAGGTCGACCGAGACATGTTGTGATGTTCCCAGTCGATCGAGACTCTTTGTTGATTTCTCAATCAATCAAAGGTGCAACTGAGAGAAACGTATAAGTCCGTATTTTGTTTCTAATTATGTACAGGGGTTATATAAAACTTATTAAAACGAGATTATAGTTAGATTAAAACGTGAGATCTCTTGTGCAAAGGGAGAGTTACGATTTTTCAAGGGATTCGTCTTTAGAAATGAGGGTTATGTATATGTAAGTTGTTCATCTCTTATAACTTTCTGATTATAGTGGATTATTTGTCGCTTAGTGTTGTAGTTTTTTCTCGCAAGGGTTTTTCCATATAAAATCTATATGTTTCTCTATGATTGCTTAATTTTCATTTCTTTATTCGTGTGTTTGATTTGTTTTAAGGTTGCTTTTGGGCTTAACGTGTGGCGAATGCACGTAACAAGTGGTATCAAAGCGTAGGCTTTACGTTGAGTTGTTTTAGATTGAATTTAAGATATGGGATTGAATGGATCAAATGTGAAGTTCAAGACGGAAAAGTTTACAGGTGAAAATAACTTTGAATTATGGAGGTTGAAGGTGAAAGCCCTTCTAATTTAGTAAGGGGTGTCACAAGCACTCATTGGCAAAGTGAAACGTTGTGAAACGATGAAAGAGGATGGGGATGATCTTACTCAAAGTGCGATTAGCTCAATTCGATTGTACTTAGCGGTAAAGTCATCTATAATGTTATAAATAAGACAACTACCGCGAGCCTATGGATGAGGTTGGAGAGTCTTTACATAACGAGTCACTCTCTAATCGCCTGTATTTAAAGATATAGTTGTATACTCTGAAGATGGCATAATGGTCGAATCTCTGTGAAGACATCCGCACATTCAACAAACTCGTTTGCAAACTGGCAGATGTGGAGGTGAATATCGATGAAGAAGACAAAACCTTGATATTGTTGAAGTCCCTTTCGGATTCATATGAGAATCTAGTGGATAGTTTGTGCCAAGGTAGGGATACCTTATACTTCGATTTTGTTATATCTGTCCTTCAATCAAAGCAACAGATAACAAATAATGATGGAGAAAGTACTTCTACAGAGGCACTAGTTGCAAGTGGAAGATCATATGAACGAGAGGATGGTAAGTCGCAATTGAAATCCAAGTCAAAGGGTAAAGGAGAGTTGAAGTGTTAGAACTATGGTAGGATGTGACATATGAAGGACTGCACAAGTAGAGGTGGGCATCGGACTGAGTCGGATCGGATTAGGTCCAACTCGACTCTGTTCGAACTTTGTAGGGCCTGAACCGAACTCGATCCGATCCGAGACCGGGTCCGGGTCATCTAACTCGATCATATCCGAATTCCTGCTGGCTTGAATCGATCCGAGTGTGACTCGGTTAGGAAAACTAAGTCGGATCGGATTGGGTAAGGTTTGGATCGTTCGTTTTTTTCAACGGTGTGGAAATCATTACTATCAGTGTTTCGTATGGTGCGATCTACTAGATTATTGAATTTACTTAAAATTTAGTATCAACCCCTAAAATGATCTGAAAAAACTGATGGACAGTGTGGATAAACCAAAAAAATACAAGATGGCCCACATAATTTACTCAATAGGATAAAAACGAACAGCTATGTAGCTTCTTAAAGAAGCTTTACATAGGATATATATAGCTTATTGAAGAAGCTTTACAAATCAAGTACTGCTTGCTGGCGGAACGCTCACCTGCGAACCAGTTCGCACGGACTACCTACGCACTTTTTTGAGAACTCATCATATCTGATGATTCTCGAAAATCTGAACGGTCCACATGAAGCAAAACCTCATGAAACCCCCTAGTACCAATTTTTACTTTGAACCAAAACTTTGGTGGGCCATAAAAATGCAAACAGTTTCTTCCCTTGATTTGAATTTCTCTTTACTATGGCCCACTAGAATCTTAGATCAGGGTGAAAATTCACTCCCTAAGGTTCCATGGGATTCCGCATCTTATGGACCGTTCGGATTCGACACCCATGACACTTGTGGAAAGGTGCACACGTGTGTAGGTGTGTAGGAGAGCATGCCTCTTACTTGATGTCTGTTGCTAGCACCAGCTAGCCTATATAGCTGCACTTGGTACGCATCATACAAAGACAGCACTAATGCTACTCGATCTCCGAGTTGTGAGAACGATTCAAAGGAGATCAAAGTTACATCTTACATGGGCCCTACAGTGATCTATTTATTATATCTACACCATTCATCTATTTTTAGAGATGATTTTATAGCATTATCTAAAAAAAATACAAATCATATCCAAAGATCATCTAGACCACACCATAAATAGCAATAGAGATAATGATTTACATCGTTAAAAAATTTGTAGGGCCCACTATAACGTTTATTTTACATCCAATCTGTTCATAAGGTCACAAGTAACTGAATGAATAGGAAAAATAAATTTAATAAGGTCATAAGTACCTGAATGAAGAGGAAAAACAAATTTCATATTGATCCAAAATTTATGTGACCCTAAAAAGGGTTTCAATGGTAGACGTTCAATCTCCCACTAGTTTTTGAAGTGTGGTCCAATTGATGGTTAGATCTATCTTATTTTTTGTCTCAAGCCTTAAAATGAGCTCGCCAAATGGATGGACGGTTTAGATATAACACATACTTCATGATCAGACCCGTTACACCAGCCGATCTGCTTCGTACACAGGCTAATTTGCTTCTGTCAACTTCGAGTGTGAATGTCAAGACGACGTAAACAGTTGTACGCCGACCATTCTCTAATCGATACCAGCTGTGATTCTCTCTCTTTCGTATACAACTATACATCGTTTCTTATTATATATTTCTCTTCAACAGAGAAATCTCATGAAGCTCCTCCAAAACCCAACGGCTGAAAAAGAAGTATTTTGCCTCTTCTTCAATAGAAATAGAGAGACAGATATAGAGAGAGATAGATAGATATAGAGAGATAAAGAGAAATAGAGAGAGTTGGGCAGGGTTTTTTGGCGCCGAACGAAAAGCCTAGGCGGTGAAACTTTTGTTTAGAGATATATTTACATCCCGAGTTGAGTCGGGTCGGGTCAATTCGGACCATTTCGGTTTGAGTTTTCGGATTGGTTCTGTCCGGGTACACCTCTATCTGAACCCGACCCAAAAAACGATTGGATCTGGATTGACAAACTCGATCAGGGCCGATCTAGGCTGTCAGTTCTGTTCGGAACGGTACCAAGTCGGGTCGGATCGGGTCGGATCCACCGGATTGGGTCCAACATGCCCACCTCTATGTACAAGTCCCAAAACCCATAAAGATGAGAATTCACATAATTCGCTGAAGAAAGCCAATTCAACGGAATCCATGAAGGCACGAGTGGTTGTGATGTATAGTCTGTCTAAGATTGGACACTTTTATAATGAGTGGATTATGAACATAGGGACATCGTATCACATGTGTCCTCGTCGGAGTTAGTTCACCACGTACGAGTATGATGGTGGCTTAGTTTTTATGAGCAACGATCATGCATGTAAGATGATTGGATATAGTTCGGTGCACATACGAATGTTCGATGGGGTGGAGCATACTTTAACATATGTGAGGCATATTTCGGACCTGAAAAAAATTTTAATATCTCTGGGAGCTCTTAATTAGAGCTGGGCAAAAACCTACTTGATCCGGTGGATTCAACCCGATCCAATCCAATCCGAACTGAACCGAACCGAAGGCCTGGATCGGTGCGGTTCGAGTAGGATCAATCAAATTCGATTGTTCATCGGATTGAGTACGGATCGTGGTCAATCCAGACCGATCCAATCCGAATGGATCTGATCTGACTTGATCCAGATCTGTTATCAAGTATATATATTTTTAAAATATTTTTACTATTTTTACCCTAAGTATATATATAGTTTTATTTTATCTCTTTTACTTTTTACCTCACCCAGCAGCACCCGCACCCGAATGGCCAAACCTTAAATCCCTCAAATCCCCAAAATCCCTCCTTCAAATTGTTGCACAACACGCCAACAACGCAATGAGCCTAGATCCAATCTCAGGCCTCACCCACAAACGATAAACAGGAAGAAATATAAACTAGAAATAGATCAAAGCAATCAAAACAAACCACAAGACAAGATATATGTGGAAAAACCCTAAACTAGGGTAAAAAACCATGGATGCAAACTTCCACTATGAAGAACCAAGATTATAAGGCAATATACTAACCTCTCCCTTGGAAGCACATAGAAAACCCTTTGCCCACACCTTAGAATAACTTTTCCTTACTTTTTCAATACATAGAAAAACCCTAAGAACCCCTATTTATAGTTTAGATAACTCCCCTTTTCGCATCCCAGTTGCGAAAGGACTTGCAACACGAAATCCGCACAAAATCATGGAACGAATCTACATAACCTCGACTGGTCGTGCAGTCTGCACGACCGGCCGAGAGGACCCCACGACCGGTCCTGAATGGGCCACAACCGGTCAAGCACCTCGGGATAAAAAATAGTGCTCGCTGGACTTTGAGTCGAACCGGTCCACGACCGGTCGAGCCGGACCCTATGACCAATCGAGCATGGCTCACGGCTGGTCGAGGACGGTCCCAGATGTGGCTCCACATCTTAACAATCTCTCCGCTTGAAGACACATCACCTTAAACCTTCGTCTTCTTCATCCGGAGTGCACCACCTCCCCGTCTTCAAGCCTGAAGACTAATCAAAGCTGAACAGAGCTTCAGCTTCTCCCGTGTGACCGCCTTGGTCAGTATATATGCAGGATTCTCACTTGTATGAATCTTCTCCAAAATAATCGATCCATCTTCCAGTAACGAGCGTATGAAGTGATATATGATGGCAACATACTTGGTCCTTGAATGAAAGGCTGAATTCTTAACCAAGTGTATTGCACTCTGATTGTCACTGTATAACTTGCAATATGCTTGCTTCTTACCCTAACTCTTCTATAAAACCTTGCATCCACACCATCTCCTTGCACACTTCTATAGCCGCAACACATTTTGCCTCTGTCATACTGATAGATACAATCTCTTGTAATTGAGAGACCCAACAGACTACAGCACTACCCAGAGTAAAGACATAACCTGTAGTGCTTATTCTGCTATCGATATCTCCTGCCAAATCTGAATCCACGTAGCCTTGTAGCTTAATTTTTGATCTGCCATAGCATAGCCCTACATCCTTAGTACCTACCAAGTATCTGAGGATCTACTTCACAACTTCTCAATGTTCCTTCCCGGGGTTGTTCATGAACCTGCTAACAACTTCCACTGCTTGAGCAATATCTGGCCTTGTGCTCACCATAGCATACATGAGACTCCCAATAGTTGATGCGTATGGGACT
The DNA here is from genome assembly GCA_030180095.1 of Magnolia changhungtana. NCBI lineage: Eukaryota > Viridiplantae > Streptophyta > Magnoliopsida > Magnoliales > Magnoliaceae > Magnolia > Magnolia changhungtana. The sequence goes on from JASAUF010000676.1 coordinate 16,386,076, forward strand.
TTAGCCATGTAGTCTCATTCCTCCTGCGTCTTTGCACCTTGCCCCTTGATAGCTTGAAGTGGTTGGCTAATGGAGTACTAATTAGCTTAGCACCTCCCATATTGAATCGATTAAGTACCTTGGCTATGTACTCTGCCTGTGACAAAACTAGTTTCTTGTTTTCCCTGTCACGCTTTATCCTCATGCCTAAGATTTGTTTTACAGCTCCTAAATCCTTCATGGCAAATTCTCTAGACAGTTGTCTTTCGATATCTGAGATGTCCTTCATGCTTGAACCGGCCACAAGTATGTCATCAATATACAGAAGAAGGATGATGTATGACGTATCAAACTTCTTCAAATAATAACAGTGGTCCTTTATTGGATCATATACACCTCAATCGCAAATACCAGTGGATCCTTTATTGGATCATATGGCGGCTGTGCACAACACAACTCTCATCGCAAATACCAGTGGATCCTTTATTGGATCATATAGACCTCAATCATATTGTAAACACTTCACCAAAAAATAGGGTGGCTACCCTCGTAAGATTTGGATCTAAACCCAAATCCAGAATGCAAAATATCAACCTAAACCCAAAACCTTACTTTTTAAAACTAAACTTGGCCTAAACCCGATCTTGAAAGGCAAACCACAACCTAACCCCTAACTCAGAATAAAAATCATAAAACTCATATAAGTCCTTATATGTCCTCAAAAAGCTTCCCCAGCCTAATATAAACCAACCCAAGTACTTATTTAGATCACACAAATGCTAAAACAAGGCAAATTTGATCTTTATAAACTAGAAATTAAATTTTCACCAGAACATTCTCTTCAATCAAAAGTTACCACATGGCCTCCCATGATGCATAATGTCAATGATGCCTCAGGGCTTGAGTTGAGTATGACAATAAAAATTCAATTTTCTATAGCCATATGCTTAACCATAATTCTAAAAGTACCTGGCACGACAATAGCTCAAGGAGACCTTGGAGCTTGAATAAGCTATCAGAGCTTGAATTAGCTACAAAGGCATTCGATGGAAATCAAATTTTCATCGACACCTTTATAAAAAGAGGCCCCTATAATTTCCAAAACAATTGATGAGAGGGTTGTGAGGAGAGAGGGAAAGAGAAAACGATGAACAAAAAAATAAAATGAAAGAAGAGAGAAGACTTGGAAAGTGCTCCTAACCCATCAGCTAGCTCAAATTACCTTGATAATCTATAACAAGCAGAGTAAGGTTAGGATCTAAGACCCATGACCAAATTTTTATTAAAAAATTATCAAGTTTTTTCGTTTCTCCCTCACATTTTTAGCTTATGTCGCCACCTTGAGCAATTCACCCATTGCCATTCATCTTATCTATTTTACACTAGCATATTTTTCTCATACATTCACCTACTTGCATTTACTTTCGTATTCTTCAATCATGCTTGACATATGCCTTATGTCTCAATGTCTTAACAAATCATGGCTCATAAAAAACCAAATGACCTATTTTACTTATTTATTTATGTTCAAGTAATAATTAATTCATCAATCATGATCAATGTCATGCACATCATCTTTAATATTACAGTTGTAGTTAATTGAGTCTCTAGAGCTCAATCATCTTAAACATTTACATAACAACGATTATTGCAAATGTCGGCAGAGAATGGCCCCTAACACCTTCATTCTCTATCACCAATGCCCTTAATCGAGACCTTTAGACGCAAATCAACCGAATGAGTCATTCAAGCCAAGAGATCTATGATTCTTCAGTTCATTATGACCTTGTGACACTTGGTCAGTTGTAGGTTTTGTGTTTATTCTACTAGTGGCAACTCCAAGTCTGATAAGTGACCAACATTTAATTTCTATTCCTCACCGATGACTTGACATCCCGCCTCGCGCATGCACCAACACGTATCCTAAGCATGACCGACAATGCCCACACCCAAGCCACTATAATTGACTCCGTGAGGTGAGCAATAGCATAATGCATCAGGAATTTAAACTCCATGCATCCCTTAGGTCTAAGGATTATCCAAAGCTAGTATACAAGTTAATTCGGACCGAGTATGATGAGTCTATCAATCTAAAGGCTTGAACTAATCTTCAATGTAAGTACTCATTATGTCGAGTATTAGAAGCCTATTTCTGTGGCACACTTACACTCTTATATAAGATAGGGTACAAGTATTTGGAATCATCATTGGACCTCAAAGGTGGAGACCTTTTATCTAGATTCATCATCAGTTCCCTTACATACGATGATCACGTGAAAATAACAATCATGAGTTTATCGTACAACCTATCAGATGGTCATTGAACAACAAGATATTAAGATCCACATAACACAGTTCTCCATTAATCAGTGGTTATTATCTCTAAGCTCAATCTCCCAAAACAACTAGAGAAATCCATCTTCCCCAACCCGTATACATTATTTAAGATATATCGCATATTAGTTGTGACATTAATGGCATATCCACGTGTTGGGGGCCTTGCAAAAAACCTTAGGATCTAGCCTCCCGAAATAAACTAGAATTATGGAATACTAATGCAATGAAAAATAATCAAAGCATAAACCACACCACACCAGGGATTTTTACATGGAAAACCCTCGAAGAGGTAAAAACCATGGGACCTCGTCCAGATCAATAATCCACTATAAAGCAGAACGTTACAACCGATCACAAGCACGCACCGCTTGAATCAAACCTTCTTCACTCACGCAGGAGTGGATAAACAATAAGAGAAACAAAGAAAAATGGAGAGATCTCATCGACCACAAGGACGTAGAAGCGCTGAGACGTGGACTGCGAAGTAGATTACCTCTACGAGCAGAACCTCCCTTCTACAAGCTTCCTCTCTCTCTCTCTCTTTCTCTTACTCTCTCACACCTTTGATAGCCCTAAGCCCTCCTAAAAAACCTTTAGAAAGCCTTAGAATACCCTGGAATACACCCTAATCCCGCATACACCCCTTTATATAAGAATAAAAAGAGGTAGAATCCAAATTGGAAACAAAATCCGCAAAATCCTCGTTTCCTCAATCGCATTTGCGGAACTCTTCGATGATATCGAAGGTTTCTTGATGACAGCTTCAATATCATCGATGGTCCTTTGATGATATTGAAATAAAACTAAAATGTCCAGCGACTGGGGGTGAAAAATCCAACAATTATCAATGTCATCAAGCCACTCTTGATGACAACCTCAATATCATCTGAAGGTCTCTCGATGATATCGGACAGGACAAAAACTGTCCAGTGACTAACGCTGAAAAATCCTGCAATTATCAATGATATCGAAACTTGTTTGATTTCATCGAACCCAACAATGAGGAGAAAATCCCCATCAAATCTCCCCCTTTTCGACTCAGGATGAGTTCACCTTCTTCAAGGCAGCCCGGTTTCTACAAACCTCAAACTTGCCCTTGAGCAAAGCCTTGGTCATCATGTCTGACCCATTATCATCCGTGTGGACCTTCTCAAGCTGTAACAACTTCTATTCCAAAGTATCTCTGATACGGTGATACCGAATCTCTATGTATGTCGACTTGGAGTTTTGACTTGGATTCTTGCTCAAGTATATAGTACTTTGGCTATCGTAATAGATCACGTGATGCTCCTTCTTCAGGCTAAGTTCTTGTAGGAACCTCTTCATCCAAAGCATCTCTTTACATGCTTCTGTGACTGCAATGTACTCGGCCTCTGTTGTCGACAATGCTACGACCTTCTGTAGCTTGCTCTACCAAGAAACCGCTCCCCCTGCAAACGTGAACATGAACCCTAATGTAGACTTCCTGAAGTCTATGTCACCTACCATATCTGCATCTGTGTAGCCCTCTAACACAAGTTTTTCGTCACTATAGCATAGGCTCAACCTGGATAAGCCTCTTAGATACCACAATATCTACTTTACCGTTACCTAGTACTCTTTGCCAGGATTGACAAGGTACCGGCTGACAACACCAACCGCATATACTATGTCTGGGCGTGTACACATTGTAACATACATCAAACTTCCTACAGCTGACGTGTAGGGTATCTTCTTGCATCTCATCTAAATATGCCTTCATCTTGGGACACTGTCTGTCGCTCAATCTGAAGTGACCATCCAGTGGAGTACTGATCAGCTTCGCTGCATTTATATTGAACCGCTCTAGGACTTTCTCAATAAACCGCTCTTGTGATAGCTAAAGCTTCTTGCTGCTTCTGTCACGGGTTATCTCCATTCCTAGGATCTGTTTAGCCGGGCCCAAGTCTTTCATCGCAAACGATTGCCCAACTCCTGTTTCAGCCAGTCGATCTTCTTGATGTCTTTTTTCATGATGAGCATGTCATGAACATATAACAGCAAAACTAAGAAATCACCATCTGAGAACTTGTGCGTGAACACACAGTGGTCTGACTCCGTTCTATCATACCCATACTGTAACATGAATGAGTCGAACTTCTTGTAATATTGTCGTGGAGCTTGTTTCAGCCCATACAAGCTCTTTCTCAGCCTACACACCATGTGCTTCTTGCCCTTGACCTCGAACCCCTCTGGTTGGTGCATGTAGATCTCTTTTTCCAGGTCACCATGGAGGAAGACAGTTTTAACATCTAACTGCTCTATCTCCAGATCCATGCTAGCCGCTAACCCAAGCAACTCCCGTATGGATGTCATCTTCGCCACTGGTGAGAATATTTCCTCGAAGTTTATGCCTTTTCTCTGACCAAACCCTTTCACCACAAGTCTAGCCTTGAACCTCGTCTGTGAATTCTTCTACTCAACCTTCTTTCTGAACCCCTCACTTGTTGCTCAACACTTTCTTACCCTTAGGTAATTTCATCATATCATAGGTGTAGTTCTTATGCAAGGATTCCACTCCTCTTGCATAGCTTTCAACTACTCTTCCTTATGCTCGTTGGCTAAGGCCTTAAAATAATCTTCTAGCTCTCCCCCATCAGTGAGCATAATGTAGTCATGCGGTGAGTATCTCTTGGATGGCTGTCTGTCCCTAGATGACCTCCTCACATGTGGCTCAATAGGTGGATCAAGTGGGGGCTGCTCCCCTGGTCCATCTTCTTAAGGAACTCTCTCGTCCTCTGCAACTTGCTGTACTAACCCGTCATCAGGCACCACGGGAGGAGTAATCGGATCCATGTCCTCTAGCTCACTTAAACTAGGTTGGTTCTTCTCTGGCTTACCAATGTGTTTTATACAATGATCTTAAAAAAAACTACATCTCTGCTTCTGACGAGCTTTTTCTCGGTCGGATCCCATAATCTGTAACTGAACTTTTCATCTCTGTACCCCAAGAACACAACTACTTGATCTTCATATCGAGCTTGGACTTTCATCCTTTGGTACGTGAACAGATGCCCTGCATCCAAACACTCTGAGATGACTTTACGATGGATGTTGTCCAGTCCACACCTTCTCAGGTACTTCTCCATTCAACGAGGCTGATAGAGACCTGTTTATCAAATACACTACCGTGTGCATTGCTTCTCCCCATAACATCTTAGGCAACTTCGCATGGGATAACATGCATCTGATTCTCTCTACAATGGTGAGATTCATTCGCTCAGCTACACCATTATGCTGGGGGGTCTTGGGAACCATCTGTTCATGCCGTATACCCAGAGACTTTCAATACTCATGAAAGTCGCCAATGTATTCTTGTCAGTGCGGATGCACTTCAATGATCTACTTATCTCTCTCTCGACCATAGCATGAAACAATTTAAACACACCAAAGACCTCATCCTTGGATTTCAAAGAATAAACCCAAATCCTCTTAGATGCATCATCTATAAAAGTGACAAAATACAATGCCCCACCCAAGGTTTTTGTCCTCATAGGACCACGAACATCAGAATAAACCAAATCTAATACATGCATTTTATTAACATGAGAAGCAGTTTTAACGAATGAAACTCTATGATGTTTCCCTGATAAACAATCAAGACAGGTTTTGAGAGGTGTACCTATCATGTCGGGAAGGATCCACCTTTTTCACTCATGTGGCCTAGACGCCTGTGCCACATGTCAATAGTTGAATCTTCCGTTGCGTTCAACCCACCCTTGCACACATTGACACTTGTCTTGTAAAAGGTGCAACACTTCTTTCCTCTAGCTGTGATCAACGAATCCTTGATGAGCTTCCAGCGCCCACCAATAAACCAGCTTTCATAGCCATCACTATCCAGCCTTTCCGTCGACATCAAGTTAAGGAGAAGGTCTGGGATATGACTCACATCCCTGAGAACCAATGTGCAGCCCACATCGATTTTCACACAAATTTCACCGACCCCTATGATCTTCGATGCGCCAGAATTTTTCATCTTCACGGCCCCATAGTCACTTGACTTGTAGCTTGTGAAGAAGTCCCTGCATGGAGTCACATAAAAAGAAGCTCCTAAGTCAACCACCCAAACGGTGTCTTAACTCGTAGTCGTGAGACATATATCGTGATCTGCTGAAAGAAGAACTACAATGTCGCCATTTGAAGTGACCACAGTGGAATTTGATTAATCTTCCTTCCCCTTTCCTTTTCTTTTCTTATCGTTCTTCTTACCACGACATTCATGCTTGTAGTGGCCCTTCTTGCCACAATTCCAGCAATTAACATCCTTTTTATTACTCGACTTGCCTCTTGATTTATCTTGGGTCTTCCCACCCTTCATGTTCTTTCCTCTCGCCCGTTCCTGTATCACAAGAGTTTCTCGCTAAGTAGACCCCTGAGACTTCTTCCTTCTCTCCTCATTGAAGAGACAACTAGTAACTCGTTCCATGGATATCTTTCCATCTGGTGCGGAGTTACTTAGAGACACCACCAATGTCTCTCAACTATCAGGCAACGAACTAAGCAATAGCAAAGCCTGTAATTCATCATCCAGGAATTTCTTCATAGCGGAGAGCTGGTTCACTATATTGCTGACCTCATTCATGTGCTCGGCCACAGAACCACCATCTTTAAACTCGAGATTCATAAGTCGTCTTATCAGAAAGATTTTATTACCCGCTGTCTTCCTCTCATACAACCCTTGTAATTTCAGCCATAAGCTAGCGGCTGAGGTCTCCGTAGACACATGGTGGAATATAGAATCATCCAACCATGGTCTAATAAACCCGACCGCGTTTCGGTCCATCTTCTTCCAATCATCATCAGACATATCCTTGGATTTTGCTGATATGCCTAAATTTGGAGAATATAGGTCCTCGCAATAAAGCAAGTCCTCAATCTTAGCCTTCTATATGGTCCAGTTAGAACCATTAAGGCTGATCATCCTTGATGAGCCACCTTCCATAATTCAAAACCGATCCTACCCATTCAATGAACTTAACTCTGATACCACTTTGTTGGGGGCCTTGCACAAAACCTTAGGATCTAGCCTCCCGAAACAAACCAGAATTATGGAATAATAATGCAATGAAAAATAATTAAAGCACAAACCACACCACACCAGGGATTTTTACGTGAAAAACCCTCAAAGAGGTACAAACCACGGGACCTCGTCAGATCAACAATCCACTATAATGCAGAACATTACAACCGATCACAAGCACACACCGCTTGGATCGAACTTTCTTCACTCATGCAGGAGTGGATAAACAATAAGAGAAACAAAGAAAAATGGAGAGATCTCACCGATCACGAGGACGTAGAAGCGCTGAGACGTGGACTGCGAAGTAGATCACATCTACGAGCAGAATCTCCCTTCCACAAGCTTCCTCTTTCTCTCCTTCTCTCTCTCTCTCTCTCTCACCTTTGATAGCCCTAAGTCCTCCTAGAAAACCTTTAGGAAACCTTAGAATACCCTGGAATACACCCCAATCCCGCATATACCTCTTTATATAAGAATAGAAAGAGGTAGAATCCAAATAGGAAACAAAATCCGTAAAATCTGCGTTTCTGCAATCGCATCTGCGGAACTCTTCGATGATATCGAAGGTCTCTCGATGACAACTTCGATATCATCGACAGTCCTTCGATGATATCGAAATAGAACCAAAACTGTCCAGCGACCTGGGGTGAAAAATTCAACAATTATCGACGTCATCGAGCCACTCTCGATGACAGCCTCGATATCATCTGAAGGTCTCTCAATGATTTCGGAATAGGACAAAAACTGTCTAGCGACCAACGCTGAAAAATCCTGCAATTATCGATGATATCGAAACTTATTCGATTTTATCGAACCCAACAATGAGGAGAAAATCCCCATCACCGCGTGGGACCCATAGTCATTATTATCTATGGGCGAGTTCATCGAATTAACGATTGAGATTATCACACTGGCTTTGCAGAGCACACAACACTAAAGAAAAATATGATTGCTAACAAGGCTCCTTCTTTAGCTTCGAGTTGGTTACTTGTCGTTATACACTGTGGTGCGATACAAACTATTCAATAAAAAATTCATATATTTATTTAAATTAAATTACGAAAAGGATTCTGCCTAATAGATTTTCATCACTTGTATGAAGGTGAGTTAAAAATGATTTTTTTATATAGTTATTTCCAACTCACTCTACATCAACAATGAGAGTTTTAATGAGTAAGAACTCCGATGCCCATGGTAATGTTTAATGAATTTTTTTTTTTTTTATCATAATGTGGTATGACAAGCATTTATACACATACAATTTTGTGAATAGTTCAAAAGCTTGAAAAATTGGATCGATTCGATGTTTAGTAGAGTTGGGTAAATTTAAAGACTTGACATATTAATGAACTTAACTCATTATTTTTAATAATCAAATTTAAAGTTTATATATGAGAAAATCTTAAGACTGTTCGTTAGTTGTTTTTTAAATAAAAAATAAAGTAAAACTTTATAGATGTCAAATTTTGAAATTTACTTCCCGATATTTAATTTTATAATTTTTCCATGTAATCGTCTGTATTTACGACTATCAATTGAAAAATGCTCATTTTTAAAATATTTAAAGTAAATGTATAACGTTTGAAAATACAGAGAAAAAATATTTAATTGACAATTAATGGTATATATAAAAAAAAAACGTCGTTAATGTGTAAAAAAATTGAAACTGCTTCCTTATGCCCTTCCCCTTACACAGTTATGCCATATTCGAAGGAGGTGGGCATGCGTAAGATTCAATGGGGCCCACTTCTGTGTATGTGTGTGAACGACATTGTCATCCATTCTTCCATCTCATTTTAAGCCATCAACTGAAAAATGAGGCAAATTTAAATTACAAGTGGATCACATCAAAGAAAACAATAGCGATTAAATACCCACCATTAAAAATATCTCGGGTCACAAAAGTTTCGAACCAAGCTAATATTTGTGTTTTCCCTTCATCCAAGTCTATGTGAGCCGCAAGGTGAGGTCCACTGTAATGTTTATGAGAAATCCGTTCCGTCCATACGTTTTTTCCATCTAAGTTAAGGGGTTCATACTAAAATTGAGGCATATCCAGAGATTGGGTGGGCCTCAGATCAGTGTTTCATGGGCTCATCTGTCCGTTGGGCCACTTCCACAAGGATCCAAGGGCTGAATTTCGACATGTAGGGTTAATTTAGAGACTTCAGACCAGGTATAAAGTTTTGAGCCAAACAGATGGTGGGAACCTTGTGATCTTACATTCAGGATGACTTTCAGGCCACTTGAACTTCAATCACTTGATTTTCTTGGATCTTTGGCAAGTAAATTCTTCGATATCGGTCCCCTGGGGGTCAGTCCCTTGCCTTGGTGACTTTTGAGCGTTAAATCCATGTTTTTAGTACCTTTTTTCAGTCCAAGCTCCTAATTTAACTTGCATCATAAACACGATTAAAATTGAACATTAAACAGTAACATGTTCATAAATTCAGGTAATAACAGGGGTCTAATATGCAATATTTGACCCTCAACACCTCACAGGCAAGATGTTGTTTGGGTATAAAACATTTATTTTTTAGGTAATCAGGCTTCTTATAATGTTAGTAAGGTTCCTTTTATTCTCTACAATCGTCACTCGATTTATCCCTTTGTGGCTTCTTTATGCCTCCTATTGGGCCTTGGAGTTATATTTTTTATTATAAATTTCTTTGCCTTTTATGCAATGTTTCGACTTGGACTTGTTACTTAAAGAACTTTCGGTCAAGTGAGCAACACATGACTTCTCATATTTATTGTTGGAATCAAAGATGGCTAACTGGGTGTGTAAATATGTAAGCATATTCATATTATAGTCGTCCATAGCTGTCAGACCCTAACCTTAGTGTCCATTTCGCTCCGTCAGATCCCGCGGTCCTACCGGTCGAATTCCGGAAACCCACGACCTACGGATAGAGCTGGGCAAAACAGACTCGATCCAATGGATCCGACCTGATCAGACCCGATCCGACCCGATCATGACCGAACCGACAGTCTGGATCGATGCAGATCGGGTAGCTCCATCCAAATCCGAAATCTTTACGGGTCAAGTTCGGATTGGCCCTGATCCGACCCGAAAACCCGATCCGAATGGATTTGGACCGATCCGATCCAACCTGATCCAGAGTAGCTCTTATCGATACTTCTACTTTTCCCTGTGGTATGGTCTACTTGAGCTTTGAATATGCATCGATTTTGGGTTCAACCACTAAAATGATTTGCAAAAACGAATGGATGGCATGCATAAACCAGATGCATTCATGCATTCAAGGTGGGCCCCAACAGTGTTTACTGTGTACAATAAGAAAATATTTGCTGGTGTACCACACACAGCTATGTGCGGCTAGCTGTAGGTACGTGTCGTGCCAAGATGACTCGTCTTCAGTGCACTGACACTCCTCGAGCTGCAAGTTGTACGAACAGTTCAAAGGAGATCAAAGTTATATGGCCTTACAGTGATGTATTTATTATATCTACACCGCTGATATATATTTAGAGATCATTTTAGAGCATTATCTTAAAAAATGGATCATATCCAAAGATCATCTGGACCACACCACAAATAGCAACAGAGAATGATTTTCAGTGTGGTCCCACTGCTTTTTCCAATGTGGTCCACTTGATAGTCAGATCTATCTTATTTTTTTGTCTCAAGCCTTAAAACGATCTCGTCAAATGGATGGACAGTTTGGATATAACACATATCCCATGATCAGACCTACATAACTTGGTAATATCAAAGTCATCATTTCGTGCGCAACATGTTACAGGCAGCTGCCATGCACAGCACGTTCGCAGCTGCAGCGCCTCGAGCTCCGAGTTGTATGAATGACTCAAATGATATCAACCTTAGATGGGCCCCACAATGATGTATTTATTATATCCACACCGTTTATCCATTTTTCATGATCATTTTAGATCATTTGGAAAAAAAAATAAATCATATCTAAATCTCAAATGGGCTACACCGAAAATAGCAATGAGATAATGGTTTTCAGCATTTTTAGCGATCCGAATTGCACCCAACCTGATCCGACTCAGTTTCCTTGACTGAGTCGGACTTGGTTCAGGTTAGGCCAACTGTGTGTCGGGTTGGTTTAAGTCCTATGTTCTAGACTCGGTCCCAGATTGGATTCAGGTCAATCCAGCTAGATTTCGGACCGAATCGGGTTAACCCCAATCCGATCTAACTCGGTCCAATGCCCACCTCTACCTACGGATTGCATTTGCGATGACCCTTAAGTTCCATCATATAAATCAGACCCGGATCGACCTGAAACTAGTGCCACAATGACCGCATCGTCGCCGCGGTTCCAACGCCGTGTCTCGTACGACAATCCGAGTTGTAGATCATGAGTTATAGGCCGTGCATGATTTAGGCCGTAGATCGCGATTGTGAGGCTCACCTAGGATTTTCACAAATCTTTAGACATTGATTTCATCACCATGGGACATCATTAGAGTAGCTAACCTATGCTAAGTTACTAGACCCCGTAGCTAGCAAGTCATGATTATTTCTCTTACAAAGAGAGCTTCTTTTTCTCTATCCCATGCATTAGCCACCTTTTACTCTTCCCAAATTTGAAAAATTCTAACTTCCCTCTTCTCTAGAGAGAGAGAGGCCATCATGCCCTCTCTTTTCTAGCAATGCCATCATTAGTTTGAGTAAAAACCCTTAGTTGCTAGCAATCCATCTCATTTTCCCTCTCTCCCTCTCTTCTCGTAATCTCTCCCTCTCCCTCTCCAAGCTCTTGGACGTCCCACCCTCCACCCATTTTTCAGCCCTTCATCCTCCCTTCTACCCCATAATCCAGCCCTTAGTCTAGCATCTTGACCATTAAACCTCTTTCCTTGGAGCTTAAAGACTATCTTGGAGGTGTTTACTTTAAAAACTTGTAGGTGGGTGTGCATGTGCTTAAAATCTTAGGATTTGCATTCCTTCTTCTTATTTCTCTTCTTCACTCTATGTTTGAAGCATGTGGGGACCATCAAATGATGGTGGAGGCCCCATGTCTTCTTGGATGTGGCCATTGGCCCATCCTTTTGTGCATGCATAACCCATGGGCGGGGTCATTCTCCATGGACCTCACCATGGTTTTTTTCTTAGTTAGAAGGATTCTTGGGTCATTTAGACCATTGATCCTGGGTGGAGATGGCATCTCCACCATTAGATTTTGATTAGAAGTTGCATGCATGGGTAGATCCTGTCATTCCATTAATATAGTGATATGTGTAGTTTGTGATGAAGGGAAGGGCCTCAATGTGGCGGAGCCCCTTCCCTTGTGGCTGATTCTCTTTCTTTTCTTAATAATCTCTTATTTTTCTGAGGTGTGTGGCCCACCATATGGCTTGGAAATATCCAGATCATCCAAGGAGAGTGGACGCCCATGACAATCCACTCTATGGATGGTGATGACTTGTTTGCCCTTTTAGGGGCATATGCAATGAATTTTTATGTGAGGAATAGGTCTGGATACTTGTGGGGCCCACTGAAGTGGACCACAACTCAGGTTTTATGTGGTGTTTTCCCCTTAATTTGAATTATATACTTAGTTTATTTCATATGCATGTTGCTGTTTTTTGGATCAAATTTTTGAGTTGTTTGGGGAACTATTTCTATCCCTTAAATATACTTTTCTTGAAGGTGTGGACCCCACCTAGATGTACCTCAAATTTCAGCTCCATCTGACCTTAATTGAGGTCCCAAAGGAGTGGCCCAAGTGGGGCAGACAACCCAAATTTTCTAGACTGTCCAGCAACACTACAGTTTGGAAATCCATAAATATTAAATAGTTTTTGTAATGGTGAGCCACTTTTGTAGACCCTACCTTGTAGTACACATATATGGGGAGGTTAAAAATATTTTCCCCCAATTTTTGGAGAACTTGGGCCTACCCCTTTGGGTGCTCAAAACAGGGACAACAATGTTTTTAATTTTCTATTGTAATTATTTTACCTTGTTGCCCATGCATGTTTGTCTAGGCTTTTGTGTGGTGGTGGCCGTCCCATTCGCCTAATTTGTGGCCCACCTTGTAGAGGATAACCCCAAGTGCTTGTGGGCCACATACCTAATCATATTTTGGGGTGTTTTTGGGGTTGGGACAGCAGCACCTTGCTAGACATCTAGCTGGGCTGAATGTCCAGCAATAGGCTGACCATCCACCCCACCTTAGGCCCACCTTCGGGGTTTAATTTTATCCTAACCTTTCATCGATTGTGTGGCCCACTTAGTAGGGAACCAGCCCCTAGAGGGACGTCCCAAAGTGGGGCCCACTTGGACCTCCAGATGGGTCAGTCGTCCCACCCTTAGGACACCCAAGGGTGTAGGCTGGTCGTCCACCTTGAGGCCCATTTGATGTATGTGTTTTATCTAGGTCGTCCTCCCTAGGGGCGGCCCACTGATGTGTGGAACACTCCCTGGAGGGACGCCCACCTCATGGAGCTCGCTTTGATGTATGTGTTCTAGGCCGTCCAGGCCCTAGGACGCCCAGGCCCACCTGGACGTCTAGATTGTCGGTGGTGCTGCTGGCCCACCTTCTTTTGAGTGATGTATTCATGCTCTCCATCTGTCGGGGTCCACTATGATTATTAAGAACCACCTCTAGATCTATTTTCTTCTATAAATCCCACCTGCTGGACCTCAGCAAGCCCAGAAAGCTGGGTGGGTTGAAAGTCCAACAATATACTAGAAGTTGTATGATTCATGTTGGGATGTTTTGAGGGATGTGTGGCCCACCAAATGGAGTGTTGAGGACACACATATCCAGTCTATTTTTTAGGCATATTTTTGGGCTTACTTAATGCATTATGAGACCCATTTCATGTGGTACAATGTAGACCATGTATGAACCAGAATTTTATGGTCCAATAGGCCTAGATGGGTTGGAAACCCTCTATTTGAGCCCAGTATTTTGCAAGGGCTAACCTTATTGTGTTGTGAACCCAATGAGCTATCTATGAGCCTAACTTGAGCAAATAAATCTTGAATGCCCATAGTTAAACCCCTAGTATGGGCTGACTTGCAAGGCCCACTTTATAACTTGTTGGTTAGGCCTTACCAAGTCATGGGCTCATGTTGAGAGGCCCACATAAATAATTTGGGCCTTGGCCTTGTATCCATGGGCTTATGGGCTGCTCATTTGATCCATTTAATGCATAGATCTAGTGGCATATGAGGGTTGGGCCATAAATGCTCCACTTGGTCTATAGTGATGGTACTTGGGCTATATTTTGTGTCCATGATATTCATGAGGACTTTGGGCCATTCTCCTAAGGCCCATTATGTGTTGTAATGTGAATGTATGGCTGCCCATTGTACTTTTATAGTAGTTTTCGGGCATTGGGCCTTGGTTTAGTTAACTATCTTTATCGGGCCACCTTCTTGGGGACAATGGTGGTTAAATGTCCCCATTGTGGACCCCTCTAATCCTATTGGTGGTTGAATGTCCACCTTAAGCCTATTTGTTAGGTTCATTCTCATCCTTGGTAGTTTGAGGTCCACCTTAGACCTTGTTTAGGCCTGTTCCTAACCCTCAGGCCCATAGTATGGCTTACTTAGACCTTGTGGGCTATCCCAAACCATTGGACCCCCACTACTAGTATGTATCTTTTATTTTGAGGATTTGTCTAAGTATCTAAACTTAACCGTGGTAAGAGGAGAGTACATCATCGTCTCATACTTAGTTATCTTCACGACTCATCCATGTGCATCACATGTATGCTTGGAGCATGGATTGACTAATCATGACTCATGTCATTGGGCAGATTGTTTCTATGGAACTCCTGGAGATATGGAGTGCCCTACATGAGTGTTGGATGCGCAAGACTAATGCATGGTTGATTGGCATGATTCATGTATCTTACATTTGTATGGCATAAATATTCACCTTAGCTTCATCAGGGTTGTAGCCTCCACAGGCATAACATGGATGACCAGATTTGAACACCAAAAATATTATCTTAAGTACTGTGGGCACTTAGGATGTCCTTGGGTGAAAGTCCTAAAACCTTCATGGTACCAGGATATGCTCTAACGTCTACACCGAGTGAAAATATGAGTGTCGGTTCTTACACCTTGAGGTCATGTCTCCTATTGTAATGTGGTCAGTTGGAAAGGGGTGTGGCCTTATCCGCCGGAGTGAGAAAGCATTTAAGCTAGACTGAGTTTGACCAGCTCATAAATGGGTTTGCTATGGTCGAGCCTTGTTAGTGATTGGCTGTCTACAGGCGGGTAGTGAGGTCTCTTACGATCACTGGTCTGTGCGGCTAGGGAGGCGGCAGTCAGCATGTAGTGTATTTGACCCCGGTGGCTTCTTTGAGAGGACTTATATTGATATGTGGACTTGATATGAGGACTGACATGATTGCATTGCACCTTGCATATAGCATTTGGTTATGAAGGCATCTTATTGCATCACCTTGGTATGACGCCCAGTACTCATATGTTGCATTGCATAGCCTTGTGACAGCTGATAGCATTCATGCTTGGTATAACTGATAGTATATATGGTATTCATGGTCTTGCCAACTTTTCCGCATTCTCTGATATTGGAATGCTATTAGGTGACGCTCTAAGCACCTGTCCTGTACACACTTACATCACCCTCTAAGCTTTCTATAAGCTTACGCACGATTGATGCGTGCAAGTGACGTTAGGCTGTAGCAGGCGCTGGAACAAGAGCTTGCCGTAGAGCCATCTCTCTTTGGAGTTATTATTATCCAACATTGTACCTTTTCTATTCCAGCTATTATTGTAAAGTTTTAATTCTAAGTGGATTTTGTAATATTGTTCTTGTAGTTATTTTCTATGGTTATGATCTTGGGTATGCTGATTTGAGACAGACTCATGATATGTAAATCCTCTTTGTAGGATCCTAGGATTGGAACCTGGTGTATGGGTGCCAGGAGCCGAGAATGGGATACTACGGATGTTGTTGGCGCCAGATTCGGCAATCGAGAATTTTGTGAGTCCGATTTCTGAGTTTGGGGCATGACAATAGCTCTTGTACATGAGAGTTAATGACGTGTGAATTGCATTAACCACTATGACTTTCTTTTTTATGGCTTTTAACATTTCTAATTTATTTACGATTTTATACATTTTAAGTATATGGTCGCTGCTTGTAAAAATGTTATCTTCTAGTTTTATATTGTATAGTTGCCTTTCAAATATTTGCACTTAGGTGACAGCCTGGGAATTGAACATTACATTGAGGTGAAGGTATATCCTTTACATAAATCATGTTATGTATCTAATTGCGAAAGACGTTAGAAACATATGCTGAGGTAAGGTGTGAATTTTAGCTCTTTCATTGGAACTTTTTCATTTTGATTATGCCTCTTGAACTGTTAGATACTTATTACCATCATCCACATCCTTAGAATTATGAGTTTTGGTTATCTAATTGTGTGCATCAACCTCTCTATAATTAATATCAACTCTAGCTCTTAAGACCAGTGAATAGACATTTTTTCAATGAATTTCTCGCTCATGTTTATCTTAAATCTAAGATTTAAAATGAAGTAGTATAATTAATAGAAATGTGGATCTCATAGAAATTCCATGCGTTGGGTCAATTTATACCAAGTAACCCATGCTTTTGCTTTTTCTACAATTTTGAGGGGATTGTCTACGACACCATTTTTGCACTATGCGAAAACAACCAACTTAAACCATTTTTGCACTATGCGAAAACAACCAACTTAAATTCATACGTTGTAGCTTTCTTGAGTTTTTCATTAAGCTGATTTTTATATTTTTATCTTTATCTCGGTGAATTGCACTTGATTAACAAATTTGATGAAAAACACACATGATGGTGGCCCCACACGCAAACCTATGATTGACATCCCATTCCCATGGTTTTGTTTGGTGACACTCATATCAATTTTGATTAAGATGATTTTTGGCATTAAGACCTATAATCAATGATAAAACTTCATAGATGGAGTAGATTTTACGTATATAACATGATGGGCCTTACAAACTTAAGTGTTTTATGCACATTGTAAATAGGTGTTGCAAAGGATTCCAATCTATTTTGAAATGCAAGTATTTATATAAGTATAAGGATAGACTAATTGCAATGTATTGTTGGGCCACTTTCATTTTTAGTCCAAAAATCGGGCAAATTTATTTATTAATTCAACCTTATTTTTTTCACACTCCTAGTTTACATGCCCTAACATTCACCATCCAAATTGCATGTCGGGTGGGTCCCTTTGCATTGATTGGTGGCTAATGATTTTCCCAACCAACTTTTAGTGTTCCCTCAATACAAAGTAGATGGACCATTAAATAATCAACCAAGTATCTACTTCCCTATAACTGGCTAATGATGACACCCCACCCCAGGCCGATAGGTTGATTAAGTTAGAATCGATGGATGGTCAACATAATCCTAAACCCTGGACCCTAAAACCCTAAAGTCCTGAGTCAAGCCAACAAGTCAACTCACCTAATCAACTCACTGAGTCAATTCATCCGGTCAGCCTACCTAGTCCAACAACCCAATCAACTCACATAGTTAAGCCCAAAACTAAGCCCGAACCAAAGCCCGAAATCAAGTTCAATTGGAGTATCATGCAAAACCTCATTACAAACGTCCTTCGCAACAGAACCTCCACACGAGTGAGGGAGGTTGCCAGCCAAAACAGGGAGTCCAAGTGAAGACTAATGGCTATCAGCTTGCTGCCAACCATATATCACTCTCCCTCTTTGGGGTGACATCCCTCAAGCATGTGGATTTCTATTTTCCAGACCCTAAGTATGCGGCTAATGTGTATATACTCTGATGCCCATCTCCTTATCTAAAATTACCCTTTCACCACCTCATCCAGCCCATGAAATGGTGTCATGTGGCAATCTCCAATATTTTAATCATTCAGAAATTTCAGAAAGCATCCACTCCCATTTCAAGTGATCTTCATCCATTCATGAAGCATCCACTACATTCAACCATCCCTCCACCAAGGAGAGTGAGAATGAGAGAAAGAGAGAGTCCAACTCTGGTCTAGCCTAACAATAATCTGAGTCTCTTGAGCCACCTAAGCCCTAATTCGAGCCACTCGATCTAGCGTTTATGACACTATCGTTCATCCAACCATTTAAGCTTCAATTAATTTCATTTAAGCTCGAGTCTTAGCATTGTGCAACACTCAATCCCTTCTCAACCCCCTGCTTCTCAAATACATTACCATCGCATTGCATTTTATCATTTTCTTGTATCTAATTGGCGGGCATATGCTTTATGGCTTGTTGATATAATCGGAGCCTGCCCACTGGAAACCTAGCTAGTTAACTATCATTTTGTCATAAGCATCAATATAACATTGGGCATCATACACGTCACATTTTTATATACTTCGCACCCTAGCTCAATTGGTTCGAATGTATGCTTTGCAGTTTACCGATATAATCCGATCCTGCCGATAAGAAATTCGGATCGATTACCAATCATCATCATTACATTGCGTTACATCTTTTGCATGTGAGAACTAATTATATTCCTATGAAATTAGTTGGATCTTGTGAAGTAGAGATCGTACATTTGTACGGACATAGTGGGTGCCTAACACCTTTTTTCTTTGTAATCGTAGTCCATTATATAAAATCTATGGAACGCAAACTCGAGAGTCGTCTTAGGGTTAATAATTTTCAGATTCTCAATCCTAAGTGTTTCTATAGGGTCTAACCAACTGTAAGATTAAAATAATTGGTTAGTGGCGACTATAGTCAAACACGACTCCCCTTAATCCCAACAAAACGATGCCCTCGAGTGAGGCAACTCGTGAAAAGTAAGCCGATCCCCCACTCAGGATCACACGTCACAGCTAGTCCAGTAAATCCACCCATGTTAGATGAAGAGCGCCTCATTTGGAGGCTTAGATCTTGCACACGTGGACACGTGCAGTGCACGTCTTTAAGAAGTGATGTTAGAGAGGCATCTTTGTGGTGGGTCTTCACGATGAATGCCCTGAATGGACCATATGCTTACCACTACAAATGGGTGATGAATCACCTCATCAATCTCTCCTCGTATACATGGACTTTTAGAGTTTAGACGTATTGAAGAACCTGGGTACTATGCACAACCTACTCACCCACAGGCCACAACTAGCTACTTATACTGGCCATTGCAATAGGGCGCAAATTAGGTACTACCATCACAGCCTAGTTAGAGACGGTCTGTCACATCATGGGCTTTATGGGAGTCATAGTGATATATATGTTTTATCTACAATGTCCATCTATTTTGATAAATCATTTTACTGCATGAGTTCAAAAAAAGTCGGTGGATTGAAGGCCACTTGAAGCAACGAAGATTGAACTCTTACCATTGAAAACTTCCTAGGGCCTGAAACTTGATCCAAAACTTTCCTTATGCGGGGAAAACATAAATATTAGCTTGATCCAAAACTTCTTTGCCTCCCAAGAAGCTTTCAATGGTAGGCTTTAAATCCCCCATGGCTTCACCTGGTGTAGTCCAGTCAAGCCTTTAATTTGCCTCCTCTTTCATCTCATGCCATAAAATGATATGTCAAAATAGATAAATGGAGTAGGTAAAACACTTAGATTATAGTGGGCCCATAGAGCCACTGACATGATTGTCTCTAGCTAGGTCCTGGTGGGGTAAGGCCCAGTCCATCCATTGCAACATAATTACGTAGGCAGTCTATATTTTCACTTGACATATATGTAACTCAAATCAACCATTCCAAAACATGCAAATTGTCCATAGGTGCTTAAAAGATTATTAACTTAACGCAGTTCTTCTGTTTACAAGAACTTCAGAGTTTTTTACTCAACCTCTGCAATCAATTGAAAGTTATCCCTATTTTATTGTCAAAAATAAAATTACCCACTACACCTAACCAATTTAATATTATATGAACCTTCCTAATATCCTTTTTTAAGCAACTATATATTATATAATTTCAACACTACTCCGGACTTGATAAAGATTTGCACGCGGGTTGAGCTTGGGCGTGTTGATGTGGCAAAGTTCTCTATCCCCCGCAATGATGTGTATATTTTATCCACTTTGTCTATCCACTTTGCAAGATCATTTTAAGACATGCGGTAAATCTCAGCATCAGGTGGACTACACTGCATAAAAAGTATGGGGATTGAATGCTTATCATTAAAAACTTTTTAATGGCCACTGGAGTTTTGGATCAAGCTGATATTTATATTTTCCTTTCATCCATGTCCGCGTGACCTTATGAACATATTTACCGTGTGAAGGTGTCAAGCGTAAGTGTCTTCACTATTTTATGTGGTATGGACCACTTGAGATACGGATATGCCTCATTTTTGTACCCGGTTTCTTAAAATGATCTCAAATAATAGATGAATAATATTGATTCAACGCATATATCATGTAGAACTTTGCCGCATTAGCACGCCACTGAAGTCGGTACACCCGGTAGTCGGATTCCAAGAAATGAGTGTGTGCCTATGAAAGCTCCCCGGTCAATGTGTGCGATGAAAAAAGTGTTGATTAAATGCCCGCCGTTCAAAACTTCCTGGGCCACTAAAAAGTTTATTTTTACATTCAACCCGTTGATAAGGTCACATAGACCTGGATGACACAAATAGCAGCTGCATCCAAATTTTTTGTGGCCCTTAAAAGGTTTTTAATGGTGAGAATTCAATCCCTACTGTGTGGTCCACCTGAGATTTGGATCTGCTTCATTTTTTACAACATCATCTTAAAATGATACGAAAAAACGGATGGACTAACACATACATCGAGGTGGGCCCCACGGATAAGGCATCACCCGCTGAGCACCTAACTACATACTGCCTCACCAACTCCGCCGCGCCTAACCGAACTTTCTAGAACCACAGGGTATTCAACTGTCTTGCACTTTGTTTTTACTGATTTGGGACACATGAAACAATTGTAGCGCCATCTGACCCATCAGACCCATCCGTGTTTTGGGTGCTGCCGGAGAGATTACACGACAGGATCTAATGCTAAATGGACGATATTTCCTATTGACACGTGCCGCCTAAAGTGGACCTTTGAATATTTTAATGGCTCGCGTTCAACTTAGAAAATTAACGGTGGGGATCATTCTTCAGCGTGATTATTGCATCTCTGCATGTGGGTTCCACGAGGTGACACATGCGGGGGATTTCATTATTTTTGGAGAATGAAGGGTTTTGAGAAAAAGCTTTTATACTCTGCCAGAGGATGATGGATGATACGCAGGCAGAATTACTTACAAATTGCATGCCTTTGAGTTCAAGTAACTCAATCTAAAATATCCAGGTTACGTTGACATGTTTCAAGAACTAAAAATTAATGTAACTGGATGATCAGACCATCGAGTTGGTGGTCATTTATTGGACGGCTACGGTTAAAAAATATCCAACGGTGGGAACAAGTATCGATAAATAAAGGGTTAGAATTTTTCAACCAATCTAGTTTAGGGGACTATGACTTAGATATAGTAGGTATCACTTTTTAATCGGTTTGATCTGAATTATCGTGTGCCACGTGAATAAGTTGTGAGTGACCGAGTATCAGGCGTCATTCTCTGCCACAGTATCGAAATGACTCGCTGAGCCTACCTTGCGGAAACGGATTGGCTACTCCCCCTGACACCAGCCCCGGGGCTGGTGGTCGGCGCTCTGTGGGGCCCACCATGATGTATATGTTTCATCCATTCCGTTCATCCTTTTTTACAGGTCATTTTATGGCTTGATTTTAAAAATGAGAGGTATATAAATCTCAGTGGACCACACCACATGAAAACAATAGTGGTTGGATATCCATCATTAAAATCCTCCTGAGGCCCACTGTACTGTTTATTTGACATCTAATATGTTTATTAGGTCATACAGGCCGAGATTAAGGGAAAAAACAAAAAACATGTTGATCCGAAACTTTTATGGCCACAAAATGTTTTTCAATGGTCGACGCTCATTCAACAATGTTTCATGTCATGTGATCCAGTAAAGATTAGGATATACCTCATCTTTGGTCTTATACCGTAAAATGATCAGTAAAAAGGAAGAACGGAATGGATGAAACATATACATCATGGTGGGCTCCACAGAGCACCGACCACCAGCCCTGGGGCTGGTGTCAAGGGGAGTAGCCAATCCGCGTCCCTACCTTGCATCCCGAGGGCCAGTTCTCAATAGTCCTTACCAGCTTTGGGAAAATGCAAAGGTGCTCTCGTATTTACTATTCACACGTGTGCAAGATTCAGGCCATTCATCTTGTGTTGATGAGCAGCTTACATTTATCACGCGTGCCTTGCTAGCACATGTGAACAGCCCGACTTACTGAAGAGTGCATTCCCGCTGGCTCCAATTTCAATGGACACGGTTGGCTAATGACCCTGCGGCTGGCCAGTGGTGAGTGCGCTGTGAGCACACCATGATGTATGGAAGCGGATTGGCAACTCCCCTGCCACCAGCCAATGGCTGGTGGTCGGTTCTCTGTAGCCCACTGTGTTTGATCGAGTTTTTCTAGATCATTTTATTGTATGAGACAAAAAATGAGGTATATACCAATATCAAGTGGACCAAGTTACAAGAAACGGTGTTGAATGAACGTCCACCATTAAAAATATTTTGGGGGCTATAAAAGTTTTAGATCAAAATGATCTTTTTCTTTTTCCTTCATCTGGGTCTGTATGACCTACTGAACAGATTGGATGTCAAATAAACAGTATAGTGGGCCTTAGGAGGATTTTAATGGTGGATATCCAATCAATATTATTTTCCTGTGGTGTGGTCCACCTGAGATTTATTTTCCTCTCATTTTTGGGATGAATGCCTAAATTTATCTTTAAAAATGGATGAAGGGAATGGATGAAACACATACATCATTGTGGGGCCCACATTGCATGGAGGCAGGGGAAGTAGCCAATCCATTCCCATTATGTATGTGTTTCATCATACATTCTATCTATTTTTTTTTTCAGATCATTCTATTATATGAACCCAAAAATGTGTCTGTAACATCCCGGATTTTCACTGTTTTGGATTTCCAAAAATCCTTGAAATTTATTTATTTATTTTTTATTATTAACTTATAATATCACTTACCGACCACTAACACTCAATGTTAGTTTATTCTGGGGTAGACTAGTCTAGTTATGATGGGACCAAGTACGGGCCCCCAAGCCAGATGGCCTGTTTGCACTTAACAACAGCCCGTGTGGGCCGCCCAGTGACCGAGGAAGGTCAGAAAAATCTAAAAATTTAGGAAATCATAGATCTCACTGGGCTTGTGGTCCATCGCGGACTGCGGACCCAGTGGACACCCAGAAGTACCATCTGGCGCTTGCCCAATGCACCCCACCAATGCCAGATTAAAATCTGGCACTGACAAAAGAAACTGAGACTCCGGGCCTTTCAGCCGTTGGATTTCTTCCAAATTTATGGTGAAGGTTTAATGTATTTTTCAACGCCTGCCCACCAAATCTGGGCCCCGATCGTGGCACGATGACCGTTGATCGCGAATCGGACCCGTACGACCAAACCCCGCATCCGTTCGTTCCCAAATTTTGTAAGGCCCCTCATCGGGCCATGGACCACTTATCCTATAAATTTCATGGCCAGAGGGCCATCAGAAATGCTCCAATCACCAAAATGGGCCCCATAGGACCACTTAAAGGTCAGAAACTCTTTCTCAGATCATATATCCGTTCATCCGTTCGTCCTTAATTTTTGCATGGGCCCTAATCGGGCCATAAGGCACCTACACACCGAATTTGGTGACCAGAGGGGTGATAGGGCCCTAGATCCTAGAAATACCCTCCCATAAGTCTAGTATAGTAAAAACCTAGCCCTTGGGGCCATTTGCACCAAATCTGGAATTATAAAAAGGTGTTTCTTTTGGGCACCCCTCTCCCATACGATTTTGCCCTAAGAGAAAAGGGGGAAAGAGAGAAGAGAGAAAAGGGAGAAGAGAAAGAGGAGAAAGGAGAAGAAAGAGAGAGGGAAGAAGACAAGGTGGACCCTAAATCAAGGTGGGGCCCAAGGGAATCAATCTCTCCTCTCCCTACACCTTCTCCAAGGGGAAACCCATTCAAAAATCGGCCTCTTCATCTCATGGATCGTTTAGGTAAGACCCAACCCTCTTTTTCTTTGAAAACCCTTATAAGGAGGGGGGTTTTGCTTGCAAATCTAACATGTGAAGTTATTTTAGGGATTCCGGTCGGTCTACCGCAAAGCCCTCTTTCCTAGGACGTTTTTCTCAAGCCTCCAACGATCCTAGGTGCAGACTATTGTTCTTAGGTGGCCTAGCACCAATTTTTCTATGGGTTTAATGATTTTAATTGTTTGGATGCTATGATTGGAGAAACTAGAGAAACCCTAGGAATTGCATGATTGTTGAAATTCGTATAGAATGCATGTTGATCCTCATTTGGTGTTGCTATTGCCTTTCACATGATTGGATATTTGGATGATTTGGTACTCATGCCTTGTTGATTGTTCCCTACGTTGTTGCCCCATAGAATGTATGATGATCATGTGTATATGACTTCTTGTAATGGTGGAAGTGCTTAACTTCCTCCCACACACACACACACACCTCACTTGCACTTGTATTATGATATTTTTGACCTTGCTTGGTATGAGAATCTGAATTGTATGTTGAGAAGCATGAGAACATGAATATTGTATATATGCTTAGATGACGCATTGGTAGTCGGCATGCTAGGGATTGCTACTCGAACCCTTGGGTTGGTCAGGAAACATGAGGAGAGCAAAGGTGGCTCCATTGGTAGGACCGCCTCGAGGCTAAACCGTGGGTTTTGGGCGGGTGTACTCGGGCGACTGTAGTTCGACTACGTGGGACCCTTGTGCCCGAGGTCACTCGTCTCACACTCGCCTGACTCATGCGGTCTAGTCTACTGACTGATCAACCCTGTTTGTTAACCCTGTGTGCTCACATATGTATGGAATCTGAACCACCCTGCAACCATTGTAGCCCATCGATAACCCACCTGAAACTGGTCCACAGCCTCGTGAGCCGGGCATGGTGGAATGGGACACTATGTCCGAAGTGTCGGCCTACGCTGGGGTACCGCGCCTCCCCGTAGTGACCACGAGCGATCCCTTCCTTTCGGCACTCCTCATGTGCTTGGTGTCGGGGATGAGGAACCCGACGGGATCACGGACCGCGAGGTCTCGGCCTCACACGTTGTTGGGGTCTTGGCCTCGCAACCAGTTTAGGGCATTGATACGTAGGGTGAGTCAGAATCCCTAACTCCTTTGGATGAATGGACTTAACTAATAACTCGGCTAACACGATTGCATTACATTCATTAGTTAGGGTGGCAACTCGGAAGTCGAGGTCGCTCTGAGGGAGTGTTGCCATATGCGGTCGTTAGATGGAGTCGCTTGAGGGAGTGTTGTGGCGAGGGCATGCATCATATCATCCCGCATGCATGCATTTTAAATAAGAGTTATTAGGTGTCTTGATGATTGTCGCTTTTCATTAAGTTCATATTACAATTGATGCCTGTGTAACTTGAGACCAATAGTTCACACTGAGTTGATCACTCACTCCCACTCTGGGACGGTGTTTTAAAACACCAACCAGACCCATTCATAGATGCAGGTGACTTAGGGCATGAGGAGCCTGGCGGCGGTTTGGACAAGGAGGACGGACTCTCCTACTGCCCGATGGGCGGCTCTCCATCGGCTTGATCGGGTGAATTTGGATTTTTTGAGCCGCGGGCTCGGCCATTTACTCTTTGGACATAGTCTTCTTTTATTATCTCATATAACGCATGGGCGACCCTTTATTATTTTTGGACCTGTATATTTATGAGATTTCCTTCATTTCAGTAAACTGGTGCGATTGTACTTCATGCTTCAGGTAATTCCAAATTGCGCAGTTAATTTGATTAATCATAAAAACCATAAATGCATGATAAGTGACACTCGGGAACTCGGGAGTCGAGCGTATGCACGACCCCCGATTTTTCGGGGCGTTACAGTGTCACCGTCCACCCATTTTTCATATCATTTTATGATATGAACCCAAAAATTAAATGAATCCAAATATCAAGTGGCAGACTCAACTCAAAAATTAAGTGAATCCAAATATCAAGTGGTAGGCTCAACACCTGGTCAAGGGTTCGAGTACCCATAGATGGTGAAATCGCACTAAGGCATGAGTGCGTGTGTTAAAAACCAAAAAAAAAAACCAACCGCATTAATAATAATGTCCATTATTAAAAAGTTCTTGAAGCTAATATTTATTTTTTCCCTTCATCCAGCTCTATATTCAAGTGGTTAAACATTAAATAAATATTATATTGGGCACTAAATAGTTTTTAATAGTGAACATTCAATTACTACAGTTTCTTATGATGTGGTTCATCTGAAATTTATATATCTCTTTTGGAGTCAAGCTCTAAAATAATATATAAAAGAAATAATGAACAACATAAATAAAACACATTCATCATGATGGGGACCTTTAAAACTTTCCAACCATAAATGTCTAATTTTCATTGTTTGCTATAGTGTAGTGCAGTCGAGCTTTGGATATTTATGCATTTTGGGGCTGCCCCAAAATGATTGGAAAAAAAGGATGACGGCTTGGATATGACATATACGCCAAGGTAGGCCCCACGAAGTTTGCTTACTAACAACATAGACTAATTTGGGTCTAGCAGGGACTTAGGGTCCACTGTGATTTTTGGGGTTTTATTCATGCGTCCAACAATTTTGCTAAATCATTTTCTAGCGTATACTAAAAAATAGGCAAATTCAAGGCTCAGATGAACCATGCAGTGGGGATTGAATGGACATCATTCAAGGCTCAATATCACTGCCGCTTTCCGTGGCGTGGTCCACTTAAGCCTCGGATCTTCCACACTTTTTGGGCTCATAAGGCCAAAAATAAATTTTAAAAAAAATGGATGGAAGGCGTAAATAAATCTCATACATCACGGTGGGCCCCAAAGAGCCACGGCCTGCACCAAGTCCGTTGACGAAGGTCCATGACACGGACGCGGATTGCGTCCTAACCCCGCCCGGACGGTCATACATCCGGACAGGGCTCTGTGGGGCCTACCATGATGTAAGTTTTTCATCCATGCCATTAATTGTTTTTCTCTGATCATTTTAATATATAAAATAAAAAATAAGTCATGTAAAGGACTTAAATGTACTACAAAGTGTGGATTTAACTTTTATCATTAAAAACTTCTTGAGAGCTGGAGAAGTTTCGGATCAAGCTGATATTTGTGTTTTCACTTCATCCACGTCTACCTAACCTTATTAATAAGTGGATGGTAAAACAACAGCTTGTGTTTTAGGATAAAGAAAATCCAAGGGGCCAAGTTGATGAACGGACACGATCTTTCACATCTATGACGCGTCGCACGAGTCGTCGCTAATGCCTGACTCGTGTCAATGCGAGAGAATTAATTTACGAATCGGGTCTTGTAGACTTTTTGGGTGCGGAAGCTTCTCCGCGGACTGGAGTAACTTCTTGTATATTTCAAGGAAAAAGAGAGTGGCATTACTGAAATTTTACATGAAACAAGGGGTATTTACAAAACGGTCACCGTGATTTCCGTGTCGGCTCTGCCGCGGCCGGCGGGGTACTTTTATTTCTATGGTTAGTCGCGACGAACCATTGGTTCATTGCTGTTCGTCCGTTCATTACTGTACGCGTGCGCGTGCCTGTATCGTTGTGGTAGGTCGATCCCTACCGCCCATTGGAAAGGAAGGCCGTCAACCGGGTAATTTGAGCTGTTCGATGTGGTTTTCATGCAAATGGCAATGGGTAAAGGCATTCATTGAAGGGCTTGGATCTCCTGACACGCGATTTTCGCACTAAGGCCATCATGAGGCCCACCAGTGGAATTATCCGGTCCTCGGCCTAGCAGCATGAATTGTGTCCTGGGGCCTCAAATACGTAGAATTGAGCGTGGCGACATAATCTGATGGACCATTCCACGGGATGGAACAGCCCTATGAACACTAAAAAAAAATACAGCAATCGTCCAAATCCATCGGTAGTATGGCCTAACATTGGATGGCTATGATATTCCAAGATCCGAGAGTCCATCCACCCATCAAATCGACGATATAGATCGCCAACGCCCCAGTCGAGATGCCAATGATCAGGGGACTCCATGGGGGCCTCTGTGATGTATGTGTTTCATCCGCATCGTCCATCCTTTTTCTCAGCTCATTTAAGTGCATAAGCCCAAAAATAAGCCAAATCCAAAGCCTAACTAGACTAGGCCACACGAAACAGTGGGGATTGAATACCAACCGTTGAAAACTTCATTGGAGCCAGAGAAGTGTGGGATCAAGCTGATATTCTAACTTTTTTCTGATTCATGCCTAAAATAAGGTTGCAAAACGAATGGACGGTGTGGATAAAACACATGCCTTATGGTGGGACCCACTGAGTTGGTCAACAGTTAATCAGCGTCCAGTCAAGGATAATGTAATTTTCGTCTCAACTGAACGTTGGATTTTTAAGGAGTTTTCTCTCCATTGCTCTTTGAGTGACCCAAGTTGGGTCCCTGACTCGCAAGCAACCGTAGTTTCGTCGCCTGCCAAAAGATCATTGGATGCTCTGCCCAAGACGTGGGTCGTTTACTCGGTTTTGAGTTTGGACAAATCGGGTCCATGGTTAAATGATCTGGACCGTTGGCATGAGGCACCCGTACTAAATGGCCTGCCATGATAGCCCTTATTTTGAAGAGTCGCATCCTCTGGTATCCGGTCAATAGAGAATTCCTGTTATCGCGTCCGAAGCTTTTTTATTTTTTTATTATTTTTATTTTTTTAGTGAGTGGAGACATGGACCAACGAGGAGTACGGTATTAGGAATTCTCTGTTGACCGGATAACAGAGGATCCGGAGCCTTTTGCAGGAAATTCCATTGCTGGGATGTTAGGTGGTTCCCACTGTGATGTTTGTGATAAATCCACACCGTTCACTTGTTTTGAGAGGTCATTTAAAAATATGCTATAAAAAATGAGGTGTATCCAAGAGTCAAGTCAGCCGTACGAGAGGAAACGGTGTAGATGGAAACAGATTGGCTACTCCTGTGACACCAACCCCGTGTCTGGTGGTCGTTGCTCTGTGGACCCCACCATGATATATGTATTTCATCCATTCCATTCATCCACTTTTACAGATCATTTCATGGCTTGATTCAAAAAATGGATCACACCACATGAAAACAATAGTGATTGGATATCCACCATTAAAATCCTCCTAAGGCCCACTGTACTGTTTATTTGACATCCAATATGTTGAATAGGTCATACAGGCCAAGATGAAGGGAAAAAACAAAAACCAGCTTGATCAAAAACTTTTATGGCCCAAAATGTTTTTTAATGGTCCACGCTCATTCAAAACTATTTCCTGTAATGTGGTCTACTTAAGATTGGGATACCTCATTTTTGGTTTTATAAAGTAAAATGATATGTAAAAATAGATCGGCGGCATGGATGAAACACATACTTCATGGTGGAGCCCACAAAGCACCGACGGCCATTGGCTGGTGTCAGGGGTAGTAGCCAATCCGTTTCCGGTGTAGATTCAATGACCACCGTTTAAAACATTCTTATGGCCACAAAGTTTCATATTAGGCGAAGTTTTCGGTGCTTTCACTTCATCCGAGTGGTAATTACCTTATAAAAGGTTTGGATGGCATATAAATATCAAGGTAGATTCCAGGAAAGTTTCAACGGTAGGAAATTCTTTCCCCTCTCGTCCGGCCAACTTGAGTATTGGATCCACCTAATTTTTGGTTTTGGGTACTAAAATGAGCTCCCACAAAGGATGAACGGTGTGGATTTCTCACAAACATCATTGTGGGTCCCACCTAGCATACCAGTGCAGGAACTACTGCCAGAGGTTTCGCGTAAATCGGCGACCCTGTGAAAGGATAGAATGGGCAATGGCCCGGACGCGGATTTCCTGCGAAAGGCTTTCGCAGGAAGTTCCTGCGCAAGGATTGTAGATGGGGCCACTGTGATGTTTGTTAAAAATCCAACCCGTTCATCCGATTTTTGACCTCATTTTAGGACGTGAGACAGAAAATGATTAGGATCCAACACTCAAGTGGGCCATACTAGATGAAACAGTGGAGAAAGGAATTTCTACCGTTGAAACCTTCCCAGGATCCGCCTTAATGTTTATATTCCATCCAAACCGTTTATAAGTTCATTTTCACTGAGATGAAGTGAAAAAGCCAAGAAATTAAACTGATACAAAAGTTTTGTGGCCATATAAATGTTTCAATGCTGGTCACTAAATCTCCACTGTTTCCTCTCGTGTGGCCCACTTGAGTTTTTGATCCTCCTCATTTTTGGTGGCATGCCCTAAAATGAACTCTAAAGATGGATGGACGGAGTGACTTTCTCACAAACATCACAGTGGCCCCACATAGAATCTTGCGCAGGAACTTCCTGCGGAAGGCTTTCGCAGGAAATCCGCGTCCGGATGGCCCATGGATAGAACTGTCAACTGTGGGCTCCATTTACAAGGCCGAGTATAGTATGTAACCATGCTGGAGCACGCATAAGTGAATTCTGGCTAATGAATTCCGATAAGTGGGGCCCATTCGTTAGCAATCCAGACCGCTGGTCTGCTGCGCCTCACCATTGATTTATAAAATATCTTTACATAACAGTAGTAACCTAGACACGAACGGTTAGGAAGAGAAATGCATCAACGGTCAACATGCAACTGATAAAAGGAGATAAACTTCTTGGATAGGATCTTCCAATCCGGTTAAAATTTTTAATCTGGACCATCCATGATGAGACGCTGTACATCAATGGTCTAGATACAAATCCGTAGGACCCACTTCTCAGAATCGAAAATACGCTGCGGGTCGCGTATCATGAAATTCTATACCGTTTAGCAGCAGCCAGCCTCCTTTTTGCTGCTTTCTGCCAGATCTGCGCTCGCATACCGCGCGCACTGGGAGGCACGTGGGTGGAAGAGCTATCATGAGATCTAGCCGTCCATCCGGCAAGGCGCCACATGTCCGCTTTCGAATCCAAAAATCACAACCGTACATGACCACAGATACACCGTACAGGAGGAAATAGTTGAGACAGGACGTCCACCGTTAGTTTCGAGTAGGCCCACTTCATCCAATCCGTTCCTCTAATGTGCCTCATCAAGATGAAAGAACTACTCAAAAATCAGAGAATTCCGAACTCAAGAGGCACCATAACACATGGATTTATTAGTTTTACGTATGATCTTACGAGGTGGCCGACCAGATTGTTAAATCAGCTCGTGTTTTAATCAAGACCAAACAGGGATTAGCATACCTGATGGACGGCCTGAATTTCACCCACGTCAAGTCGTTTCCCCGCTTTTGAGAAAGTGTCCCTGGGTACCAGACGCGGATTGCGTGCTTAGCAACAAAGTTCGCTATACCGTACAGACTCTCGAGTAAACTCCACACGCTTCATCCCTTTCACTTTGATTTTAGAGATGAAACCAAAATTTAAGCATATTTAAAGTTTAAATGGACCACATGGTAGGTAATAGTAAAAAATAAACACTCATCATAAAAATTTTCACAACGGCTATAAAATAAAATCGACCACATCACAAGAAGTAATAAAAATAAATGAGAATATATTTGGGTGGAAAGACACTCACACCGTAAATGAGACACTCAAGTTGAACTTTATTTTTCACTTTTAAAATTTTGAATATAAAATCGTATAATGCTATAATATCATGTTAGATAAATATTTTTTTAAAAGTTTGAATTAATAGAAAATAGCGTATTAATATATATTAAATAACTTCAACATAAATATTAATATAGACCTTGAGGAAATTTTAACGTGCATGTTATTATTCTCACTGGTTCTTAATATGTCATCCACATTTTTTTTATGAGGCTATGTTATTTTATAATTGCAGTAGTAATTTAAGATAAATGGATGATAAATTTTTTCCTTTGAACTACCGACTATATTTCTAAGGTGATTTTAACAGCATTCTCATGTCACTCGAAGAAAAAGCCATTACATTTGTGGGGTACATTATGATATATGTCTTATTCACAATGTTCATCCCTTTAGCTACTTCAATTTAGGGCATTAGCCAAAAAATGAAATAGATCTTAGGTTCAAGTGAACCACACGGTGGGAAACAATGGGAATTGTTGAGATCTTACCATTGAAAGTTTTTTGAGGGCCCTAAGAGTTTTGGATCTAAGTTGATATTTTTGTTTTACTTTTATCTATGGCTGCGTGTCTTTATAAACAAATTGAATGCCAAATAAACATTAATGTAGGCCCTAGGGAGAAAATAGCTTTTAACGGTTAACCTTCTTATTATCATTATTTTTTAAGTTGTGGTTCACTTGACCTTGGGATTTGTCTCATTTTTTGACTCGTATGCCAAAATTTACTATTAAAATAGTATAGATAAATCACATACATCATAATGAGACCAACAAATTTAAATAATTAATAACATAGTTTTTGTACATGGATTCTCGAAGTGTAATTCTTTGCTCATTTCAAATGAATAAAGTTAGTTATTGTTGATGTCAAAATTCGAATCGCCCTCTACACCTTTGATTGACTCTAATCTTATATAAAAAGTGTGCAAAGAAGACCCTGGCTGAGTCGGAGGACCCTCCGATGCCTAAGTCAGGTCAATGGAATCGGGGTCTAAGTTGAAGGGTAGAGGGAGAGTACCAGATGTCCTTTTTCCTCCCTTGTGGCGACGGGGTGATGGACTACTTATACCTGATGGTTGAGCGGTCCAGGTTCGACAATCTCGGCACAATCAGGGGGATTCCTAAATTGTGGAGATATTGTCCGTAATTTGCAGATCGTGTAGCGCGTTAAGTGCGTAATGCGTATAACCGGACGAAGTTTTCGGCCACGTCCGGTTCTGGCAGTTTCCTCGTTCGGCAAATGGGACTTTATCTACTTAGCTTGGCTCAGCCAAAAGTCATTTACCTGTGCAGTTGTCTTGATGCATATTTTGTTGAACTCGGACGATACATAAGTTCGAGCGGATATCTCGAATGAGGCTCCAAGGCGAAGGTTTCGCTGTAGGTGAAGTTGGCGAGTGAATAGTTCTCATGCGAAGTGTCGAGTATGCAGTTTTTGTGTCCGTTAGGATCACGGATACCGCCCCGACCCGCGGCCGTGGTGAAGGTATTCTGAATGCCATGTCTCTCTGGAATGCTCATATCAGGGTGGACAGATTAAGCCTCGGATGCTGATTCTGCTAGCTGACTCAGCTCTGTATACAGACTCGGATATTCTCATAACAGTTATAATTACTTATTTATACTTATTTACTAGGAAAATTAAAAATCAAATGGCCCCGTATATTTTAATTTTTGGGCTCATGCCGGGAAATAACCTCGAAAAAAGGATGAACGGCGCGCATTACCGTGGATCTCACGATGTTTACTCGCCAAGCTATACGTCCTGTGCTAACTCACTGCCCAATCCGCGGCCGCGATGAACCAAGAAGCATAGGATCCCGACGAATCGAAAGAAACCCACTTTAAACCGAGGGCGAGCGAGAGAGGGATCGGATGTGAAAGATTCTTAACTTGAGACTCGGGCCTGTGTCTGTCTTTATATTATCTCTCTCCCCTCTGCTCGAAGTCGAAGATTTCAGCTTAAGCAAGAGAGAGAGAGGGAGAGAGATTGAAGTAGGTTTTCCAGAAATGGGATTCACATCGTTCGCAGGCAGAGTTCTATTCGCTTCCATTTTCATCCTCTCCGCCTGGCAAGAGTACGATCTTCTTTTCTTCTCTTCAGATCTCTTCTTTCTATTCTCTCTGTCTATTTCTGAAATGTAATCTAGGGTTTTCTTTTCATCTATTTTTCTTTTCTTGTTAAAGCACGCAAGATCTGCTCCTCTTCTTTTATGTGTTTCGAAGCTAGGGTTTTTGTTTATTTTCATATGTATGAGGAATTATAGGGTCCTGATGCGCCATGTCGCTGTAGTGGGATCTATGGTCAGGTGATCCAGGCCATCGATACAACAGGCGATGCCGTGGATGGGGGTCCGGAATTGGGAGATTCTCGCCTTCAACTGAATAATACTGCACTTGTTTGGAGATGTTGACTGTAATTGGACTTCCAGGATCTTCAGATCTGGATGGTTTAGGGGCAGTCCCATCTGTGGTGGAGCCCATCTGTCGATGGGTTGGGCCACTGGAAGGTTTCAGAATCTTGCAATTTCTCTTCGTAGATTTGATGGATGCTGGTATTCTTATCTAGTAATGTTTTGATTTCGAGCTATTGGGTTTGTTTTCCTAAGCAAGATCATGTGATCCAATCTAACAGCTACTTGGGTTTTATAAAGATGCAAGTTTTTTGCCTTTGGCATGGTAGATCGGGAAAGGGGCATACTTCGCCCACTAGTTGAAATGTCATGCGGTGGATCTAGAGTGCTCATCTAGTGCACGTCCTACTTGCGGACGGTCGACAGTTGAAGATCACATGGTATGGTGGGGAGTAACCTCGAAACGGACAGTGGAAGTTAAGTTGGTTACCAGTCAGCATTCAACAGGAAAAACTGATTGATGAGATGGTCCATTTGGTGTGACTTGTATGCATGGGGCATCCATGGACAAGACCTACAGTCTGGATCCACTACTCCAGCTGCTACATATTAGGTAGGGAGTTGATCAGCTTGTCGCATCAGAGCGGCCTGTTGTAAATATGAAGCAGATTTCTCAATCTGTACCATGAGGGGAGATCTTTGTTTAGAATAGAGTCCACACAGCTGGGGCCATGATTCTAGACCATTGTATCCCAACATGTTGGATCAGCATCGACCTCTTATAAATATGAGGCAGAATGTCTATCTACACCAAATAGGGGAGTTTGTTGTCTAGAGTAGACAGTAGAGTGAATATGATAGGGGGTGATGTTTCATTTGTCTAGGCATCTGATTTTTGGAATCACACCTTCGGTTCGGTGAATCATGCCTCCAATAACAGGCCCAAGATTAGAAAGTCCCAACTGTCCATCCAATCTTTAGATTCTTCATGTCGAAATTGACTCTCTATTCTTCCTTCACTGTTGATGCCAATGATTCAAGGGTTGGAATTGCCCCATTGGTGACGGGTATATTTTTTGGGAATGTTCCATCCATGGTGGGATCCAGAGGGTAAATGGTCCTGATCGTTGGGGTCTGTGCTGCAAATGTATGGCCCGTATGTCCATTTGGTACTGAAATAGGTGTTCAATGTATAAATTTGTATGGAAAGGAATTATAGAGCATCCTCAGGCTCTGTTGATCTGATTGGCCCCGCTGCAGATGCAACATGGCCAGGAATTTTCTAGATTTGTATATCCTAGCTGTCCGCTATTTAGTCTTTTTCTTCATTGACTGTGGGGAGTTGGCATATTCTATTCATAAAAGGATTTGCCATGTTCTTTTCTTTAATGATCTATTTGTAGGCCACATAGTGAAGGACTTTGTGATCTTCCTTTTTTTTTTTTTTCTCTTTCTTGGAGCATGGAAAATCCATAGTGGGTCCATCATTTCAGTTGTCTTGATCGCTGAATGCAACGCTTATTTTTATAGTCAAGGGAGATACTATATCGGGTCGGGGAATCATATAGTTTCTCATAATATCTATTTGTTGCTTTGAACTTGTTCGATTTTATAACAACTTTGCATTTGAATATTTTCTTTATTTTAAAATGGTTCTCTACCTTTGTAGTGAATGTGGTCTTCCCTCATGGTGACCTTGTGTTTTTTTTTTTTTTGGCAACACACACACACACACACAGACAGATGATTAGAGTCCTATTTGTTTGTTAAGGGCATAAGGGTTCTAGATGATAGATATGAATATTGGTATCGTATCAGCCGATACGGCCGTATCGTATCTGTATCGTCACGAGACGATACATGCTATGGGGTTGTCTCGTATCTGCCCGATACCACAAAACTGTATCAGCTGATACACGTTGATACACCCATAAAATCCTAATTTGGATTTTTCTTTTTCAAAATTTCACTCATGTCTCTTCCTTCCGCCCCCCCCCCCCCCTTAAAATCATGGAAGAAGCTTAAAAATTCATTTTAAGCTAGATCTAGACCTATTTTGGGATCATGACAAATGATTTGAATGGGATTTGACAAATTGAAGTGAGCCATTGTGGGAAAAATTGGAAAGAAGGGTAAACCTTCACTTATATATATTCATAATCTTTTTGTTGTATTTCAATGTAATTGGGCCAAGTTTCCCAAATCATTCCTTGATTTGTGCTCAATTAGGGCCTGTTTAGTTTGACCTTCAACAAATCAAATTTACAGACAACGTTCTCATCAAGGAATGGTTGGATACACCATTGAATACATGGTCAAAACACAAGAAAAGGATAGATTCCTAAATATCTCATTTCCCCCCGTTTTTCTAATATTTTACCATGTTTTTTTGCTTTAAAAATAAATTCTGACTGATACAGGCCAATATGACCCTCGATATCGATACACAACACCATATTGTATCATTTTTCCGCCGAGTTGATACGCCGACCGATACTGACATTCAGAACCATGGCATATATGCTAGATGCCATAGATGGCATAAGATATGGTGCTGAAGGTCCCAAACTAAGGGATACCTTTAAGGACAAATTCAAAAGCTTCAAAAGAGGTTGGCTCATCCATCATAGAAACCATGGTCATTATCATAGCCTTGCCTCATTTATATGGGGTTGGCTATACATTGTAAAAAATGACGAAGAAAGTAAATGCATTTTTTTGGGTGATGGTATAGACTGTAAGCAGGCACATGTTAGATGCGGGCCACTCATGGATGGGCCTGCTGTGTATATAGTTGACAGGTTGATTTGATCATCAAGTGGGCCAAATTTGTACAAGAAAGGAACACAAAAAATTGACCAAGGTCCACATTTAGAGCCTGTTTGGATTGGTTGAAATATAAATTGAGGAAATGTCATTTACATGAAAATGGCATTTTCTGTTGTTGTTTTTGCAAATTTCTTGGAAACGCTGTTTCCATTTCTCTCTCATTTCCCGAAAAGGCTCATTTTTTCGTTTCCTTGCCTAGGCTTAAGAAACACCATTTCTAGAAATGCCTTGTTTCGTTTTCAGGCCATTTTGCCCCCCTAATAATAAATTCTCTTTCTTCAAAGAAAAAAAGGCCATTTCTAGAAATGAGGGAAATGACTCCTCTTTTTATAAATAAACGGTCACATGTGCCACCGCCCATCTTCTAAGTGCCCCAAACGTTCAATTGGCAATCTTCAAGTGCTCCACATGGGCCAATGTCACATGTATAGTATGTGCCACCATTCATCTAAGCGCCACAAATATGTCATTGTGCTACATGTGCAACATGTGCCATCACTCGTCTTTTAGTGACCCATGCTGCAATGCACCATACACCTTAATGTGCCTTACTTGTGCCATATGTGCCATTGAGTTCCATGGATGCTGTCCATCTTTAAGCTCTTCACATGCACCATACGTGCCAATGTGCAATATAGGCAACATATGCCATTGACTACCTTCAAGTGCTCCACACGTACAAACATCCATTCACGTGCTCCACATGTGCCAACGTCCCACAATCCATCCTAAAGCACCATACATGTGCCAATAGGCTACATGTGTGACATGTACAACCAATCATCTTCAAGTGTGTTAATGTGCGACATGTGCAACCCTCATCTTCAAGCACCCTCATTTTAGCTACACTCATTCTATGAACATTTTGTTCCTTTACTGCCCAACGTTCAGTCCCATAAATCATGGCTGTTCTTATAGCCGTCCTATCCATTTTAGTTTGAGTGGTACATGACAGTCACAGACTTACAATAAACTCAAGACACACAACTCCATTATGTTTTGTCCCTCTTGAATTCTACGGGCAACATACTTCTCAATCTCTCCGCTCTCATGAATTATTGATCCAAGATATCAAAAGTGTAATTTTGAGAAACTTCTTGGTCAACAATTTAAACTATTCTTTGTTCCCAAAAAAAAGGAACTCGTTCCCAGTTCTATTGTTACTAAAATTGTACTATATACTCCATTTTAGTACGACTAATTTTAAATCCTTTACATTCTAAAACACTCCTTCATAGCTTTGTGTTTATGCCATCCCTTGTCTTGTCAATCAAAACTTTGTCATTTGCTGCATCATGGGATATCTTCCTGCAAATGGCTTGTTAGCTCATCCATAACTAATGCGAAAAGGTACATGCTCAATGCCGATCCTTGGTGCAAGCCTATAGTGATTAGGAACTCACCTCTTTCCATTGGTGCTCCTCACATTTGTTATTGCTCCCTCGTACTTATCTTTAACCATGTCAATATATCCTCGTGGAGCACTTTTCTTTCCCAAAGCCTACTAGATTAGGGGACCCTAGATGAGCTTTCTTAAAGCCAATAAAGACAGGAGATTCTTCCTCTTCCTATATTTCTCCATCAATTGTCTAAGTAGGAAAATAACTTCAGTGGTAGACCTCCCTCCCATAAAATTAGATTGATTTTTTGATACATTCGTCTCATGCCTTAACCTCTGCTCAATCACTCTTTCTCAAAGTTTTATAGCATGACTTATAAGTTTAATCCCACGATAGTTACTATAGTTTTGTATGTCTCCTTTATTCTTATAAATAGGTACCACGATACTTCTTCTCCATTTGTCTGCCATTTTCTTTGATCTAGCAATGTTTTTGAACAACTTTGTCAATGAAAATAACCTTGTATCTCCCAGATACTTTCAAACCTCTATTGGTAATTTGGTATACCATTTGGTCCACAAGGGCCTTTCCTTTTTCATCTTTCTTAAAGCTTCTTTTACTTCAGATATCCTAATCCTATGAAAGTATCTATGGACTACGGCATTATTTGAGTTTATGGTTTCTTTTATCCCTACTCTCTTAGAGAGATTGCTATTTAACATGTTCTAGAAATAGCTTCTCCACCTTTCATTGATTTCATCGTCCTTGACTAGTATCCTTTGGTCATTACTCTTGATGCATTTAACATGATCTTGGCTCCTACTTTCCTCTCTCATTTTTGCAAGTTTGAAGAATGAAGACATTCACTCGTCTCCAATCTATATTGTAAAGATCACCATAAACCTTAAGTTTAGCCTCACTATTATCTTAGCAATCCTTTTGGCGTTTCTATATCGTTCAAGGTTTTCATTGTTTCTAGTTCCTCATTAGGCTTTGAAGCATGAACTTTTCTCGTTAATAGTTTTCTGTACATAGCCATTCCTCTACCAAGATTCCTTACATGATTGGGTTTTACCTCTAGATGCTTCGAAAGCATCTTTTGCTAGTTTCCAATTGCACTCAACCATCTCATTCTTCTTTCTCAAAATTCCACTTCCCTTCTTCCAACAATTTATTTCAAACAACGTTGTTTCCTCTCCTTTCAAATTCCACCGCCTAGTTGTTGGACACCAATTAATTTCATTCCCTTTCTTCCATCTCTTAATGTAAATATCTATAACCATTAACCTATGTTGGGCGATCAAACTCTCTCCAGCTATTGCCTTGCAGTCCTTATTTGATTGTTCTGTCTTCCTAGGTAGAAAGAAAATTGTTTGGCTTGTATGTGATCCACTTATCCTCTTTTTAAAGTATTTTGTTTGTGAGAGCTTGATTGTTTGACATAGTGAAATCAAGGATAACTTCTCCCATCTCATTTCTTCTCCCAAGACCATATTCTTCATGTACTCTCTCATATCTTGTACTTTCATCTCCTATATGACCATTTAAGTCCCCTCCTACAAATATCCTCTCTATTAGCAATTTCTTGCACTAGGCCATCCATATTCTTCAAGAATTGTCTCTTGATTCTATCCTCTAACCCTACCTGCAATGCATATGCACTGATAATATTGATTTTTTCTCTCCTAACATAAATTTTATTAATAAAATCCTATCACTTATTCTCTTAACATTTATAACTTTAGCTTTAAATCCTTATCTACCACTACCCCTACGCCATTTCTATTATTATCATTTCTTTATATACCAAAGCTTATACCCATCAATGTCTCTAGTTTTGGCCCCTTTCTACTTGGTCTCCTAAATACAAGCTATATTAACTCCCATTCTTTTCATTGTATGTAGTAACTCCATACTCTAATCTATTAGTGTTTGAAATAGCGAATATCGGTAGTATAGCATTCACTCCTTTAAAGCGTGAGGCATAAGCTACATAACATGTAGCCTGCATGCTACTTTTAGGGCCTGTTTGGTACATGGGTTTAGATGGGATTAGGTGGGATAGAATTGCATTTGGTCCTGTGCAAATTCCATCCGGTGTTTGGGAAGGACGGGAAGGGTTGGGATTAGGAGGGATGGAATTGCATTTAGTCCCATGCAGTATTTCCGGTGGATTTTGAAATCCACTACATGTGTGTTCCCACATTGATGCATGTGTTTAACCCATGATGTTCATCCATTTATGCCTTTTACACATGACATTCTAGTTATATGCGTGTACAAATGACGGACATCTGTTGTGAATTTGGTTCGTTGATTACAATTCCATGGTCCACCAAACTAGATTTTGCTTAATCCAGTGTTTTTCCCATAGCAAGAATTTTATCCCAAACATGGGGATTGGATGGCCAAAATACCATGGTATTTTTAGGCATGCAATCATTGCGCAATAATGGTGTTAATCCCATCTAATACAATTCCATACCATTTAATCTTGCGGACCAAACAAGCCCTTAGATTTTTAATTAATTTTGCTCTTGGTTATGATGTTTGATGCAACCAAACACATCCTAAAATAATAGGAAAAAGAGGGCAAAGATAGAGTATAAAGATAAAGAAATAGCAATGGAATTGATTTAACACCATTGATTATGTTACTTTACTAAAATCATTGAAAACATTAACTAATTTGTATTAAAAATATAAAAATATAAAAAATCACTGAAAACATTAATTAATGAGAAATGCTCACACACAACTAGTTGGACCATTCAAATTGGTCCAACTAGTTGTGCATTAAATAACAAAAATATCTCTCTTTAACCACGCGTAATTCCCCTCATAAGAGGCTATGTGACATCAAGTCTTACATAGGTAAGATGGGAATAATCCAACTCGTTCAGCAAATAAGGTCCACTAATTAAATTTTATTTGTAAAAAATTAATAAATGATCTTCATCGCTAAAGCCACAAATGCGTGTTGAATCTGGATAATTAAAATGGATTTCTAACATCCCACTTTTCTTATAGAAGAATATCATACTATTTGATCACAGAGAAATAATGTTTTATATTCTTCACATGCTTATAAGAGACCTTTTCTGATTAACAAACCGGATTTCTTGCACATGTGGTGCATTGGACAAATATATCACGTGTATAGCTCCAATTATCCCATTTTCTTTAAAAACAAGCTAACTACTCATTTTTCTCTCTTCATTTAATGACCTCTCTCCTCGTTTAATGCTCTCTCTCTCTCTCTCTTCCCTTACAATTGGAAAGGACAGATTGCTCGTAAAGTGAAGGGAAGCTAGTGGGCCCCAATGCGATGTTTGTGATAAATCTACTTTGTCCATCAGTTTTGTTAGATCATGTTAGGACATGGGCTCAAAAATAAGTTAAGATCCAAAACTCGAGCGGGTCGCATGATGGGAAAGGTGAGGATTGAACGTCCACTATTGAAACATCCGTGGGGCCATTGAAGTTCTTGATCAGGCTAATATTTTTTGCATTTTCAGTTCATCCCAATAGGAGTGACCTTATGAACGGTATGGATTGCAAATAAACATCACGGTGGACCCCATGGAGCTTTCAATGGTAAGCATTCCCCTTCCCACTTTTTCCAGTCGTGCTGTCCACATGAGTTTTGGATTCGCTCGTTTTTTGGCCCATTTCCTAACATGATTTGGCAAAACGGATGGATATGGTGAATTTATCGGAAACATCACAGTGGCCTCACCTGGCTTCCCATCCCAAGAAGTTCATGTTGAAGGCTTTGACAGGTAATCTGCATCCATTGGAAATGAATTGATTGTTTCGCTGCCCAGGTTCTGCGGGATCCATCGTGATGTATGGATTTTATCCATGCTGACCATCCATTTTGCCAGATTATTGTAAAGGCATGAACAAAAAAATGAGGTAGATCCAAGGCTTAAGTGGACTACACAGTGTGGATAGAATGCCCACCATTAAAAAAATCATTGGGAGCTTAAGAATTTTGGATCAAGTTGATATCTGTGTTTTCCCTTCATATAGGTCTATATGGCTTTATGAATAGGTTGGATGGCAAGTAAATATCACAGTGGCACCTAGGAAGATTTCAATGGTGAGTGTCATTATCACCTTTTCTTCTATGGTGTGGTCCACTTGATCCTTGGATTTGCGTCTTTTTTTTTTTTTTTTTTTTGTTTTGTTTTTTTTGGGTTCATACTCTAAAATGGCCTGGAAAAATAGATGCATGGTGTGGATTAACCCCTTACATCACGATAGGCCCCACAAAGCCTTGCCTGGACCATCCATGTTACATCTCGGGCATTCAACGACTCTCTCATCTTATATCCAAAACTAAATGAATGCTTTCTCTCACTCTCTCTCTATTAACGTTTCACATTAAGAGAGAGCCATTTGAATGCGCCTAGGATGTAATATGGATGGCCCATTAAAGGTTTTGTGGGGCTCATTGTGATGTAAGGGGATAATCCATGCCGTTCATCCTTTTTGCCCGACTATTTTAGAATATGAACCCAAAAAGAGGCAAATCCAAGGATTAGGTGGACCGCACCATAGAAGAAGTGGTGATAATGACACCCTCTGTCGAAACCTTCCTAAGAGTTACCATGATGTCTATTTCCCATCCAACCTGTTCATAAGGTTATGCAAACTTGGATGAAAAGAAAACATAAGTATCAGCTTGATCCAAAACGTCTGCACCTCCCAATGAGTTTTTAATGGTGGGTGTTCAATCCTCATTGTGTGGTCCACTTGAGCCTTGGATTTGCCTCATTTTTGGGTTCTTGCCTTAAAATAATATGGCAAAATGGATAAAATCTACAATCACTGTGGCCCCCATAGAGCCTAGGCGGCGGGGGACTCCATCGGCTACCAATGTACCCAGAATGCCTACAATGGGAAGCTAGGTAGGGCCCACCGTGATGTTTGTGACAAATCCACCCCGTTCATCCGTTTTACTAGATCATGTTAGGAAACGGGATAAAAAATGAGGTAGATCCAAAACTCATGTGGGTCACACCACTAGAAAAAGTAGGTAGGGGAATGCCTAGTGCCTACCATTGAAACCTCCCTAGGATCCACCACGATGTTTATATGGCATTTGTACCGTTCATATGATCATTTCTACTGGGATGAACTGAAAATACAAAAATATTAGACTGATCAAGAACTATGGCCCCACGAATGTTTCAACGATGTACGTTTAATCCTCACCTTTTCTTGTCATGTGGCCCACCTGAGTTTTGGATCTAACTCATTTTTTGGCCCATGTCCTAACATGATCTAGGAAAA
Organism: Magnolia changhungtana; assembly: GCA_030180095.1. Lineage (NCBI taxonomy): Eukaryota > Viridiplantae > Streptophyta > Magnoliopsida > Magnoliales > Magnoliaceae > Magnolia > Magnolia changhungtana. The sequence continues at coordinate 16,429,931 of JASAUF010000676.1, forward strand.
CTGATGGACAGGACAGATCTATCACAAACATCACGGCGGGCCCCACCTGGCTTCCCTTCGTATGAAGGCTTTCTCAAATGCCCGTCGGTTTCCAATGTTATAGTTATAGGGGATAGGGAGCATTAAATGAGGAGAGATGACATTAATGAAGAAAAAGAGGAAGAATAAGAGACTTGTTTCCAAAGAAAATAGGATAATTAGAGAAACTGTACGCTTGTGATATATCCGTGCGATGCATTATATGAGTAAGAAATCTGGTCCGTTAATCAATTAAGGTCCCTTATAAGCATGTGAAGAACATCATTCATATATATATATAAATCAATGGTAGGAAATCCATTCCGTCTGTCCTGATTCAACTTGAATGTGTGGCTCTTGTGATGAGGATTATTTACTAATTTTTTGCAGATAAAATTTAATTGGTGGGCCCGTTCACTGTTTGGTGAACGGGCTAGATCTGTGACACATGTTCCCATTATACTTATATAAGACTTGTTGTCATGTATCCTCTTACCGAGAGAGAGAGAGAGAGAGAGAGAGAGAGAGAGAGAGAGAGAGAGAGAGAGAGAGAGAGAGAGAGAGAGAGAGAGAGAGGAGGGGGGGCGGTGTTACATGTGGTTAAAGAGAACTTTTTTTAGCATTTCTCTTTTTAAATTTTAATGTTTAATGAAAATAACTTGTGTAAGCTACATAACATGTGTTGTAGGCTACATGTGACTTGAGCTTTTACCATGAGCTACATAAGCTATTTTCACGAGTTACATGTGGTTAAAGAGAACTTTTTTTTTTGCTATTTAATGCACAGCTAGTTGGACCAATTTGAATGGTCCAACTAGTTGTGTGTGAGCATTTCTCTTTTTAAATTTTAATGTTTAATGAAACTAACTTGTTGTGTAAGCTACATAACATGTGTCGTAGGCTACATGTGACTTAAGCTTTTACCATGAGCTACATAACATGAAAGCCAGGCTACGCTACATAGCATAAGCAATTTATGACATTGGCATAAGCTAAGTAGCTACACACGACTAAAGCTATTTTCACGAGCTACATAGCGTTAAGGCCAAGCTACACTACACAACATAAGCTACACGCTACGTAGCATAAGCTATTTATGACATTGGTGTAAAAGCTAAGTAGCTACACATAACTTAAAACTATTTTCATGAGCTACATAGCGTTAAGGCTAAGCTATGCAACGCAGTGTAACCTATTTAAATCACTCGGTTGTATATTCCATGTGGCAAGGTGAATGCTATCATCCTGGAATAGCTTCGTTACCCGCACGCGTCCAGAATGGCAGGGGTACCCTTGCCTACTTCTCACAGCAACCAAGCTCTGTTGTGGTGCGTCACTTCCAGGGGATGCCCTAGCTAACTTGCTAATTTCTCACTAACTTGCTAATTTCTCACTGCACCCAGGTTCCGACGCTGTGCGTTGCTTACAGGGGATGCCCTAGCCAACTCTTGCCCATCTCTTGCTGATCCCAGGTTCCAATGCTGCATGTCGCTTGCAGGGAACGCCCTAGCATAAGTATGGAATGTCATATCGTTCGGATTCATGTTGGAAGTATGGCATGAGTTTGACTCTTGCTGCCGACCTTACTCAATTCTCTTTTATCTGGGTTGGGGACTGACAATGAGAGCATAAAACTCCCATAGGCATAATGTAATGGACTGTTACATAGGTTGATTACAATCAAACGCTATCTAATAGTCTATTACATAGGTTGATTAGATCACAATCAACGATTTATGTATGCAGAATGATTTTTATTTATTTATTAATTATTTTAGCATTAGAACTAATTTTAACACAAGGAAAGAATGGCAATTAACACAAAAAATGCAGTTAGGGCAACCGAAAGCTGCCTCTAATGATATACAAGTTAGACACCCTCCCTGGATCCACTCAAACATTCCAATAAATAAACTACAAAACCATTAAAAGAAAACAGCTCGCTATTCAAATAATTCAAATGAATCAAATAATGATTATGAGTCAGTGATCATTCAAATAAGTTAATCATATTCCATAACCATAAATATTGTAGAAAACCAACTGCAAAAGCTAAGTCAATCGAGCAAGTTATGACTTACGAATGAAAATGGTCAACAATCATCGTTGGATGATGCTGGCGACCACTAGTGACAGAAGCCTCTATTTCTTGATTCTCACTATCTCATATTGCATGCCTCTCCCTCTCTTCCAACCAGTATATAAGTGTGTGATTTGGTAAAATTTAAACCAAGTAGATTGGACAATACCTGTTTTTTGTCACTCTGCCCTAGCTGATCTCTTGATATATTTTAATCTCAATTTACATTGTAGTGCATGAAGACCATCATCTTCAACTATCGAGCTGTAAGTATGAGGGAGAAAGTGTTCCGCTTCCTCTTGCAACCGGAGGACGAATTGTCTGACTGAGAACTCGTACTGCAATCTTTTGTCGGGCATGTGCACTTTTTCCTAATTGATCCACCGATCAGCTGTATGGAAAAATAAAATAAAATACAATTAATCATAAGTTACTTAGTAGTACGTATGTCACTAACCGTAAAAAAAGTTTGTATTTCAGTATACATCATATGCTAAAAAAGCACAATTTACTTCCAATCATAATTTACAATTTTCTGCCCGAAGCTTCCCCAGCAAGTGCATGCTTATCCAATTGTGACCAAGTGCATAGGGGAAGATTATAAGTTCAATTTCAGTAAGCATATTTAGAATCCATTTGATATCTTAATTCAAATGGAAGAGAGAGGGAGAGTTGTTGGCTTTAGTAAGTGCAAGTATTTACCTATTGATGTCCGACTCTAGTGTTTCTATTACATTTTTCAGTTTGGCACAAATCTCTTAAAAGAAGAAGCAGAAAGAAAAATTTTTACTTATCCAAGTGTCGGAATTGTAGGTTTAGGTGGTAGCCTAGAATGATGGCAAAAAATAAAGAAAAAGATTGGAAGCTGCACAAGTCATAACAGTGATTCAGGATTATAAAATATGGTTTTAGTTAAACTAAAGAAGGAGCTGGTGGAGACAGTGTAGTGTGTGTGAGTGATCCAGGCTTCAATCCCTGGTAGTGTTACTTTTCCCAAAAAAGAAAAAAGGAAAATAAGAAAAGAATGAAGATTGAAAGCACCACGTGTTATTTGTTGCATGAATGTTATGATGAAGCTGTTGGGTCCAATTTTTCTCAATCATTTTCAAGTACTTTTTGTAGTTCTAACAATCGCATCGAATAACAAGTACTCTATCCATGGATTTGTAAAGAAAGCCCAACATCGGGATTGTCTCTGTACAAATTGAATAATTCAAATTAATGGTTCCATGACCTTAAAAACCTAATGAACTTATTGTTAATTACGAATACTGCAATTGATGTGCTTCTTGTCTTCTTTCTGTACTTCGAGTTGAGCCAGTCCCTTGATTTGAGCATCTCGTGTAGTGCCCCCATGCTTGTGTAGGCTCTCCAATGAGATTACATTTATGGCAAACCCTATCATTTGCAGCCTCATCAAATCTCACCCATTTGCTAACTTCTTTATTAAGGCAATTATCTAGTTATGATTGTAGATAAATGTTGTGTTTGTTCTTGCCTTTTTAATTGACATCATGACATTCCTTTTCTTTCGGATGAGGTCGATTAAGTGGGTAACACATGTTGACAGAAGTAAGTGATCTCGTCTCCAGCAATATCTTTCCTTTTGCCTTATAGGTCGCCTTGTTGATAGTGATCTCCTTGATTTTGCTTACCACCTGATCCATAAGACTGAAACATAGTATACATCTTTCGCCTGGTCTGGTGCTTCTATGGCTTTATGACACACTATATCAAGGTGATAATAATCAATGAAGTTTATCACACGTCTGTTGGACCAGCCCAACCATAGCTAATAACAGTGTAGCCATTAACCCCTTCTATCATCCTAATCCCTCTTACATATTCCTGCACTTCTCTGTTTCCTGAGTCGTACAGTTATCTCCAATTTTCTATGATGTGGGTGCACAGATCCTTGGACATGCCTCTGCTGTTGCATCTATTACGATCTGCTGATAAGGGGATTCTGCAATATTTAGAGCAATGTTTCCATGTAGGAAGAGCTCGCTGTTGCCCTCCTAAGCTTATCTATCACCCATTTTGACCACATTTGTTTCAATCTCTTCTGCTTTGTAGATTCTTTTCTAAAAAGTATAAGCCCACCTTTAGGTTTCTCTAGCTCCCCTTAACATCATGCTGAGAGGATCTTCTACTGCTGTCTTCCACTTCCTCTTCTTCTTGCCATTGATTACCTCCAGCTGGTGGAGGTTGTCACGTGCTAAAGGCACAGCACAGACTGTACCTTGCCATTGGCACCATCCTATATCCTCCTCATTCTCCCTTGCCATCTTGCTGCTGTTTCCAACTGCCTTTCAAGTACTAACTGCATTATGCAACTCACTGTCTCTCCAACTCTGCAAATCTGCTAAAATATAAATATGCCAAAAATAGATCTAGCTAAAACATTTTATAAACAACCATTTCCCACAGAAATTTCAAGAAAAGAAAAAGTTTGGATAGTGCTCGGATTATGCATCATCTAAAAAATGACCCAGAAAATCCTGAAACATGTGAAATTGATTGGATTTATCTCAATGACGCACAGATCTGGCTTAAACAAATGTTAAAACAATAATCTCTGGAAAGAAATATCAATAATACTAAGAAAATGGATAAATAATGTCCAGGTTACTATTCCTCTTGAAAACACCGTTACAAATGCTGAAAATGTGCGAAATTGGTGGGATTAGCTCAATGAGGCACAAGGCTTGATCAAACAATGTGAAAACAACAATTTCCCCAATGAAATTGCAAGAGAGAGCTATGAAAAAGATTGGAATGAATAGTAAATATATCACAACTCATCTTGAAATTGGCTTGAGTGAAGTAAATTAACAAAATAGATCTAATCGATCACAAATCAATCGTGATTTGGTGGATAGCCTATTACGTTGAAATTTGACAAAATGAAGAAAAATAAAGAATAATTGATGGATATAAATTTTTTTTTTTTTTTTTTTTTTCATTTTTCTCAAAAATGGCTGTGTGCCTTTGATTCTTCAAATCCTGCTCAAATATTGAATTTCGATCTTGTTTCTTGGCCTAGATTTGGTTCAAAATCAGTTTCCTCTCTCTCTCTCTCTCTCTCTCTCAAAACCAGTTTCCTCTCTCTCACTCTCTCTCTATAACAGAATAGGAGAAAAAGTGGTAAAAAGGGCCTCGAACCCATGCTTATTGTGGCTGATGATCCTACTGTATCAGAGCCACTGTGGTTGACATGTTTGACAGGGGCCAATACAAGGCAATTAATTTTATGGGGCTGAAACGTGAAGCAATACCAGCTAATATGGTTCTGATATTGCCACGTTGGATGATAAGCTGCTATTTTTTTTTTTCTGATCCATCATTGTGGCATATTAGGATGTGCTCCTTATGCACCAGTCCATAAAAGTGGTGCCCATGGTTTGGTGATTCAGATTGTTGGCCCGACCATGGATGAGGATGCCTTTAAATCCTGAATCCTTGCTTCAATGAAGTGCCTAAGCTACGAAAAGATGGTCATAATGAGAGGTTTTCTGGCTCCACAAGTACCCTCTGCACACACCTTTACATGTTGCATGTGTGCCAACCTGGCATGTCTGGGACATCTGAGCCATGTGTGATGCCCAACAATGTAGAAAGCCTGGTGCAAAATCAGGATGTTTGACTCACTACACTGGTCCATTTTGTAGAACAGTGGTGGTTCAGAAAAAAATTGCCATATTCAAGGTAAATGTCTGACACACCTAATGAGGGGACTGGCCTGATTTTCATGCCGGGTAGTCTACGTAATGGGCCCTCTATGCTCAGATGTCCCACATGCATGCTATGTTGTAATGTGGGTTGCATGTGGGGTTACCAACAAACCTTAAGAAAAGAATATGCAGCGTCGGACTGAGGAGAACGCCAGAGATTACAGGGTTAGGATCTTCTGATGTGGGGCAGATCGAGACACTATGTCCTGAGTACCAGGAGATTCAGCACCCTGTACCATCTCTGTACTGACACTGACAGCCTGATACTTCACTGTTCTTCTCAAGAGAAGTTGTTCCAACTGCAAAGGGAAAGCAACAAATTTCCTGGCTTCATGAATTATTTTCTCTTGGTGCACACTGATTTATACTTACATGGCATGTTTTTGCTCAGGTTCAATGAATTTGGGGTTGACGGTGGGCCTGCAGCGAAGGCCTTCAGACCCAAATATAATCGTTTCACGAACCATGTGACATCTCATTTAGGTGTGCAGGTGCCGCCAATTGAGGTGAGACACCATTTGACATTTTCCCCTCATACCCCAAGTCTCTATCTTGTGTAGTGTCATTTGTAACTTTGAGTAAATGCTACTGGCAGATTAAACAATTAGTTGCTGCTTCCATAGCTATGAAAGGGATTGGAGGTATACTGTTTATCTTCGGCAGCACCTTCGGAGCCTATCTCCTGGTTTGTTATTCTCCATCTTCCAGATTATGCATAATTTCTTTCTTGTTGATTCTTTTAGCCTTTTAGATGGATTATCTAACTAGATGAGTGCTAAACGATTTGCATATCCTTCATAGTTATGATGAATCCAAGCCACTGATCAGGCAAGCCTCAACCTGAGTGTGTTATACTATCCAAAAGTAGTATTGAGTTAACAAATACTAACTGCTGAGCTCGATGGGGTAAAAAAAGCAGTTTAAAGAAGGTTGACCAATGGTTCATGTTCAATGGTCAGGTTCATTGATTCGTTTGTCCAAGTGCCTCACTTTTTGGATGTGGAGTTTGTACAGTAAATTTGGGTTTTCATTTCGTGCAAATGGGCCTAACGGTTCCTTGGTTCAAACCAATTATGAGATGGCCCCCACTGTGGTGACTATGACCCATTCACAATAAACTGAATAAGATTGAAAGATCCCGGCCATTGAATGTGTTTGGTTTTTCCTGCTTGAAGTGAACCAACTCTTTTTAATTTTTCATTTTTTTTTTCTTTTTTTTTTTGAACATTAAAAGTGGATCCTCGCTGTATTTTCTTTCTGAATTACTCATTTGCTTGGTACCTCCTGAGCAATGTATAGCTATGCTTTTAGGGTTTTTCATTTCCATGATGGTCATGAGCTGGTTGGAAACATGTGTGCGTGCATACTCTGCATTCTCTATTTATTCCTCAATTCAAGCTGGCTTTTCCAATGCTTTTTGAATCTGATGTGTTGAAGCAACTGCTTTTTAATCATTGCAGATTCTGCAGTTGGCGTTTGCTACTCCCATTCTCTATGACTTCTACAACTATGACATTGAGAAGCCAGAATTTCTACAACTTTTCCTCAAGTTCACACAGGTCAGTGATGCAGATTTCGTGTGTTGTCAAGTGTGATAAAATTCAACAATGAAATCCATCCTGACATTTATATCTTTCGGGGGAAAAAAAAGGAACTCCATCCTGACATTTATGTATATTTTTCCTTCTGGCAGAGTTTGGCGCTCTTTGGTGCATTGCTCTTTTTCCTTGGGATGAAGAACTCCATTCCGAAGAGGTCCAAGAAGAAGGTTCCCAAATCAAAGATGAACTAAGATCTAAGGGATAGCTGAGTGTCGATGCGATGCGCCATGGCTGCCTTGTTCTATCCCCGCTCCTTTTGTTCACGTGTATCGGATTAATTTTTTTTTTCTTTTTTAGTGGGGGTATGTTGTCGCCAATCATTCCCTCCTTTTGAGATGAATTATTACGGTTTTCTAGTCATTTTACTTTAGTTGTAAAACTTAGTCCTGCTTGGCTTTTTTTGTTTCCCTTCAACTTAAATTCTAGGCAGTAGTTTGATTTGGTACAAGAATTTATATTGAAAAATGGGGCTTCCTTTCTGTTTTTATGCCATTTAATCTTCTGATGGAGTTTTCATTGTTTGGCAGACAATAAGGGGGCCTCAGTTTCTAGTTTGTCGAGACCAAAAAAGAAAAAAAGTAAAAAAAGAAGAAGAGGTCGGTGGCCTCATCTTTATGATCTAGGTAGTTCATTTGGTGAATGGGGTCATCCTCCCCATTGAGAAAATATTGGATTTTCTAGTGGTTTGGATTTTTCTCCAATTTAATGTACTCTCTGGATCCTTACTCTTGCTCGGGTGGTAGACTCTCAGGACTTTCAACACCCGGTCAAGGGTTCGAGCATCCATATGTGGTGAAATTCTACTAGTGTGTGTGGGGGTGTGTGTGCGTGCGTATAAAATTTTTTTAAAAAAATGTAGACTGCTAGCTAAACTTTCGATTTTCAGGTCACCCCAATTGGACAGGATTCTGTTGGAGGTGACCCCACATCCAAAATGGTTCAGATTGCACTAGATGATCTGCCTCGCTTTGGCCGAAAGGTCATTTGGCTGAGCCGTATAGTGTTATATGTGGGAATGGAGTAGGATCTTAATCTAGTGGAGTTGATACAGGGCTGATTTACAGGGAAAAGGGTTGAACCGATTGCAGGGTTTGGTGTTAATTTGCTTGGCGAATGAGCCAGGCCCCCTTGGAGAAGTGAGGAGGCTCGCCACAGCCTGTAAAGGCGTGCCAAGGCACCCTACCTGGCTATGTGATGACAGAATCCCATTGCTCTATAGAGATAAATCATCATCTGTATGAAGTTGACATCGAAAGATTGCTTCAACAACTTGTGTGTTTGGCGAAGAGGTGAGAGGCTTCTCAGCATTCCGTGTCTACCTAGGGCTGAAAGTCAGGCGGGTTCAACCTGACTGACCACCGACCGACTCGACATTGGGTTGGGCTTGGGCAGGATGTATAGGGTTTGGTCTCGAGCTTGGGCTATATAAACACCAACCCGATAAAACTTGGGTTGGCCTTGGGTTGAGGTCTCGGGTTGCCTGACCCAACCTGAACCTGATCAATATATATAAATTACTTATAAATTATAATTGAGTGTGGATTGTTTGTGGTGAAGGCACATGAAATTCCTGTGTTGTCAGGTCTCATTGGTCCACACCATTTGCAATGACTCAAGCTACCAAGATATGTCAGATTTCTCTCTCCCAAATAGATTGCATGCTACACAACGACTTTTAAAAGAGGAGTTGTCCTATATTTTAGCTTGTTTGTTTAGAAAAAAAATGAAGTTCTTTATGATAAATAACTACATATATAATTAATAAAATCATAGATACAAAAATAAGTTGTATTGAAATATAATAAACTAATGTAATAATGAAAATATTAGCATGTATCCACCCGGCCAACCCGATCAACCCGACCGAGCCCGCTTGGGTTTGGCTTGGGTTGAGAATTTTCAACCCGAGGTTGGGTTGGGTTGGGTTAGGGTTGAGGTATAGGAACCTTGGGTTGGGCTAGGGTTGAGCACCAACCTGACCCAACCAACCCGACTTTCAGCCCTATGTCTACCCATGTGGAAAATGAGGTGAACCATGCAGACTGGATAGGACTCGATATGGCAGTTTTGAGATGACGCCATTTTTAGAGAGATTTCTAGTGTTTTGATAAGCAGAGTTGCTAAATATTCAAGTGTGTTTGTAGATGATTTGCTGGAACAGTGTATGTGTAGATGGTGGGATATTGGCTTGCGAATGGTATGATTTGCTGTAGAGTTGTCACCAGCTGGGGATTCTCGAGTAAGGGCCTCGTTGATGGAGAAGGAAGGGGCAAAGCACCCTTCACTGTTTGAGTGCAGTTTTCACTTTGTGAGATTTAGGGATTTTTGATGCTCCAAGGCCATAAAGACTTATTGCCCAACTTAGTTGGGAGAGATTCAAAACCGTGAAGGATTATTGCTCAATTGTGCTATGACCAAGGATATGATTATTGCTCAACTGTGGTCTTGCCCAAAGAGTCAGTCATGACTCAACTAGGGTGCAGCAAGATTCAAAATTAAGGAAGATTTTATTACTCAATTGCGATCACGACCGAGGCAGCAGTTATTGCTCGACTGCAAATGTGATTGAGGAGATTTATTGCTTAAAAAGAAATAAAATGAGATTGTCCTCTAATTTATGATGTGCCAGGATCTGATGATTCGACCAGACCTAGAGCATATATTGAACATATTGATCACTAAAGAAAAGAAGAAAAATTGGTAGCAAGGGGTATATCAGAGGGGAATGTTGCGTTGTGTCTTCAAGTAAGAATGGAAGCAAGAAATGGCCATACGGAGTGACAAGCAAGTGAAGATGTGAGAGGGGGAAGAAGAGACCAAGAGACCTGATGCTGTTCGTGGAAGAGATGCTCAGATATCTTAAACCAGTAAAAATAGAAGTAAGAAATGGCCACACGGAGTGACGGGCAAGTGAAGATGTCAGATGGGGAAGAAGAGACCTGACACTATTCGGGGAAGAGATGGTCGGATATCTTAAATCCCAACGTACTCCATTGGAATGGGCTGGATTGGCCAGGATACGATGGATGGCTTGGGGAAGAGGGTCCTGCTGAGATGGTTTAGATGAGGGGGTGAGAGGAATGGATGACTTGGATGCTTCCTCCTCTCTTCCTCCCACTCTCTCCCTTGGTAGAGAACTTTCGCCACGAGAAATGAGGGGAGATCGGGTATTTATAGACAAGACAATGAAATTTTGATAATCAGTAGGAAGCTGGTAGACAAATACCATGCGACATGATCCAATTGGTTGTCGGGGCTTATTGGGACACGTGGAACATTTTCATAGGCAGTTGAGATGGCAAGGCTTGTAATTTGGAAGAAAATTAAGGGCATAGTGGAAACCAGCTTGAACCCATGGCACTTTAGCAAGGTAACTTGTGAATGTTGGGGTTTTTAGCCCACGGAATCACACAGATCTAGATCTAGGATAGCAATCCAATGACACTAAGCATACAAGAGAATACACAAATTTAACGTGGAAAACCCTTTCGGGAAAAAACCACGGCACAAAGTGACAGATCTCCACTATGAAAGCATCAATTACAAAGAGAGAGGACTTACCCGATTTGAACAACCTCGAATCTCACCCTTGCTACATCCTTTGATAACTCTAGAACTCTTTAGAATACCTTTAGGAAGCTTTAGCATACCCTATAATAACCCTAGGGACTCCTATTTATAGTTTAGGAAACTTCCCTTTTGCACCCTTGCGAAAGACGATACCAAAATCCGAAGTCCGCATCGGATTCGGAAATGAATCTGCATAACCTACGACTGGTCGAGCAGATTTCTCGACTGGTCGAAGGACCCTTATAACCGATCGAGCCATCCCTTCGACCGGTCGAGCTCCACGGACCCAAAAAACTTGAGCTCGCTGGACTTTGAGTCGTACAGTGCACGCCTAGTCGTGCATCTCCCTCGACCGGTCGTAGATGACCCACGACCAGTCGAGCACGGTAAAAGTAAAACAGATTTAAGACTTATCTTCAACAATCTCCACCAAGTCTTCAATCTTCAACCGTGTAGCTCCTTGACCTCTTCTTTTATCTTTGCATTACATCATAGCTTCTCGTGTACACTCCGTCCTTCTTTTCTGCCATCGCCAAGCCCAGAGAAGTTACACAGAACTTGAACTTCTCTGCAGGAACATTCTTATTGATCATGTCTGTCGGATCTAAATCCACATGCCCAACCACCTTTGCTCCTGTCTTCTCAAAAGAAAGAAAGAAAGACGTAGTCTTCTTACCATCTCACCGCTACTCAATATTGCTTGCCGGGATACTTGCTCACAACACTGATAACTTGTAAAATAACCGGTCTAATCCAGACCATAGCATACACTGCCAATCGCATTCGAATAAGGCTCATGAGATATCCTGCTTTTCCTCATCTGTTTTGGGACATGTCCTGAGAAAAACTTGAGGAGAGATGCGTATGGAACACTCTCCAGCTTTACGTGGCCCATCACATACTTGATCAATACCTACACACAAGGTATTCCTCCTATGATTACCAAAGCCTACTCCTCCTTCGGTCTCAATGCCAAGAACCATCTTTGCAGCCCCTCGATCCTTCATCCTGAACGTCCCACTTAACCGAGTCTTCAGTACACTAATTTTAGACATGTTGTAATTGGCGATTCACATGTCATCAATTCCTGACTCACCATGAAGGAATCAAACCACTGCCTAGGCGACAGGTCGAACCACGACCTCCTGCAAAGTCTTTTCTCAGCCCCTTTAACTTCGAACTGCTCTGGTTGCTTCATGTAGATCTGCTCTTTACTTTCCCCTGCAGAAGTGCAGACTCCACATCCATCCTTTCAGCTCAAGATTACTTTGGCTAACCAGCGCTAATCACGGATCTAATAGACACCTGCTATACTGTTGACGTGAATATCTCTGAGAAGCCGATCCCTTCTCTCTGAGCATAATCCTTTACTACCAACATCTCCCTGTATCTATGCTGTATCCTCCTGAAGATCCACCTGCATCCAATCGCTCTCCGGCCCACTGGAAGCTCCACTTGCTCCTATATGTCAGTCTGGTACAACGAATCCATCACATTGCCCATAGTCACCTTTCACTTCTCAGCACCAGGCTCACCTAGAGCTATCTGAATAGAAGATGATTCCCCTGCGATATTGGAGTCGTCCATGTACCTCGCCGAGATCCTGCGATCATGCCATGTGATTCTTCTCACAAGTGGTTGCTCCACCTGCTCTGTATCCCTGTCCGCACGTCTCAGCCTTCCTGCTCTGCCCGCTTATGTGGCCATGTCCAGTATGCCACACACGTGCAGAGGTGGAATCCGCTATATCTACTGTAGCTCCACCGTTTGAAGTGCTCCTTATCAACCTATACAAGTTACCGAGTCGTTGTGCTTTCATGATTACCCGTGCCCCCTTAGATACCTTAAGAACACCATCAATACCTGTGTACTTGCATCCTTTTGCCTTATGCACACCAAGAGAAATCAAATTTTGCTTCAAATCAGGAACGTGCCTGACATCAATCAGGGTACGCTCCACCCCATCAAACATCCTGATGCGCACCGAACCAATAGCCACAACATTACAGGCAATATCATTGCCCATAAATACTTGTCCACCATCGCACTCCTTGTAGCTGGTGAACCAACTCCGATGAGGAGTCATGTGAAAAGATGCCCCTGTGTCTAGCATCCACTCGTCCTTACGATCATCGTATGACCGCCTGATAGTAGACACAGACAAAACATCACCATCACATCCATTCGATCCATCTGACGTGGCAACATTGGCCTCCCTGTACGAAGCCTTAGAATCTTCTCTCTTTGATTTAGGATTTTCACAATCCTTCTTCACATGTCCTTCCTTCCCATAGTTCCAACACTTTACCTTTCCTTTGCCCTTGCCCTTGGATTTGGATCTAGAACCTGAAGAACCTGTACCTTGTCTAGAATTACTACCCACTGTAAACATTGCATCAGAAGACGTCCCCATGTCGTTGTTTAGTTGTCTCATAGCCTTCCCTGGAAGAGCTGAGATAACGGTATCGACACTTAGGGTTTTGTTCGTGCTGCACATAGTGTCCTTGAATGCCTCAAAAGACGCCAGGAGAGAATTCATCAACATACATGTCTGTTCTTCATCTCTCATCACTTCTTCCATATCCAGTAATTTGCAAATCAATTTATTGAAGTTGCTGATGTGAGCCTCCAGATCTCCACCCTCTGATATCTTGAAGTTATACCATTGCCGCTTCAAGTGCATGCGATTTTCAGAGGATTTCTTCGCATAAAAATCCTCTAACTTCGCCCATAACTTAGCCGCAGTTTTCTCCCTCATGACGTTGTAGAGAACCTCATCCGTGAGACATAAACGGATCGATGATAATGCCTTCTTATCCAGAATATTCTAATCACCATCAGTCATAGTAGACTTCACTACCAGAAAAATGGGCAAAGGCTACGGACAAAATCCGTAGCCATAGACCTATAGGTTAAAATGGCCACGGATTTTATCCGTAGCTATAGGTTAAAATGGCCACGGATTTTATCCGTAGCTATAGGTTAAAATGGCCACGATTTTATCTGTAGCTATAGGTTAAAATGGCCACGGATTTTATCCGTAGCTATAGGTTAAAATGGCCACGGATTTTATCCGTAGCAGTTATGTCCGTAGCTATAGGTTGCAACAGCTACGGACTTAATCACCACCGCTACGTATTTAGTCCGTAGCTATATCTGGCAACGGCTACGGATATAAGCCGTAGCAGTTATATCCGTAGCTGTAGGTTACCACAGCTACGGACACTACCAAAAAAATGGACAAACGCTACGGATTAAATCCGTAGCCATAGATATATGGCTACGGATCTAGTCCGTAGCACTAGCGTAGTCGTAGGCCCCGAAACAATAGGTTTGGAACCTATAACTACGGATATGATCCGTAGCAATAACTACCAGAAACTGGCAAAGGCTACAGACCAAATCTGTACCAGAGATCTATGGCTACGGTTTTAGTCCGTAGCACTTTCGTACTCACTGGCGCGATGCAACCTATGGCTACAGATTTAATCCGTAGCTATATATTCCAATAGCTACGGTTATAATCCATAGCAAAATATTAATAGTTCTTACCAATATGCCAAATTTCACCTGTCAGATTAGTGGCTACGGTCAGTATCCGTAGCTATTTTGGACATTAAAAAATTTTATATTATCATTTGTTCATTCAATTACCACCTGTACAATCATTCATTCATTCAATTACAATCCTTCATTCAATCAATTACAATTACAATCCTTCATTCAATCAATTACAATCCAATTCATTCAATCAATTACAATTACAATTACAATTACAATTACAATAATACTGAAAATACAAGTCTTTGGCTTCATTAGAGAAATTAATGTGCTTGCACTTCAGCATGAAATTTCAACAGCTTCGTATATTCCATCATCCTACAAACAGTCATGTCACTCATAAATTAGAATACCCATTGGAGAAAAGAAAGACAAAGTGAAAGAAATGCATCATGTATAACCATTTTTTTCTTAATAAATTAAAAAAAAACTTAAAGAGGAATGAAATTAACACAAAAGAAATGGTCTCACCATATGATTATAGGTTTAGGTTTAGGTCATAGGTTTTGGGATTTGAGAATGAGTTTGGGTTTAGGTTATAGGTTTTGGTTTAGGTTATTGGTTTTGGTTTAGGTTAAGGTTTAGGTTATTGGATTTGAGAATGGGTTCGGGTTTAGGTTATAGGTTTTTGTTTTGATTTTAGTTTAGGTTATAGGTTTTGGTTTAGGTTATAGGTTATAGGTTTTGGGAATTGAGAATGGGTTCGGGTTTAGGTTATAGGTTTTGGTTTTGGTTTAGGTTATAGGTTTTGGTTTTGGGAATTGAGAATGGGTTCGGGTTTAGGTTATAGGTTTTGGTTTTGGTTTAGGTTATAGGTTTTGGTTTTGGTTTAGGTTATAGGTTTTGGTTTTGGGAATTGAGAATGGGTTCGGGTTTAGGTTATAGGTTTTGGTTTTGGTTTAGGTTATAGGTTTTGGTTTAGGTTTAGGTTAAGGTTTAGGTTATAGGTTATAGGTTTTGGTTTAGGTTAAGGTTTAGGTTTTGGATTTGAGAATGGGTTTGGGTTTAGGTTATAGGTTTTGGTTTTGGTTATAAGTTTTGGTTAAAGTTTAGGTTTTTGGATTTGAGAATGGGTTCGGGTTTTAGGTTATAGGTTTTGGTTTTGGTTTAGGTTATAGGTCTTGGTTAAGGTTTAGGTTTTTGAATTTGAGAATGGTTTCGCGTTTAAGTTATAGGTTTTGGCTTTGGTTTAGGTTATAGGTTATGGGATTTGAGAATGGGTTCGGGTTTAGGTTATAGTCTTTGGTTTAGGTTATAGGTTTTGGTTTAGGTTTAGGTTAAGGTTTAGGTTTAGGTTATAGGTTTTGGATTTGAGAATGGGTTCGGGTTTAGGTTATAGGTTTTGGTTTTGGTTTAGGTTATAGGTTTTGAGATTTGAGAATAGGTTCGGGTTTAGGTTATAGGTTATGGTTTTGGTTTAGAAGTGAGGTTTAGGTTTTTGGGATTTGAGAATGGGTTCGGGATTAGGTTATAGGTTTTGAGATTTGAGAATGGGTTCGGGTTTAGGTTATAGGTTATGGTTTTGGTTTAGGTGAGGTTTAGGTTTTTGGGATTTGAGAATGGGTTCGGGATTAGGTTATAGGTTTTGGTTAAGGTTTAGGTTATAGGTTTTGGTTAAGGTTTAGGTTTTTGGATTTGAGAATGGGTTCGGGTTTAGGTTATAGGTTTTGGTTTAGGTTAAGGTTTAGGTTTTTGGATTTGAGAATGGGTTCGGGTTTAGGTTTTGATTTAGGTTTAGGTTATAGGTTTGGTTTAGGATTTGAGTTTAGGTTATAGGTTTTGGTTTAGGTTATAGGTTTTGGTTTAGGTTAAGGTTTAGGTTTTTGGATTTAAGTATGGGTTCGGGTTTATGTTATAGGTTTTGGTTTTGGTTTTGGTTTAGGTTATACGTTTTGGGATTTGAGAATGGGCTCGGGTTTAGGTTAAGGTTTAGGTTTCGGTTTAGGTTATAGGTTTTTTGGGATTTGAGAATAGGTTCGGGATTAGGTTATAAGTTTTGGTTTTGGTTTAGGTTATAGGTTTTGGGATTTGAGAATGGATTCGGGTTTAGGTTATAGGTTTGGTTTTGGTTTAGGTTATAGGTTTTGGTTAAGGTTTAGATTTAGGTTATAGGTTTTGATTTAGGTTTAGGTTAAGGTTTAGGTTATAGGTTTTGGTTTAGGTTTAGGTTAAGGTTTCGGTTTAGGTTAGGGGTTTTGATTTAGGTTATAGGTTATAGGTTATAGGTTTTGGTTATAGGTTATAGGATTTGAGAATGGATTCGGGTGTGGTCCCTGCAAATACAAATATAATACGAATATAAACACGGCCTGTCCGAATGGCCAGGCCCTTCCAATGCCGTCCATAGGAAATGGACAGCTTCATCATGGTCATAACAGCGGTTCCCACCTTCCAGGGACCCCCGCTCTTCCAGATAGCTCCGACGCACATCCGGTCTGCTCCATTAATCTCGAGCAAATACATAAACACGGCTTTGTCCAAATGGCTGAGCCCTCCAATGCCGTCCATAGGAAATGGACTGACTTCATCATGGTCATAACAACGGTTCCCACCTTCCGGGGACCCCGCTCTTCCGGATAGCTCCGACGCACATCCGGGTCTGCTCCATTAATCTCGAGCAAATACATAAACACGGCCTGTCCAAATGGCTAGGCCCCTCCAATGCCGTCCATAGGAAATGGACAGCTTCATCACGGTCATAACAACTGTTCCCACCTTCCAGGGACCCGCTCAAAATCCGGATAGCTCCGACGCACATCCGGATCTGCTTCATCAATTTTGAGATAATATATAAACATGGGCCTGTCCAAATGGCCAGGCCACTTCATCAATGTATCATATAGTATGAAGGAAAGAAGACTCACTAATTTAGCTAGCAAGGAGAGAAAGTGTGAGTGCTTGGAATGTCGCCCTTTCTTTGAATAATGGATGCATATTCCACAATGCAATCTGAGAATGAGTAAGTTTTTTAGTTTCTTCAAAAATGCATATGGGCACAGATTTACAAATAAATATTTTAAAGATTGTAAAACAGAGTAAATGATTATATTAAGGTCCAAGTATCGATTAAGAAGAAAAATGTAAATGATGATGGGAAAGAAATCTTGATATATTAAATTATTGAAGGACAATAAGACATACCAAGACTACGGGTGCCCAGAGCAAGATAACTGCACTAATGTTGTACCTAGCTGCATTGACAGAACAAAAAAATTATACGAATGATATGACAAAAAGCCAAGATATCGTGGACCAAGAGGAAGATGAGTACCCTCAAGAAAAAAACTCATGCCAAGCATATTTAATGCGACGAACTTTCATTATGTCTTTGGTTGGCTTCACCAAAGGTTTTATCTGCACTAGCAAGACATATTCAAAAAAGGTACAGTACAGATGTGATCACGTGACTTCAAAGCTTTTGGGATGTTGCTAACATTCCCATGAAGGTTGGGATGCCCGCATTCTGATCCATGAGTGGACTCTAAACATTTTCATGTTCAAGACGCTTTAAGAGAAAATAAAAATAAAAATACAGCACATATTGAGGACAAGTTCATTCATACAATGGCAATGAAATAAAGCATGTGAATCACCTCAAAAAAAGGTATCCTTGTATGTGCATAAAAGTTTTGGATCAAGCTTATATTTTTGTTTAAATGGACCACACCACATGAAACAGAAAAAATGAACTACTACAGATGAAAATTTCTTGGGGGGCACAAAAGTTTTGGATCAAGCTCATATTTTTGTTTTCCATTCATCCATGTCTGTATGATCTTATGAACATAGACCTGTATAAAGGGAAAACACAAATATCAGCATTGATCCAGAACTTCTGTGGTCCCTAAGAAGAGGAACCTCACAACCATTCTGTATGCGGTGAGTTTAGTCCCATATGCTATGATTCTTGCCTGCAAGGCCATGAACAGTCCTAAAAATTTGAAAATTTCAAAGGCAAATCAAGTCAATTCAAAACACTTGAAAAACAAGCACTAAGAATCATGATGAGCATATCAATGATCTTACCGAGACTGAACATGGCCATCCCAAGACCTGCATTTGACAAGATCATGATAGAATTTTTCCATGATTTGAGGCTTCTTAACACCCCATCTACAGTAAGAAAGATGTTAGAAGAAAATCATACTCAAGAGATAGAGATTGAAAATTTTTTGAAATTCAAGACCTGTGAAAATCACCTGCGAGATACAAGAATTGATTATTGGGTCATCTAAAATTGAGTTTTCTTCCCCAATGTATGGATACTAATGCATATTCCCATAGGAAAAATTTTCTGTGTAAGTGTTTCCTGTAGTGGCTTATCCGTGGAATGCCCTTTCACTGATATGAGTAAATCAGTTGAACTACTACCATGCAATGCTATAGGGATTCCCACTTGGGATTTTGCACATTTCTTGATTGTGCTTCCATTTTATAGCTGAGACTGTTACATGAGAGTAAAATGTTCGCCTATTAGTAAAATCATAAAAGTATTCCTTGTTTTCAAGGTGAAACTTTACGTTTTGGGCAAACATAGATGTTTGACTTCAAGCATCAACAAGTTCTTGTACAAATAGGAGAAACTAATGAAGTCGATTACAAGCTACACACCCGAGATGGTCTTACCATAAGACTGTTAAGGCCAAATAGCTTGAGAGTTGGACCTTCAAGAAGATTCTAGCAAGATCTTTTCGATGAAGATTTAAGTAATCCAAATCGAGAAGAAGAATGAAGCAATCTCATCAATTGAGAATGCAAGAATTACAGTTACCCTTAAATGAAGATTTAAGGATAACAAAATCCAAACTTGAAAAAGATTGGGAAACATGTGACCATATAACTCACCTATTAACACAAAGAATTGCATATGTCACTAGTGTGCTAGAATATCCATTAGATTATGGATATGAAATACCTAGCATTGAAGATTCAATTGAATCAATTGAAGCTGAACTACCAGTTCTAGGTCAAAAACTGAAGAACAAATGGTTGAAGCAATAACATATCATGGTCGACACCCTCCAAGAAATAGTTATAACAAAAGGAGACAACCAGCCAATGTGTTTGATAGCTATAGCAATAGTTATCGAAAAGAAAAACTTTGGGAAAGAAGAATGAAATCTCATTAAGATCATGAGCCCAACATAGGCAATATTGATCAAGAGATAAGACTAGATTCAGTTCAAACTAAACCAGTCAATGACAAAGGAGTCTATCTTACATGCAACAAGCTAGTCACTGCAGCAGCAGAAATTTCTGCTTGGGAAAATGCAATGGACATAGCAATTGGTTCGCATTATAATTTACATTTGTAGTAGTAACTCACAGTTTTAACTATTTTTAAGTGAGGTTCGGCACATTTCTGGGCTGCACAGATTTTTCTCGATCCGAAACAATTTCACAATTCAAAAATGGTCATTTCATGCAACCTCCAAAAAATAAGATGATCATGTGAAAGACCAGAAAACTAGAATGATAAGAACAAGAAAGTGCCCCGAACAAGAAAACATGTCATACAAACATCACTTATCAGATTTTAGTGATTACTGTACACCACTTTTTAAATGGCATGACCTCAATATGCATTCATGATTGAGAATCCTCTCTCACACAACTGAAAGATAGGTGGCAGGAATCTTAGTAAGATTTCCAAATTAAAAATTTCCAATGTGCACGCTGATTCTTGGTGCACATTGCACCCTGACTCTTGGTGCACATTGCACCCACATAAACTTACACCCTTTTCTGAGTGGTTATGATTGACCCTTCCTAGCTGTCCTAGATGAAGGAACAGAAGGATTGTCATACATATGTGACATGCCACACTATTAATGGAAGGTAGACTGGATCTCAACCCCACTATGATCTAATCTCCCTATAAATTTAGGGGAACTATAGAATCCTGCCTTGCAGCAAATACAAAGTTTTTCGACAAACAAGAACACTGTTGCCGTGGTCCCACCATGGGTCACACCGATTGAAAGATTCTAACCCTTTGATATTTGACCTTTCTTTCATTGAATGTGGACTACACTGTCGACATCTTTACCACCAATGGAAGGCTTAAGATCACCCAATAAGGAAGATTTCCACAACATCCACCATCCATGATGGTACTCATCATATCGGCAGTTTGGAGCACTGAAGCAAGGGCCCAACATGCACATAATCCCTGTGGTCATGAACAGGACCCTGTAATTCTTTGTAATTTAAAGAGGTCCCATGTACGTTCTTTGGATTTCGGTTTGTATGATAGTTCTAAAACCCAAAAGTTTACTCAACTCAAAGTCCAATTTGTGTTGGGTTAAATCGATCGAGTCGAGTTGACTCTGTCACTCACCAAGTTTCAAGTTAAGTCACAGATGGAACTATTGTTTGTACAGGTACGCCTTCAGCTCAGTGACCCCTATGGTAGGCCAAATAGCTTGATAAGAAAGGAACTTCTTGCATTACTAGAGCATGATAATGCAAAGTATCCACTTGATGAAAAAACGGAGAAAGACAAGGAGAAGAAGAAAGGAGTCAAGCGTACAGCAAATGGAAAGCCTGCTGGTTCCATCCCTGAGATTGAGGATTTTGAAGAAGATGCACTGAAGGAGGTGATTCTTTGATGAAGGAAGAGGTTCAATTTCTTCGTGTGGCGATGGGGCATGAGTAGGAATCTCTTGATGAATTTATTAAAGCACGCGATGCATGCCAAGAAGATCTGATGTACTTCCCGGCTCGTAATGCTTATGGTCTTGCCAGTGTTGCCAACAATAGTGACAAACTTGTGGCCTTGCAAAATGAATTTGAGAATGTGAAGAAGAGAATGGATGATGAGGCTAAGAAGGCCCTGCGGCTTGAGCGAAGATAAAAGTTCTTACTCAAGGATATCAGATGCGGGCAGGAAAGTTATGGTCACAAATAGAGGCCACCTACAAGCAGATGGACACCGCTGGAACAGAACTCGAATGTTTTCGAGCTTTGCGAAACAAGAGCGTTTGCATAAAGCAACTCACGAGAATCAATGGCTTGCTTGTGGAAATCGAAAGCGAAAGAACTTGAAAGAAATCAGCAGCGGCGCTACGAAGTAAGCCTCATAGTGGAGCAGGATAGGATTCAAAGGCTTCTAGAGGAGTACAAGTTAGAATTACAAAAGCGGTAGAAATTGCGCAATAGAAGCGCTGAGAAACAAAAGAAATTGTCGCAATGGAATTGCGAAGCGAGGAAGAAATCGCGGCGATGGAATTGCGAAGCAAAAGAAATTGCGGCAATGGAATTACAAAGAGGAAGAAATCGCATCGGTGGAAACAGAGCGGCGGGAAGAAGTTGAGGTTATGGAATTACGAAGCGTAAAGAAAGCGTGACGATGGAGTTACAAAATCGGGAGGAAATGGCCGCGATGGAATTACAAAAGTGGAAGAAGTCTGGTGGAAAATCGTCCACTAGGGGTATCGATTCAAGCTACCGAAGATACCGATATGCCAATCGCTTAGTATGGTGAACCTGTTGCCTCTTCCAAAGAAGTCCCAGTCTCAGTTCCCATTGACCATCCACATGATGAAACATCAACCAAGGAAGCGGATGTCAGTCTAGATCACGCTGTTGAAAATGTGAATGTGTGTCGAAAGGATATCGATGTTGATCCAGAGCCTCAGTCAGTTACTAGCATGAATATGAGCCTGTCCGATAATGGTGCTGCCACTGTAAATGAGGAAAAGGCGACTCTGTTAGACGGTGAGAATCACAAAGAGCTTAATGCTAGTGGAGATCAGTTCCCTGTTGGGAGTGGTGACAACCTGATAGGCGCTTTGGTTGAAAATCCCTCTATTCCTTTTCAAGCTGACATGGGTCTTGATGGGACTGCCATTCTGAATTCAATGACTAGGGTAGAGAAGATGCCGTTGATCATCTAGCAGGTGATTCTAGAAATGATGTTCAAGTTGTAGAGGAAGATAAAGCTTGTGATTTAGGAATCCATGTTGAAGCTGCAGGTAAAGAACATACTGCAGCAAATAGTAATAGTTATGTCGAATCCAAGTTACTGGTTGAGGATCATTCCTCTGTTTCGGAAGGCCAAAACCCAGATGCTCTTCCTATCAACCAAGTTGGTCATCCCCTGATAGCTGCTGTAGGAGAGGGTGGTAACTTGGCTGCGGTGGACATAGAAGAGAAAACGACGGATGAGGTTGATCAGACTCAAACAGCTGCAGGGAACATAGAAAAGGTGATGACAGATGAGGTTGATCAAATTCAAATGGCCACTCATTCTACATCAGATGTGGGTGGAGACATGAAATGCAAAAATATTGATCCATGCCCATCGGGATCGATCTTTGTTTCAAATGAGAAGGCCACGGAATCAGATGGAAAGCTGGTGGAAACCAATGCGAGTTCTGAACAGGCAAGCATAGAACTCGATAGTGAGAGATAATAACATCCGAGTGCTTCGATGCGTGAGTATGCAGATGCTGAAAAAAAACTTGCTGTTAACCGTTCGTTGTTCTCGGAATTCGACAAAACCATTGATCCAACATTCTCTTCATAATCTTCAAGGTCCATCAATGTTTTCTTCACAATATCCACGACCCATGAAATGAAATCATTTGGTTTTGGAGGCACACACAGCCCATTGTGGCAGCTGCCAAGATTGAAGTGTCTTTCTCCATTTGTATTCAATAGGATCACATGATTGACTTCAATGAAGAAAGTTCATGACCCAACCCCTATCAGGGACTACATTGTTTCAATCTTCTGGCCTAAAAGTTTCAGGCTGTTCCACTCCTCAAGTGGGCCACGGTGTACAAAGTAAACCAACTGTTGAAACAAATTTTCCAACCGTGTATTTGTATTGTATGCTGTGACCCACCTCGTTTAAGTTCGGGATACTATGGTATTGTTGGGAACTTGATTCACGTACAGTACACTTAGGTGATACATGCTCCCCATGCATGTTCCAAACCCTATAGCTTGGGTCGAATCCATTTTTCATTAGATGTATTTCCATATCATCATAAGAAACCGGAAAACGTGCACATCTGCAAGTGGTGCATGGACAAGGAACGGATTCTCTACCAGGAAGGTTTTCTTGTGCAAACTTTGAAAAACTTCTGATTCCAGAAAGAAAACGTGGGTCTGGGAAACTTAGTGTCATCCACTCCCTATTCATTACAGCCGGATCTCGATTAAACAAGGGGTCCATTTTCAACCTGCACCTAGAAGAAAATTAAAGTTGGAAATACCTATCTCATGCACCAAAAACCTCAAAAGTTAGGGATTCGAGAAGTGCTATCAGATGATTGAACCCATACAGATATTATCTACCAAATACAATGTATTAAGAAGTTTGCAATCATTGTATTTTTACAACAAATTAATAATGTTGCTAAATATTTGGAAAACAATGCCGCGTTACCCTTAGGAAGGTCAGGCAAACTTTATGCTAAATATTTGGAAAGATGATACATGCGAAGGGAGAGTAAATATATGATGGGCTACACACCTATTATAGATTTGGACCATCCAACTCAAAATCAGATCTGTGCATTAGATAAATTACATGTAAACATCTTTAAAAAAGAAGAAGCATGATGTATGTGTGTATTTGGTAGATAATCCTGAATGTATTAAGGGATTGAAACTAAGGGCTTGTGCCAGACTACAATCCTGAATGTATATTGTTTCCCAAATCAATAAAAGCCTCTCGACAAAGCATATGTGGGTGCACATTGTTTACAATGGAATTAGACATAGCATAACATCAAATCATAGAGAAAGAAATGCAATTGTCATGAACAATATAATAGACAACCTATCGTCAATTAATTTAATACAAGAAGCATATAAGCATGCAAGATCTTACACTCCTACTTGTCACAACCTAAGTACTCCTTCAAACATAGATCATGCAACACTCGTCTCACAGTCCCATCATGAATAAAACCTCTAATGTACCACATGGGAGGTGAATGTCTATTGAGGAATCCTCTAGCGTACCTCCATGATGGCATCTTTAAACTTTATATAAACCACAATCTCTTCAAAGATGAAAAGTGAATGTTTGGTGAGAAACTGAAATCCAACCATGGTAGGAGGAAGTCAAGCTCCATCCTCTTCATGATAAGAACCAATCTGGGTAATAACTTCAAGTGTACAATTTGTAGTTGCAAGAAGTGTGAAGTAAAGCGATGACTGATTCATGTGTGAGAGAATAGGGAAGCATTTGTTTCAGAATTGCAGGAGTGTGACTCTAAACACCTCCCAAGCCTTTTAGTTGAATTGCCTAAGTAATGGTTAGAGTTTAATCACCATTGTTTCATGTGGTGTTGTTCACAAGAAATTTGTTACCGCTTCATTTTTCATCTCACCATTGAAAACTTTGTGGGGGCCATAGAAATTTTGTATCACAGTGATATTTGTTGTGCCTTATCTGAGTGGTAATAGTTTGGATTGCATATAAGCATCATGGTCGGGCTCCAAGAAGATTTCAATGGTGTACGTTTCCATTCCCGCTGTTTCCTTTAGTGTGGCCTACAGGAGTATTGGATCTGCCTGATTTTTAGAACCATATCCCATCGTGGTCTTGAAAAACTGATGGATTGAGTGGATTTGTCACAGAAATCGCTTTGCGCACCGGCAATCCGCTTACAGATGGAAGAGAAGAGGTTTAGTAGAATACAATATTGGGAAGTACTTCAAGATAATACATCTCGAAGTATTGAAATATGATAAACGGGACTAAAACAGTTCAATGAATGAAAACCATAAATGGTTGGATGCAGATTGGGCCTGGATCTACTTCATTTCAGGGTGACTTAAAAATCAGTAAGGGATAATAGTCAAATGACTATGTTACTTAACTCTAAGTCAAATGACTCATTGAGTTAAGGATGAAGGGGGATTTGGTGGTGTCGAATTGGATCATTTGCACCGAATGCTACTTAAACGATTCTTAAATCCATGGTTAGGGGTGTTGAAAATCAGACTTGAGCCCATTCAAGTGGGGTAAGCTAGGCTCAAAACCAAATGGCTAACCATGCCCATTGTTGGCTCTACAATATACTCATCCAACGATCATGACAAATACAATAAGGAAATATAAATAAATAAATATCTTTGAAAAAGCATGATGTATGTGTGTATGCATGCATGCATGTATGTATGTATGCGTGTGAGTGGTGGCGGCTCAGTGAGTGATGTATCAATAAGGGTGTACATCGAGTTGAACCGAGTCAAGTCATGGCGGCTCACCACTAGCGACCTCAGCTCGAGCTCGTCTCGGCTTGGTTTGGTCAGGGCCTGTTTGGCCAGGCAAGGTGGATTGTATTAGGTTGTATTAGGGTGGATTGGAAGGAGCAATCCCGGGATTTGGCCGGGCGTGCCAAACAGGCAGAAGTTGGATATAGCAATCCCATGGGATTGCCAGCAATCTGCTGACATCACCATCATTACCTTGAAATCCACCCCATCCCTCCTAATCCCATCTTTTTGGCCTGGGACATGTTTGGTTAGACGGAGCAATCCCAGGATTGGCCGGTGTAATCCCGGGATTGGCCAAGCGAGCCAAACATACTCGGTGGTGAGTTCCCTGGATATAGCAATCCCATTGGATTGGCACCAATCCACTGACAGAGCCATCATTACTTGCCATCCACCCTAATACAATCCAATCTCATGGAATTGGCCCGTCCAAACACGCCTCAAAGAACTCGGGCTGAGTTTGAGCCAAGATCAAGTCGAGTTCGCCATTGAGGCATTTTTACAAACACCTGGACTACAACTTCAAAATCTCACTATAAGTAAAATAAAAGCAATGGTTTTACATTACAAATATTTTATCAAACACCTTCTATGCAACATAAAAACTAAGAAAAGAAGAGTATTTGTTTCATGTACATACTTTCCTTGCCACCAGCCACACTTGGTGAGCAACATCAATAAGCGTGGTAACCGAGTCACCGAAAACCCTCAACTGATTTCAAAAAACAGAGAGAGAGAGAGAGAGAGAGAGAGAGAGAGAGAGAGAGAGAGAGAGAGAGAGAGAGAGAGAGAGAGACACACACCTTCAAACCAGTTGAGACCTTCCCAGCGAAAACTCTCGACGGATCTCGGTGAAAGTGGGTTTTGAAAACGGAGATGGGTTCGGAAACGAGAGAGAGGGGAATGCGTCGAGAGACGGGGGAGAGGGTGAGGGAGAGCGGGAGATCGAGAGATGGCGAGGGAGAGGCTGAGTGCGAGAGAGAGAGAGAGAGAGAGAGAGAGAGAGAGAGAGAGAGAGAGAGAGAGGAAAAGGAAATGAAAAGCTGGTTTTCGGAGGTGCGCGGGCGGGAGAAATGGAGCCTCTGTCGTATTTGGGGGTGCGGCGCGTGATGGACTGGCGGTTTGGGTTTTTAAACGTGGGGCCCACCATGATGTATGTTATTAATCCACTCTGTCCAATAATTTTAAAATATTATTTTAAGGGATGTTGCAAAAAATGAGTCAGATCAGATTTGTAAGAAAACCACACAAAAAATTAACAATGGAAATTTAATTATTATGATTTCTTATTGTGTGGTCCACTTATACCTTTAATCTACAAAATTTTTTTCCTAATCCACTCAAATTAAATATCCGAATTTATAGACGGCTTAGATCAAACACATATATTTCACTGAGCCCCATGGAGCCCCTTAAGCACCATGGACAGGAATGAGGAGGAAGGATTTAGCTACGGATCAATTACACTTTTGGCTACGGTTTAGATCCATAGCTAAATTGCTACGGATTAAATCCGTAGCTAAAGGCCTTCACATTCCATAGCCTTTGCTCAATTTTTTGGTAGTGCTTTCACTCCTCAAGAGCACCATCTTCGCCTTGCTGGATTAAGGAACTCATCATCTTGATCTTCCATAACTCAAATTATTTTTCCCTGAGTACTTCTCAATCTCATACCTGGTGCTCGCCATTATTACTCTTCCCTCAGATTCAGATCTGTGCCCCAACCGAACTTTGGCTCTGATACCACTTGTTGGGGTTTTTAGCCTGCAGAATCACACAGATCTACATCTAGGATAGCAATCCAATGACACCAAGTATACAAGAGAATACACAAATTTAACGTAAAAAATCCTTTCGGGAAAAAACCACGGCACAAAGTGACAGATCTCCACTATGAAAGCATCAATTGCAAAGAGAGAGGACTTACCCGATTCGAACAACCTCGAATCTCACCCTTGCTACACCCTTTGATAACCCTAGAACTCTTTAGAATACCTTTAGGAAGCCTTAGCATACCCTAGAATAACCCTAGGGACCCCTATTTATAGTTTAGGAAACTTCCCTTTCGCACCCTTGCGAAAGGCGACACCAAAATCCATAGTCCGCATCGGATTCGGAAACGAATCTATGTAACCTATGACTGGTCGAAGGACCCCTACGGCCGGACGAGCCATTCCTTCAACCGGTTGAGTTCCACGGACCCAAAAAACTTGAGCTCGCTGGACTTTGAGTCGTACAGTGCACGACTAGTCGTGCATCTCCCTCGACCGGTCGTAGATGACCAACGACCGGTCGAGCACGGTAAAAGTAAAACAGATTTAAGACTTATCTTCAACAGTGGACACTAGCATGTTTGACATTCTAGTGGAGCAGAGAAAATCAAATTTCAACTACCAGGTTGGAGTTCAAACTACCAATCGTTTGTTGCTACCCTGAGTGACATGTGACAACTTCTGATATATCAACTGAAGAATGCCAATAAGTTTTGAATTTCCACTAGCATAGATATGACTGGTTGCCCTTATTTTGGTGTTCAGAGGGTTCAAATAACGCCATTGGTTGGTTCAGATTGGGTTGATGGCTTTTCGATGGGCTTGAGTTGAGGATAAACAACAAAAATTATCTTATACCCCTTTATCTATACTAACTCATTCATGAGAAAGACAATAGTATGGAATTTGCCCTTTGGCTTGCAAAGAATACAATAGGACTATAATTTTATTTTTGTGATAGTTGATTGCTTTTCTAAAATGTCATATTTTATTTCTTACAAAAATATTATTGGTGCCTCTCACATTGCTCACATATTCTTTAAAGAGATCGTCATGTTTTATGGTATTTTAAAGACCATGACCTTCGATTCAGATACATGGTTTGTGACCCACTTTTATAGAAATTTGTAGAAACACATAGGTTCTGGAATCCAATTCATAAGTATCTATCATTTACAAATTGACTGTCAAATCAAAGTTGTCAATCAATCTCTTGGTGATTTACTCCGATATTTGACAAGTGACCGCCCATGATAATGAGATATTATCTTGCATTGGGCTGAATTCGCCTACAACAATTCTAAGTTCCGATCTATTCAATGAACTTCATTTGAAGTTGTTTATGGAAAAAACCTGAACTACATCTTGGACTGTGTACTCATTCTTAACTCGAAATAGAGTAGCATGGAAGTTGAAGAACTTATTAGCCATATCCAAGAGGTCTAGGAATAAGTTTGAGTCAACCTAAAGAGTGTTAATGCTTGGTACAAAGAAGCCATTGATATTCATTATAATTACTTGGAATTCAAAGAATGTGATTTGGTTATGACATATTTGTAGAAACGACAAATTCCAATGATACGTATAACAAATTGAAGAACAAAAAGATTGGTTCATGCAGTATTCTTAAGAAGATATGGGCCAAATGCATATCGACTTAAACTACCTAAAAAAATGGAGATTCCTTTAATTTTCAACATTGTTGACCTTTATTTATATAATGAAAATCTAAATCAATCCACACTAGGTCTTGAAGACTTTAGCATGCATTCTTTAATTAGAATTTAATTCAAAATTATTGAAGTCACCAAGTCTTTAGGACTTGAGTATGGATTCTTCAATTAGAATTTGATTTGAAATTATTGATGTTATTAACGTGCAGGCTATGATATAAGATGAAGTACCTATACAACTACAGTCAATATCTTGTCCGATGGAAGAACAAGTCCAGGTTCAAAGATACTTAGATAACTAGAGATGAGCAACAAAAATCTTGATAAGGAATTGTGAAAGATCCCTAAGCTGAACTTGAGGACGAGTTCTTTTGATGAGGGGGAGAATGATGCAGCCTAAGGGGTGTGCCCTAATAGCTACCTTGGGCCCCACCCCCACCCCACCTCTCTCTCTCTCTCTATATATATATATATATATATCTCTCTCTCTCTCTCTCTTCTCATCTCTAATGAGATTTGTAAGGGAAGAAAGCGATCATTGGTGTGTGTGTGTATATCTTTGTGAGCTTTTTAGATGCTCTTTGAGAGCATGTGAGTCTCATCTTGTATTTGGATCAGTGAATCCCCAATCTTGGTTGAGTGAGTCCTGAAGTCATCGATATTGTTTACCACCATTTTCAATCAAAGCAATAATCCTTTTCTCTCATGTGGTTAGTTGATCAACTAGTGAATTGGTTCAAGTCTTGGATGCATAACACCTATGGTCAATACTATAGATCTTTGCTCAATTTAGTAAGAACTCATTTCTTTTCCCCATGCAGTAGTGGACATTTCATTTTAGCATCCTTGCAACCATATTTTGGGACATTTTCTCTACTTTAAAGACATTGGAAATAGCTTTTAGCCTTCACTTAATCTTTTGCACATGTTCCAATGCATGTGCAATGCACAAGCATCCTATGTTTCCAATGGCTTCGGGGCGTTAAAATTCTAGAACCTACATCAATCTAGAGCTTCCATATTTCAAAGGAATCTAAAAGTAATGGATGTATCTCTTATCCCCAACTTCATATTTTCAAGACTAGGAGTAGGTCAATGTGCTTTCTAAATGTTATTAAAAACATTAATCTCCAAATAGATTTGATGCAGCCCAAGAGGCCAAATCAGGTAGCTGCTCAAAAAACACAATAATGGAAAGTATCATCCATCCACACACAAGGGAAATCAATCATCACTTGTCTACCTGAGGAAATCATGCAACAAAAATATACTTTCTGTCAAGTAACTTTACATATGGGAGACTTGCTTACCTACATAATTATAGAAAGGAGAGGAACATCCCATTTTCTATTTTTTTCACAATAAATCTCAAAGAAATAGTAAAGATCATTTTTTTCCCCCTTCTTAATGGAGTTTTCCTATATACCTTTTGAAGAGTTGAACATGACAAGTAAATGTAATTATACTTATTACAAATACTTGTACACAACAAGTGTATGCTTTACAATACTAACAAACTATCACTCTTAAATGACAACTCTCATACCCAAGGAAAAACTCTTTGAACTCTTAATACTTGGACACCTTGCCTTCACTCTTGAACTCACTCTTTGTTGCTAATGTATATGTGTTATGTACATAATGAGGTCTCTCCATATTTATAGAGAGCTATGGAAGATTCTAGAATCAATATAACTATAAAGAGTTCTAGAAGCTTCCAAATATCCTATAAGGTTTTATAATATTTCGGAGTATTCTAAGAGAATCCAGAAGGTTCTAGCATAGTCTGGAACATTCCAGAAGAGTCAAGAAAATTTTATCAAACTTTAGAAGTTTCCGGAAGATTCTAAAGAATTCTAGAGTTTTCTGAAAATGTCTGGAAGTTTTCGGAAGACTCCGGAATATTCAAGAGAGGTGGTGATGATATTTAACACTCTCCCTCAGCACCAACTCTTACAATTCTGCCTTGGTCATCATGCCAGTTTCTTTCTGAATTTGGTGAACTTAGCATTGCTAAGTCCTTTCGTGAGTATGTCTACAACTTGGTCGTCGGTCTTTACATCCTTGGGTTTTGGAAATAGTTCCAAAGTCTGATTTTGGTTCAATGCCTTAATCTCTTCTTCCATCGCCTTTTTCCATTCTATGTCTCGGGATGCTTCTTCAAATGTCATTGGCTCTTTCACGGTCTCTTCTTCTGCTAAGATAGCATCCACGTATCTTGGGTTAAGCTTTCTCTGTCTAGTCGTCCTCCTAAGTGGTGGGTTGTTTACCGCAACCTCCTGTTGACTTGGGTGAAGCTCTTCTGGACTACTTTGATGTACTCCAGTTTGCCATGGACTCATTGATTTATCTGGTATTCCAGACAGATTAGGCACCTGCTCACCATCTCCTACTGTAGGCGTCAACTCCTTAGTTGAACTAGGAGATTCTTCTCCTTCCTTTGTCTCCCCCATCTTCTCATGCAGTTCATCTTCTAAGTCTCGAGAGTCTCCTCCTTCAGTGGCGACCACCATGATGAGGCTTCATTAAAGACAGCATTCCTCGATGTGTAGCACCGACCAGTTGCAGGGTTGCAACATTTCCACCCCTTCTTTTCATTGTTATAGTCCAAAAAGATGCAACGAATCGACTTCTTATCGAACTTGCTACGCAAGTGATCAGACACAAATATATAGCATGTACGTCCAAAGACTCGAAAGTGACTCACCTTGGGCTTTATGTTCCATAACTTCTCGAAGGGTGAGACAAAGCCTAGTTAGACTTGTGGTAGCCTATTGATCACATGAGTTGCCGTTTGCATGCAATCTGCTCAGAATCGGCTAGGCACATTCTTAGCATGTAGCATGCTCCGACATATCTCTGCAAGCTTACGATTTTTCCTTTCAGCAACATCGTTTTGTTGTGGAGTGCCCGAACAAGTCAATTGTCATCGAATTCTACATTCTTTTAGATAATTTGAAAACTCTTTCGACATATACTCTCTACCATTATCCGTTCGCAAGCATCGGATCCTTCTATCAAACTCACTTTCAACCTTCTCCCGAAATTCTTTAAATTTTAATAAAGTTTTCAACTTCTTTTTCATGAAGTAAACCCAAACGTACCTTGAGAAGTCGTCAATGAAGGTCACCATGTAACGCATGCCGCTAACCGATACCTGTTTTATCCGTCCGAACACGTCTGAGTGGACAAGCTCCAAGGGATCTTTAGCTTTAAACTTTGACTCTTCATATGACAATTGGTGTGCTTTGCCATATTGACACCCTACACAAATTATGTCTTCTCGAACATCCAACTGGGGAAGACCTTCGAGCATAGCATTCTTCATCATTATCTTCAGCTTATGATAACTCACGTGCTCTAAACGTGCATGCCAGAGATCTGCAATCTCATTTTTTCGAGTCTTATCTACATAAGCTGATTTAGCTGACATTACGTAGATTGACTCTAAGCGTCGTCCTTCCATGATAGGTGTACCTAACGGTTTAAGGTTTCGGTACACCTTAACATCTTCCGGTCCAAATACCACATAATTACCAGAAGATGTCAGTTGTGATACTGACAACAGATTTTTCTTCATCTCTAGTACGTGATAAACATCGTGCAGCTTTACTTGATTAGGGCTAAATAGAGGTGTGATAGTAGTCGTACCTACGTGAGTTATCGGCAACCTTGAATTATTAACTGTTACCACCACCCGATTTCCTTTGTAGACAGATAAACTTGACAGTTTCTTCTTATCACCTATCATGTGATTTGAGCACTTTGAATCAACGATCCAATCATCACTGTAGTTGATAGCTCCTTGATTGAAAACTGCGGTAAGGGCTATTTCACCAGTCTCTGTCACTATTGAGGAAGTAGCTACTTCGTCAGTGACTGTGTTAGACTGCTGAGTGGTTCATCAAAATCTATCTCCTTCTCTGAACAATCTCCTTTAATGGATTCAGATACTGCTAAGGATGCCTGAAAGTCCCAGTCATCTTCACGGTCTTTTTGGTGATTTCTAGAAGTCATCAAGTTACCTTCGGCTGATTTTTTCTTGAACCAACAAGTTTTTGCAAAGTGACCTTTCTTGCTGCAATTGAAACACTCTATATCATACCTTCGAGATACGGAGGATCGTTGTTTATTTATGTTATTGTCTGATTGAATCCCCCCTGTCCGAGGACTTCTTCCTTGCTCTTCTCTCTTCTTGGGCTTTCCAAAGTTCTGCTGACTTTGTTCACCCATTTTGTTCAGCTATCGATGTTGGCCTTTTTTATTATTGCAGTAGAGTACTTCCTCTTCCTTGTTTATCGACACTCCAACCATTTGTTTGCATAAACTTTCTTCATTGGCCGCCAACAAATTCTCCAACTCTATGAGAGTAGGTTGAGTAGGCCAACCTTGTATTGCTGTGATAAATGCATTATACTCAGGCTTCAACCCGTATATAATGATTCTCCTCATTCTTTCCTCATGAATATTTGCTTTCTGATCCAATTCTGAGATTTCTTGACATAAATCCTTTACTCTTGTAAAGTATTCGCTTATCGACTTATCTCTTTGGGTGGTAGACATTAACACATTCTCCAAATATTGAAGTCAAGCATCATTTGTTTTTGAAAACAATGATGCAAAGGTGTCCCATGCCATCTTGGGTGTGTCATTGTCCTTGATTCGCCTGAGCAACTCATCCTCAATGTTTGACTTGAGCACGTACATTGCCTTCCCGACCTTAATCTTTCACTTTCGGAGTGCTTCAGCATTTTCCTTAGGAGGTGGGGTAATCTCATTCCCATTAACAACCTCCCACAAGTCCTGCCCTTCAAGGTAGGACTTAATGCGACTCCTCCAACTTTGATAGTTATAGTTGTTAAGCCTCGTAACTCCGCTCGTTATGTTCACAAGATCCGCCATTGTGACTTGGTGTGATTATCACTCCCTTTACCAAGCAAGCCAACAAACTTCACAGTCTCCAAACTGTGCACGATCACCTTAGAAAATGGATCCCGACCAAACCTCGCTCTGATAACAAATTGAAGAGTTGAACACGACAAGTAAATGTAATTATATTTATTACAAATACTTGTACACAACAAGCGTATGCTTTACAACACTATCAAACTATCACTCTTAAATGACAACTCTCACACATAAGGAAAAACTCTTTTAAACTCTTAATACTTGGACACCTTGCCTTCACTCTTGAACTCACTCTTTGTTGCTAATGTATATGTGTTATGTACATAATGAGGCTCTCCCCATATTTATAGAGAGCTATGGAAGATTCTAAAATCAATATAACTCTAAAGAGTTCTAGAAGCTTCCAAATATCCTATAAGGTTCTATAATATTCCGGAGCATTGTAAGAGAATCCGGAAGGTTCTAGCATAGTCTGGAACATTCTGAAAGAGTCAAGAAAATTCTATCAAACTCTATAAGTTTCCGAAAGATTCTAAAGAATTCTAGAGTTTTCTGGAAATGTCTGGAAGTTTCTGGAAGACTCCAGAATATTCAAGAGAGGTGGTGATGACATTTAACACCTTTCCCAAAAACCCTAATTACTTATAATACCACCTATTAACTATCGAGCAACTAGATTTAAACTTTAACAAAACCAACCCACGAGAGAAACTTAAAAACATGCCACCCATTTTTTAGTCTAATTATATGAAACTGCCCAAAATATTTTTCTTAAATGCAATTATTTACATTTTGAGGAGTCTCTTTATTTTACCACTTTCCATCAAAACCAAGTAATGACAGTTACCATGCAAGTACCTACATTTCGGGTCTGAATTGCATCACTTAGTGGTAAACATGCCGTGTTTCAACATTGAAGTCATGGGTTCAAGTGGCCATATGGGATGTGTGTTAAAAAAAGTAATTAACAACAGTTAACCCATTTTTGAAAATGATAAAAACACCCTAAAAAGTGATAACCGTTGACAATATGGAACGTTCAAATTACGTGGAGAGTGACTTGGACCATTGCAAGATGGTGGACACAATGATCTAGACCATTCAACATTAGGTATTTGTAATTTGGACCATTCAAAAGTTGATGGACAACTATTCAATTTGAAAGTAGGTAGACAACTATTTGGAGAGTCCCAAGATGGTGGACCACAATCCAGACTAATGATGTAGACTGTTCCAAGTTGTGGACAACAATATGAACTTAACATTCCATTAGCAAATGCAAGACAAAACTACTTCTTAGGGTTATTTTCATTATTTTTTAGAAATAGCCATAGACACGAGTTGAATTTGACATAAAGTGGTAAAATAAAGAGAGCTCTCAAAACCTGGGTACTAATATCTAAAAAATATATTTTTATATTTTTTTCTAATTATGCATAAAAGGGTGACATTTTATAAAATTCTTAATGAAAACCATAGATAAGAGAGGATTGTAGCTAACTTAGTAACCAAACTTGATGCTCCCATCCTCTCTCACAGTGCAAGCCTTTGGATGAGGCCCATCCAAACATAATCAGCATCCTAGCTTCTCATGCTAGCAGCTGAGGCCTATAATACAACAGTCACAACTTTCAAAACCAAATGTTGTGTTGAAATTGCATCACTGCTGTATAGGCATCTATAGGCTATAACTCAAATGGGATTAACACTACAAGATCTTAGGGCTTGTTGGCCGGACGGATGAGATGGAATTAGGTGGGATGGGATCACTCTATCCCATCCTCGTAACCCACTCGCGTGTTTGGACCGTGGATCTGAACCAAACCTCCATAACCCAAGGCATATCTGGCGGTATTCAGTAAGACGCCTGGGAAACAGCGAAGTCCATTCGTCTTCGTCGAGCCCTGTCCGTCGTTAAGACGAGGGATTCAGAGAGGTTATCTTCGTCCCGCTTATCCACATACAGGTGGTACGTTCCCTCAGCCTTAACCGGATGAAAATGGGAAGTTAGGATTGGGGGTTGGTGATCTACATCGTTGATCTGATGGGTCCCGACGTAGATGAAGTATTCGACTTACGGAAATCCCCCACATGCTGCTTAGCTTCCAATGGATTTGAAGTGGAGAAAGCATAGTTATATAATGTTACCGGGATTTGAAGAATCAGATGGCAGGAAGGGTGAAATAACAGGGTAAAAGTTAAGTAGTTCGTGGAAATGGAAAGTAAATTTGTAGTCCTCCAACTGGGCCCCTTGTATTAGTGTAGTTCCCACTTCGCGGACTGTGTCTCACCGTGGATCGACCTTGAAAGGTCCTCTTCCTCATTAAAAATAATCAGAGCCATCCAGAAAATGAACTTGAATGTAAATCATTGAGCAATACGTTGTTTTAGATAGGGTAATTTGTACAAATCACATCGTTCTTATAGAGTATCGCTTGTGGGTCCTACATATTGAACGGCTCCGATCACTCAAATGCTTGGCCTGACGTCGGAAAATAGAAAATAAAATCTTGTTATATAGTCCGCGGACTACTATACCGGACCTCGAAATAACAAGGCAGCGAATACCTTTCTTTCCATCGTCGAAAATCCCCCACTTGCTGCTCATCTTGAGCCCGAGGCCGAGCTTGCACACGTGTGCATCATCGGGTGAGAACTCTAGGATTTTGATCGAAACCCCCCGCCAAACATAATGGACGGTTCTGATCATTGAAGGGGGTTCTCAATGGTGAGCCATGTCTCGGCTAAATGGACGTTGTCCTATCAAATTCTAATGAAATGGATGGACGGAGCGGATGAAACACATAAATCACCGTGGGTCAAATAAACCATCCGTACAACGGGTGACGATGGAGGAGGTGACGCCGTTTCTGGAATCACTTCAATCCCATAGGAAATCCAAACAAACCCATATGAGATTACCCATGGGATGATTACAATCTCACAAAACCCAAATAGGTCATGTGCGGCCCATGGGATAGACATGTACATGCAATGCAGCTGACCAACCACTGCAACTCATAAATGCAGTGGCGGCCGTAATTCCATCCCTTGTATTCCACCGTATTTCATACACCCAAACAGGGCCTTAGACTCTTTGGAAAGCCGACTCAACATAATTTCAAACCAAACCAAATTTCAAATCATTTTGGTATAATTAGTGTCACGTCCCAGACTTGGTAATTGGACTCGCAAGGAACCTGATAGCCGGTTCTGGCCGCAACAGCCTCCATAGTACCCCATTCTCGGCTCCTGAGGGAGGTTCCGATCTTGGGATCCTACAAGGAGGATTTCCATAACCATATAATCATTCCAATACGAGCATACCTAAGATCACAACAAGTAATATCTCGAAAATAACAAAGGAACACATCGCAAATTCCAATATGAATTTGAACTTTTACTAGTTACATAAGGTCCAAAAGGACATACATAAGATAATAGAAGAAGGAGAGAAAAGTTTGCAACACCGAGGTCCTCAAGCTTAACTCTAATCCAAGCTCTGCCGCTACAATGCCTGTCTAGGATCTCCTGCATGCATCAATCGTGCATAAACTTATAGAAACTTAGAGGGTTGTGAAGGTGTGTGATAATGATGAACAGAAGAATAGTAAGAGATACAAGGAAAAATGATCAATAATAATGTCGCTAGCCTTACCGAGGCTTATCATGAGTACAATGCAATGAGTACTGGGAGCCATACCAAGGCGATGCATAAAGGGGCTTATACAGCCGATGCGAATGCGATGTAAAGTAATGACAATGCTCATATCCAATCCAATCCACATATCAAGTACGTTTCCAATCATAAGAAAATCACTAGGGTCTAGTACATTGCTGAATGATTGCCACTTTTCAGACTCGCATAGTCAAATGAGCGTAAGAGACCGCACTACCCGCCTGTTGACAACCAATCACCAACAAGGCTCGATGGTAGCGGACCTATTTACAAGCTGGTCAGATTTAGCATAGTAATGCTGTAACATCCCAAAATTTTGCCAACCTGGAATTAGACGTCCTTAGGCAATGGGTCGATCCTACTCAATCCCAAAGTCTAAAACCGCTTTTGAACCCATTTCCTTCACAAATCCCACCCTTCACTTCCTTGTTCTTTCAATTTTTCTAAGTACTTTCACCCTAGACACTATCTTAAACTAGCTAAGTATTATAACTTGGATCTCTTTATATACAAACTACAAAGGCCCAGGTACCACCTCAGACAAAAATTACTCAGGACTAAATCCTTTAGAAATTAGGCGAGAATTAGCCAGTGTTAAACTAGAGTACCTGTGAAATTAGCACCAATCACTTTAAATACGATCTGCAAGACCTAAAACTTGTAGAATCATTGACGCTACATTACCCTAAAATCTAGGATCAATCTCATTACCCGGCTGCTCTCGGGAGCATCTCGAAACTCCGTATCAGATCTGGACCGCACGTCGGAAGTCCGATTAACACGAAGTTAAGCAATTAGGACCGCCTTACTGGGCTTGACAACCATCTCAGAAATCAAATCCAGATAGTGTCCCAGCGCTATTCGCTTGAGTTCAGAGCGGGGAGTGTGAGAAATGTGAAAATAATTCTAAATTAAATTTAAAATAAATAAATCTGAGACGTTTCGCTTGCGGGTCAGTATTAAGCAACCAGACCGTCAGAATCAGGCCAAATTACACCCTCGGATCAGGGATATTTTCCTAAACATATCCATGTACTCGGAATCTTCGATCGAGATCC
Source organism: Magnolia changhungtana (assembly GCA_030180095.1). NCBI lineage: Eukaryota > Viridiplantae > Streptophyta > Magnoliopsida > Magnoliales > Magnoliaceae > Magnolia > Magnolia changhungtana. The sequence continues at coordinate 16,468,826 of JASAUF010000676.1, forward strand.
ACTGACCGTTGAACTGAAACTGGTTCGCCATTTGCAATCTGGAATCCCGACTTAAATGAAAACTTAACTCGACCTAGATCCATAGTCTGTGAGCTTAAGTTCGACCTTTGGCTCAAGGGGGGCCGCTAGAAGTCCTCCGTTGAGCTGGAACTGACCCACTTTGGATGTAACCTATGTATACCTTGACCTTAGGTCTATTTTGGTGTAGTTTTAGGCTATATAAGGACCTTAAAACCCTCTCTCATTCAGCCATACGAATTTGAGAAAAACCCTAGGAGAGAGAAGAGAGAAAAGAGAGAGAAAGTGTGAGAGAAGTGGGAGGATCTCCCTGATGCTCTACCCTGCCGTATCCAAGCTTAACCATCTTGATCTAAGCGCTTTCCCGGCGAATCCGACTTCATTTCTAGGTAAGAAACCCTAACTCTAATATGATCTAGGGTTATGAACATTGCAAATAGCTAATCTATTTCATTCTATAGGTTGCCAAACTGCCGTATACTAAAGCTTAGCGAATTTATCGACTTTGTTACGATGCTACGACAAAAGGTGCGGACTTTAGGTGTATAGGTTATGGTTTTCAATGCTTTCAATATCAGATAATGATAGATTCATGATCTGCATGCAATTGCACATGTACAAAGTGCTGTCCATTTCATTTTTCGGTTATACGTTAACTATGTTGAATATATTATATTCCTCGTATTTGTAGAAAATACTGTACATGTACAAATTTGAAAAGTGTATTTGCCATGATAAATGATTGTATGAACATGCTATATATGAGTGTAATACTTACTTGGCGAAAGAATTCGCGCTAATACATGTTTTGGCTAATGTACGTGATGTATGTTAATAAGTGTATTCTAAGTGTTTGTGAAAATGACCGAATGAGTAAAGAATTCACATTCGTGCTCGCCATGGCTAATTGTCATGGATTTATGATTGTTGTATAGGTGATACCCCTTTGACGAAAGGATTTGCCCTAAATCACGCCACGGCCAATATACACTATATATGATAAATTGTGTAGCCAAGTGTTTGTGAAAATGTTCTAATGAATATGGAACTTGGATTCATGCTTGCCATGATTATCCGTCGTGGGTGCACGTGTGTTATCCATGGGGCAGCTCCCTAGTGAAAGGATTTGGCCTAATACCTATGTGATCAACATACGTTAGGTATGTTGATGTATGTAATCTAAAGTATTGGTTGAAATGTTTGGATGAATGGTAGTTAGTAAATTATAATATATAAGGGTGTTGAGATAGGATTCTCAACTACCTTAGAGGTGTATATGATTTCCTCCATGTTGTTTGTTTAGTTTAACCGCTTACTTATGAAATATATGTGTTTGTATTTCCTGTTTATATTGTGCTTTATAACATGCTTGAATTACTTTGTATATTCTACTTTGCTCTATATGCTTCATAATAAGGATTGATTGCGATTGAGACTATGATTATAGTCCAGACATTATATATGTTACATATCTATCACAGTCTTCCGCTTGTAAATTTAACTGTCTTTGGAGTATGATATACTGTTTTGGTATAATCCCATTTATGTTTCAATGCTTTCATCATAATCATCATTATCTGTATTGCATAAGTGATGCGTTGGAACTCGGGAGCTGAGCTTTGCTTGACCCCCAATTTTCATGGCGTTACAAATGCCTTCTCACACCAGGCGGGTAAGGTCACACCCCTACCCAACCGACTACACGACAGTAGGAGTCGAGGCCTAACGGTATAAGACCCTCGTGCGCTCATAGTTTCCACTCGGTCACGGCGTTGGGGCAGATCTTTGGTACCATGGAAGTTTTGAGAATTTCACCCATGGGCATCCTATGCACCCGATATGCGCAAGTAACATTTTCGATGTTCACACATACGGCCATCCACGAATGTTCTTATGGAGGTAAGGCCCTGATGAAGAGTCACACGTACAGATCATGCACTAGCTTCAGGTATTCAATGTGCACAAGGGGAGAAACTCCATCCCTCTATCATGTCAACCCAATGACCACACACAATGCAATCCATTCACGCAGATGATGCATATGAGTCATAATGGTGTAAGTACGCTATTCGACTATATCCCTTCTTCCCAAAGAGTGAAGAGATCTAGATACATAAACATGTACTTTAAGAAGAAGTTCTTTAGTGGGGGCCTAATACTTTGGGGTAGCCCACAACTAAGAGGGTCATAAAACTTAAGGAAGAAGCGGTCCTAATAAAGGTCCAAGGTTGACTTTAAACCACCTAAAAGGGGCCCTATGGGCTTACCTTAGGACTACTAAGGAGGACATCCAACTTCAATTGGGTCCCAAAAGGTAGCCCACTAACTACTCGCATGTAAGGCAAGGCCCAAGGCCTAAGCAATCTATGGCCTAGTGGGCCATACACAAGGCCCAACACTTAGGTAACATGGTGAGCCCTCAAGTAAGGTTTGGGCTCAATCATAAAGATAATGAGTTCATTCATTATAGTGGGCCTAATGGGCAGCCCATTATTCCAACCATATGGGCAAATCCATATTTGAAACAAGCGAGTTGGGCCTCACATCTTGGCCCAAGTATGAGGTTAGTTTAATGGGCAACCAATGGCCCAACTACTTGAGTATTTTGACCCATAAAACCCATCACAATAGTGTGCTAATTATAAGCCCAAAGGTCAGGGGTCCATTAAGAAAATTCTAAGACAATGGGCCTAGGAAACCCAACATGTAACTACGAATATTATTCTAATAAAATTTCATTTGACGTGGGCCTTAAGTATGCACTAATTAAGCTCAAAATTTAATTAAAAATGGGGAAAAATATGTGTAATAATATCCCCAAATCTAGTGGAAAATTATAATTCAAGACCACCTAAAAATGTATAGTGAAAACTGGGCCTTGCTGGAATTTAAGCCCACCTAACTTCCTGGGCCTTCTGGGGCCAAACAAATGGGCTTACTGGATAAAATAAATATCCTATGGTGGCCCATATATGATATAAAGGGTCTTACCCAAAAAGGAATTGCACAAAATCACAAGATGAGGATACACAACACATCAAGGTGGGCCCACAAGGAGGATGGACAGCCAACTATGACTGGACGTCCCAGCCTGGTGGGCCGGTCCAGCCAGCGCCACGATTTGCACAGGGGTCCATTGACCCCAAAACTTGGTAAGTGAGTACTATCATGGGTGGGACACCTCTCTGTAAATTTTCAGAATTTTTGGAAGAGCAGAAGTATTTTAATTTATTTAAAGAAAACAGATTGTTCAGAAAAATCTGTTTGACCTGGATGTCCCAGCCTGGTGGGCCGGTCCAGCCCTTGCCACGGTGTGCATAGGGGTCCATTGGCCCCAAAAATTTATAAGTGGGTCCTATCATAGGTGGGCCACCTCTCTACAAAATTTTAGAATTTTTGGATACTCAAAAGTATTTTAATTAAATTTAGAATTACAGCCTATCCAGAAATTCTGCTGGGTAAAATGTTGCTGTCCATACAATATTTATCTAATAAGGTGGGCCCAAACTTCATCTAGGAAGGGAGGGATGTATGATTAATATTTTTCCCATAAAGTATAGCAAGGGGGGGTCCACAAAAATGGCCTACCCCTCATACAATCAAGCTAAAATTTGTGTTTTTCCTTCAATATACAAGGCTGGACAGTCCAACAAGGTGGACCGCTCACCCCCTTTGGGCCTCATCTTTGGGTGCCTTTGCATGGATATTTTGAGGTGTGATCCACCACACCTCAAGGTGGGGTCCATTCATTTACGTTACACCCCACAACCTCAAGAAAAATAATGAAAATCATAATTTAAATCCATGCTAAACATTAACTAAAATAGTCCATGCAACAGTCCAGATTTTTGGACAACAACACATGGCTGGACATATCAGCCTATATCTCAATAAACACAACAATTAAAAGGGTGTGTGGCCTTCCTTAGTGGGCCTCATACATGTCCAGATTATGAACTAAGGTCAGGACACTTGCATGCATGAATTTAGGGTGTCCAAAAACCATGGATGAGGTGGTAGGGGTGTCCCACCCTTACTGAATTTTTGGGACGTCCTAGGCCCACCAAGTGGGCCACACACATCATCATCTACAATAATAAGAGAAAGGAGAAGAAGAATATAATACGGCCATGAGGGTAGGGCCCCGCTACTAATGAGCCCTCCCAAGATTCAATCTCATCCATACAACTATGTAGATTGTACACGCAACAATAAACCAATGCATGCATGATCCATAACTAAAATAGATGGTTGGGATGCCATCCCATCATGGTATTTAAGGTCTAGATGACCTTGAAATGGAGTAGATTATAAGATACATCATCATGGGGTCTATGGAGAATGGCCCCATCATGTATCATGACATGCATGTAGGATGGGCCAAAAGATCACATCCATGGTGTAAGACCCGTATCATAGACTGTACTGTTCCGTCGGTTTTCGTGATCCTTCCGGTTGAATTTTGGCAATTCTCGACTCATATCCGACGTTGCGTGCGATCTTAAGCCGAGTCCTGCCTACCGAAGGTGGCTCGATCAGAAACTCGTACCTTGGCGACCGCGCCGTCGCCGCGGTTCCAACGCCGCGACTCGCACACCGAACCGATACCTAGGTGGGAAGATGCCAGTCTGTGTTCGGTTCGAAGAAACGCCGCACGTTGCGAATCTCTACGAGATGTCCCATCAATCAACCATAAATGCACCTCCATACCCAAGTACAACAACCCATACCTCCTTTACTCAAAGTCAACTCTCTCTCCCATTTTTCAAAGCCACCCTTACCCATGACATCATCACACCACTCCCTCCATCCCTTATTTCTTTAATTTATTTCTTTCTCTCTCTCATTCTCTCATTCCCTCTCTCACACGTCCAACCTCCTCTAAGTAACCCAATCTCCCAAAAAACTTCTAAGTGTGGCCCACCTCCTCATCTCCCATCTCAACCGTTGATCCACCATCCCCACCATCAAAAGTCCATCATCTATCATCAAAAGACAAGCTAAGGAGCATAGGAGGCTAGGAGAGTAAGAAGAGTGCAAGAGGTGGGTGATCCACCGTCATTTCTCATATTTTTTTTGGGCCAAATATGGTGGGACCCATTTGATGTATGCATGTATGAAATGGAGGGCCCATAGTGGCGGGGTCCCTCCTCTATCTCACCGTGTATCTCTCTCTATTTCTCTCTCTTTCTCTCTCTTTCCCTCTCTTTCTCTCTTCCTTAGGATGAAGTGGGCCCCACCAATATGTTAAATCTAATCCATCCATCAAATAGGGTGGCCCACCTCATTTTAGGAGAGATCCACCCCCTATTTAGAGTAAATGGTATATTATAATATTTTATTAATATTTATATATATGGTGGGCCATGATCATGTGGGACCTACCTTGATGAACGTGGGCCACTCACGTGTGGGACCCACCATGAGGCAGTGTTTATCCAAATCGTCCAGCGTCCAGAGACGCTGGACGTAGGCGTACTGCATGGCTAACAAAAAAAAAAAAAAAAGGAAGAAAAAGTTACTTTTTTAGTGGGCTGCTCATGCAGGCCCCACCTTGATGTATGTATGTGATCCACACCGTCCAATCTATTCTCCAGTCTACTTTAGGTGTTGAGCCAAAATTTTAAGGCGATCTGATCATCAGGTGGGCCATAACATCTAAAACTATGTAAAGACATGCCAGAACGTTTAAAAGTGCTCGGTGGGACCCACCTGATGTTTGGATGCAGCTGAAACTCATTCTGGACGGGTAAAACAGTGGGACACACATAATGGGTGGGCTGGATTGTGAATCACATCTCGGTGGGCCCCAGCCAAATATAAATAAATAAATAAATAAAAAATGGTAGCGTCGCTGCTGCTGTAACGCAGGCAGTGCCTGCGGTGATTGGGAGGGCGGACGGTGCCTGGGCCTCACGGCTCCAGCTGTGGGCCCCCACTGTGATGCGTTTCGTCCATCCACACCGTCCATTGTGGGGCCCCCTTCTAAAAAGGGGCCTGTTCCAAAAATCAACCGTATACGGATCTCAGGTGGGCCATACCATCCAAATCATGTGAAGACATGCCTAAACCATATAAAATCACTTGGTGGGGCCTATCTGATTTTCTGATGCGGCTCAAGCTTGGTCTGGATCCTCAGACAGGTGGGACACACATAATGTATGGGTTGGATTTGTGAACCACCTCACGGTGGGACCCCTACTCATGTGACCTTATCAGCAGGTCGGTTGGCAAATAAACAATACGGTGGGCCCTGGCCGCGTGAACCACTGGACGGTTTGGGTGGCAAACAAACGTTACAGTGTGCTCCCTGATCGTGGGCCCAGGTCACGTATGACCGTATGAAACGGATGGGTGGCAAGCAAATTTTGGCAGTGGGCCCTAGGCCCATGAGGCCTTATGAAAAGGTTGGATTGAAAATAAATGTTTTGGTGGGCCCCCTATTCATGTGGCCTTATCAATAGATTGGACAGTAAAATAAACATTATGGTAGGCTTCATATGAGGCCCACTCGGATGCGTGTGGGCCCACATATTTAGGCCCATCTGGATGTATTTTTTTGGCCCATTATTGAGGCCCACTTGGATGCAAATGGGCTGATGTATTTAGGCCCATCTTATCGTATTTTTAGGCCCACTATTAAGGCCCACTTTGAGATGTATAGGGCCTATGTGATTAGGCCCGTTTGATACACATAAAGCTTATGTGATTGGGCTCATTTTAATACATTCTCAGGCCCATGGATGATGGCCCATTGCAATGTACCTAAGGCCCATTGGTGAGGTTCATTGAGGTGGCCCACTTGATGAATATAAGGCCTACGAGATACGACCCATTTGATGTATTTAGGGCCCAGTGGGATGTACCTAAGGCACATTGCAATGTGTGATTCCACCAGGATTTACTTAATGGTATTTGAGGTGAGCCGAGTCTTGGGGACAATGTTGGTTTGACGTCCACATTGTACGAGTAATGTTGGTTAGATGTCCACATTATAACTCTCCCTAAGGCCACTGATAGGCCCGTATCGGTTTCATGTAGGCCATCTAGGCCCATCTTCATTGAGAGGATAGTTTATTGCTTTATAACATGTTTAGCACAGCCCCATGATTCATGATCATATGCATCATATGTATGCTTGATATGGAGAGTGACTGATCATAGCATATGCCTACGGGCAGATCATTTATGGGCTCCCTGATATGTGGAGTTGCCTTACATGAGCGCACGGTATGCACAGGATTGATGCATGCCTGGTAGTATGATTCATGCACTTGCATCTGTATGACTGAGATATGCCCTAGCGACATCAGGGCCATAGCCTCTACAGATATATCGTGGGTGGCTGGTTGGATACCGAAAAATCTTGTTCCAAGCAATTGGGGCGCCATAGATGTCCCTGGGTGAGAGTCCCTGAACCCGATGGTACCAGAGGATGACTCCAACGTCGAGACCGAGTGGATATATGAGCGCATGAGGGCCGAATACCATGAGGCCGCGTCTCCCACTGTGTCGTGGTCGGTTGGAAAGGAGTAGTGGCCTTACTCGCCTGAGAGCAGGGGACATTACTAGGCTGAGTTTGACCAGCTCGGAAATGAGTTCGCTATCGACGTGCCGGATAGGTATCGGCTGACTATTTGCCAGACGGATAGTGAGGTTTCTTACGCTCACTTGGACTGTGCTGCTTGGAGAGAGACAGTGCCATTTGGAGTGTACTGAACCCCGGTGATTATCCATACTGAGAACCGTACTGATTTGATGCTCTAGTGAGGAGTTGCATTGGTATGAGGATTGACATGCTTGACTTACATATTGCATCGCATGGCCTTGGTATGGCCGATAGTATTCACATCTTGTACTGCATAGCCTTGGTACGGCTAGTTGCATTTTGTACTCATCAGTATGATTCCGCATTACTCCGGCATTGCATTCTGAGTACGTTCGCACACACTTACACCGCCCTCTAAGCTTTTTATAAGCTTGTGCACGATTGATGCGTGCAGGTAACGCCAGGACGCAGCTGTAGTCTCGCCGTTGTTGGAGCATGCCGCCGAGCTTTTGGAGTTTTTGTTATTTGCACTATCTTGTATTTCCCTTTATACGTACTGTACTCAAAGTTTTTGATCATAGTGGATTTTGTGATGGTGTTTTTGTGGTTATTGTTCGTGGGTTATGCTTGTGGTTATGCTCATTACGAATCAAATTGATATTAGAAATCCTCCTTGTAGCATCCCAGGATCGGAACCTGGTATATGGGTGACAGGAGCCGAGAATGGGGTACTACGGAGGCTGTCGGCGCCGGATTCGGCGATCGGGAATTTTGTGAGCCTGGTCTCCGAGTTCGGGGCGTGAGCCGAGTTCGGGGCGTGACACATGGGGTCAAATGGGATTCCTACCATGGATTGGTGGGTCCAACATGATCCATTTATGAAGAAAAGAGAAGATTAAAGGTCAGGAAAGAAATCAGAAATTTATATTCACCCACATGCAAAGTAAACATCCAAACTTCTACACCATGAAGACCTTGGAGCAATGAAGAGATTTTAATGGTGGAGATCTATTTTTAATGGTGGGATTGAAAGTACGTTGGGGATTAGAGGGCTGGAGAAAAGAGGGAGAAATGGACATTGAGAGAGGAAGAGGTTGCTAGCAAATGGAAGAAAATGAGAAAGATAAAGAAAGAAAGAGGTCATGATTGCCGGGGGGAAGAGATTACAATGCTTAGGCTTTAGGTTAGGCTTGTGTAGTGTGTGTTGAGGTGGGTGGTGTTTTCCATAGAATTTGTGTGGTGTATGTAGTGTGCATAGGGACTTGTGCCCAAGAGGTGGTCCACATGCATTCCATTAAAGTGAGCCACATGATTAAGGGTCCATATAATGAAATGTTCATAACTTTTAATCCATATATCGGATGGACGCATAAGACGCATCGTTGGAACAGCAACGACGATGCGAACAAGATGGAATATGTCTCGAGTTGATCCGAGTTGGGTCTACATGACCATACTCAAGGATGACGACAAATACTATCTGAGGGTCGCGGGTGGCTGGGATTCGACCGGTAGGACCGCGGGACCACAAAAAATGAAATGTATACTCACACACACACATGCACATGCAGGAACTCGGGTCACGTCTCACAATTAAATACTTAAATTTGGAAATAATGTGCAGTCTATTAGACTTGAAAATAATCCTAAGATGTTAAAATTTAAATAATAGATTTGCTAAAGAGTCTAGACATTCCATGAATGAGATGTGACCATGTGTTGGGAGAAAAGATACCTTCTCGATCACATATTGAGCAATGTTAATGAAAAGAAAAGAGAAAATATGCAAACCACAATATAAAGATTTACGTGGTTTCTTTTCAGTATGTCCATGGATTTACATCGATTCACTATGCTAAAAGGCAAAAAATGAAGTAGCAGCTCTCAATATAATAACAACTTTCTTTCTCACGATATAATATATATTACCCGAAACAAACTAGAGTTTACATAAAATTTCATGTGAAATTATAAAATTACCCTCTGGGATAGGGCCTATGCCCCTGAACTCTCAAACAAGAGGGTGTTGCCCCCACAGCGACCCCCAGCGAGCTCAGCCTACAAAAAGTAATGGTTGGATGAGTAGTACACCTCTAATGATCAAGCTTCTTAAAATCCTAACAATCTCCAACTTGAAGATTGATCATAGGCAATCTCCCACTAAACATGCTGCATCTGTAAAAGCTCATGACTTCATAGAAATTGAAACATAACTTCAATTTCTCTCTGGTGACCACCTTAGTTAACATATTTGTAGGGTTTTGATTTGTATGAATCTTCTCTAAAGTAAATTATCCATCATCCAAAAGTAATCGCATAAAATGATATTTAATGTCTATATCTTTGGTTCTTAAATGAAAGACTGAGTTATTTGCTAGATGAATTATGCCTTGACTGATACTGTACAACTTACAATTTTCTTGCTTCTTACCCAACTCCTCCATGAGACCCTGTAACCATACCATTTTCTTGCAAGTCTTTGTTGCAACAACATACTCTGCTTTTGTCACCGAGATGGTAACAATATTCTGTAACTATGAGATACAACTAACTGCTGCACTGCCAAAAGTGAGCTCAACATGTAGTGCTCTTTCTGCTATCAATATCCCCCACCAAGTTTGAATCAACACATCCTTGCAAACTTATTTCTGACCCTCCGCAGTACAATGCTGCATCGGTAGTACCTATCAAGTATCCGAGAATCCGTTTGCTATCTTCCCAATGCTCCTTTTCTAAGTTGTTCATAAACCCGCTGACAGCTTCCACTGTATGAGCAATATTTGGTTTTATCTAGACCATGATATACATTAAGCTACTAATGGCCACGACATATGGAACCTTAACCATGTAGTCACGTTTTTCCTGTGTTGTTGCACCATATTTCTTTGAGAGTCTAAAGTCGCCTGATAAGGGAGTACTAACTGGCTTAGCACATTCCATGTCAAACCGATGGAGTACTTTTGCAGCATATTTAACCTATGATAATTTCAACTTCATATTTCTTGTCTTTGCTTATTCTCATTGTAACGCCCCGGAAAATCAGGGGTCGTGCATAGACTCGACTCCCGAGTTCCCGAGTGTCACTTATCATGCATTTATGGTTTTTTTTTTATTAATCAAATTTAACTGCGCAATTTGGAATTACCTAAGGCACGAAGCACAATCACACCAGTCTACTGAACTGAAGGATATCTCACATATATACAGGTCTAAAATAATAAAGGGTTGCCCAAGGCGTTGCCCAATAGAACAACAAAAGAAGGCTATGTCCAAAAAGTGTAAAGCTGAGCCCGCGGCTCAGCAAATCCAAATTCAGCCCGATCAAGCCAATGGAGAGCCGCCCATCAGCTGCAAGTAGGAGAGTCCGTCCTCCTCGTCCAAGCTCACCCCGCCAGGTTCCTCATGCATTGGGTCACCTGCATCTATGAATGGGTCTGGTTGGTGTTTTAAAACACCATCCCAGAGTGGGAGTGAGTGATCAACTCAGTGTGAACTATTGGTCTCAAGTTATAATAGGCATCAATTGTAATATGAACTTAATGAAAAGCAGTCATTCATCAACACCTAGCAACTCTTATTTAAATGCATGCATGCGGGATGATATGATGCATGCCCTCGCCACAACACTCCCTCAAGCGACTCCATCTAACGATCGCATATGACAATACTCCCTCATAGCGACCTCGACTTTCGAGTCGCCACCCTAACTAATGCGTGCAATGGGATCGTGTTAGTCGAGTTATTAGTTAAGTCCATTCATCCAACAGGTTGGGGATTCTGATTCACCCTACGTATCAATGCCTTAAGCTAGTTGCGGGGCCAAGACCCCCCAACGCATGAGGCTGAGACCTCGCGGTCCGTGATCCCGTCGAGTTCCTCATCCCCGACTCCAAGGAGTGCCGAAAGGAAATGATCGCTCGCGGTCATTACGGGGAGGTGCGGTACCCCAGCGTAGGCCGACAGCTTGGACATAGTGTCCCATTCCACCATGCCCGGCTCACGAGGCTGTGGACCAGTTTCAGGTGGATTATCAATCGGCTACAATGGTTGCAGGGTGGTTCAGATTCCATACATATGTGAACACACAGGGTTAATAAACAGGGTTATCAGTCAATAGGCTAGACCGCATGAGTCAGGCGAGTGTGAGACGAGTGACCTCGGGCACAAGGGTCCCACGTAGTCGAACTACAGCCGCCCGAGCACACCGGCCCAAAACCCACTGTTTAGCCTCTAGGCGGTCCTACCCATGGAGCCACCTTCGCTCTTCTCATGTTTCCTGACCAACCCAAGGGTACGAGTAGCAATCCCTAGCATGCCGCCTACCAATGCGTCATCTAGCATATACAACCTTCATGTTCTCAAGTTCTCAACATACAATTCAGATTCTCATGCCAAGCAAGGCCAACAATATCATAATACAAGTGCAAGTGAGGTGTATGTGTGTGTGTGGGAGGAAGTTAAGCACTTCCACCATTGCAAGAAATCATATGCACACGATTATCATACATTCTATGAAACAACAATGTAGGGAAAATCAATAAAGCATGAGCACCTAATCATCCAAATACCCAATCATGTGAAAGGCAATAGCAACACCCAATGAGAATCAACATGCATCCCATACGAATTTCAACAATCATGCAATTCCTAGGGTTTCTCTAGTTTCTCCAATCATAACATCCAAATAATTAAAATCATTAAACCCATAGTAAAATTGGTGCTAGGCCACCTAAGAACAATAGTCCGCACCTTCGGATTTGTTGAAGACTTGAGAACGACCTAGGAGATGTGGATCTTGGTGTAAAATGGCCGGAATCCCTAAGACAACATTTATATGTTAGAATCTCATGAAAAACCCCTTTCCCACACAAGGGTTGCAAGAAAAGGGATAAGGGATCTTACCTAGACAATCAACGGAACGATTCTTGTGGTTGGGGTGTAGGGATTTCCTTGGAGAAGGGGTAGGGAGTTGGAAGGGATGATCTCCTTGGGCCCCACCACGATCTAAGGTCCACCTTGCCCTTCTTCCTTCTCTCTTTCTTCTCCTTTCTCTTCTTTCTCTTCTCCCTTTTCTCTCTTCTCTCTTCCCTTTCTCTAGGGAAAAATTCACATGGAGAGAGGGGTGCCCCAAATGAGGCCCTTTTATAATGCCAGATTTGGAGGAAATGGCCCCAAACTTCAACAATTTCCTAAAATAGACCACTAGGACTCCCTATTGGTGTTGGGGCGGCCCTAACACCCCTCTGGTCACCAAACTTGGTGTGTAGGTGTCTTATGGCCCGATTAGGGTCCATGCAAAAATCGAGGACGAACGGATAAACGGATATATGATCTGAGCAAGCGTTTCCGACTTTTAAGTGGCCCTTTGGGGGCCATTATGATTGATGAGGCATTTCTGGTGGCCCTCTGGCCATGAAATTTATAGGGTAGGTGATCCATGGCCCGATGAAAGGCCATGCAAAATTTGGGAGCGATTGGATATGGGGTTTGATCGCGCGGGTCCGATTTACGATCAACGGTCACCGATCCATGATCGGGTCCCAGATTTGGTGGACGGGTGTGGAAAAATTCATTGAACCGTCACCGCAACTTTAGAAGAAATCCGATGGCTAAAACTCCAAGAGTCTCAGTTTTATTTGTGAGTGCCAGATTCCAATGCTGGTATTGGCGGGGCGTATTTGGCAAGTGCTAGATTCCACTTCTGGGTGTCCACTGGGTCCATAATCCGCGATGGACCACAAGCCCAGTGAGAACAACGGCTCCCCCAAGTTTTATATTTTTCTGACCTTTCTCGGTCGCTGTATGGCCCACACGGCCCGTCTTTAAGTGTAAACAGTCACCTGGCTTAGCGGCCTGCACCAGGCCTTATCACGGCCTGTCTGGTCTATTAAATTGGGCTAATCTTGGATTAATTAACTCATGTATAAGCTAACGTTGAGTGCTAACGGTCAGTACGTGATAATATAAGTTAATTAAAAAAAATCAAGGATTTTCGGAAATCCAAAACAGTGAAAATCCGGGATGTTACACTCATACCAACAATTTATTTTGCAACACCTAAATCCTTCATTACAAACTTCTTAAACAATTAATCTTTAAGATTAAAAATCTTATAAATGCTTGACCTTACTACAGCATGTTGTCTACATACAAAAGAAGTATGAGACATGGATTTTTAAATTTCTTGAAATAACAACAGTGATTAACATGACATCTCTTAAAGGCATCAGTAGACATAAAACTATCAAACTTCTTATCTTGGAGCTTGTTTCAAACCGTACAAGCTCTTCTTGAGTTTACATACAATTAATGTTCTCCTTGCCAGGTGCAATATATCCTTGTGGCTAACGTATATAAATGTTTTGTTCAAAATCTCTATGAGGAAGAGTCATTTTTATATCTAACTGTTTTAAATGCAAATCCTCTATAGTCACAATGCTTAAAACTGATATGATAGTAGAAATCTTAAGAACATGAGAAAAGATTTTAGTGTAGTCGATACCTTCCTTGTTGAAAACCTTTCACAACTAACTTGGCCTTGAATTGCTTAGTACCATTATGCTCTTCCTTTAATCTGTAAACCCACTCGTTATGTAAAGCTGTCTTTTCCTTGGGTAACTGGGCTAGGTGCCTTGTCTAGTTTGATATCAGAGGATCCATCTCATTATCCATAGCTTAATCTTACTTGTTCTTGGTCTCAACCTGTAAAGCTACTTCATAACATTCTAGTTCACTATTATCAATCAACAACAAATAATATAGAGAAGTAAAATAATGGACTAGGTTTATTAACCTTAGATAATCTCTTCACAAGAATAAGGGTATGAGGTTTTGCCTATAAATTTTCATCTTGGGGCCTTAGAATATCCTTTCTTGCTATCTCATCAAGTTCTACAAATTCACTAAGCTCATTTTTCTCTTTTTTGTTATTTAAACTTATGCCTATACACGACAAGTTCATTAAATACCATGTCCTTGTTCCTAATTTTTTTTTGATTTTTAGTATTAAAAAATTGATAACCAAAATCATTAAGGCCATATGCAATGAATGTGCACCTTATGGACTTAGGATCAAGCTTGGTCCTATTTTTAGAATTGATATGAACATAAGAGATACAATCAAATACCTTTAAACGTGACAAGTTTACATTTTTTCAGTCCATACTTCCTTTGGCAATCCACCATCCAAAACAATTGAAGGTACCCTGTTAATCAAGTAAGCTATAGTTTTCATGGCATTTGCTCAAAACCGTTTAAGCAATCTAGCATGGATTTTCATGCTTCTTGCACACTCTAGAATGGTTAAATTGCGCTTAACTACACCATTCTGTTATGGCATTTTTGGAGTCATTTTCAATCTATTGATTTCATTAATCGTACAATACTCCTCAAACTTATTGTCGCAGTACTCTCCCCTATTATCTGATCTAAGACACTTTAACTTCAAACCTATTTCATTTTCAACCAAAGTTTTTCATTTCTTAAATACATCAAATACTTCTAATTTATACCTCAAGAAATAAACTCATAAATTTTTACTAGCATTATCAATAAAGGTAATAGAATAAAGAGAGATACTTAGAGATGATATCTTAGCTGGTCCCCACACATTAGTGTGAACAAGTTCCAACTGCTCCAACTTTGGAGAAGTTGGGATTCCTCAGTTTTTCATAGATTTAATCTTTGCAAAAGTCCATATTAATTAATTCCAGCCTTGACAGCTTCTCTTTCGAAAGTAGAACCTTCGTCCCCCTTTTGCTCATATGCCCAAGTGTATGATGCCAAATACCCGTGTTTACCCTTGATGATGCAATTACAATAGAACTATTAGATCCAGAAGTCAAGTAAAGAGTGCATTCTTTCTTACCTTGATCAATTACCATACCCCCTTTGTGATCTTCCATGAGTTATTAGTGAAAAGTTTTCATGTGTCCAAAATCTGCAAGTTGGCCAACCAAGATCAAATTTGTTTTTATATTTGGAACATGCCTAACATCTTTTAGTTTCAACACTGTCCCATTTGACTGGTTTATCTGAACGTCCCTATTTCCAACAGTACAACAATGTTCATCATAAATTAGATAAACTTTTTCGAGATCACCCTACACATAGTTATGAAGAACATCCTTAATTACTTGAAATAACATGAAATGAGGCACTAGAAACTATTACCCAAGATTCATTACGAGTATCGAAAGACAAAATTAGGGCATAAAAAAAATACTTTACTCAGATATGTTTACAAAATCTTTATCTCCATAATTATTATTTTTAAGTGTTTTTCAAAACTCTATAGTCCCACTCCATGTGCTCCTTTTTGCTGCAATTCCAGCAACCATCATCCTTTCCATGCGAAGGCTTGAATGATCCATTCTTTATTGATCTTGATTGACCATGATTTTTATTTTCTCTATTTAGTGTCCGTTCCCTTTTTTAGTATTCGGAGCATTCCTTGATATTTCACTTAAAGATTCGGATACTTTCCTTTGAGATTTCTCACTTAGAATGAGGCTCACAAATCATAATACTTTAACTTTGCTAATCTAGTAGAATTGCTCATGACTACCACAAAACTATCATAACTGTCTGGTAACACTGATAAGATTATAATAGCTTTGATTTCATTATCAAAATTAAGGTATACGAAGTCCACTTGACTTGTGACTGTGTTTAAATCATTAAGATGTTTAACCACATTTTCGTCATTAGACATTTTCAAATTGAATAACCTTTTCATCAGAAAAATCTTGTTGGAAGCATATGGTTTTTCATACATCCTTGATAGGGCTGCCATCAAATCCTTAGTGGTCTTTTCCTTTGAGAGGTTGAACACAAGAAGTTTTGTTAAAGAAAGTCAAATTGTTTCCTATTGAGCACCTCCCATTTACTATCTAACATTTTTTTTTCCAAGAGGAAGATAGAGATCCTTCTAATAGAGGTAATCTTTTATCTACATCTTTTGGAATCCGAAGTTCGAACCATCGAACTTTCCAATCCTTACCTTTTGTTCTTCTTATATTGCTCTCATTCAAACAAAGAGCTCTGATACTAGTTATTGGGAGAAGAGATTTTTCTTAACCACATATTAAGCAATATCAATGAAAAGAAAAAGAGAAAATATGAAAACTACAAAACAAAGATTTACATGGTTCCCTTTCAGTACATTCACAGATTCACGTCGATCCACTATGCTTAAAGGCAAAAAAATGAAGTACCATATCTCAATATAATGCCGTCTCTCTCTCTCTCTCTCTCTCTCTCTCTCTCTCTCACACACACACACACACATGACCAAATATATATTATCCTAAATGAACTAAGGTTTACATAAATTTTTTATGTAAAATTACGATATTAATTAGGTTGGGGCCTACAGCCTCCAACCCTCGGTAAAGGGGCACTACCCTTGTGACCTCTAATGAGCTTGCCCACAAAAGTAATGGCTTTTTTTTTTTTTTTGTTAGCTTGTTAGAACACCCACTGTCAGTTCACACTTCACTGTTAGCCACCCCCTCTAAGGAATTGATACTAAGACCTCAGTGTTAAAACGAGGTATCTTTCACTCAGTCTACACAAAAGTAATGGCTGAATGAGCAATACACCTCTAGTTATCCGGCTCCACGTATCCTAACACCCTAAGCGAGCACTTGTAGGTGCATGTAATGCTACTTAGCCAAAGATGAAGACCCTTTGTAGGGGTTGGATTAAGACCCTAAGCGAGCACTTGTAGGTGCATGTAATGCTACTTAGCCAAAGATGAAGACCCTTTGTAGGGGTGCAGTACTGGCGGTGGATTAAGATCCATTGAGGTGGGTGGATCCTTAATTGTGGGGCCAACTTGATATATGTGCCTTACATTCATGTCGTTCATTCATTTGGACAACTTACTTTAGGACAAGATCCAAATCTCAAGTGGACCACACCACAAGAAAAAATGGTGATTAGTCGTTAAAAATTTTTTAAAGGCCAAAAAAGCTTTAGATCAAGCTAATATTTGTCTGGTCCCTTCATCCAGGTCTTTGTTACCTTATCAGCAGGTTTGGATGGTTCCGATGGCCCCAAGAAGTTTTTAATGGTGGGTATTCAATCACTACTATTTCATGTGGTGTGGTCCACCTAAGATTGGATTTGCTTCATTTTTGGGATCATTCCCTAACATGAGCAGTCAAAACAAGTGAACGGCATGGATGTAAGTCACATACATCAAGGTGGACCCCACAGTCTGGGATCCACCCACCTCGGTGGATCTGGGGATTCACCAAACTCGCCCCCCGCCCCTTTGATGAATAAAAAATCTAAGCCTTTGAGCGGTTCGATCACAGGTCATGTAGAAATCAATAGCAGAGAATGGTTTGGCCCGCTAGGTTACCATTTTGAATTTTCGCTAGGTTAGATCCTGTCCAATAATTTAAGCCCTTTGATCATGTTAGAAATCGATCTTTGGATACACCGAAAAAATATAAAAAAATAAATGTAAAAAATTATTTCACTAGGCTGAATCACGTATAGAATATGCTGTCCTTAAAGCGTGATCACCCCCTTATCAATTGCTGATGGGTTACAGACGAATTGCTTCAAGGATAAGACAAGCCTGTTCTGAATCCAACGTACAACAACCACGATGGGTCTACTATGGAATGTTATAACACAATTGATTTGTTTTGGCAGGATCGGATAGAGAGAAATGTTCACAGTATTCACTAAGGAGATTTGAATGTTTCTGATAGGAGATATGGTGTGTTGAGATAATGAAATCGGACTGGAATGGTCCAGTTTATATAGGCATCGGGTATAGCACCGTTGCTGTGTGGTATTTAATGGTCCAGAACGTTTGAAAAATGTTTCTGGCCGTTGACAATTAATCCCAGACGTTTTTGGTCGTTAGATTAGAAGATTTGACCATTGGATAATCCTGGCCCGTTCGTTTTCAGACCGTTGTGGCTTTCAAGGTGGCTATCAATTTTTAGAAACGGCTGGACGTTTCGGATTTAAGATCCGACCGTTTTCAGTCACCTATAAAACTTAGGCTCATTTCAGATTTTCAGATCCACTGCCCTAAGGCTCTAATTCTCAGTTACCTCTTTGCTCTTTGACTCCTACGAGGTTCACTTGGAGTTATTTCTTATATTTTTGTTTCTTTTATAGTTTCATTAGGAGATTGAATCTCAGTATTCTTTTTTTTTCCGCGAATACATAATTCTCAAAGAACTCTACATCTCTAGATTCTATGATTACATTGGAGTATAAGTCTAGAAGTTTATAGGCCTTACTATGTTGTGCATATCCTACAAGGACACACTTGATAGCTCTTGGTCCTAACTTAGTTCTTTTAGATTCTTGAGTTTTGCAGTATGTAAGACACCCCCACACTCTAAGATACCCTATATTTGGTTTTCTTCTTTTTCATATTTCATATGTAGATGTTTTGGTTTTCTTATATGGAATTCGGTTTAAAACATGACATGCAGCTAATAGTGCTTCTCCCCATAGGTTTAATAGCAACTGTGCTTGTATTAACATTGAGTTGACCATTTCTATTAATGTCCTATTTTTTCTTTCTGCTACACCATTTTGTTGTGGTGTATAAGGTGCTGTGCACTGATATATTATGTCGTGTTCTTCACAATAGTTAGAAAATTCATTAGAGAAATATTCTCCTCCTCGGTCACGAAGGATTTTAATATTTTTAACTAATTGATTTTTTTACTTCAGATTTATAGATCTCGAATGCATTAAATGCTTCATCTTTTGATTTTAACAGATATACATATACATATCTTAAACAATCATCCATAAACGTTATAAAGTATCTTTTACATTAACGGGTAAGAACGCCATTTAGTTCACATATGTCAGTATGCACTAGGTCTAATATTTGAGATGATCTCTCAACTCTAGGGAATAGTTTCTTGATTATTTTAGACCATATGCATACTTCACATTTATCTTTGTCACTATCATTGTATGATATTAGGCTGTTCTTAGCCATGAGTTTTATAGTACTATAGCCAATATGAGCTAGTCTACCATACCATAACATTACAGACTCAATCATGTAAGTAGAAGAAATTTTTTTTTTTTTTCATTCAGAGATAATTTGATCATCCCATTACATGCGTATCCCTCACCCATAAAGTTTCCATTCTTGGACAAGATCAGCTTGCCCGATTCAAACACAACCCTAATTCCGGGTTTGCTTAAGAGATCACTTGAGACAAGATTGCTCATGTTGGGACATGAAGTATGTTGGTCAGGATTACCTTCTTTCCAGAGGTAAAGAGTAATTCTACGGTTCTTTTGCCTGCAACTTTCGATCGTCCTTCATTTTCCATTTGAACCTCTTGACCATTGGTCTCGTCTTCATAGGTTTTGAAGGCAGATCGATCATTGCATACATGAACTGTGGCACCTGTCATACCACCAAACAGAAATTTTCTCTTGAATTAGGTTCACTTCTGTGACCATGACTACGATATCATTGTTTACTACATTAGCCTCTTTCTTAGGCTTTTTTCGGTCCCTACAGACTTGGGTGAAATGTCCGGTCTTGCCACAGATATAGCAAGCTCCCTTAGGTTTGCCATTTTTCTTCTTTTGGATTTTCTTGAATTTCCCTTGATCTTTGTTAGGTTTAAGGGAATTGGCTTTCTTATAGGAATTATTTTGGAATGATCGTTCTACTGCGTTCATCTTGGATGAGGATGCACCATTAGCGTCATCTTTCTTGTCTCGGTTACGGGATTCTTCTTCAATATGAAGATGCTTCTGGATTTGTTCCAGGGTGAATTCTTCGAATTTTTGTAGTAGTTTCTTCCTGTAGTCTTCCAGCTCGGAGGCAATTTTGTGATAATAGCTCTGACTTGAAAGGACTTAGGAAGATTAATTTTTATGACTTTTATTTTGTTTACAATAAGCTGTAGTTCTTGGATTTGGGCAAGCAGCAGTAGATTGTTAACCATTTTGAAGTCGAAATACCTGACAATTAGAAATTTTTGTGTACCTTCCTCTTCAGTCTTGTACTTGTATTCCAGCGAGCTCCAAATTTCTTTCGCTGATGTGGTCCCTGTGTACAAATAGTACAAATGATCAGAGAGAGCATTGAGGATGTAGCTGCGACACAGTAGTTCATCTTCTTGTTGCTTGATCTTAAAGTGTCAGTGTCCTCTGCTTCAGGCGGAGGCTGGAGAGTTGGGTCCAAGATGTAGAAGATCTTCAGAGCGGTCAGTAAGAATTTCATCTTGTCCTGCCATCTAGTGAAATTTGAACTATCGAATCGGTTCAATCGGATCAGATCATGGTTCCTTAGTTTGACTGATGAACACTTTCGGTGTCCATGAAATCACGCTTTAAGATTGTTAGAAATTGATGTTTGGATACACCGAAAAAAAATAAAAAATAAATGTAAAAAATTATTTCACTAGACTGAATCACGTATAGAATACACTGTCCTTAAAGCGTGATTCGCCCCCTTATTAATTACTAATGAGTTACAGGCAAATTGCTTCTAAATCTAGCGTGCAACAACCACGATGGGTCCACTATGGAACGTTGATGTTCACAGTATTCACTAAGGAGATTTGGATGTTTCTGATTGGAGAGATGGTGTGTTGAGATAATGATATCGGACTGGAATGGTCCAGTTTATATAGGCATTAGGTATAGCACCGCTGCTGTGTGGTATTCAACGGTCTAGAACATTTTCTATCGCACGTACCGTCTTGACATGATGTGTACGAAGTGCAAAGTGCGCCATCTAGCGCCACTGCAGCCACATTGCCCACGCCCTCGCCCGTGCCCGTGAATGTGCACGCGTGTGTTCTAGTGCGTAACCCGAGTATCACTTCATCCAAAAACTCCAAGTAAGAATACTCTTCACAAGTTCTCATATAAACTACAAAATTTTTCTTTACATTTCCGATATGGGAGAAAGCATACACTGCACTTTTGAATTAAAAATTTTCAAAAAATGTTTTGGAAGCTAGTGATTTTCAACGAATCATGTATGCTAAGGGCCATTTTGGGAGCGTGGATTTGGAACCCCCTGGATTCGTAACCCTCAGGATTGGAAACCCCTTGGATTGACAATCCTCTCGGTGTGTTTGGCACCCTGGAGTGTGGATCAACTTTAATTCAAAAATACTCATATATGACATATTTACAGGAGTTTGAATTTAATTACTAAATCAACTTTAATATTCTCAATTAGTGAGATATATAATTTTTGACACTATGGTTGTGATAAGCCCGCTAAAATATATGTTTTGCCTAAAAATGATGAAATTCTAAGTCTCAAATGGACCGCAAGCACAAGATCATGTCGGAGTGACTAACCAACGATTTTTAATCGTTGATTAATATGGACAATGTTTGGACAGTGCTGGATCATATTTGGACGGTGCTGATTTACATGAACAATGTTTGGACGGTGCTGATCATTGTTAGTGGGCCATGTGCCCAATAGAATGATAGTGTACGGTGACATAAATTTATACATGCAACTATTGAAATGATTTTAGGTGTAATCCAAGCTCTTACCGTGGATTACAAACCCCCTCAAAGAGGGGATTGAAAACCCCCTGGATTGACAATCCCCAGTTGCTTTATGCTGCCAAACTACCAAGAGGATTTGAAACCCCCTCTAATCCCCTCCATTCCCCTCCCATCCAAGGTGCCAAACGACCCCTAAGCTTCTATAGGCTGTCCTTTCTATAAATTTTCATCCGTACCCTTACCAACGGTTGAAAGGCCCAGGTATGCGGGAGCGGATTGGATACTGAATGCTTCAGTAGCCAAAACGCTACTAAAGTGATGTGGCAAAACGCTATTGGTGTATGCCAAGCGGCTGTTCCCTTGATATAAATGCTACTCCGTCAGATCCGTTAACGGATCTTTCTCCCTTTCCGCCGTGCACCACTCGGCCATGAAATCGGATTGTCATACGAGAAAATTCAGTTGGGCCCACTGTGAATTTATATGATTTATCCACACCTTACATCTAATTTTAGGCGTTGAGCCCAAAATTGAAGCTTGTAAAACTCTCAAGTGGACCATGCCACAGGAAACAGTGGAAATAATGATTTCCACCGATGAAACCTTTCCAGGCCCACAGTGATGTCTATTTTTCATCCAAACTGTTCAAAGGATAAAAAAAACATGGATGAGGTCAAAAACAAATATAATCTTGATCCAAAACTTCTGTGGCGCCTAAGAATTTTTCAACAGTATAAATTCAATTCATGCTGTTTCCTTTGGTGTGGTAGATTTTAGCCTTTTATATGCTTAGGTTTTGAGCTAAGGCTTTAAAATTATCTTATAAAATGGATGGACAGACGGGATAAAATACATAAATCACCGTGGACCCCACAGAGTTTACTTACGCAATCCGCTTCCCTTGGCACGTACAGCTAAGCTCCACATGCATTTTTTTCAGGACGCGGATTTCTTCCTGCGCTGGGAACCCGGGCCCACTGTGATGTTTGTGAGAAATCCTTCCCTTCCATCCGTTTTTTGAGTTCATTTAAGGACATGATACCAAAAATGTACCGTATCCAAAGTTCAAGTGGGCCGTACTAAAGGAAAATGGGGTTAGGGAAATTTCTACTGTTAAAATCTACCTGGGTTCGACAGTGATGTTTACAAGCCATCCATACCGTTAATAACTTCATTCCTACTAGGATGAACTGAAATAAAAAATATTAGCATGACTCAAAACTTCTGTGGCCCACGAATATTTCAACTGTGGACGTTCAATTATCACGTTTTTGGCCCACTTGAGCTCTAGAAACGGTTCATTTTTGGTCTCAAATCTGAATTGAATTCAAAAAACAGATGGGCAGGTAAGATTTCTCATAAACATCACAGTGGGCCCCACCTGGTTCCCAGCGCAAGTTCTTGAAATGTCTCGTCGCAGGAAATCCACGTCCGGTTTTTTTTTTTTTTTTTTTTTTTTTATAAGATAAGACATTACCTGCCTAAACGGAAAATCATCCTCTAACAGATCTCCGCTGGAAGGGTATTTATTGAAATGAAACAGCTGCTTGGCATTACCATACATCACTTCAGTAGCGTTTTGGCTACTGAACCGTTCAGTATACAATCTGCTCCCGTAGGTATGCGGTCCGACCTGGCGGATGGTGGGAGCAGATTAGGTGTGGCCTCTGTCTAAGCAAACATGGTGCGGTCCTGACCTTGGGGCGCACATTGATGTATTTGTAGTATATCCATGCCGTCCATCCATTTTGGCAGCTCATTTTAGGACAAGAACAAAAATGAAGCAGAGAAAAATCTCAGGTGGACTACACTACAGAAAAAGTGGTGATTGACCATTAAGAACTTATTGTGGGCCACAAGTTTTGGATCGAGCTGATGTTTGTTTCTTCCCTTCATCCAGGTCTATTTGACCTTATCAACAGGTTATGGAAAACAAACATTGCGGTGGATCCTATGAAGTTTTTAATGGTACGCGTTCAATCACCACTGTTTCCTGTAGCATGGTCCCGCTGACATTTGTATCTTCTTTATTTTTGGGTTCTTAATCTAAAATGATCTGGAAAAACATATGGACGGCGTGGATATAAAGTACATGCATCAAATGGGTCCCACGGTCAGGGCCGCACCGTGCAGGGTGGGCCGGGGCCGCACCTAATCCGCTCCCATCCTAACCTGGCTCTCTCAACCGCGTCAGCCATCTGACAATCGTTTAACCCTCGGCGCATGTTAGCTTCCAACCATATGATAGGATTCAAACCCAAGCGTCCCATCACAAACGTTCGTTTCAGTGGGCCATCGGAAGATCCAACACGTTTGCTAAAAACCCCCGAAACCAGACAAATTCCAACATCGAACGGTCCAGAGGCTCCAACCGTTTCTCTACTGAGGAAATGCTCTCAATTGAGAGAGCTGAAATCTGCCCATGCCACCATGATCAAGAACAACGCCCACCAAGACCCTTTCTTAATAAATCAATTCATTGGCGCCTGCTCGGCATTTCGTCGAATGGATTACGCTCTGCTTGTCTTCCACTGCATGGAAGATCCCAACGTCTATGTATACAATGCCATGATCCGAGGATTTGTTCATTGCTCTTCCCCAATTCAGGCCCTCCGATGCTACGTTGGAATGTCGAGGTCTCGAGTCTCGCCCACGAGTTTTACGTTCTCGACGTTGGTGAAGGCATGTACTCAAGCAATGTCCATGGAATTCGGTGAATCGATTCATGGTCGGATTTGGAAGAGTGGGTTCCAATCTCAAGTGTTTGTTCAGACGTCGTTGATTGATTTCTACTCGAATTGTTCTAGAATTGTTGAATCACGGAGGGTGTTTGATGGAATGACTGAGAGAGATGTTGTCTCGTGGACTACAATGATTTCTGGGTATGCCCGGGCGGGTGATTTGGATGCTGCTGGGAGGTTGTTTGAAGATATGCCGGATAGGAGTACCGTGTCTTGGAACACATTGATCGCTGGTTTTGCGAGGTCGGGGGATGTAGAGTCCGCCGCACGTTTGTTTGATCAAATGCCTTCCAAGGATTTGGTGTCGTGGACTACCATGATCTCGTCTTATTCTCAGAATAAGCGGTTTAGAGAAGCCCTTGAAGTCTTCCAAGCAATGAGGGTTGCTGGGGTTAGCCCTGATGAAGTGACCATGGCGACTGTGATTTCAGCTTGTGCCCATTTAGGAGCTCTTGATTTGGGAAAGGAGATGCATTTTTACGCATTGCAAAATGGTTTTGATCTCGATGTTTATATTGGGTCTGCGTTGGTTGATATGTATGCGAAATGTGGCAATATAGAGAGATCCCTGGTGGTTTTCTTCAATCTGCGGGAGAAGAATTTGTTCTGCTGGAATTCCATGATCGAAGGGCTTGCAAGTCATGGGCATGCCAGAGATGCATTGGGTATGTTCGATAGAATGGAAAGGCAGAAGGTGAAGCCCAATGGGGTTACCTTTGTTAGTGTTCTTAGTGCTTGTACTCATGCAGGATTGGTCGAAGAAGGTCGTCGGAGGTTTTCGAGCATGACCCATGATTACTTGATCTCTCCTGAGATCGAACACTATGGATGCATGGTCGATCTTCTAGGCCGGGCCGGCCTACTCAAAGAAGCATATGATTTGATAATGACAATGTCAATAGAGCCGAACGCTGTTGTTTGGGGAGCTCTCTTGGGTGGTTGTAAACTTCGTGGGAATTTGGAAATCGGCAAAATAGCAGTGGAGGAACTGATGATTTTGGAGCCTGAAAATAGCGGTTATTATGTTCTTTTGGTAAATATGTATGCTGAAGCGAATCAATGGAGTGAGGTGGCAAAGATTAGAGCGGCAATGAGGGGGAGAGGAGTGCAGAAGAAGAGCCCGGGGAGCAGCTGGATCGAAGTTGGAGGCAAGGTTCATGAGTTTGTAGTGGATGACCGATCCCACCTGTTATGTGACAACATTTTCATGTTGTTGGTTGAATTAGATTGGCAGCTAAAGATGGCGGGGTATGTACCGAACTTGGGATTGAATTCATGAGAAGTGTAGTTTAAAAATACGAAAGCTCGACTTGACTCGATGCTCATTCAGGTTGGGTTGGGTCGTGTCCCCGACTCAATAGTTAATAAATGTAAATTAAAACTTCTAGGAGTAGAGAATATTTAAAATAACGGGCTGAGTTCTGCATTCTTTCTGAACAGTACATAGTATGGATGGACCATTCGCCCGAAATCTCCCAAACTGGAAGATCCAAGCCATTGAATCTTGGGTTTTTCCTCCATCGAGTGTGGTTTGTTCGTGCATTTCTTTTTACCCATGCATTTGCATGCCAGCAACGGGAAGCTTCAAATTGACCAATTTTGAGGATATTATGGGGGAATTGTCCATCCATGATGGGGCCCATCAGATCAATGGCTTGGATAGACCAACCGTGGGCCCCACATCTACAAACTAAGTTCTGAACATGGAAGTTACCTGTTTGGAACGAGTAGGTAACTCTACCACTTAAAATAATTGCATATCACATATGCATTAGAAAGAAAAGAAAAGCATATGCTTGATAAGTAGAGTTCGCCGTTTTGATTCCCATGGTCCTCATATTATTATTATTATTATAATTAAAATCCGGTTACATAGCGTGAGTGACTCTGCCTGAGTCTCCACAAGTTGTCTAGTTGACCAATTAATCCCACTAGTCTTCCTGAGTCAGGGCCGGGTCGGTGCCAGAATCGAGTTTCCTAAAAACTTGGCTCAAAATGTTGCCCAGTCATGTTGACTCGACCCAGTTTCTAGTTGAGTCGGTGAGTTGATATTGATGGGAGCATATACACTTTGTGAAAGGATTGGTTGCGGGATTCTGATATATCTATACATCTTTTAGCAATTTCATTCATGCAGAATTTGGTTCGAGTATAGTAAAAAATGGGTTGTGTGTGGGCCTATCAATTTTTAAATTTACTGCAAAATGATGTTGTTCAAAACCATTTCTCATTGGTAAGGCCTGGATTAAGAGCTTCATTACACCACCCAAAATGGTGGTCTGTTCAATCTCCACCATCCAAGTGGCTTGCATATATAGAGAGAATTTATCAATATAGTTTGCTTGGAGATGCATTTAATTTTAATGAGCGCGACGAATGAAGTGGAAACTGTGGTCTTTGGCCCATGTTTGGTCAGTGCTCTAAATGCATGGGAATTTAAAACATGAGGTAAGTGCGAAGAAAATGGTTATATGGAGGCCCGACAATGGCGATTATTATCTTCTTCCACTTTTTGTATGCAGAATCTAATAGACAGGCCATGGTGAGGAGGATGAGGGCAATGATCAACAGGAGACGGCGAAGGGTATCGAGTCCAGTGTACAATTTGATTCAAACAAACTTCAATTTCGGAGGATATTCAGAGTTTATTTTGAGTCACCGAATTGCATCAGACGCATGGATTTCAAGCTCAATTGGTGGGGCAGAGGATGCTGGTAAGGGCAGGACTCATCACGATTGTCCTACGGCTGCACTCGATGTAGCTTACTAGCATGGATCCATAGGTAAACCCCATACTTCAATTCCATTTGCAGTTCTTCTTTCTTCTGTCAGTGATTTATTAATATCATCTTAACACAGTTTTAATTGGCTTGCATTTTAATAATCCATTTTGAGGTGCAATGCTGAATGGGATTTCAATCTCATGGTTTCAATATACCATTGGAGAATTTGGAACTAAATCCAAACTGGTATGCTGATGATCTTATTTGTTCATCCACAAATTTTCACTACAAGAAAAAGCACCATACAAGGCGCCTATTTTCAGCGGCGGCCATATATAACCGCCGGTGATCATGGAAAAAGCACACTCCCTCCTCTCTCTCTTGTCCGGTGCACTTCTCCCTGTCCTCTCCCTTCCTCGATCTCTCTCTCCCATCTCGCTTGTCCCTTTGCCTTCCTCGATCTCTCTCCCTTCCTCTCCCTCCATCTCTCGATCTCCCTGATTTCCCTCCCTCTCCATTGACGTCTCTCCCAGTTCGTTCTCTTCGAAGCAGCCATTGATCGATCTCCCTCCAATAGCTGACGAGAATAGAAGAAATCAGAGCACACGAAGTGAAAGGTCCTCTCTCTTTCTCTCTCATTTCCTCTTTTAATGGCCAGAAATTGGGCAGCAACCATGGCAGTGGCAGCCATATCCGCCGTTGTCCATGGCCTCCTGCATGTTTGAAGAAATGCTTCAACTAAGAATCGCTCTGACGATCGCTTTGTCCATGGCCATGGGAGTTTTACTGCATGTGAAGAAAATGCTTCAACTAAGTGAATGATTTTTAAGATCAATTAAACTCTCCTTTTCTTCGCTGCCAAGAGAAACCCGGGACCAGGGTCAATAGCTCGGATCTGGGTCTCTCTGCCTCTCTGAGATTCTCCCAAATTAAAATCCGAAAATGCCACAAGAAGATCCGATGAAGATCCCGGTCCATCAGCCTCTTTATGGCACCTTTTCACCAATCTATCCTCATTCCGCATCCATCTAATCAATGTTTGTTTTTCCTCCACCTCGGCTTTCAACACCTCCACCCCCATCCTTTTATCAGAATCCACAAACCTATCATGCAATCCCAGTGGGGTGTCAAACTTACGGGGCAGGTTTGGAAGTATTCCGGTGAGGGAGCCTCGGCTTCCTTGCTGTGGTATCGGCATTGGGTGGTTCTTGTTTCTGACATGATTCTTTTTTGCTGTTGTTCCGTGGTATGTTGGTG
Organism: Magnolia changhungtana; assembly: GCA_030180095.1. Classification (NCBI taxonomy): domain Eukaryota; kingdom Viridiplantae; phylum Streptophyta; class Magnoliopsida; order Magnoliales; family Magnoliaceae; genus Magnolia; species Magnolia changhungtana. The sequence continues at coordinate 16,497,604 of JASAUF010000676.1, forward strand.
CTTTCATCCTACTCTTTGTTGTGGTAGACTACAAGGAGAAAGCAGGATTGATTGTGACGCAGGGATGAACGTGATGAAGATAACTACTCCGAATCCATGTAGCTTCTCTGGACTCCTCACAGAGACTTCTCGAATCCACGAGGAAAGAAAGCAGAAAATAGAAATAAATTTTAAGAAATTCGAAAATGATTAATTGATGACTAAAAACGAGTTCACAACCCTTTAAATAGGGGTACCAAGCAATGGGAAAGAAATCAGAATCAAACTACAACTAAAACCCCTAGAAATTGCGACTTACTATAAATAGTAAACTTACTATTTATAGATGGTTGTGATGTCTACTAGTGCGCAAGGTTTTCGGCCAAAAATAGTAAGTGTCCTATTTGGCTTCACCAAACCGTTCCCCTAATTATTCTAAGCTCTTTTCACATTGGACACAACTCCTAAAGCCCGATGGATGAAGAGTTATAATCATTACTATTTATAGTAAAAACGAAATTAAAATAGGGAAACGACCATCGATCCAGGGGTTTTTCGCAATTCCGGGCTGCGCAACCCGGCGTAGCTGGGTTGGTTGGCTAAAGTAGCTTGTTCTACCCCAAAATCATATATTTTACGTTAGGTAACTCATTCCGGATTGCGAGATACGCCCGATCTAAGGTCCGACGGTCCGGATCACTTCTGTCGTCGACCAGGCCTTTTCTGATCCATCTTGGCTATGAAACTGTCCGCGACCCGCTCTACATCAGATTGCATGTACAATTGGGGCTGTTCTGGTAGCAATTAGTGTTATTCTTGGGGTATCTAATGGAAATTTGGAGTGGTGAACTCTTCAAGTTGTATGTGTTCAGCCAGCTATTGGGTTTGTATTTGTGCATTGATTCTGGGTCTATTTTGCTGTTATTGTCATGTTGTGGCTGCTGCACTGATGAATGGAAGTTTCATATCCTTATGAAGCACTTGAATAAGATATATATTGTCACCTATATTTTGATTTTTTTTTTTTTTTTTTTTAAAAGATCAATTAAACTGACAGAATTATATGCTTCCTAAGTTGAGGATATGCTCAGTAAGCTCGAGCCTTGAGTTGGGACAAGCGGGTGATAGACCGTGACCCAAAATCTCCGATATAGGACGCTCATCATCCAATCTTTGTTTTCCCATTGATTTTCAATATGGACCATTCATCTATTCAAAAAGAGAGGATTGTTCAGTCAGGGAAAACTTTGGGATATCTCCCATTGACAATGGCAACCATCAGACCAATGGTATGGATCACTGAGCCATAGTCCACACTTGTTCAAGCTTAAGGCTACAAGATATTGTGAATTCAGACTGATTGTTATGAGGAAAAAGAAAAAGAATCTTCCATCCATTGCTCGTGAACTAGTTCAACTCTTTGGGATGGATGGGGGGATGGCAGTGGACATTGGAACTAATTGGTTATTAGTCCATGAATATATTTCTTTTTTCTTCGCTATTGGAGTGCTTCATGTAGCTTTTCCTTATTTGACTGCAGGTTTGTATTCTTGAGTTGGGGAGCTTTGTGTATCATGTCTTGACATCTTCACAAGTTCACATTTTCTTTTTCCTTTTTGTTCTGTTTGCCTTGTGCAGATTCATATTTTTACAGATCAATGTGAAGTTTCCTATTAATTGTTGTGGGCGTTTTTGGTGTATCGGTTGTTGTCCATCACAAAGCATACTGAAGCATGGACATTTTCTGCATGTAGTACTGAGTGTAGGAAAATTCTATATCATGCTCAAGACAAAAAAAAAAAAAAAAAACACTATGGACCTAGCTTGTATAATAGGAAGTAGCTTGATTTTTCTATAGAATATTGATGTCATGTTTGGATGAACCCGTTTGAAAATGATTAAACCATTGGAGTGATGGGCATATTATCCCTTGATCCCATCATCTAGATGTTAACATCTAGTCCCCACATAAAAATAGCAAAGACCAGTTTTTGTTTTTTTTTGTTTTGTTTTGTTTTGTTTTTTTTTCCAACTAGCTATGGAAATGGGTATTCCTCGTTGTGTTAGAAATTGTTACTTACATCCATGTAATGATGAATGTACTGCTTGTTGATTTTTGTATTTATTATTATTTTTTAAAGTTGTCATCATCATCTAAGCCTCTATCATAGCTAGTTGTGTTAGGCTTTGTCACGTGCTGAAATATGTTCGACTAATGCTCGTCATGACTTGAAAATGTAAAGCATGTAGCAATTTTGCTATACAACATTGATTTCTTTGTGACATTCATGAGGAAGTAGGACTTATTTCATTTGGAAAAAAAAAGTCTTCTTGGAAAAAAGCATACTACTAGTCATTCGCTTTGGATCTCATTTCTTCCATTTTTTTTTTCTAAATTTATTTAAAGCAATAGAACTAATTGTATGAGATCGTGAATAGTAATTGATTTATTTTTGTTATTTTTATAGGTTGTAGACAGAAATGGATGATGACTACATGGGAGGAGTTTTTATTAAGTATTTGGAACTATAAACATCTTTTGTAAGTGGGGGTAGTAGGGATCCGTGGTTTCAAACATTTGGATTGAGTTAGACACATCTAAACAATTTATTTTTATATTAGTTTAATTATAGGGGGCACATCTAAATTCATCTAATCTCTTTAATTTAATCTTAGTTTTATAAGATTATGATTTGTGATTTGAATTCTGCATTTGGATGTCTTTAATTTAATCTCTTCTATTTCTTTTCTTTTTACATGTGGTCACTTGGTCATCATATTTGTAGTGTAAGAGTTCCTATCATAGCTTTTAGTAAATTTGTATATAAGTCTTAGGCTTCATTTGGTCACCACATCAATCTTTATGAATATAATTTTTTCTCAAACCAAATGGAGCTTAAGCCCTTTTTTAACTCTGCCAATGTAACTTCTTGCATTGCCGGTCCCAAGCCCGGGTAAAGGAGGAGGGAAAAGGGCGTCAAGGTGAGTTGTGTCATTTTCTTCCATTTTATTTTACATACAACGTTAATCTTCAGGTCACTTAACTAATTTTCAGGTCACTTGACATAGTCGGCGTGGCCCACCCTCTGTTTGGTTGTAAGTGAAGTTGATCTATATACTTTCATATGACATGATATTTTAGAGGTCAGGCCAATTATCTGTCCTCTCCCATTAACTTTTTCTTCTATTTGATTCCAGGCGCCTATTTTTATCGGCGGCCATACTCCATTTTCTTGTAGTAATTCCCAAACATGTATGATTTATCAGTGAGGAAGAAGCAAAGAAGAAGATCTATAATGTTTCTAATGAGAGATATTTTGGTATCAAATGGTTTTAAATTTATGATGAAATTGTTGTCTAATAAATTTTTGCTGATTGTACCTTAAAAAACATATTTCCCTAATTTTATCCCTCTCTCTACAGGTCTTCTTGGTGTCCTATTTGTGCTTCCAGATTCCTATGTTGATGCTGAGAAGGACTATGGAGGTAAGCATTTCAGCATCATGAGAAGATTCTAAAGTTTTCCTACTATTGTACTTTTTTCGTAGCAACTTATGATATGAAAGTTCCACCTATAGCATTTATTGTCATGTCCAGTGTGAGTGTCTTTCATGTCAATTGCGGTAACACATTTCAAGATCTGAAGATGATTTATGTTACCATAGATTTTTCTTTGCAATCAAACTGATTGTTGATGCATTCTATGTCTTTAAATATCTTCAGTCCATCTTGGCAAAGTGGAACAGCCTTAGAAGGCATTATCTTTCTTTGAATGCTAATGGACTCACATTGAAGTCCTCTCTATCAGTTCTGCACTTCATGCACTCAATGGAGTTGCAGATCAATAAGGAGAGAACATACAATTCTATGGTTGCGTCATGTAAGCCATGATTTTATGTTCTCAGTCCATCTTGGTAAAGAGTGGATTTGTAACTCAATGGCCAAATGTACGGCTGTGGTGCTAAACAGTCCCATATATTTAAATAGTGGCCAAAGGGACTGCTGCATTAACAATTTTCCATGAGAAAACAGAGATTTTCAAGTAGAATAGAAGACAACAACACATCCTAAACTGTTAAAGAAGTTCATCATGCCACACATGAAAAATGTGATGGAGAAAATCATACTCCATTTTCTTTGCTTCTGAACAAATTCTGACCCAGCCACTCGTATAAAAGCTGCAGATGTGTGATTAGCCACAGCATTGGCAAGCATGGTTTTACCTGTATCAGGTGGGCCATAAAGCAGGACACCCGGAGGCTACCAAAAGGAGGTACGACCCCCTTCCAAATACTTGTCAGTTCTGGTAGATTATACAATTCGAGTTCCCTTAATTTTGAAAGCAAAACATCTTCTTTTGAGGTCCCCTGGAAGTGAAAGACTTCCACCAACTCATAGCACCAACTTACATGGAGTTTCTCCAGACTCTGAGGCAGATCAGATGGCAAGATATTGATTAATTTATCACAATTGTATATGTTGAGTTTTCTCAGGTTTTGGAAGGAACCGGCTGGAAGTGGGCCCTGGCAGAACGTCTTTTGATTAAATGCATGCCACATGTACAATCTTTTTTCCTGTACATCATTTATCACTCTGTCAAAGTATAAAAGTTTATTTGACATTTTCAGTGAAGAAGTTCATTATGCCTCTTTTGTGACACAACATTCAGCTTGTTCGCGCCATCAACTAGAGTCCACATGCCAAGTGGTCCAATGATCTAAGCAGTCCACGTTAGGGATTTTAATTATAGGAGACACTGAAGGAACTTAATCTGAAAGGATCGTTTTGACCATCTGTCTTTTGACAAAAATATTGCTTTGAAAGAAGAAATATTTCAATGGTTCACATTGAACTCTAGGCTAGATTCGTCTCTGATGCTTGTCTGTCGGATAATATATTATTTGGGTGGTGTCAGTTTTGTGTTTGTAATTGGAAGAACATCTTTGAATAAATGTCTGGAGCATTTACTAATCTGGGTACTTAGAATGTTTACTAATAGGATTAGTGTTATCCACATTTTGTGTTTGTAAACAAGTTGCTTTTCTGTTACTCTTAAGACCATGAAGTCAAAATCCCTGCACTGGCTGTTTTGAGAATAATGTTTCTCTTGTTCTATTTTTAGTATGTACCATGTTGAGGTAAATGTATATGTTTTGTACATTTTATAGAAGATTTTGTGTCAATTTACATGGCAATAGTGCGCCCACCCGCATTCATGCGTATGTTTGCAGGTGAATGTGCATGTTGAGTTTCTAGCATTGATATAAAAAGACAACAAGGTTCTACCATTCAGACTACGTCCATGTCAAATTGCTTTGCAATTTCTTCATGTTCTACTTCCATTTGGTTGCAGTTGCTTCCAAGCCATCTAGCCAAGCTCACTGAATGTGGAGATTGGTAGACTATATATGTTCTACTTGCATTTGGTTGCAGTTGCTTCCAAGCTCACTGAATGCCTTCTGGAGAAAGGTGGTCAAGAGCAAATATGAATCCTCTAGCGGGGATTGGTAGACTAGAGCCTCATCTATCTGTAGGACTTCGTTTCTTTGGAAAGGGTTCATGTCGTCAAGCTGGCATTCTTGGAAGGTGTAGGCTTCTCGATAGGAAATGGAGATGAGGTCAGATTTTGGGAAGATTTTTTGGTGGGAAACTCTCTTGAAAGACGATTTCCCCACTATGTATTGTCTGGCACTGGCTCGCGATGTTAAGGTGGCTGATTATTTCTCCCGTAGTGGGGAGGTGGTAGTATGGGGGCCTCCGTGAAGGAATTCCTCCGTGCAGACGATTCCTTCAGGACGAAGAAGTGAGTGAGTTCGCTGCCCTCCTCCAGCGCATTCACTTATTTGTTCCTATCCCCCTTGAGCAAGATAGAATGATGTGGAAGGTAGATAAATCGGGATCCTTCTTGGTTAAATCCTTCTCTCTTGACAAGAGGTAGGAACCTTATCGAGGTGATGGGTACGAGTTTTGTTTGGCACATTAATGCCCCTCCAAAAGTTCTAGCGTTTGGTTGGTTGGTGGAGAGGAAGAAAGTTCTCACCATAGACAATCTACGGAAGAGAGGGATGTGCTCCCTAATATGTTTTTTGCATATGTGAGATGAAGAATCGGTGGACCACCTCTTTATGCATTGCTCCTCTCTAAGGCATATTTGGGCTTGATATGTTAGGTCGCTTTCGGATGATGTGGGTTTCCCCGAATATGGTGGACCGTGTCATATTCCCTCTTGGTTCAGAGCCTGCCTTGGGAAAGGTCGAACAGGCCTTTGGAGAATGAGGCTTCTTGCTATTTGGTGGGCGGTCTAGGAAGAAAGGAATGCAAGGTGCTTGTCCAATATGAGCAAGCCTTGTGCGGGCATTTCCCTTAGGGTGAGGAACTTGGTTATCAAATGGGCCTCTTGTGATTCTAAGCTGAAGGATTGTAATTTGGGTTTTCTTGGATTGTGTGGGCTGTCTTCTTGGCGCCCCTCTTGTCTTTGTATTGTTTTTTCTTTGTTGGCCTTTAATGAAATTTCAGTCATCTTTAAAAAAAAAACAAAAAAAACAAAAAAAAGGGAAAAAAGAAGAAAAAAGAAGAAGAAAAACTGTTGGTCTGTTGCGTCAATACCCAGATGAATCATTCTCGAAAATTATAACCCAGATTGGAAGATTATAGCCACCAATCTTGCAACTTCTTTCAATTTAACAGGGACCTTTGTTGCATTTCCCTTATTAGCCATCTATTTGTTGGCCACAAATTGAAAGATTATGACTGTCAGATCAAGGAGATTCTATAGCTGCTCCGTCAGTAGTTACATGCAACGTACTAATTAGGAAATTCTTTCAAGGACACTAATAAGATGTGGCCAGTTATTGCCATAAAAAATTTGTATACATTTATTCCGTAAATGGGTCACGTGCAGTACATCATCCATCCATTCACTTAATTTCTGTGGACCACTGAACTACTATGTCAGCATTTTTTTTTTTTTTTGAACCTGGTGATATCCATGACAAGGCCAATGTTTTCAACGGTCCAGATGTCCTAAACACGTGACGCATTGGCAGGAAAAAAATGCATAGTCCGGTGAGTCCAGGTGCTGACAGAAACTTACCTGAATACACACTAATTAGTTGCATCATCCTCGTGCTATTGGAGATTAGTTGATTTGAATCTAATCATATTCATGTAGATACTTGAATAGGCAAGGAAAGAGGTCAAAACCATTCATATATTCCAAAGCGACACTCATGATCGTCGATGATTAGAGGTGTACATGAACCGAGCTAGCTCGCTCGACTCGACTCGGTTCGAAGCTGAGTTCGGCCGAGTCGAGCTGATTTTTTGAGCTTGAAAATGAGTTGGAACCCAACTCGAATCGAACCAGTTTGGTGACTCGGTTACTTTGATATTGATGTTGCTCACCAAATGTTTGATGAAATGCCTCAAAGAAGTGTGGCTGGTGGCAAGGAACTTATGTATATGAAACCAACATCCTTTTTTTCTTGATTTTTATGTTGTGTAGAAGGTGTTTGATGAAATACCTGTAAAACCATTGCTGCTATCTCAAATACAGTGAGATTTTGAAGGTGCAGTTCAGGTGTTTGTGAAAATGTTGCAATGGCAAACTCGACTCGAACTCGAATCGAACTGGCCTGAGCTGCTGACCGAACCGAGCCGAGCTCTCCAATCAGGCTCTAGGACCGAGCCAAGTTCGAGATAAGGTCAGCTAGTGGTCGAGCCGAGTCGAGCTGAGGCCAGCTTGACTCGATGTACACCCCTATCGATGATGGTGAAGATTGAAGATGAGAATCAATGATTGAAAAATAATAACGATGATGGTGAAGATTATAGATGGAAATCAATGATTGAAAAATGATAACATGATTTAGCGAGCGACCCAATAACGAATCCCATTGATTAGGGCAATGTAGTTATCTTGCCAACATTCATCTCTCTCTCTCTCTCTCTCTCAAAGGATAAAATCGGAATTTAATAGAATCAATCAACTATCAAATTACAATGCAATATGAGTATTATACTAACTCCTAATTAATATAGTCCATTTATTCAAAATCAAACACTTAATCCTATCCATTTATTTGAATAAAATATTTTAAACGATAAAAAGTTTTCTTATTTCCATCACAATTTCGAACATTTTTAGAAAATTGGCCTTAACTTGTTCATATGATGTTGGAACGGTATGATCTTAGGCTTGTTGGAAAACTAAATTTCAAATGTGAGCAATTTCACATGATATCATAAGAGTGGGTTACATGAAAAGTGATAGAAATAATAATTAAAAGTTGATCTAAATAAGAAAGAAGTAGAAAAATACATCTAAAATAAATTAGCTTGACTTGGGAGTCATTCAACTAAGGGAGTGTTTGGTTTTCCAATTACAACGGTAAATAGCTAGAAATGGAAAATGATTACTTATAATAATGAGTTTGCTATTATTATTTGTTACGCTCATAAATTATTATAAAATGATAGCTTTATAATGTAAAAATGTAATGATTATAATTTTTTGTACAAGTATATTTGACTCTTAATTTATAAGCCGTACTTCTTGTTTGGACAAACATCTTGAAATGATAATGATGATTCGTTTACTTTGGATTACATAAGAAATTGGAAAACCAAGCACTTCTTAAAAGATTCTTCCTATGGGGTCTATGATGGTGACCCACTCTTCACCTTATCATGATCACGGTTTTCTAGGGTAAAAAAATATGGACTAGGTATGGTTCCTTGAAAATATGGGCCATTGAACAGTTTGATCACAGGTAGTTTGGAAATCAACTGTAAGTCATTTGAAAATTAATGGCAGGATTAACTTAAATCAAATGCTCCCTGCATTAAAAAGTGAAATTTCAGTATGGCGGCCAATATACTTTGAACAAACTGGGTTAGACCGGTAATGCATTTGGATCATCCATTTAGTGGCCCAACGGGGCCTATCATAAGGGAGTGTTTGGTGCATGGAATTAGATGGGATTAAGTGGAATGGAATTGAAAATACCACCATTTAATTAAATCCCACACAATGTTTGTTTTCTTGGACAATTACTTGGTATATATGCTTTGGAAAATGAGTAGTATATTGAGAAGAATTATAAAGAATTCATTTGAAACATAGAATTTGTAGTGGAGGCTTTTCAAATCTATTTGAAATTTTAAATGTAACGGGGCCATCCCGCCCGGGCGCGGTGCAGTTCCAACTGATGAGTATGTTGATATCAGCAAGTTTTGTGGGTCCTACCATGATATATGGACTATATCCGGACCATCTATTCATTTTCAAGATCATTTTAGGGCATGAGCCAAAAAATCAGGCAGATCAAAAGCTGGCCTGAGAACAAACACAACTGGTCAATGATAGGCATTCAAATCTTTCATTGCCCTCATTTTGCTAGTTTCCTGTGATTGGTGGTAGGGCGCCACGTAATGTGTCTTATGCATTCAAAATCCCCAAACCCTTTTATATCTTCTGTTTTTTGAGGTCTGTACTCATTTTTCCCGGTGATATATCACGGTGGTGGGAGCGGATTAGGTGAGAACCGGATCCACCTAGGTGGGCGGGACTACTGACTATGGGGATCACTGTGATGCATGTGACTACATCCACTCAGTCCATCCATATTGAAAGCTCATTTTAGAGCATGATCCAAAAAAATATAGTTCCAAATCCCATATGACCATAATACAGGAAACAGTGGGGATTGACCATTAAAAACTTTTTGTAGGCTACAAAAGCTTTGGATCAAGATGCTATTTGTGTGGTCTCTTCATCCAGATGTTTGTTACCTTATGAACAGGTTGGATGGCTAATAGACATTCCAGTGGAATCCATAAGGTTTTTAATGGTGGGGATTCAATCACGACTGTTTCATGTTGTGTGGTCCACCTAATACGATCAAGTCAGGGCGCGGCTTTAGTGGATCCCTGGATCCACCCAGGTGGGCAGGATCCCTGACTGTGGGGCCCACCTTGGAGTATGTGCATTACATCCACGCCGTCCATCTGTTTTAAGATATAAATTTAGGGCATGATCCTTAATATGAAGCAGATACAAATCTTATGTGGACCACACTAGAGGAAATAATGGTTATTGAAAACTCCCCATTAAAAACTTCTTGGGAGCCACTCAAATGTGTATTTGCCATCTGATGTAGAGCGGGTCGCGGACAGTTTCATGGTCAAGATGGATTAGAAAAGGCACAGTCGATGACAGAAGTGATCCGAACCGTCAGACCTTAAATCGGGCGTATCTCACAATTCGGAATGAGTTATCGTACGTAAAACATATGATTTTGGGGTAGAACAAGCTACTTTAGCCACCCGCAAAATACCATCAGATCAATGGTCATTTCCCTATTTTAATTCCGTTTTTACTATAAATAGTAAGTTTTAGTTTGATTATAGCTCTTCATCCATTAGGCTTTAGGAGTTGCGCCTAACGTGAAAAGTGCTTAGAATAATTAGGAGGACAGCATGGTGAAGCTAAATAGGACACTTACTATTTTTAGCTGAAAACCTTGCGCAATCGTGGGAATCACAACAGTCTATAAATAGTAAGTTTACTATTTATATTAAGTTGCGAATTCTAGGAGTTTTAGTTGTAGTTTGATTATGAAAGCTCTCCCATTGCTTAGTATCCCTATTTAAAGGGCTGTGAACTCGTTTATTTCATTCATTAATCAAATTATGAATTTTATAGAATTTATTTGTATTTTTCTTGCTTTTTTCTCGTGGATTCGAGAAGTCTTTGTGAGGAGTCTAGAAAAGCTCCGTGGATTCAGAGTAGTTATTCTTGAGGAAGATGGTGCTCGACCTCATCACGTTCATCCCTGCGTCACCATCCAACCTTTTGATAAGGTCACAAACATCTGGATGAAAGGACCACACAAATAACATATTTATGCAAAACTTCTGTGGCTCACAGGAAGTTTTCAATGGTCACTCGCTACTGTTTCCTGTGGTCTAGTCCACTTGAAATTTGGATCTGATTATTTTTGGGATCAAACCCTTCAAGGAGCTGTCAAAATGGATTAATGGCGTGGATGTAAGGCGAATACATCATAGTGGTACCCACTTTAGGGATCCACTGACCTCGGTGAATCCGGGGATCCATTGAAGATGCACCCTTGAGTCAGCTTCATTTTTGGGACCGTACCCCTAAAATGAGTTTTAAAATGGTTGGATAGTATGGGTTTAAGGCACATACATCACGGTAAGCCCCATAGTTAGGGGTCCCACCCACCTTGGTGGATCCGGGGGTCTCACCTAATCCGCTTCCCATGAGGGTAGGTGTCACATAACATGTGTCACATTTTAATGAATCATTGTCATTGAAATTGGTGTCTATTTCTTAAGGTGGACCATTGTGACCTAATCTCGTATTAATTATATAATAAGGGATTTTAAGATCATTTTAGGGCATGGCGACAAAAGGGATGAGATTGGGTTAACCTAGCTCGAGTCGGATGGTCATGTCAGAGGCTCTATGACCCTACTATGATGTATATGTTTTATCCATGTCCTTTTTTTTTTTTTTTAAAAAAAAATAAATTTATTTTCACATGTCATTTTAGAGCACGAGCCCTAAAAAAGTAAATCTAAAACTCAAGTCGACCATACCACATAAAGCAGCTGAGATTGAACTCTTACTATTGAAAACTTTTTAGAGATGTTTATTTACCATCCAACTTGTTTAGAAGGTCACTGTATGAAAGGAAAACATAAAGATCAGCTGGATCCAAAACTTTTTAGAGATGTTTATTTACCATCCAACCTGCTTACTTTATGTGGTGTGGTCCACTTGAGCCTTCAATCAACCTCCCTTTTGGAATCATATCTTAAAATTACCTTTCAAAATAGATAAAACATAACATATAGATCATGTTAGGATCCATAGAGCCCCTAACATCACCACACCGGTGGTACCCAATCCGAGGCAGATCCAAATCTCAAGTAGACAACACCATGGAAAGCGGTGGGAATTGAATGTCTACCATTGAAAAGTTGTGGTGGGTCTCAATCCGAGACAAATCCAAATCTCAAGTGAACAACACAATAAAAGCAGAGATTGAATGCGCTCACTATTGAAAACTTCTTGGGGCTACAAAAATTTTGCCTTTGTCATGAATAGGTAGGATGGCAAATAAACATTGTGGTGGGTCCTAAAATGGTTTTAAATGTGGGTATCATTATCCGCACTGATTTTTTCGGTGTAGTCTAGTTGAGAGCCTCATTTTAGCCCATGCCCTAAAATGATCTCACAAAATGGATAGACAGTGTTAACACATATATTATGGTGGGTCCACACAACTTAGTGACGTAAACACACCACTGAATATGATGGTGTGTGGCACATCACCGATCCAGCTTCTAAATAAGGAAATAAGGAAATAGGCAGCTAAATACTCTTAGTCATCTAATCTTTTTGCCATGACTATAATGAATATAACCATAAGATATTTTTCATCTCAAAATATGAGCCAAACCATAATTATCAAGTAACAGTACCATGAACTCATCTGATCTTACGTATTAATTAAATTCCTAGTGATAAGAAGAAAAAAGAAGGAAAATTATACAAAAAAATAGGAATAGTAAATTTGAATTTTTATTTGCACATATGATTGCAACCATCTGCCCTAACATCATCTTACCGAAAAAAAAAAAAATGTAATCCATTTACAATGATTTTTTTTTATTTTATTTTTATTTTATTTTTTTTTATTTTATAATTTTAACGTATGGTGTTTAAACCTGCATTTCTAAATAAATAAAAATTCCCTATTAAAATTAAGAATGGAAGCCATCAATCTAGCGAAGCCTTGGAGTGTAAAGGTGAATTTCCCTTTCATTGATTGGATGTGTTGGTCTTGCATTCATCTCTGCATTCTGCAATAAGGAATGGTAAAAGTCATTAGCTTAAGCCATGCATCACAATCCTCGAATCTGAATCCAACTGCATAGGTAATCTACTAAGGTGTGTTATTGCTGGGTCAGGGCGGAGTCAGTATCAGCCCTTAGGCTTAATTGAGCCTCGAAAGAAAATGTTGCAAAACTTAGGCCAGGGCTAATTTAGGAGGATGTGTTACAAGCTTGAGCTTGGCCACTGAAACTCAGCAGACCAGTCCAACTCGTAGCCTCCCACAAATCCTACTAACTACTAGTTCTTGGAAAGAAAATCGGAGACATGGCTCAAATTTTCAAGTCAATGTATGAGAAGAAATAATTTTGGCCATTGGTTTATTTTTTAAAATTATGATTTGAATACGTTGATACTACAATCAAGAATTAAATGAGTTTGTGACAAAGAATTTAAGCATGGATGGAATTGACTTGAATATATTGGATTTATTTCTGCCTACTGCAACAACCAATCAGTAGTCATTTGCATAAGCTATGCATCCACCATCCATGCAAAAATTCTTGTGCATTTTTGCCAATACACGTTAGGAAGTATGGTAACAGTAGAAGAAACTCACATCGTCAACTGCCATCCTTAGAAATCTCACTTGCTCTCTTGAAACAGTCCTCACCCGAAAGTCATCGTACTTGGGTGAAAACCTTATAATAATAATAATAAAAGCGATCTCATATGCGTCTGTGTATGTGAGTTTTGATCTAAAACAATCGACTCTGCTGTAAGTTATGGTAAAGTCGACCTCCATAGCCCCACCATCATAATGTGTTGTAGAAATCAAATTTATCATTATAAGAGCCTCAAGCATAAATATCAACCATATCCATGACCTACCCGTAACTTATGATGAAGGGGCAGATATATTATAATAAAATTTCATAACTTAAGTGTACCCTTCCACAATTTAAGTGGTTTTAGGCATGATTTGACACTGTTTCAGTTGGCATGGTTCATTTAAGTTTAGATATGACTAGTTTTGAGAAATCTCAATTCTTTTTTTCACGTCATGCGTATGCCTGGCTCAAATGTTTAACATACATCAAGGTGAGCCTCACTGTGATGTGTATGTGAAATCTACCTTGACTATCAGATGTGTCAGCTCACACTAGACCTTATGTATTTTGATAATTTCACACTTCCAAAATCACTGTTAGGTAATTTCCAATTGTAAGGAGGCATTATTTGATAAAATCCAAAATAGGGAGTAATTTTTCCTTAAAAATCCCAACAGGAAAAAAAAAACAAAGTGTTTAAAGAAATTTTTTCTATTTAAAGTAATAGTTTCTGTTAACCAAAATTTGAAAAATAAAAAACACTTTTAACATGCTTTTCCTTTATTTCGAATTTTCATCAACAAAAACAATGCTTCTACTTTGTTTCAATTTTTTCATGAAAAAAAATTCAGAAAATATCTGGTGTAAAAATATATTTCCTTCGTTTGTATTTTTCATCAACAGAAAACACAATCACACTAAAAAATCGAGAAATAATTGTAAAATATGTTTCCTTTTTTGTATTAAGAAAATAATCTCCACAAAAAGAAAAATTTATAATTTTTTGGTAAAGGAAAAGTGGATTCTTAGAAGAAATTTCTCGTAAATTCCAAATTTATCAAAGGGTTTCTTACATCAACATACTTAGTAGTACTTTTGCAAAGGGAAATTACCAAAGTACCCCTAGTGTGTGTGTATAATTTTATTTAAGCAATGAAGTCAAAATTTTTGGACCCATAGACATACATATACAATGAAATATCACATGGATGAAAAATCTTTGTGACCGAATCATCAAATCGACTGCACATGTATTTTAATGTTTTCAAATGGTTTATATTATTATTATTATTATTTATTATTATTATTATTATTATTATTATTATTATTATTATTATTATTTTTAGGGTGGCTCACCTTATATTTAAATTGACCATTTTTTTGTTCTTCCAAACATCATTAGATAGGTTGGCTATAATAAAAATATCATATGGGCTCTATAATTCTCCACTTAATTACTTTCTAAAGAAAAAAAGTGCATAGTGAATATTACGGTAATTTTATTGTTCAAAAAGCACTTCCCTAAAATCATTATTTGGTAAAATCATAACTTGTGAGAAAGTTTGTGGTAAATAAATAAATAAAATCAGCAAATAATAGAGATGGGGATCGTGAGGAAAATAAAATAAAGAAAAAGGAAAAAGGATAGTTCTCACTTCTTCTACCGGAAACATTAAAAAATAGATGGAGAGAGGTTTGCCGGCATCTTTTCATCCTAACCACATGAACCTAGAGAGAGAGAGGTTTGCAGGCCTCTTTTCATCCTAACCACATGAACCTAGAGAGAGAAAGGTTTGCCGGCCTCTTTTCATCATATCCACATGAACCTTGGAGAGAGATAGGGGGGTAGGTAGGTAGGTTTGTAAGCCTTCTTCCATCCTAACCTCATGAACCATGTGGTCTATTTCACTGTGCATGTCATATCGTGGAAAAATCAGGCACATACTCTTTAGCAAGCAGGCTGCATGGGTAACCTTTTGCTTTTTCATATAGGTTTAATGTAGCAGTGCTATGGACCAATAACGATGCAGGAAAGCAAAAATTTTCTGCTTGTGGTAAGCAGAAGATCCGGATTCCTTAGTACATATGTTGCCTGCCTAACTAGTGGAGCAGCCTGGTCCTTGTAAAAAGTTGTTTAAATGGTCCAATGTGAAGTTAGCTAATCTCAGGACCGCAGAGATGGTCTAGGGAACACACCTTTTTAACCATTGTCGACATTACACCTTGCGTGCAAGGAGGGACAGTGAGAGATCCCATGTATCTATAATACTTCCTACTTCCCATCTTTAAGTGCCTTGGATCAACCACTCCCACATTTCTCTCCATTTCATGGGCATCCGCAGTAGATCTTATATGCTCCATCAACTGAGAAAGTAACAAACATACATAAGAGAGAGAGAGAGAGAGAGAGAGAGAGAGAGAGAGAGAGAGAGAGAGAGAGAGAGAGAGAGAGGTGCAAAGCATACTGAGGAATGAGGACCTTGAAAGAGTCATTTATATAACATACCTCTGAGAGAAATGTGTCAGGTCGGCCAATTTTGTACATGATCCCAACCACGGCTGTCTGTTTGTCAGAGCTCTCGTGAACCATATGCACCTCAAGGGCGTAGCTAAAATAACAACTCGTCATAAATCAGATGAGAAATGTATAAAGTGGAATTGGAAGAGAAATGTTATGTGCATTTATGACAAATAAGGTGTTTGTGTCTGCATAAGACAGGTAGCACCATACCTCTTCCCATTGATGGTGTGCTCTGAAGGTGAGTGCCAGTGGCACTGTTGTAATACATATTCAGTTCCATTCACATAAATTGTTCCTGCCCCATTAACCCATTTCAACTGCATCCATCAATAACAAGAATTGAGAATTGCCCGGGAAATAACGTCTTTTAACCTATCAAAATATCATACATTCTCTATTTAATCAACTTCAAGAAAAACAAGTTTTCCTCAATATGAGAGATTATAGAGAACTGTTTTGGCCTTGCATGAAGAAGAAAAGAGTTAATTTTGCTCTAGAAGATATAGTCCCATTAAGGCCACACTTAGAGATGATATGATGATCATAACGGTCCAAGTTCTGGGAACTATTAAGATGGGCCACAATCAACAAAATCTTGAAAGGATGATTTGTTCATTGGAAAGTATAGTTGAACATCGACATTAATTTATTTAGTATGATTATGAGAGCTTGACTGATCATCTGACCTTCTCCCATGTAGCAATACATGCCATTGAGCTCGATTCTAGAAAAAAGGCAGTAGGAACTACAAATTAAAGTGCTAGAGAATTCTATTCTAACATTACCATTATATCATGTCCTCTATTCTTGAGCGTCGCATTGGATGGCTTGTAATGCCTTTTTAATCTCCCTAAATGGGACACTACTTGAACTCTTTCATGCAACAAATCGATTGGAGACTGCATATCTCCATTCTTACACATTGCCCATTCCTCATGTATATTTCCCCAATTTTCAGGCCCTTTGCCACTCCCTTTCACATAATCAAATTCCTTCTTATCCTCTGCACCATAAAATGAAAAAAAAGAGATCATTAAAACCATAGATTAGTGAAACATGAAAGAGAGAAACATAAAGACAGTAGCTTTTATGTTGTTTTGAAAATCAATTCCCAACTTCTTGGGATGTTGTTGGGATTGAATGAAAGATAAGTAGGAAAAGGAAAGCACAAAAGAAGAAGAAATGGGTGCTTGAGTTCTTCATATTTCTCTTTCAAAACTCAACAAAAACTAAAATAAAAAAGAAAGAGCAAGTGGGCTTTTCTTCCTTTTCTTTTCTATTTCTGTTTGCTTTGAAACATGGGAGGGAAATGATAGCTTATATAGAACACACGTGTTGAAATTTCACAAGAATATCTGGCTATGGTTGTTGATTTTCAAGTCACACGTGTGAATGGTCGGGACAATTCAACCATGTGTAATTTTAAATCGGGCGCCCGTCAAACAAATGACTCTACCTAGTTATTGTAGTGACGACCATTACTGCATATGGTCCAGCCTACCACACGTACATATGATGTCTTGTTTGAAAGAAGGGGAGCCGATTAGGTGCAGCCCCCCTCACCTAAGACGGTACGCCCCTTATACGTAGGGCCGACCTTGATGTATGTATTTTATATCCACGTGGACCTTCGATTTTGCCAGATCATTTTAGGGCAGGTCCCACAAATGAAGAAGATAGAAATCTCAGGTGAACCATTCGATAGGAAACAGTGGTAATTGAATGTGGGGCCCACCGTAATGCTTTCATAATGTTTATTTGCCATCTAACCGGTCACGCAAACTTGGATGAAGGACCAATAAAAACTTATTTTGACTACAATAGTTTTAGATGAAGCTAATATTTGTGTTTTTCCTTTGTCCAAGTTTGTGTGACTTTATTAATAAATTTGTGGGAAAATAAACACTACGCAAAATCTAGGTGGGTCCGAAGAAATTTTTAATGGCCGAGCGTACAATCAACTCTATTTCATATAAAATGCTCAACCTGGGATTTTGATCAGATTTATTTTTGGGCACATGCCCTGCAATGGTATGAAAAAACAGAACAACAATGGGGATATATAATAGATACATTAAGGTGTGCGCCATGGTTGAGGCTGCACCTAATCTGCTCTAAAAAGAAAGCCAGGACAAGGGTCTAAGGAAGTTCGCATGCTTGAAGTTAGGTGGGGCCTACCAAGATGCTTGTGAGAAATTTACCCTGTCCATTTATTTTCCAGCTTACATTAGGACATGAGAGAAAAAATGAGAGCCCTTCTAAGGCTCGATTTGGTCACACAGGAGAAAACAATGAGGATGGAACAACTACTTTTGAAACATTCATAGGACAATAGAAGTTTTGTATCAGGCTAAGATTTTGTTTTTGGGCTTATCCCACTTACTGTGGGGCCCACCTTAATATATTTATTCTATATCCATGCCATCCATCTAGTTTTTCATATCATATCATTTTAAGGCATGCATGAGCCAAAAAATAAAGGAGATTCAAATCTCAAGTGGATCATACTAACAGAAAACTGTGGGAATTGAAAGCCACGCCATTAAAAATATCGTAGGGCCCACCCTAATGATTCCCTAATGTTTATTTTTCATCCAAATTGTTGATAATGTCATCAATGTTTCCTATGATATGGTCCACTTGAGAATTGGTTCTGCTTCATTTCAGGTTCATACCATCAAATGATATATAAGAATAGATGAACGGTGTATATATAGAATAAATACAACAAGGCAGCCCCACGGTAATGTCCGTACCTAATCGGCTCCCCTTTCAAACGTGCTTTGCATGGACATTTTGACCAAGACACCTGCGCAATTCAAACTCGCCGCGGCATTCGCTTCCTTTCTGCCGGATGGTGTAGAAACAACTGCATACGTATTACATGACGAATTCTTGTTGAATAGTATAAACAGGTGGAATCTGATACAGAGGACTCAAATAGTTGAATATGGGACTTTTATATATATATTTATTTATGTATAATAATAATCCAAACCGTTTATCTGATAGCAATCCGTTGGAGGAGATGCTAGAAAAACTTTCATATTCAATATTTTACCAAGCATATGCTGACTGTCCGTCTTCAGAAGGCAACATAACCAGATTATCAAAGGATTGAAATAATCCAATTAATAGCTTTTATTTGTTGTCTACCTACCTTACAAAGTGAGACTCATCATATGAACGGTTTGGATAATCTAAAGATATATGAGACAAATTCAAAGGTTATGCCCTGCTTCATATGAACGGTTGGATGTTTGCAAGATGACCCATATTCAAATTAGCGACGCATTGTACTGTAGTAAGTTGGGATGTGTTATAGAAAACCTCAGGTGTAACTATCGTCTTAGTTCGTTGTTGGTCCTCTGTACACATCATTGTAGGTGTAGTGCAACTGGACCATCCATCTTGTGGATCTACGGTAGATGGCCATTGTTTAAAAAAAAAAAAAACTGACTTTCAAATCTCCAATCCTTTTCTTTCGGCTGTTGAACTTGAAACGGACAATGGTCAAGATTTCAAATGTGAAAGAACAATAGATCTAATGGCTAGGAGTACTATCCACATACAGGCCAGTAAGACTGATGGTCTGAATTCTTCAATCATAAAACCCAAATCGATCACTATGGACCGCTGACGAATCAAAATTGGTACGTTCCAGGATGAAAAAGAACTCTCCTCCATTTTCAACGCTGGGGTTGATATGTTTTACTTTGTTTTCAATTTTCGGTTGATCTTTGCCGGCCCACCCTATAAGACGTGTCACAGTCTAATTTTTCATCCTCTTTCATATTTTTTGTTTTCTAACCTTGACCATGGCCGCCTAGTGACGTCATAATAACTTTATATCAGTGTGTGGTGAGGGACAGACCATCAATCCACATCGGCCGGCCATTACAACTGGAGATGGTAAAGTAATTGAGCTGTCACCCCTATTATATTTATCAAATAATAAAAGTTATGTATAATAATACAGTAGACTATTGAAAAATATATACTAACATGCAAATATTCTCACTCAACTAACTATAAGTGTCAATCATGGATATCTTAGAAACAATAAAAGATTGATTAGATGAGAATTAATCTTTAGTTCCATCGTAACTTTTGATCTATTAAGATTTAGGAGTTGTGCCCAATGTGAAAATGACTTAGAAAAATTAGGAAAATAACGTGGTTAGGCTAAATTGGACACTTATTATTGGCTGAAACCTTGAAGTCTAGTAGAAATCACGATCGTCTATAAATAGTAAGTTTATTATTTATAGTAAGTCATGATTTTAGAGAGTTTGAGTTGGAGTTTGATTCTAAAACTTCTTCCTAGGTTTGGTATCACTATTGAAAATATTCTAAATTCAATTTTATGATCAATTAAATTATTTTTGATTTTTATTAGAATTTATTTTTTTCCCTCGTGGATTCGAGGAATCTTTATGAGGAGTGAAGAGAAACTCCATGGATTTGAAGTAGTTATCATTGAGGAAGATGTTTCTCGACCTCATCATGTCCATCCCTGCCTCATTGCATTAACGCAAAATACGTCTCGAGGCAATGTGTATAGTGGCTTAGTTATCACAATATAATGGAATAAGGCCGATCGGCAGTGCTGAGATAAAAAAAAAGAAGCGTGCCGGGCTAAAGAATTTCGTTAGTGTTGTGACCCATGGACCACTACTCAGCCTTTGGGGAAGAACAAGCAACAATGGAGTATTTCTTACTTCTCTAAGAAATGACATTTCCACCAACAAATGTGCAGAAGCCATTGGTAGGGTGGTGATCCCCAAAGGGAGTTAACACATTCCACATCACAATATGCATGAATGTCAAGATGACCATTTTTTTTTTCTCAAAATGATACTATATTCATTCCAAAAAAGAACTTTACAGGAACTAGATAGACTTTCGGGCTCCCACCCAAAAAATAGGGGAGCCTATCGTATGACTAGGCAACAAACTAGCCCACTAACCAACCCTTACGATTTCTCCCTTACAGTCCCTAACCCTGTTTTATCTAACAAAATTAACCCTATGATTTCACTAGGGAGATCGAACATGACAAAATAAGTCGAGTTACCTTGAGGGCCGCTACCTAACTGAGCCAAGCCATTTGTTCGGCCATTTTCCTCCCTAGGAATATGACAAAATTGGAAAACGAACCACTGTTTTTGAGATCTTCAATCCTCTTAAGCCAATGATTCCAAACCCAACTCGGATGTGAGCCTCTATTCACGAGATCAGCCACAAATCTTGAATCAGATTCTCACTACAACAAAATGTGGCATTGCCGATCGATTTTTTCAGCCGCCCAACGTGTACTGCCGGCAAAGGGGGCCGAATATATCAATAACCCTAACCGGCCCCCTCATTTGCTCTCTCTCTCTCTCTCTCTCTCTCTCCACCCATGTTCCCCTCTCTCCCGATTCTCCTCTCTCCCTCTCTTTCTCTCTCCCGATCTCCATTTCCCTCTCCTCTCTCTCTCTCTCACCTGCTCCATCTCTCTCATTCGCCTCCCTCTCTCTCTGTCCAACGCATCTCCACCATCTCTTCTATCTTGCGTCATCTTTTCTACTCGGATCTCAATTGAAGCAGCCGCCCGAAGGAGGCGTTTGAGGGTGAGATTCTTTTCAGATCTCTCTCTCTCTCTCTCATTTTCTCTACTCTGCATTTTGTATTTTAAAGTCTGATTCTTTTCAGACATTTATCTCTCTCTCATTTTCCCTACTCTGCATTTTGTATTTCAAGATCCGATTCTTTTTAGATCTCTCTCTCTCTCTCTCTCTCTCTCAGATCATCCAAATGCACGATTTCATCAAACTACACAACCGTCCCAAGGTAAAAGAAAGATCTCTCCTTCCATCTATCCCTTTTCTGTAGTTATCATTTTCTTCATCATCAACATCATCATAATCACTCAGAAAGATCTACTGGACACGTTGAACTCAGTCTGGTATTTTGGTTATTTTTATTCTCTCATTGACATAGTTACCCCATTTGTGCGCAAGTGGATATCAGCTCTCTTCTCTTTTCTGGTTTCCGTGACTTTCTCCCTCGAAGGGTAAAATCCTCTCTAAAAGCCCTAAATTTCACTTTTTTGAATCCTTAGATCCATTATCTTGGATCTTCTTCTAAAGTTTGGAACCTTATAATCATCAGTCTTCGATACTCTGTGCTGGAATTCATGTTTAATCTTATGGTAACTTGATGAAATTTGTGCTTCTTTTCGTTTGATTGTCGCATGCACTCATTTTCAAGTGGAATTTTGATAGAAGTGTTATCCAGATGATCGATGAAATGTCAGATGATGATTCAGAGCCCCTAACCCCTCCAATGTAGTTAGGGGCTTTGTTACATCCCTTGGTTACAGG
Organism: Magnolia changhungtana; assembly: GCA_030180095.1. Lineage (NCBI taxonomy): Eukaryota > Viridiplantae > Streptophyta > Magnoliopsida > Magnoliales > Magnoliaceae > Magnolia > Magnolia changhungtana. The sequence continues at coordinate 16,519,948 of JASAUF010000676.1, forward strand.
ATAAAATGTGCGGATGCGATCTTGAATAAAGATCTAGACTTGGTAATTTTTTGGGGATTCTATGTGAAACTATTGCAAAACCTCTGGAGTTTTCCTCTCAGAAAACATTGTGCAGAGGAGATCTAGATGACTTGAATTTGATCTCTTCCTACATTGAGTGCTCTTAAAGCCGCATTCTGATGATTTAAGTTTTAATTTGGCACAACATGCAGGCATTGGGATATTTTACATGAAAAGGTGTATTTAATACATGTATTTGTATTACTTGTTTTCTACTTTTCTCTTGACTGATAAATTGTTGATTTGTGGCAGCACTACATTAAATTTTGCAAATTGGTAAAAAACTGCAAGTTGAATGATCTCCTAGATGCCTTGGATTTTAATCAGGTTGTCATCTTTGTCAAAAGTGTAAGCAGGGCAACTGAGCTGAACAAGATGCTTGTGGAATGTAACTTCCCATCTATCTGCATCCACTCTGGAATGTCACAGGAGGAAACGTTAGGAGCAACATCTCCCCAAACCTTATATTTGCAAGCACCTAGCTTTTGCAGCTTTGTAGATAAAACTCTTATAAAATAAGAGTTAAAGATCCAAGATATGGATTCGACCGTAGTCATATCAATCAATAACTCTTATAAAATTATTTTACCAAAATGGAAGCCATTTTATTTTGTCTATCCTTTTATATGGATTTTCTTCCTTTATTTTCAATTAGAATACATTGAAACCATCTCTTCTTAGTGAATTTGACATTGTATTGATTGATATGACTGCAGTCGAATCCAGTTCTTGAAGCATTTGGCAACGCTAAAATATTACAAATAACAATTCTAGGTCAGATACTGTTCCAAGCATTTATTTCTTTTTGATGTATGTTGCTCTTTGAATCCAATGAGGTGTTCAATAGATTAGTACTTAACACAATGAACTTCCCATCATTTGTATTGATCATTCCTAATAATTGTTTTAGTTTGTAGATTCTAATATTCAAAGGAATCAATGCATTCTTTTTTAAATATGATTCAAATTTATTGCCTTGAATGTCATCTGGGTCTAATATTGACCAAAGACAGGCTGATCATCACTATATAACTGTTAGTAGTAAAAAAAAGAAAGAACAAGAAAGCGTTTATAGATTGCTATGCATAAAAAAAAAATATATTTTTTGTTTTCTTATAAAAACTTAAAATAAAAAATATAATTTTTTTAGTGAATTAACAAAAAAATTTAGTTTTATAACCAGTGGATAATGAGCATGTGGATGGCATGTCTCCTAAGGAAACTCTAAAATAGCTTTTAGGTGAAGGCTACAACGTGGAATTTTAACTTCTTTTTTCCAAAAGTTGAAAATGATGGTTTGCATCTCTTCACTTTCAAGGAAAGAATCTGGAAAAGCATGAAAAGAGTGCCATTTCTTGAGTTGTTGAATTTTCACTTGGATTAGAATTCAGCAAATGAATGGAAACATCACAATGTGGCTGATTCTACAGCTTTTTTCTTTCCTGAGACAAAATTTATCCAAACATGACCTAAAATATAACCAGAAATTCAATATATATATATATATATATATATATATATATATATATATAAAACCAGAAAATCGGATTCAAGGAAAAGCATGGATACTCACCTTCCAACACGCTGAAAATATATATGGAGCATTAACTATATAATATGTTTCCATCTTCTCTGGATAATTCAAGCCTTCGATAGTAGATATAATGGTCAATAGCTGCAATGACAGAGCAAACAAAGAAATCTTAACAAGCTTTCCGTTGATTCACAAGCAGATAAATGGAATGTAAGGTTTTAGAGCAAACATGTTTAGATACAAATATCCATATTTAGGTGAGAAACTCAATACCAAATGTCCTCGTTTACAAAAAAGAATAAACAAAGGCATGTTCAGAACTACAAAAGAAAGAAAGAAAGAAAGAAAAAAAAAAAGCGGTTCAAAATTTTCTATCAAGATTCACAAGCCAATGCTAATTGCTATGAACCACCTTTGAAAAAAAGCATCATAAAACATAGCAACATTGATGGGTCAGTGTATCTAGTTTTATTGGGTCATTGTAGCTGACAATTAGATTCCATGCTGACATTCCCAAATCCTCCTTTGCTAATTTAAAATCAAGGATATAGTATACCTGGTTTTCAATTATGTAAAAGTTGCATGTTTTAGTGATAGACTGTTGGCCTGATGTATGGTGTGTCATAACAACCATTATGTAAAGGTAACAGTGGCAACTGTCACATAACTGCCGTTATGGAAAAAAAATGACCTGTAAGTGCTGTTACAGCTCCCTGTAAAGGCCTACCTTGTTGAAATAACTCCTTCAGTTGTTCTACCCCAGAGTTCCGCGCATCTAATTTAATGATATGATATTTATGTTATGCTATTTTTTTTTTCCTTTCTCACAGGCATTTAGAGAGGATTTCGTAGAAGACAAGCTGAAGCCTTTCTTCAAGTCAAACCCAATGCCTGAGACCATATATAAGTTGTAACATTTTACTTCCAAAGTTTTTTTTTTTTTTTTTTTTTTAGTACCATGTGTTATGTTATTCAAATTTGGCAGATCTAATTGTTTGATCCATGAAGTGAAAGATGGGGGCTAGAAGACGGAATATGATGATGGTAGGCTTATTACTATATTTTCTGCTCTGAACTACTGTAACTAGGTAATCAAATTGCATGTAGGTATCTCTTAATTATGAATTACATTTGGTTGTTGTGTGAACATTTTCTGGAATGTGCTTGACTTCTTTTGTCAAATTCCTTTGGGGTTATTATTTACATCGTTCTATATCAGTACATTCTTAATGATTTTTAAACTTTATTAGATGCTTTAGTTTCTAGGCACTTGAAATATATGCTCATTAATACTATTTTTTATGTTTCTTGTGCCTAGCTAAAAAATAATATAGCTTTACCTTTGTGTGTTTTTTTTGAAAGGCAACGAAGAAGCTTTACCTTTGTGCGTTAGTCCTTCATATGCTTTGTCTTTGAAGAAATGTGCTATTTTGGAGACTCTTGACCTCAGACACAACAATTTCTCAGGTTATATTCCTACTTGGATTGGCGAAAGCTTTCCAACCTTATGAATTCATGAGTTTCTAATCCAATATGTTTTCTGGCAACATCCCATCACAATCACATATTCACAATTGCTACCTCATTCTTTCATGATTTATAGTGGTATTTATTCCTTTTGTTTCTTTTCCTCTGTCATTTGTTTCATGATCTCTAATATGCTGCGTGGGGGATGTTCACTTGTGTGTATGTCTGCATGTTTGTAGGATTTTCTGTCGAGATATTTGGTGACTATGCGTAATCTCTTTTAAACCTTTTTACTTCTTAATTATGCATTTAGTTGTATTTGAAGTTGCATTTAACATCGGTTTTCTAGATATTTATCATTCTTTATTTATCTATGTAGCTTAGATCATTAGCCCTTCCATTCACAGTATTGGAGTGGATGCTTACAAATGCACCTCGGTCACTTCAAATGGGCCTTCTAGACAATTATCATTATTCAAGGTGCCCCTGTTTTTTGTCCCAGGGGCACCCAAAATCCCTGTGCTGTATAGGTCATTCTTAATGAAAGTTCCTCTTTTTGAAAAAAAAAACTATTGTTCGTTCACTTTGATTATCGATTGGTGGTTTCACTGAATTCAAGCCTTGTTTCTGAGCATCTTTGAGCCTATAATCATTTTATAATGCTTCTTCCTTGAATTTGTTTCCTGATTAAAGTCATCTTTGTGCTAGGATGGCATTCTTTTAGCACTTCTTTTTCTTCGTTTTTCTGCTCTGCTCTGCTCTGCTCTCTCTCTCTCTCTCATAATTGTTAAATGTTATTAATCAGGCTAAAGACAATTGCAAAAAAAAAAAAAAAAAAACATTAAATAAGAGGCAAAGTAGACTTGGAACATCTCTATCTGTCTGTTGAGGACAGAAAGTCTGGGAAGTGATCTCTAAATTGGAGTTCTTGTTTGGGCTCTGCTATTTTATTGACTGCTGCTAATTTATATTTTCATTCTTATAGGAAAAATTTTCCTTAAAATGAAGGCAGCAAAGGGAAAGGGGGCTACAAAGAAGGAAACCAAGGAAGCTTTGAAGCCAGTTGAAGACTGGTCGATTAAAAGCTCATGTTTATTGTTGTTAATCCTTTTTTTTTTTTCGATATGCTTTGAGACAGGATTAAGTGGGCCTGGGTTGTATTATTATAGTTCTTTCACCTACAACATTGTAAATAAGGTGGTGTAGAGAGATCTTTCTACACTTTTTCTTTTTACTTTAACACACTAGGTTCTAGCAGTTCATCAGATGAAAACTAAGGATTGCTTACAATTATTCTATACCAAAAAAAAAGATTTTGAATTAAGTTCTTGTGTGCTTTATAAATTTATATTTGTACACATTACTGATTTACTTGCAATTGTTGTTTTTTTCTCCCAGTGGTGAAAGTGGGCAGGGAAAATTGAAACAATAAAAATTGCAATGGCTATGGATTGTCGGTAACCATAGGTTCTATGGCTACGAATTTTATCTGTAGCTACTAACAATGTAGGGGCGGCCTGCAAAACTGCCAGTAAAAGGTGCTGGCCGTCGTCAACACTTTTACCGACCGAGCCTTTACCGGCAGTTGCTAGACCGCCAGTGAACCATTTACCGGTGGTTTTTGGGACCTTTGTCAGTGGTTTTGACCGCCGGGAAAGGCCCATTTTGTTGTAGTGTCTACGTCAACCTTGGAGAGCCCTAGACTCCTACGCATGAAGAGGCCATTCCATACAGAGTGTAATTCCGCTCTGTTGCTGGAACCAACCCCGAACCCCACCGAGAAAGCAAAGATGAGGTTGCTGCCTGAGTTCTTACAAATCCCACCACCATTGGATGGGCCTAGGTTGCCTCTCGTCGACCCATCAATTTTCAGCTTGGCCCAACCAACCTGCGGCTTGATGTTACTAAGGACGACCATAATTAGTACAAAGAATGCTCTTTCTAGGTGCAAATTTAATGTTACTAAGGATGTGAAACACAACTTCAAGATTATGTGAGCAGGGAATCTTTAAAAGTTGTTTGACCACACTCATAGTATAGGTAATGTCAGACCGAGTGATGGACAAATAAAGTAACTTACGCCCACTAAATGTTGATACATTGATGATCATTAAAAGGATCACTATGAATGGTAAAAACCGGTGATCGACTTCAATTATGATCCAACCAACGGAGACTCAAGCATTCTAGTAAGCTTCATGAGGCCAAAGTATATTTATGTTGAGATATGAAGATTTCCAGTCACAATGAAGTATTGAAGTTCCCTAGGCCATTCATCTCAAAATTCTTCATCAATGATGACCAACCATGGAGATATTAGCATCATTACCAGCTGAAGTTGACTCACTGAATCGTGAGTCAAGTCATCGAGAAGATGTGTTTAGAGCTAGAGAGAAGAGGAGAAATGTTTGCTTCTACTGCTGATGAAATGATCCCGACAAGCCTTGCTTATATAGGCACATGGGGTTGGAGGTTGTGGCTCAGGTTATAAATAATATAATCATTGGAAAACTAACTGTTTATGACCATTTTTGACTGTTAATTGTTGCATGGTCATAACCATTGCATGCTTACTGTTTAATACAACAATTTTCGTATGGTTATGACCGTTGTAGGACTGTTTCATGCACAATGGTCATCTTTGCAATAATAAAAAAACCATTATTATATATAAGGCTCTCGTGACGGTTTGATTACTCTTGTGATATGACGCGCATGTACGTGTGAAGTGCAAAGTACGCCAACTAGCGCTACTACAACCATACTACCTCACTGCCCACGCTCTGGTTTGTGCCTATGCTTTGGAGCACACAAGCCTTCAAGCTCCAAAGAGCAGGGTATGAGGTGGTCAAGTGGATTAAGCCGCATGCCGGTTGGACCAAGTTGAACTTAGATGGGTCGGCGCAAGGCAACTTGGGCCCATCGGGTGGTGGTGGAATTTGTAGGAACTCAAATGGGAACCTTATTTTTGCGTTCTCGATGGGGTTCGGAGTTGGATCTAGTAATAGAGTAGAATTGTACATAGTTTGGAATGGGCTCTTTATGTGTTTAAGTTTGGGGCTCTCCAGGGTGGAAGTGGAGTTAGATTCGAGATTTGTGATTGATCTTGTGAATAGAGGCTCACATCCGAGTTGGGTTTGGAATCATTGGTTAAAGAGGATTGAAACCCTTAAAAATAGTGGCTCGATCTCCTTTCGTCATATTCCAAGGGAGGAAAATGGCCCCGCAGATGGATTCGCTCGTTTAGGCAGCAATTCTCAAGGGAACTTAGTTTATTTTATCATGTCTGATCTCCCGATTGAGATTTGAGGGTTGATTTTGTTAGATAAATCTAGGCTGGGGGCCATTAAGAAGAAATTTTAGGATATAGTGTGAGGGCTAGTTAGAGGCCTAGTCATATGATAGGCTCTCCTACTTTTTGGGTGGGAGCCCGAATTTCTGTCTAGCTCCTGGAAAGATAGCCTTTTTTGGAATGAATATATCATCTTTCTTTAAAAAAAAAAAAGAAAAAAAAGGAAAAAAAGAAGAAGAAGCTCCCTCAAGTTTACCCCACTAGTAAGGTACACCACACCCGGCCCACTTATACTATCCTTTCTTCTCTATTCCCAAAGTAATGTGGGACAAAAAGAAAATGAGTTTTTTTTTTCTTTTTTCCAAATCATTTTGAAAAACATTTTTCTTTTATATTTTATTTTTCTTAAAAACCAAATACAACACAATGTCAGGTCATAGGTTAGTCGGCCTTGACCGTCACTTGCTGGGGTATATGATAGGTAGACTCTCTGGAGTTTCAACACCGGGTCAAGGGTTCGAGTACCCACGGTGGTGAAATCCCACGGTGTGCGTGTGTGGGGTGTGTGTGCGTGTGGCGTGAGTGTGTGCGTGTGTTAAAAAAAAAAAAAAAAATGATAGGTAGACCCAAGGGAATTTTAGTGTAATTTTAGTGTCTTGGGTTGGCCCGAGTGTTAAGAGTTCTTTTACTGTCCCCCTCTATCAATGATGTTTCCTTTTCTCTGAAAATAAAAAAAACATGCCTCACATGTGAGGTGATGGACGGTGACACATTTGGAATCTTTGAAAAATTCATTTTCTCATTTCTTAGGGATAGAGGTGGGAAAATATAAATTTATTTATTTTTCAATAAAAGTAAAAAATGAAAATAATGTTTCTCACAAATTTTCACAAAGAAGGCTTAGTAAACTATGGAAAGTATTTAAAAAAAAAAAAAAAAAAACTATGGAAAGTAAATTTCATGGGCAAATAATTATTAGTCCTTACCTTTCCATGAATCCAAACAAGTCACAAGGTGGTTCATGGGAAAATAATGTCCTTTCCTTTCATAAATCCAAACAGGTCATAAGATCTGCCCTCATTTTTCTATTTTCCCGTGATTGAATGTAGGCATCACAAAACATGTGTCAGTCTAATTTATCATCCGCATTCAAAGTCTTTTCTAATTCCTAAGGTGAACTGTGGGCCACCTAATCTCATATTAACAATATTAAAACATTAAAGAAGCTGGAGAGTTTAAGGACTGTGGGCCACCTTTTTTTCTATTTTCAAAAAAAGTTGGTTGGTGACGCGTCATTTTACAAGAACTCGTGGTCGCGTCCGACCAGTGCGATGAAGAAAATGACATGGCAGTCATGTGATAGTTAACCACCGTATAGAAATTGGTGGTGACTCGTTCTCCTTACATTCCACAGTCAATGCGTCCATCAGGACCATCCAACACGTATTGTAGATAGAGAATGCCACTAAAACTATGCTGTCCAAAAAATCAGTTGGTTGCTTATCAGTGATATGACGGTCTGGATTGTTGCAAGTCTGTTATATATATACACACACAATTAAAGAGATGCTACTGCCTGTCAGTTCGCATGTCTCTTTCTGTTCTGCCCAACATGATAGGCCGGTCCAGTCCTTTTTCTCTGGCCTCCCTGAATTGTAAATCCTCTTTTTGATATGAATAGATCCAGGGCCGCCAAGATTACACCCGAAACACCTGTTTTAATGCATTAAAACGAAGCAGCAGCAGCACTTTTCCTTGGAGCTGCTTGGGTACCTTCTCTGAAATTGCTCTTGAATTTGCTAGGCAAGTGACGGAGATACCTCATCCTTCCGGTTCTAGTAGTCTTGCGCCGGATCACCTTCACGCTCCAGTTATATTTGCGGATCCTGGCAGCAGGATGGCCGCAAGCGGCGCATCTGCTCTTCTGTAGATGGAAGCTACAGCGGCCGCATCTGCTCTAAAATGCTACCTACATCTTGTGTAGGTACGACATAAAATACCGCTAAGCAAGAGTACTAAAAACCCATGTACCTTAATTTCCAAAAAATCAAATGGATGTCTTGACTTTTAAGATTTGAAAATTTTACCTTGAAATCATTTTATTTTTTATTGTGTTGCATGAGAAATCCAATGACCTAGGTCCAAACTTCTCACATTTTCATGGCATGTTACGTATGCGAGGAATTAAAATCGTTTGCAATATATATATATATATATATATATATATATATATATATAGAGAGAGAGAGAGAGAGAGAGAGAGAGAGAGAGAGAGAGAGAGAGAGAGATGGAAAATGTCAGTGAGATCCTAGACATTCATTTGACGCGTTTGTTGTTGAATTTGTCCTAGCAAGGAATAGGCCAACTACTTGGTTGTTAAAAATGGACCATTGGTTGTAGAGGTGTGCATTTGTGACTCGATCCGGCGGATCCGACCCGATCTGACCTGATTCAGCCCGTTCCAAACAGAACCGACAGCCAAGATCGGGCTTGATCGGGTTGTGGTTTCCAGATCTGATTTTTTTTTTTTGGGTCAGGTCCGAATAGACCTCTGTCCGGACCGACTCGACTCGGATACCTAAACCTATGGAACCCGAACCGCACCGAACAGACCCGGACGGATAAGCCGGCGGGTAGTACAAAATACATTTTTTATTTTTTACCTTAATTTTCCTAAAAATTGATGTACGGTGTGGATAAAATACATAGATTGCATAAAATATGTTGATTAAGTCATGAGGACCTAGATGAAGGGGAAAAAATAAATATCAGCTTGATCGAAAACTTTTATGGTGTACATAACGTTTTTAATGGTCAAAATTCATTCATCACCGTTTTCTATAATGTGGTCCACTTGAGATTTTAATATACCTCATTTTTTTTTTCTAATGACTTAAAATGATCTATAAAAATAGATGGAGGGCATGGATGAAACACATACATCATGGTGGAGCCCACAAAGCACGGACGTCCGGTGGCAAGGGGAGTACCCAGTCTGTTTCCAGTACAGTGTACAGCTGTACTACGTTTGGCGACTCTGGCCTCCTCGAGTTGCAGGCGCTCATCGAGCTCCATGCTGTACGGATGGTTCAAAGGAGATCAAAGTTATGGGCCCCACAGTGATGTATTTATCATATCTACACCGTTCATATACTTTTAGAGATAATTATAGAGTATTATTCAAAAAATAAATAATATCCAAAGATCATGTGGCCCACACCACAAATAGCAGCAGAGAATAATTTTCACTGTTAAACCATTCGTGTGGTCCACTCGATAGTTAGATTCATCTTATTTTTCGTCTCAAGCCTTAAGATAAGCTTGGAAAATGGATGAACAGTTTTGATATAACACATACCCTATGATTAGATCTACAAACCTCACTCACTTTGGATTAAGAAATCACCCTGTACAGCTTTGCTTGCATGAAAGGCAAGAAGTTTGATTTTGTGCACTGTACGTCAAAGATTCAGTAAAAACGCTGTAGATGGTAGATTGAAAATTCTTTTATAGCCATGTGGGGCCCACCTTCATATGTATGTTTTATCTAAGCCATTCATCAATTTTTACATATTATTTTAGCCATTGAGTACAAAAATTAGGTATATTAAATGTTAAAGTAGACCACACCACATGAAACAATTTAATTAAATTTATATATTAGAATTCTACCCAACCCGATCCGACTCGGTTTTCCTAACTAAGTCGGACACTGTTCGAGTCACAAAAACCATGCATCGGATCTGTCCGAATCATGTGACCAAGATCTGGGCACGGATCGGATCAGATTCGGGTCAAGCCTGTGGAATTTCGGATCAGGTCGAGTTGAACTTAATCTGATCTGATTAGGACTGATACCCAGCTCTAATTGGTTGTGGTTTTTCTAACCGCGGTACTCTTTCTTCTCTTTTACTTTTTTTTTTCCCCACATCCATGTGCTGCTTACAGATTTTTATTTTATTATTTATTTATTTATTTATTATTATTATTATTATTTTAATATACTATTATACACCTTTGTATTCCCCAAATTGATATCTCTGATAGTGCACATGAGGCACATGTAAGGCATGGAGATGCTGGTTCCAAATAGTATTTGCCCACGTTTTTCTTTATGTGAGCACAATTTTCATTTATTCTCATGTTGATGAATTTTAGGTCCATTGCTTCTATTTATGGGGTGAGATTGTGAGGCCATTCTATGGACCAATGAATGTAGTAAATCTTGAATAGCACTTCTTTCAAATTTAACAAAGTTACAAGTGGCATACTCCCACACCTTTTTTAAAAAGAAAACTTAAACAATGACCTGAAAAATTTTTACTATTAAAACACATAATATAGTATTAATTAAATTCCTAGGGAAAGGAAGACAAAAAAGAAAATTATTTCAAGAATAGGGAAATTAATTTTTGATTTATGTTAGCAAATGATTGTAGCAGTATGCTCCAACCCCATCTCATATTAAAAAAAAAAAAAAAATGTGTAGTACTTTTACAATGATTATCGTGGTCTGCTCTTACCCCATCTCACATACAAAAAATTCAATTTTGAGTGGGTGACAAAAAAAAAAATGAAATAAAAAATTACAAAAAAGGCATACTACCTATCATATGCCTAGAACCCTCTACAAGGAAAAAAGAAATAAAGAAGCTATCCTTATTATTTGAAATATAAAAAAGGAACATATACTCACTGAAACAATGACGGTAAATTATATTTATAATATTTATGCCCTGAAAAATCAATGTGCGCCTTAATCCCAATAGTTTTGTGGATGTGATATGGCTTGATAACCATAGGTCCTTTGGGATAATGTTACATGCCTTAGTTGATATCTAATGTCACCTTAATCTTATTATATTGACATGGGTTTGTGAGGAATGTTTCTTCTATGGTTATTGGGAACTTGATATTGGACAATAGTCATTGATCAATGAGAGTTGTGATCTATGGATCTTAATATCCTTATTGTGCCATGACTGTCATAGATACTTAAAAAAAAAAAAAACATCTGTAAACATTATTTTATGAAATATACGATCATTTTATGTGAGGGGACTAACTTAAGTTAGGATTGATGGTGTCTATCATTTAAAGTCGGCTTGGTGTTGGTTATAACTTTGCCATTATCCTACATAAGAATACAAGTTTGCAATGAATATGGGATCCTGATATTGGACATTTGGATCGAGTTGAAATCAATAGTTTAGACCCCATTAACCTAAATTACGATATATGTGATCAATGAATTGATATTTCATGAAAGATGATTAATCCTTAAACATGTGTATGTGTAAGGGTTATAATATTAGATGGCTTCGACTCACTTTACGAGACTTCTTAGAGGCTACTGAAAGTGGGTTATGTTGCATACGCGTCCATCAAAAATCATTGATTCTTATTTAGGATAATATGATATCCACTACGTTCACCGTAGAATTTATTTATGATAAGATTTGATGAGGTACGCAATCTTAAACCTATGTAATGTGTTTACAATGAGGTACACAAATCCATGTTTGTTATTGAAATACAAGAAGGAGCATATGATGATTAAACCTACGATGGTGAACCACATTTCTAAGTCATAAATCTTTTCCCCATTCAAGTCATAAACCAATGTAATGCTTTTACAATGAGATATAAAAATCCATCCGTTTTATTGAAATACAAAAAAGAACATATAATGTTTAAACCTATGATGGTATAGAATATTTCTATGTTATAAATCTTTTCCCCATTGAAGTCAATAATGTATGCCGTCAATAATGTACGTCATCAATATAGCAAAGCCTTGGAGTGTAGAGGTGAATTTCCCTTTCGTTGATTGGTTGTGTTGGTCTTGCATTCATCTCTGCATTCTACAACAAGGAATTAAAAGTCATCAGCATAGGCCATGTATCACAATCCACAAATCTCAATCCAACCACCAAGGTAACCTTCATAAGGTGTGTTAATTCTGGGTTGGGGCTGAGTCAGCGTCAGGCCTTAGCCCAACCCAATATTAACCAGCCTAAAAGTCCAACTCGTACATGGACAGTTTAACAGTTGAGCCTTTGATTTCAGACTCAAGCTCATCCTCCATTCACATCTTAAGAAGGCATGTTCTAAGGCTTGCTTAGGCCCTAGAAGAAAATTTTGCAAAACCTATGCCTAAAATAATCTGGGGAGCTGTTTTACAAGCTTGAGTTTTTATTTATTTATTATAAATAAAGGTGGGAGCACACAACCTGATCATGATATATAGAACCAAACATGATAGACCAGCTCAACTCGTAGCCTCCAGCACACCCTACTACAGTTTGCTCGGGAGATTGTAGCTTAGCTTTTTTTTTTTTTTTTTTTTTTTTTTTTTACACATGCACTCACACCCTACACTCACCCACACACTCACACCACAGTAGGATTTCACCATACTTGAACCAATAACCTTGTGTTGAAACTCCTGTGAGTTACCACCAAGGCATGAGTAAGGTCCCAAGGGAGATTGTAGCTAGTTCTTGGAAAGGAAATAGGTCAATGTGTAAGGAGAGATAATTTCCACTGTTTACATATTTTTTAAAAATATGATTTAAATAAAACGATGCTACAACCAAGAATTTAAGTATGGATGTAGAATTGATTTGAATAGGTTAGATTTATTTCTGCCCACTTAGCAACCAATCAGTAGTCGTTTGTATAAGCTATGCATCCACCATCCATGCAAGAATTCTTGTGCAATATGTTTGCCAATGTATATTAGCAAGTACAGTAACAGCAATAGAAACTCACATCGTTGACGGCCATCCTTAGTAACTTCACTTGCTCTCTGGAAACAGTCCTCACCTGAAAATCATGGTATTGAGTATGAAAACCTTATAATAAAACTTTTCATATATGTGTGTGAGTTTTGAACCAACAGAGTAAACCCTACTGTAAGCTGTGGCAGAATCGGCCTTAATTTGTGTGGCCCACTGAGTGATGCAGACATGCAAATTGTCATCACTTGCATATCCTGGTTTTATGCCCAGTCATTAAAAAAATCTGTAACTTAGATGTGAAGCAGCACAGGAAACAGTGTAAGTGGACACGCCCTTTGTTGGTGTATGAGGGGCAGACCACCCAAATGTTTATATACCATCTGGCCCATTGGGTGACAAACTATCGTACCATTCCAAAGCTCAGGTGTGACCCACCTCATGATTTTAATAGTTTTAGGCATGATTTAATACTGTTAGAGATGGTGTGGCCACCTAAGATTCAGATCTGACTAATTTTGGGACATCTCATTTTTGGAGGGGTGGATGTTTGACACACATGATGGTGGGTCCAGCATAGATTTGGTTGTATGTAATACTCAACTCTATGGCCCCATCATGATGTGTTAGATATCCATACAATCAATCAGATACAGCCTTCTATGGCGGATCATGGGCCTAAAAGTCAGACTAATTCATGACTTAGGTGGGCCACATCGCTGATCCGCTCACAAGTGATGGAGGAGAGAGAGCGGGATAAAGAATTTGAATCCCTTTCCCCGTGGAAGACGGTTCAACCTCGACGATCTCGGAGCTCTTCGTTCTCCATTTTTGTAGCGAACCTAACTTTTGATACTTCTGTTGATGATTTACAGCGTATATTTGGTCGGTTTGGGAAATTAATAGATGTCTTCCTCCCATGGAACCAGCACCTTAATCGCTCGCGAGGCTACGCTTTCATACGATTCAGATACGAACAGGACGCCCTCAATGCCATCCATTGCTTACATGAACGACGGATTGACGGACGAGTGGCTCACATTGCCTGGGCGAAAAAACAATCTGATCAGCTGGGTACAATACCAACCCTCCCTCTACAGAAACTAGCCCCAATTCCGACTTCCTCGGCGCCTGTTCGGACTTACTCGGATGCGACCTTTGGACGGTCGAAGCGTCTCTCCCCAACAATGGCAGACCACGCAGCCGTAACAACCATTGCTGATCCTCTGGCAGTGGAGAACAGACTGCGTCTCCTGTCTCTGGCCATTGTTGGAATAGCGGCAGATTCAGAAGTCAGGATTGTCCAGTTGTTTGAAGCTATCAGGACTTCGAGATTCAAATCGGAAGGGGTCGAGATTGTTCGGCTCTCACCCTCGAAATTTTTGTTAACATTCAAAACGAAAACGAACATGGAGGCATTCCGAAGCGACGAAAAGCTGCACAAGGAGATGGGGCTCAAATCTGTGACGATGTGGAACACAGACGAGGTATTGGGGTGTGATGGAGTCTGGATTCGCCTCTTTGGAATCCCAGCCCAGGCTTGGTTTGAATCGGTCATATTGGATCTGGCCAGCTACTTCGGCAAAATCGTCCAGATAGACTCCAACTCAAGATTCGGTTCATTCCAGGCTTTTGCTCGAGTCAAAATCATTCCCCGACCGGGAGTGAGTTTCCACCAAGTATTGAGTCTACAGGTGCTGGAGAAGAACTACCCCATTATAGCAGAGTTGGAACCGCTATTCAGGTACGGTGCCCCCTCATCCATCCAACAAACAACAAAGGAGAGCACCAAGGAATGGGTCATTCGTAGATTCCAAGCCACACTCGGCAATGGGGTAGGTGTTTGTGAAAATGCCCCAACGAGAATGTATGGGACATCGGGTGAAATTATGGAGGGCCGTCGAACTGTTTGTCAAAATGCCGCAATGGATGATTCCAATAGAGTTGACTCCCTGGAGACACTGGAGGCTGCACGCAAGGGCAGTGCAACGGAAAGGGAGCAAAGAGAAAACCAAGACACATTTGAAAATCAACTGCAGATAGCACCTCCGGCAGAACACCATCCAGGCTCCCAGCATGATTCGACCATCCAGGCTCCCAGCATGATCGATAAGCCTTACTCGTCCATTGACACAACAGTGGAGTTCCAGCAGAACACCAACCAGGAGGTCAACAACCTCAGCCTGCAACCAATGAGAGCAATGCATCATCCAAGGTTGCCAATCAGCCAGGGAGAAGCAGAAATGTTGAGCGGCCTCATATCCTTTCAGCCAGCGGTAAGCCATGGGGTAGGGGATAGGCGCCACACCCCACATCCTGGTAGTTACCTCCCGTCACGGACAGTTGAGCGCGATAAGGCAATTTCCCAATGTGGGGATTCTGCTGCAAACCAAACACTTGTTCTCCTCAGTGATAACACGATGCAGAAGGCAGATCCCCAAACCTCGGACATGTGGCAGAGACGTTGCTCTACGGCTTCCATGGAAAATCAGGCTCATGAAACAGGGGAACAACTAACACTGCCAACAATGCTTACCGATATTCAACGACCATTACGACAAATTCAGGAAAGCAGCACCCAGAAGCACAGCACATCTGAAGTTATTATACTTCAGCAGATAGAGCATGCATCCACAGAAGACAGGACAAGCACCCACAGCCACCTCCACAAATCAGGAACAGACAGCCAGGTCCACGATCTTACCCTTATCTCGAATACAAGGACCCCAGCGGGTAACTCCAATACAGCCCTTCCATCCCCCTTCCAAGCAGGTTCCAAGGGTGGCAATTTGCAATTCGAGCATGTGGACAACCAATTGCAGTCTCACGCAGGAGACCAGCAGATCAACGCGAGAGAACTGGGAGATGAATCAGAAGTTCAACATCAGATAGGAAGTCCTCCAGAACTACGAATAGTGCAGGAGCCACCCCAGCCAGTTGAACAACACCTTCGTCACCAACAGAACAGGGGCACCAGATCAACACAAGAGGCAATCAGTTTGTGGGTGGAATTAGGAGGTGAAGCCAATGATACTGTAACAGATTTTTCAGATTGCTCCACCAATTCTCAGGAGGAAGATGTTTCCAAAATAAAGGGTAACAAACTTCGGAAAAATAGACAGAAAAAGCAATTCAGCAAACGAAAAGGCCATAGACTACAGACCTTGCAGCAACGGGCCGAGCTTAAAGGATGGTTCACTGATGACTAGCCTGCTTTCTTGGAATGTCCGGGGAATAGGTAATTCTCTAACGATCCGGTTTTTGAAACGGCTGATTACAAAACACAACATTGGGATATTAGTCTTGCAGGAGCCGATGATCAGAGAGTCCAGGTGCCTACCTGTGGCAGCTAAGCTGGGCTTTAACAATCAGATTTATGAGGAAGCTGTGGAGAGGAAGATCTGGGTACTGGCAAAGGGGCATATCCAAATTCACACAATCCGAGCTGATAGACAATACCTCACTTTCAGGGCTGAAGAGGAAAGCCTCCCTCATCCTCTTTACATTACGGTAGTGTATGCTAGCTGCTCCCAAATTTGCCGCAAGGCTTTGTGGGACGAGCCGAACACTTCTCTCTACGGTGGGTCCGTGGATGGTCTGTGGTGACTTCAACACAACAATTAGCCCTGACGAGCGGTTAGGGGGCACACCGCGAATGACATCTGCTATGTCAGATTTCCAGGAATCTATTAGCGACTCAGGGCTGCTGGATGCGGGATTTTCAGGTTCCCCATATACGTGGTGTAACAACCGAGCTGGGAGAAGTAGGAGATGGGCGCGGCTCGACAGGGTTCTTTTCAACCCAGCCTGGTTGCGCAACTTTCCCAACTGTAAAGTGGAGCATCTAACGCGATCCCATTCAGATCATTCCCCGATTCTTCTCTCCATTCAAGCTCCTCCATCGTGCTTTCCCCGGCCCTTCAAATTCCAACGTATGTGGACTACCCACGATGATTTCTTCCCAACCGTTAAGCAATCCTGGGATGACGATATTGCAACAACGCCAATGTTCAAGTTCTTTTTAAAGTTGAAAAGACTGAAAAGGGTGCTGATTAATTGGAACAAAACAAGGTTCGGAGATGTTACCAGCAATGTCCAGGAAGCAGAAAAGAACGTCCTCAAGGCGGAACAATCTCTGATCAACTCGCAATCAGAACAGGACTCCATCAACTTCAACCGAGCCCAAGCTAATCTGAAAAAGGCTTACCTTCAGGAGGAAATTTTCTGGAAACAGAAGTCCAGGATCAAATGGCTTTCGGAGGGAGACAGGAACACCCGGTTCTTCCACGATTCAGTGTTAGACAGACGCAGGAGATTGCAAATCATGAAGCTGAAACGTCCTTCTGGAGAGATTCTAACGACGGCAGATGAAATGGGGAACGAAGCAGTTTCCTTTTTCAAGGACCTCTTCACAACCAACGCCTCCGACCAGCTTGGGGACATCACCAATTGCATCCCCCGTATTGTGACCAGTCAGATGAACGTTGATCTCAACAGGCCACCTGCGTGTGACGAGGTCAAGGCAGCCGCTTTCTCCATTCCGATCGACAGCGCTCCGGTCCAGATGGTTTTGGAGGAGCTTTTACTCTTCTTGTTGGGACATAATTGAGCAGGACCTATTCGAAGCAGCCAAAGATTTCTATACGGGAGGGCCGATCCCCAGAGCCTTTCAAAGCACCCTCTTATGCCTCATCCCCAAAAAAGCAAATCCAGATCGCATTGCAGACTTTAGACCCATCAGCTTGTGCAACTGTATCATGAAGATCTTTTCCAAAATCATGGCAAATAGGCTAGCGATCGTCCTCCCCGACCTAATTTCTGAAGAGCAGGGGGCTTTTGTTAAAGGGAGGTCCATTGTCGAGAGCATATCAATGGCCAGAGAGATGGCCTACGAGATCAACCGTAAGGTTTTCGGCGGAAACATGATTATCAAAGTTGATATGGAGAAGGCATACGATCGTCTCGAATGGGGATTCATCACGCAGGTCCTCAATCAATTCGGTTTTGACTCCAGGTGGATCTCTGGAATCCGGCGCTGCTGGGAAGACATGTGGTTCTCCGTCCTTATCAATGGCAGAAGTTTTGGCTTCTTTAGCTCTTCCAGGGGTTTGAGACAGGGCGACCCTCTATCTCCTTCGATATTTATCTTGGCTGCGGAAGTGTTTAGTAGGGGATTATCCAAGCTCTTTTCTTCGGGTTCTTGTCATCCTTACAAGCTGCCCCAAAATTGCCCAACTATATCCCACCTGTTTTTCGCTGACGATGCTATATTATTTCTAAATGGCAGGTTATCCAATGTCCGAACTCTCCTCAAGTTCATCAATCAATACGAGAACGCCTCAGGTCAAAAAGTGAATGCTTCCAAGACAGTCTTCATCACCCCGGTGAAAACATCCAGAATCAGGAATCAGAAGATCCAGAACCTGACGGGCTTCAAACAGGCGTCGCTCCCCACTTTGTATCTAGGCGTCCCCCTCTCCAAAGGAAGAGTTCCGGCCCCTCTTTTGCAGCAGTTAGCCCAGAAAATCCTCAGAAAAATTGAGGGATGGAAGGCTAAACTCCTTAACCAGGCAGCTAAACTGATTCTGATTAAACATGTCTTGACATCAATCCCCATCCACATGCTTTCTGCCATAACCATTCCCAGATCCCTATCCAAAACGATTGAAGGAGCGATTGCTAACTTCTTCTGGGGATCATCAGAGAGAGGCAATAAACTGCATTGGGTCAGTTGGAAGACCCTCTGCACCCCCATTAACGAAGGTGGGCTTGGCATCAGGACTTTCGAAGAGACTACGCAGGCTTTCAGAATCAAGATGGCATGGCGGCTACTTCAAGGTAAATCTCAATGGGCCAAGTTTTTCTTTGCGAAATACTTTCAGAAGCTTGTTGCTGCAAAAGGAAAAAACTGCTCAACCAGCTCCTCCCTGTGGCGAGAGATGTTTAGAATTTTGCAATTCGCCATATTCCACTCAAGATGGCTGATTGGGGAAGGGAAGTTAAACATCTGGCTCCACAACTGGACGGGCAGTGGCCTTCTATCAGGAGCGGCCGTCAGTTCTATTCCCCCTCACCTCGCGGAAGTGGCAGTCAGAGACTTCTATGTTCATCCAGCCTCCCGAAACCTCAGCGACATTCAGCCTTTCATCCCCGCAACAGCTATGCGGACAATCACGGCTCTCCCGATCGTATTAACGGACAGAAAGGACAAACTTATTTGGGATCTATCCGCTACAGGCAACTTCTCAGTTAAATCAGCCTGGAACGGAATCCGGTGCCATCATCCTTATCTCCGGTGGGCCAACTGGATCTGGAACAAATCCCTCCCCCCAAAATTGAGTATCTTTGCTTGGAAAGTTATGCATAACGCGGCCCCAGTGGACCAAGCAATTCAAAAACGAGGCATTCAGTTAGCTTCAAGCTGCGAGTGTTGCAGATCGATATCTCCCAGACCCCAGTCCCCGGCAGATCACTCTTCCATCAGTCAGCAACCAATAACCAATCGAAATCCAGGCCATCAGCGATCTCAGCAGTTTCCAGATTGGCAGCAGCAGGATCGCCAACTGCAGCCCGCCGTGCTTGAAACAGAAAGCGAATCAGGGGCACCGCCACACACGGTGCAACAAAGAGCCGAAGAACCAGCCCTTCCCTTCCCGACGCAACGCAGCAACGGAATTCTAGCCCCATCGTTTCCCGACAAATGCCTCCCGCTCTACCGCAGCAGGATCACCACCCGCAGACCGCCCAGCCTGAATCAGATCAAAACAGGGGCCAACGTCTTACTGACGCTTCACAAGCTGGAAATGTCGAAAATCTGGATCATCTTTTCAGCCAGGGTGGGATCGCAGTGCAGATATGGAGCCACTTCAGCAGGCTCTTTGGTGTTGCTGAAGTGCCAAATCAGACTATCTCCCAGCGGATCACTTCCTGGACGTCCAAAGCTAGCAAGAAATACAAATTATCTTATCTTACTGGTCTGGTTCCTACTATCATAATCTGGGAAATTTGGCTAAGCAGAAATCAGGCTCGCTTTGAAGGTAATGCTATGTCCGTGCGTAACATCCAATTCAAGGTGTATCGTTGGCTCTTTGATCTCGGCTCCACCATCATGGCCCCTCACAGGAACTCCATTTCAGACCAAATCACCCTGCAAGCCCTCAGAATCAACAAAGCTCAGACAAATCCTCCTCCAAAGTTCACTAAAGTTTCTTGGTCTTTGCCCCCTGAAGGCAGCCTAAAATTGAACGTCGATGGTTCCTCGAGGGGCAACCCGGGCCCGAGCGGGGGAGGGGGTATCTGCAGGGATCACCTTGGCAACCTCATCTTTGCCTTCCATAGAAACTATGGCCATTCATCGAACACAATTTCAGAGGCTCGAGCCATGTTAGACGGCATCAAACTTTGCTCCACCTTAGGCCTTGCCAACATTTTCGTGGAGACTGACTCAGAAACCATTGCAAATTCAGTTAAAAATCCTCATTGTCCTCCTCCCTGGAACATTTGGTACATCTTGGGAGAGATTCAGCACTATAAGCAATCCTTAAATCTCAATTTCAGCCACATCTATCGCGAGGGGAATTCGGTTGCTGACGCTTTAGCTGTGCCTTGGTGGCTAGTGAAGGACGCCCAAATAACATATTCACGTCTCGTCCCAACCTTCCAAGACAGGTACGCGGGTTAATGGCAATTGACAATATTGGTATAGGAACTTTTAGGCAGCAATAGTGGATCTCCTCCTATCCCGTGGTTTCCTTTTCCTATCCGTGACATCCTTTTGTGCAGTTTTTTTTTATATGATGGGAGGGGTCCTATCCTTTTTGTCGGGACCCTCCTGAATGGATGTAAATTCTCAGCTGGAATGGAAATAGTATTTTCATCAAAAAAAAAAAAAAAAAAAACGATCTTTGTGGACCTCCTCTTACGGATAAGTGTGATAGTGATGAGAGATCTCAAGGTCCGACGCCTGTTGGTGGTGATACGAAAAAAGATGAAGAAGAGTATGAAATGCTTTGGTTTTACTCTGCGATGGGACTAGGATTTGTCATGGGGTTTTGGGCATTCTGTGGTGTTTTAATTCTCAACAAGTCTTGGAGAATTGCCTATTACCGCTTCTTTGACGAGATGAAAGATAGACTTTTTTGAAACTGCTTATGTTAGATTGAAGAAGTTTGATGGAAACTCAGGTCATGAGTAATGAATAATTGTTTGTAATTCAGATCTTTTCATGGTGTTTTCTTATAGTACTTTTTATAAGAGTTGTAATAGAAAGCTTAGTAAAAAAAAAAAAAAAAAAAAAAAAAGGTGGGCCACATCATAGACAACAGCTGAGAGCAGATGTGCACCCATTGAAACTTAAAAGAAAAATAAAAATAAAAATTTGTTAATAGGGCCCATAGAGATGTAGTTCAGACATCCATCCCATCCATTGTGTATGTTCCACTTGGATGAGGTGTTACACCAAATTTTTGGCTATTCCAAAACTCATGTTGGCCTCATCAAGTGCTTTTAGATGGTCTACGCAAAATTTAACATGGTTTCAAATGCTGTGGCCCACTTCCGGAAATGGCTGATTTCACGGACACATCACGGTGGGCCCACAAAGCTCAACCTCTTATGCTATATATATATATATATATATATATATATATATATATATATATATATATATATATATATATATATATAGTGTACACGTGCCCACCACATAGTGCATTTTTCCTATTAAATGTGTGTGCCCGTGTCTACATTAGAAATACTCCAGTGCTCTTTGATCACCATGCGACTGATAGTGCTTTTAGTTGCAATGAGGCACTTGGGCATTCTGATTATATAAACCATGCATATATCATCCAAATCTAATTATATAAACCCTGTTAACCTTTGTACAGGCACGTATACTGTTATCAAGCAGGCCGTATTGTTAGGTTTAATGCATTGATATATGTGTAGCCTGCTTGATTAGTGATGCATCCTGATTTTCACCAAACTCTAATATTATATGGTTAGGCTCACCATCACAAATGTCATTTTGGTGCTGTATAAAGGGTTTTTTTTTTTTTTTGGGAGTTAGCTGAGCTCACGACCGTACAAATATTATAAGGAACAAACCTTTTTAACCATTGTCCAAACTACGCCTTGTGTACAGGGAGGGATAGTGAGAGATCCTATGTATCGGTAATACTTTCTACTTCCCATCTTTAAATGCTTTGGATTAACGACTCCTACGTTTCTCTCCATTTCATGCATATCCGCAACAGATTTTATATGTCCCATCAGCTGAAAAAAATAACACACACGAGAGAGACATTCAAAGCGTGGCAAGGAACCCTCAAAGACGACGCATATATACGATTGGTTACCTCTGAGAGAAATGAGTCTGGCCGGCCAATTTTATACATGACTCCAACTACGGCTATTTGTCCGTTAGAGCTCACATGAACCATGTGCACCTCTAGATCATAGCTACAACAACCATTCATCAAGAACAAAATTAAAGAAGATAAGTACAAGGTGTGTGTATATATATATATATATATATATATATATATATATATATATATATATATATATATATATATATATATATATATGAAGGTGTAGATGCATAAGACAGGTAGCACAATACCTCTTGCCATTGATGGTGTGTTCTGAAGGAGAGTGCCAGTGGCACTGTTGTAATACGTATTCAGTTCCATTGACGTAAATTGATCCTGCCCCATTAACCCATTCCATCTGCATCCATCAATAATAAAAATAGAGAATTACATGAGAAATAATATCTTTTAACCTATCAAAATAACATATATTCCCTATTTAGTGAACTTCTAAGAAAACAACTATTCCCCAGTATTGGAGATTTAGAGAACTAGTTTGGTCTTGCTTGGAAAACAAAGAGTTATATTTTTTGCATAAGGAAAGACTGATGCATTCTAATATTACCATTATATCATGTCCCCTATTCTTGAGCGTTGCATTGGATGGCTTGTAACGCCTTCTTAATCTCCCTAAATGGGACACTACTTGTACTCTTTCATGCAGCAAATCGATCGGAGACTGCATATCTCCATTCTTACACATCGCCCATTCCTCATGTATATCTCCCCAATTTTCAGGCCCCTTACCACTCCCTTTCACATAATCAAACTCCCTTTCATCCTCTGCACCATTAAAAAAAAAAAAAGGTTAAAACCATAGATTAGTAAAACATGAAAGAGAAGCATAAAGATCGATATTCAAATTCATTACCAACTTCTTGTGATGTTGTTGGGACTGAATGAAAGGTAAGTAGGAAAAGGAAAGCACAAAAGAAGATGAAATGGGTGCTTGGGTTCTTCATCTTTTCCTCTCAAGACTCAGTAATTAAAAACCAAAAAAAAAAAAAAAAAGGAGCAAGTGGGCTTCTTTGGTTTTCTATTTATTTTTGCTAGGAAATGTTGGAGGGGAATGATAGCTTATATAGGACAGAGAAGTTAGAATTTTCTCAAGAATTTCGAGTCCTATGTGTGAATAAGAGAAATGATTAATAAGAGCCAATCATGTCTTATCTTTAGATGGTCAACCGTCAAACAAATGGCCCAACAAGGCACCTGGTGAGGAGTATCATGTGGATAACCTAGCCATCAGCCCATTATTTTTTTCAGCCGTCCATTATTTGCGTAGTGTTGCTCAGCCGATGAGATATTATCACTGCCCTAAATTATTGAAGAGGTCATCTACAAAGTATGGCCCATTTAGAAAGTAGGGAATGCTCAACGGATGGTGGTTGTGGCCACGTGCTTGCAGGGGCGGCTCTAAGGGGTAGGCAGGTGAGGCAATCGCATGAGGCCCCGTATTTATTTATGAAGGCCCTATATCATAGGAACAGGCTTTTAATACGCTGACAGCATCTGAGAATCTATACATATGCACTGTGAATGAATTGTCAAAATGGTGAATGGGATTCGGAATCCTCTGCATAAGGGACGATGAATGGGATTCGGAATCCACTGCAACACCCGATCAACTCACGCAATGCTTAAAACTCCCTAATTTGTGGGGTCTACCATACTGCAAATGTCTAATCCACTCCGTCCATCACGTTCTATCCTTAATGTTAGCCTTGTTGAAGAAACAGCTTCTTGGAAAATTCATAGGAGCCACATCACATGAAACAATAGAGATGGGATGCCGACCATAGCTTTGTGTGTGGTGCAACGAACAAAAGCGATGGTGGGGCCCATAAGAGCTATTAATCAGACCTATCTTTTTTATTTAGTGTTCAAATACTGTTCCACACCTGATGGAGGAAGTGGATTTTACATATAGGACATTGTGGACCTTAAAAAGCTTGACTGTTTTAGCCGTGGGTAGAACACGCGTTGGAGATTACCGCAACAAGAATTGCTTTTTGAATTGAATGCTGCTTCTAGGGCCCGTTTGTACGGCGGATTGATTGAGAGTCGATGGGATCCGATTGTGCACACGTAACAATGCATTTATTGCGTTGTCCGTGTATTGCCTGTAATCCCATTGTAACGAAAAATCCCGCGTTGTTGCTCATGGAAATATATGGATCTACCGCTTCTACATTTAGACCACCCGATTGTTCGTTGCTGTAAAATATCAATACCAGCATCCTATGCTCGTTTTCAATTTTGGAACTTTCAACAGACAACTGAAACCTACTTTGGATGGTTGAAATTTAGAACAAACAATTTAGAAGATTCTATGTAATAGTGAAATTTCGACAAGAGATAAATGGAAAATCTTTTTAAGTGCTGTGACAGCTAAATATGATCTCACCATCTATGCCACATACATTTGTGTTGGGGATTTTTGGCCTACGGAATCACACAGATATAGATCTAGGATAGCAATCCAATGATACCAAGCATACAAGAGAATACACAAATTTAACGAGAAAAACCTTTTTGGGAAAAAACCACAGCCCAAAGCAACAGAATTCCACTATGAAAACATCAATTACAAAGAGAGAGGACTTACCCGATTCGAACAACCTCGAATCTCATTCTTGCTACACCCTTTGATAACCCTAGAACTCTTTAGAATACCTTTAGGAAGCCTTTGCATGCCCTAAAATAACCCCCCTAGGGACTCCTATTTATAGTTTAGGAAACTTCCCTTTCACACCATTGTGAAAGGCGACATCAAAATCCGTAGTTCGTATCGGATTCGGAAATGAATCTGCGTAACCTACGACTAGTCGTAGCTCTTTTACGACTGATCGTACTTGTAGCTCACCTACGACTGGTTGTAGCTCACCTACGACTAGTCGTAGACCTCGGAGAAAAACAACATAATGTCGCTGTACTTTGAGTCGTGCCAGGACTCAAACCTACAATTGGTCGAGCGCCTCCCACGACCAGTCGTGGCTATTCCACGACCGGTCTAACGACCTAAAAAACTTCAGATTAAAGACTTTTCTTAACAATCTCCACCAAATCTTCAATCTTCAACCGTGTAACTCCTTGACATCATCTTTTATCTCTGCATTACATCATAACTTCTTGTGTACACTCCATCCTTCTTTTCTACCATCGCCAAGCTCAGAGAAGTTACACAGAACTTGAACTTCTCTGCAGGAACATTCTTGTTGATCATGTTTGCCGGATCTAAATCCACATACCCAACCACCTTTGCTCCTGTCTTCCCAAAAGAAAGAGAGACTTAGTCTTCTTACCATCTCACCGCTACTCAATATTGCTTGCCGAGGTACTTGCTCACAACACTGATAACTTGTGAAATAACCAGTCTAATCCAGATCATGGCATACACTGCCAACCGCATTCGAATAAGGCTCATGAGATATCCTACTTTTCCTCATCTGTTTTGGGATATGTCCTGAGAAAAACTTGAGGAGAGATGCATAGGGAACGCTCTCCAGCTTTACTTGGCCCATCACATACTTGATCAATACCTACACACAAGGTATTTCTCCTGTGATTACCAAAGCCTACTCCTCCTTCAGTCTCAATGCCGAGAACCATCTTTGCAGCCCCCCGATCCTTCATCCTGAACGTCCTATTTAACCGAGTCTTCAGTACATTGATTTCAGACATGTCATAATTGGCGATCCACACGTCATCAATTCCTGACTCACCATGAAGGAATCAAACCACTGCCAAGGCGACAGGTCGAACCACGACCTCCTGCAAAGTCTTTTCTCAGCCCCTTTAACTTTGAACTACTCTGGTTGCTTCATATAAGTTTGCTCTTCACTTTCCCTTGCAGAAGTGCAGACTCCACATCCATCCTTTTAGCTCAAGATCACTTTGGCCAACCAGCACCAATCACGGATCTAATAGACACCTGCTATACCGTCGGCATGAATATCTCTGAGAAGTCGATCCCTTCTCTCTGAGCATAACCCTTCACTACCAACATCGCCCTCGCACCGAACCCGTGACTGAGACCGAGAACGAGAACAAGCCCGAGCTCGAGCCTGAGCCTGAGTGTGAGCGGGACCGCGCGGGTGTTCCAGCACTACGCACTAGAACACGTAAGTCCCACGATCCATGAACTATGTGGGCAAATAATAAGGTACTCCACTATCCCATTTTACTGATTTATTTGAACGTCCCTATTTCCAACCATACAACAATGTTTATCATAACTTAGATAAACTTTTTCGAGATTACCTTACGCATAGTTATGAAGAACATCCTTTCTCGAAATAACATGAAATGAGGTACCAGAAACTATTACCCAAGATTCATTACGAGTATCAAAAGACAAAATTAGGGCATAAAAAATATTTTATTCAGATATGTTTACAGAATCTTTATCTCCATAACTATTATTTTTTAATGTTTTTTAGAACTCTAAAATCCCGCTCCATGTGCTCCTTTTTGCAGCAATTCCAACAACCATTACCCTTTCCATGCGAAGGCTTGGATGATCCGTTCTTCATTGATCTTGATCGACCATGATTTTTATTTCCCCTATTTAGTGTCCTTCCCCATTTTTCAGTATTCAGAGCATTCCTTGATAGTTCACTTGAAGATTTGGATACTTTCGTTCGAGATTTCTCACTTAGAATGAGGCTCACAATATCATAATACTTTAACTTTACTGATCTAGTAGAATTGCCCACGACTACCACAAAACCATCTTAACTGTCTGGTAACACTGATAAGATTATAATAGCTTTGATTTCATCATCAAAATTAAATTGTACGAAGTCCAATTGGCTTGTGACTGTGTTTAACTCATTAAGATGTTCAACCACATTTTCGTCATTAGACATTTTCAAATTGAACAACCTTTTCATCAGAAAAACCTTGTTGGAAGCATATGGTTTTTCATACATCTTTGATAGGGCTGCCATCAGATCCTTAGTGGTCTTTTCCTAATTTGAGATGTTGAACACAACAAATTTTGCCAAAGAAAGTCAAATTGTTTCCAAAGCCTCTTTAGTGAGCACCTCCCATTTACTATATGACATTTTTTTTGTTTTTTGTTTTTTCCAAGAGGAAGATAGAGATCCTTCTAATAGAGGTAATCTTCTATCTACAATTTTTAGAATCCAAAGTTCAAACCATCGAACTTTTCAATCCTTACCTTTTATTCTTTTTAATTATATTGCTCTCATTCAAACCAAGAGGTCTGATACCAGTTATTGGGTGAAGAGATTTTTCTCAATCACATACTAAGCAATATCAATGAAAAGAAAAATAGAAAATATGAAAACTACAAAACAAAGATTTAGATGGTTCCCTTTCAGTATGTTCATCGATTCACGCCGATCCACTATGCTTAAAGGTAAAAAAATGAAGTACCATATCGCAATACAATTCTCTCTCTCTCTCTCTCTCTCTCTCATACACACACACACACGTATGACCAAATATATATTATCATAAATGAACTAATGTTTACATAAAAATTTCATGTGAAATTACGAAATTGCTATGTAGGCTCGAACCCCCCCGTAAAGGGGCACTACCCCTATGACCTCCAGTAAGCTCGCCCACAAAAATAATGACTGAATGAACAATACACCTCTAGTTATCCAGCTCCACAAATCCTAACACCCTAAGCCATCACCTGTAGGTGCATGTAATGCTACGTAGCCAAAGATGAAGACCCTTTGTAGGGGTGCAGTGGTGGTGGATTCAGATCCATTGAGGTGGGTGGATCCTTGATTGTGGGTGGATCCTTGATTGTGGGGCCAACTTGATATATGTGCCTTACATCCATTTCGTTCATTCATTTGGACAACTCACTTTAGGACAAGATCTAAACCTCAGTTGGACCACACCACAAGAAAAAAATGGTGATTGGCCATTATAAATTTCCTAAAGGCCTCAAAAGCTTTAGATCAAGCTAATATTTGTCTGGTCCCTTCATCCAGGTCTTTGTTACCTTATCAGCGGGTTTGGATGGTGAATAAACATTTCGATGGCCCCAAGAAGTTTTTAATGGTGGGTATTCAATCACTACTGTTTCCTGTGGTGTGGTTCACCTAAGATTGGATTTACTTCATTTTTGGGATCAAGCCCGAACATGAGCAGTCAAAACAGGTGAACAGCATGGATGTAAGTCACATACATCAAGGTGGGCCCCACAGTCTGGGATCCTCCCACCTCGGTGGATCCGGGGATCCACCAAACTCACCCCCGCCCCTTTGATGAATAAAAAATCTAAGCCTTTGAGCGGTTCGATCACAAGCCATACTAAAATCAACAACAGAGAATGGTTTGGCCCGTTAGGTTGCCATTTTGAATTTTGGTTAGGTTAGATCCTGTCCAATAATTTAAGCCCTTCGATCATATATGCCAAGCTTTTATAGGCCGTCCTTTCTATTAATTTTCATTCGTGTCCTGACCGACGGTTGAAAGGCCTAGTTTTTGTCTACGTCAGATATGCAATGGATCCAACCTGGCGGATGGTGGGAGTAGATTAGGTGTGGCCTCTGCCTAAGCAAACATGGTGGGGTCCTGACCTTGGGCCCACATTAATGTATTTATAGTATATCCATGTCGTCCATCTATTTTGGCAGCTCATTTTAGTACATAAGACCAAAAACGAAGTAGAGAAAAATCTTAGGTGGACCACACCACAGAAAAAGTGGTGATTGACCATTAAAAGCTTATTTGTATCTTCTTTAGTTTTGGGCCCTTGATCTAAAATGATCTGGAAAAACATATGGACGACGTGGATATAAAATACATGCATCAAAGTGGGCCCCACGGTCAGGGCCGCATCGTGTAGGGTGGGCAGGGGCCGCACCTAATCCACTCCCATCCTAACCTGGCTCTCTCAACCGCGTTAGCCATCTGACAATCTTTTAACCCTCGGCGCATAGGATTCAAACCCAAGCGTCCCATCACAAACGTTCGTTTCAATGGGCCATCTGAAGATCAAACACATTTACTAAAAACCCCCGAAACCACACAAATCCCAACATCCAATGGTCAAGAGGCTCCAACCGTTTCTCTACTGAGGAAATGCTCTCAATTGAGAGAACTGAAATCTGCCCATGCCACCGTGATCAAGAACAACGCCCACTAAGACCCTTTCTTAATAAATCAATTCATTGGCGCCTGCTCGGCATTTCGTCGAATGGATTACGTGCTTCTTGTTTTCCACTGCATGGAAGATCCCAACGTCTATGTAAACAATGCCATGATGGATTTTTTTTGACCCGTAGTCGACCAGTCGTGAGCCCTGCTCGACCGGTCGAAGGCTGGTCTCGACCAGTCGTAGGAGTTGAGCTGTGGCACGACTCAAAGTCCAGCGACTTTGGGTTATTTTTCTCTGGGGTGCTAGACCGGTGCTCGACCGGTCGTGGGTGGCTCTCGACCGGTCGAAGGCTCATCACGACTAGTCGTAGTTACGCAGATTCGTTCCGCGATTTTGCACAGATTTTGTGTAGCAAGTCCTTTCGCAACTGGGATGCGGAAAGGAGTTTCCTAAAACTTTAAACAAGAGGTACCTAGGGTTTTCTAGGGACGACAAGAGGGTTTCTTAAAGCTTTACAAGGGATTTACTAAAGGATTTAGGGCTATTAATGGTGAGAGAGAGGATGCTTATAGAAGGGAAGTTCTGCTCGTGGAGGTTATCTACTGTGTAATCTATATCTTAGCGCTTCTATATCCTCGTAATCGATGAGATCTCTCCGTTTTCTTTCTTTTATTCTCTTACTGTTTATCCACTCCTGCGTGAGTGAAGAAAGTTGTAACGTTCTACTTCATAATGGATTATTGATCTGGACGAGATCCTGTAGTTTTTACCTCTTTGAGGGTTTTCCACGTAAAAATCTCTTGTGTGGTGTGTGATTGATGCATTGATTATTTTCATTGCTTTATTATCCATAATTCTAGTTTGTTCTGGAGGGTTAGATCCTAAGGTTTTGTGCAAGGCCCCCAACAAAGTGGTATCAGAGCTAAATTCATTGAACGGGTAGGATCAGTTTTGAATTATATATGGAAGGTGGCTCATCAAGGATGATCAGCCTCAATGGTTCTAATTGGACCATATGGAAGGCTAAGATGGAGGACTTGCTTTATTGCAAGGACCTATATTCTCCAATTTTAGGCATATCAGCAAAATTCAAGGATATGACTGATGATGATTAGAAGAATATGGATTGAAAGGTGGTGGGTTTATTAGAAAATGGTGAGATGATTATGTGTTCCACCATGTGTTTACAGAAACTTCAGCCGCTAGCCTATGACTGAAATTACAAGGGCTGTATGAGAGGAAGACAACCGGTAATAAAATTTTTCTGATAGGAAGACTTGTGAATCTCAAGTTCAAGGATGGTAGTTCTGTGGCCAAGCACATGAATGAGGTTAGCAATATAGTGAACCAACTCTCCTCTATGAAGATGGTCCTGGATGATGAATTGCAGGCTTTACTTTTGTTTAGTTTATTGTCTGACAGTTGGGAGTCATTAGTAGTATCTCTAAGTAATTCATGAAGTCTCAGGGGTATCCATGGAACAGGTAACTAGCTGCCTCTTCAATCAAGAGACAAGGAGGAAGTTTCAGGGGTCTACTCAGCAAGAGGCTCTTGTGACACAGGAATGAGGGAGAGGAAAGAACATGAAGGGTGGGAAGGCTCGAGATAAATCAAGAGGTAAGTCGAGCAACAGAAAGGATGTTGATTGCTGGAATTGTGGCAAGAAGGGCCACTATAAGTATAAATGTCGTGGTAAGAAGAATGATAAGAAAGGAAAAGGGAAGATGAATCGGATTCCACTGCGGTCACTTCAGATGGTGACGTTGTAGTTATTCTTTCTGCAAATCATGATGTATGTCTCACGGCTATGAGTCAGTACACTGACTAGGTGATAGACTCGGGAGCTTCTTTTCATGCGACTCCACGCAGGGACTTCTTCATAAGCTACAAGTCAGGTGACTATGAAACTGTGAAGATGGGAAATTCTGGCGTATCAAAAATTGTGGGAGTCGGTGATATTTATGTGAAAATCGATGTGGGTTACACATTGATTCTCAAGGATATGAGGCATATCCCAGATCTTCGCCTCAACTTGATGTCAACGGGAAGGTTGGATGGTGATGGCTATGAAAGCTGATTTGTTGGTGGGCGATGAAAGCTCATCAAGGGTTCATTGATCGTGGCTAGAGGAAAGAATTATTGCACCCTTTACAAGGCAAGTGTCAGTATGTGCAAGGGTGGGTTGAACGCAGCGGAAGATTCAGCTATTGACATGTGGCACAGGCGTCTAGGCCACATGAGTGAAAAAGGGCTTCAGCTACTAGCAAGGAAGCGGCTCCTTCCAGACGTGACGGTACACCTCTTAAAACATGTCTTGATTGTTTATTAGGGAAACATCATAGAGTTTCATTTATTAAATCTGCTTCTCATGTTAATAAAGTACATGCATTAGATTTGGTTTATTCTGATGTTTGTGGTCCTATGAGGATAAAAACCTTGGGTGGCGCATTGTATTTTGTTACTTTTATAGATGATGCATCTAAGAGGGTTTGGGTTTATGCTTTGAAATCCAAGGACGAGGTCTTTGGTGTGTTTAAATTGTTTCATGCTATGGTCGAGAGAGAGACAGGTAGATCATTGAAGTGCATCCGCATTGACAATGGTGGTGAATACATTGGCGACTTTCATGAGTACTGCAAGTCCCTGGGTATATGGCATGAACAGACGGTTTCCCAAGACCCTCCCAGCATAATGGTGTAGCTGAGCGAATGAATCGCACCATTGTTGAAAGAATCATATGTATGTTATCCTATGCGAAATTGCCGAAGACGTTCTAGGGAGAAGCAATGCACATGGCATTGTATTTGATAAATAGGTCTCCATCAGCCCCGTTGAATGGAGAAGTGCCTGAGAAGGTGTGGACTGGACATGATCCATCGTATAATCATCTCAGAGTGTTTGAATGCAGGGCATCCGTTCACGTACCAAAGGACGAGAGGTCCAAGCTTGATATAAAGATCAGGCAATGTGTATTCTTGGGGTACGGTGATAAAAAATTCGGTTACAGATTGTGAGATCTGACCGAGAGGAAGCTCGTCAGGAGCAGAGATGTGGTTTTCTTTGAAGATCGGTGTATAGAAGACATTGGTAAACCAGAGAAGAACCATCCTAGTTCAGGTGAGCTAGAGGACATGAATCCGGTTACTCCTCCCGTAGTGCCTGATGACGGGGGAGTATAACAAGGTGCAGAGGACGAGGGAGTTCCTTCAAAAGATGGACCAGAGGAGCAGCCTCCACTTGATCCATCTATTGAGCCACAGGTGAGGAGGTTATTTAGAGACAGACAGCCGTCCAAAAGGTATTCGCCGCATGAGTACATTATACTGACTGATGGGGGAGAGCCAGAAGATTATTCTGAGGCCCTAGCTGACGAGCATAAGAAGGAGTGGTTGAAAGCTATGCAAGAGGAGATGAAATCCTTGCATAAGAACCACACCTATGACATGATGAAACTGCCTAAGGGTAAGAAAGCTTTGAGCAACAAGTGGGTGTTTAGAAATAATATTGAGTAGAAGAATTCATAGACGAGGTTTAAGGCTAGACTTGTGGTGAAAGGGTTTGGTCAGAGGAAAGGCATAGACTTCGAGGAGATACTCTCACCAGTGGTAAAGATGACATCCATACGGGTGTTGCTTGGGTTGGCAGCTAGTATGGATATAGAGATAGAGCAGTTAGATGTCAAAACTGCCTTTCTCTATGGTGACCTGGAAGAAAAGATCTACATGTACCAACCAGAAGGGTTCGAAGTCAAAGACAAAGAGCATATGGTGTGTAGGCTGAGGAAGAGCTTGTACGGGTTGAAACAAGCTCCACGGTAATGGTACAAGAAGTTTGACTCATTTATGTTAAAGCATGGATATGATAGAATGGATTCGGATCACTGTGTGTTCACGCACAAGTTTTCAGATGGTGATTTCTTAGTTTTGCTATTATACGTTGATGACATGCTCATCATGGGAAAAGACATCAAGAAGATCGACAGGCTGAAACAGGAGTTGGGTAAATCTTTTGTGATGAAAGACTTGGGCCGGCTAGACAGATCCTAGGAATGGAGATAACCCGTGACAGAAGCAATAGAAGGCTTTGACAGTCACAAGAGCGGTATATTGAGAAAGTCCTAGAGCGGTTCAATATGAATGCAACAAAATCGGTCAGTACTCCATTAGATGGTCACTTCAGATCGAGCGACAAACAATGTCCCTAAACAAAGGCATATGTGGAAGAAATGTAGAAGATACCTTACGTGTCAGCGGTAGGAAGTTTGATGTATGCTATGGTGTATACATGCCCAGACATAGCATATACGGTAGGTGTTGTCAGCCAGTATCTTGCCAATCCTGGCAAAGAGCATTGGGTAGCGGTGAAATGGATACTGCGGTACCTAAGAGGCTCATCCAAGTTGAGCCTATGCCATGGTGACGGTAAACTTGTGTTAGAGGGCTACATAGATGCAGATATGACAAGTGACATAGACTACAGGAAGTCTACATCAGGATTCATGTTCATGTGTGCAGGGGGAGCGGTTTCTTGGTAGAGCAAGCTACAGAAGGTCGTAATATTTTCGACGACATAGGCCGAGTACATGGCAGTCACAGAGGCATGTAAAGAGATACTTTGGATGAAGAGGTTCTTACAGAAACTTAGCCTGAAGCAGGAGGAGCACGTGGTCTATTGCTATAGTGAGAGTGCTATACACTTGAGCAAGAATCCAAGTCAGCATTCCAAGTCAAAGCACATAGAGATTCGGTATCACTGGATCAGGGATACTTTGGAACAGAAGGTGTTACAGCTTGAGAAGGTCCACATAGATGACAATGAGTCAGACATGATGACCAAGGCTTTGCTCAAGGGCAAGTTTGAGGTTTGTAGAAACCTGGCTGGCTTGAAGAAGGTGGATCCCTCCTTAGTCAAAAGGTGGAGATTCGATGGGTTTTTTTTTCACTCGTCGTGAGCCCTGCTTGACCGGTCGAAGGC
This sequence comes from Magnolia changhungtana, assembly GCA_030180095.1. NCBI lineage: Eukaryota > Viridiplantae > Streptophyta > Magnoliopsida > Magnoliales > Magnoliaceae > Magnolia > Magnolia changhungtana. The sequence continues at coordinate 16,554,479 of JASAUF010000676.1, forward strand.
TGGTCTCGACCAGTCGTTGGAGTCGAGCCGTGACACGACTCAAAGTCCAGCGACTTTGGGTTATTTTTCTCTGGGGTGCTCGACCAGTCGTGAGAGGTGCTCGACCGATCGTGGGTGGCTCTCAACTAGTCGAAGGCTCGTAACGACCAGTCATAGTTACGCAGATTCGTTTTACGATTTTGCGCAGATTTCGTATCGCAAGTCTTTTCGCAACTGGGATGTGGAAATGAGTTTCCTAAAACCTTAAATAGGAGGTACCTAGAGTTTTCTAGGGACGACAAGAGGGTTTCCTAAAGCTTTACAAGGGATTTGCTAAAGGGTTTAGGGCTATCAAAGGTGGGAGAGAAAGAGAGAGAGGAAAAGAGAGAGAGAAAGCTTATAAAAGGGAGGTTCTGCTCGTGGAGGTTATCTACTGTGCAATCTATATCTCAGTGCTTCTATGTCCTCGTAATCGGTGAGATCTCTCCATTTTCTTTCTTTTATTCTCTTACTGTTTATCCACTCCTGCGTGAGTGAAGAAAGTTATAACGTTCTACTTCATAGTAGATTGTTGATCTAGACGAGGTCCCATGGTTTTTACCTCTTTGAGGGTTTTCCACGTAAAAATCTCTTATGCGGTGTGTGATTAATGCATTGATTATTTTCATTGCTTTATTATCCATAATTCTGATTTATTTTGGAGGGCTAGATCCTAATGTTTTGTGCAAGGCCCCAACATGCCATGATCCGAGGATTCGTTCATTGCTCTTCTCCAATTTAGGCCCTCCGATGCTACGTTGGAATGTCGAGGTCTCGAGTCTCGCCCACGAGTTTTACGTTCTCGACGTTGGTGAAGGCATGTACTCAAGCACTGTCCACGGAATTCGGTGAATCGATTCATGGTCGGATTTGGAAGAGTGGGTACCAGTCTCAAGTGTTTGTTCAGACGTCGTTGATTGATTTCTATCAAATTGTTTTAGAATTGTCGAATCATAGAGGGTGTTTGATGGAATGACTGAGAGAGATGTTGTCCAGGTTGGAGATTTGGATGCTGCTGTGAGGTTGTTTGAAGATATGCCAGAGAGGAGTACTGTGTCTTGGAACCTAATGATCGTTGGTTTTGCGAGGTTGGGGGATGTAGAGTCCGCTGCACGTTTGTTTGACCAAATGCCTTCCAAGGATTTGGTGTCGTGGACTACCATGATCTCGTCTTATTCTCAGAACAAGTGGTTTAGAGAAGCCCTTGAAGTCTTCCAAGCAATGAGGGTTGCTGGGGTTAGCCCTGATGAAGTGACCATGACGACTGTGATTTCGGCTTGTGCCCGTTTAGGAGCTCTTGATTTGGGAAAGGAGATGCATTTTTACGCATTGCAAAATGGTTTTGATCTCGATGTTTATATCAGGTCTGCGTTGGTTGATATGTATGCGAAATGTGGCAATAGAGAGATCCCCGATGGTTTTCTTCAATCTGCGGGAGAAGAATTTGTTCTGCTGGAATTCCATGATCGAAGGGCTTGCAATTCATGGGCATGCTGGAGATGCATTGGGTATGTTCGATAGAATGGAAAGGCAGAAGGTGAAGCCTAATGGGGTTACCTTTGTTAGTGTTCTTAGTGCTTGTACTCATGCAAGATTGGTCGAAGAAGGTCATCGGAGGTTTTCAAGCATGACCCATGGTTACTTAATCTCTCCTGAGATCGAACACTATGGATGTGTGGTCGATCTTCTAGGCTGGGCTGGCCTACTCAAAGAAGCATATGATTTGATAATGACAATGTCAATAGAGCCGAATGCTGTTGTTTGGGGGGCTCTCTTGGGTGGTTGTAAACTTCATGGGAATTTGGAAATCGGCAAAATAGCAGTGGAGGAACTGATGATTTTGGAGCCTGAAAATAGCGGTTATTATGTTCTTTTGGTAAATATGTATGCTGAAGTGAATTGATGTAGTGAGGTGGCAAAGATTAGAGCGGCAATGAGGGGGAGAGGAGTGCAGAAGAAGAGCCCAGGGAGCAGTTGGATCGAAGTTGAAGGCAAGGTTCATGAGTTTGTAGTGGATGACCGATCCCACCCGTTATGTGACAAGATTTTCATGTTGTTGGTTGAATTAGATGGGCAGCTAAAGATGGCGGGGTATGTACAGAACTTGGGATTGAATTCATGAGAAGTGTAGTTTAAAAATACGAAAGCTCGACTTGACTTGATGCTCATTTAGGTTGGGTTGGGTCGAGTCCCCGACTCGATAGTTAATAAATGTAAATTAAAACTTCTAGGAGTAGAGAATATTTAAAATAACAGGCTGAGTTCTGCATTCTTTCTGAACAGTAACATAATATGGATGGACCATTCGCCCGAAATCTCCCAAACTGGAAGATCCAAGCCATTGAATCTTGGGTTTTTCCTCCATCGAGTGTGGTTTGTTCGTGCATTTCTTTTTACCCATGCATTTGCATGCCAGCAACGGGAAGCTTCAAATTGACCAATTGTGAGGATATTATGGGGGAATTGTCCATCCATGATGGGGCCCATCAGATCAATGGCTTGGATAGACCAACTGTGGGCCCCACATCTACAAACTAAGTTTTGAACATGGAAGTTTTTTTTTTTTTTTTTTTTTTTAACCGGAAGAAATTCATTCCAACTGAGAATTTACATCCATTCAGGAGGGTCCCGACAAAAAGGATAGGACCCCTCCCATCATATAAGAAAACTGCACAAGAGGTTGTCACGGAAAGGAAAAGGAAACCACGGGATAGCTGGAGATCCAACTATTGACGCCTAAATGTTCCTATGCCAATATTGTCAATCACCATTAACCCACGTACTTGTCTAGGAAGGTTGGGACGTGACGTATATATGCTATTTGGGCGTCCTTCACTAGCCAGCTTGGCTAAAGCGTCTGCAACCGAATTCCTCTCGCGATAGATGTGGCTAAAATTGAGATTTAAGGAGTGCTTATAGTGCTGATCAATCTCTCCCAAGATGTACCAAATGTTCCAGGGAGGAGGACTACGAGGATTTTTAACTGAATTTGCAATGGTTTCTGAGTCAGTCTCCACCAGAATGTTGGAAAGGCCCAAGGTGGAGCAAAGCTTGATGCCGTCTAATATGGCTCGGGCCTCTGCAATTGTGTTCGATGAATGGCCATAGTTTCTATGGAAGGCAAAGATGAGGTTGCCAAGGTGATCCCTGCAGATACCCCCTCCCCCGCTCGGGCCCGGGTTGCCCCTCGAGGAACCATTGACGTTCAATTTTAGGCTGCCTTCACGGGGCCATGACAAAGAAACTTTAGTGAACTTTGGAGGTGGAGTAGTCTGAGCTTTGTTAATTCTGAGGGCTTGCAGGGTGATTTGGTCCGAAATGGAGTTCCTATGTGGGGCCGTGATGGTGGAGCCGAGATCAAAGAGCCAGCGATACACCTTGAATAGGATGTTACGCACAGACATTGCATTACCTTCAAAGCGAGCCTGATTTCTGCTTAGCTAAATTTCCCAAATTATGATAGTAGGAACCAGACCAGTAAGATAAGATAATTTGTATTTCTTGCTATCTTTGGACGTCCAGAAAATGATCCGCTGGGAGATTGTCTAATTTGGCACTTCGGCAACACCAAAGAGCCTGCTGAAGTGGCTCTATATCTGCACTGCGATCCCACCTCGGCTGAAAAGATGATCCAGATTTTCGACATTTCCAGCATGTGAGGCGTCTGTATGACGCTGGCCCCTGTTGTGATCTGTTTCAGGCAGGGCGGACTGCGGGTAGCGATCCTGATGCTGTAGGGCGGGAGGCATTTGTTGAAGAACGATGGGGCTGGAATTTTGCTGCCGCATTGCGTCGGTAAGGGAAGGGGTAGTTCTTTGCTGTTGTTGCATTGTGTGACGCTGGCCCCTGTTCTGATCTGTTTCAGGCAGGGCAGGCTGCAGTTGGCGATCCCGCTGCAGCAAGGCGGGAGGCATTTGTTGAAGAAGGATGGAGCTGGAATTCTGCTGCTGCATTATGTTAAGAGGAGAAGGGACCTGCTGCCGATCTGGAAACTGCTGAGATCGCTTATAGCCTGAAGTCTGATTGGTAGAAGGTTGCTGACTGAGGGAAGACTGATCTGCTGGGGACTGGGTTCTGGGAGAGACCGATCTGCAACACTCGCAGCGCGAAGCTAACTGAATGCCTCGTCTTTGGATTGATTAGTCCACTGGGACCGTGTAATGCAGAACTTTCCAAGCGAAGATACTCAACTTTGGGGGGAGGGATTTGTTTCAGATCCATTTGGCCCAACGGAGATAAGGATGATGGCGCCGGATTCTGTTCCAGGCTGATTTAACTGAGAAGTTGCCTGTAGTGGAGAGGTCCCAAATAAGCTTGTCCTTCCTGTCAGTTAATACGATCGGGAGAGCCGTGATTGTCCACATAGCTGTTGCGGAGATGAATGGCTGAATGTCGCTGAGGTTTCAGGAGGCTGGATGAACATAGAAGTCTCTGATTGTCACTTCCGCGAGGTGAGGGGGAATAGTTCTTACGGCCTCTCCTGATAGAAGGCCACTGCCTGTCCAGTTGTGGAGCCAAATGTTTAACTTCCCTTCCCCAATCAGCCATCTTCAGTGGAATATGGCGAATTGCAAAATTCTAAACATCTCTCACCACAAGGAGGAGCTGGTTAAGAAGTTTTTCCCTTTTGCTGCAACAAGCTTCTGAAAATATTTTGCAAAGAAAAACTTGGCCCATTGAGATTTATCTTGAAGTAGCCGCCATGCCATCTTGATTCTGAATACCTGCGTAGTCTCTTCGAAAGTCCTAATGCCAAACCCTCCTTCGTGAATGGGGGTGCAGAGGGTCTTCCAACTGACCCAATGCAATTTATTGCCTCTCTCTGATGATCCCCATAAGAAGTTGGCAATCGATCTTTCAATCGTTTTAGATAGAGATCTGGGAATGCTTATGGCAGAAAGCATGTGGATGGGGATTGATGTTAAGACATGTTTGATCAGAATCAGTTTAGCTGTCTAGTTAAGGAGTTTAGCCTTCCATCCCTCAATTTTTCTGAGAATTTTCTGGGCTAACTGCTGCAAAAGAGGCGCTGGACTTCTTCCTTTTGAGAGGGGGACGCCTAGATACAAAGTGGGGAGCGACGCCTGTTTGAACCCCGTCAGGTTCTGGATCTTCTGGTTCTTGATTCTGGATGTTTTCGCCAGGGTGATGAAGACTGTCTTGGAAGCATTCACTTTTTGGCCTGAGGCGTTCTCATATTGATTGATGAACTTGAGGAGAGTTCGGACATTGGATAACCTACCATTTAGAAATAATATAGCATCGTCAGCGAAAAACAGGTGGGTTATAGTTGGGCAGTTTTGGGGCAGCTTGTATGGATGATAAGAACCCGAAGAAAAAAGCTTGGATAATCCCCTGCTAAACACTTCCGCAGCCAAGATAAATATCGAAGGAGATAGAGGGTCGCCCTGTCTCAAACCCCTGGAAGAGCTGAAGAAACCAAAACTTCTGCCATTGATAAGGATGGAAAACCACATGTCTTCCCAGCAACGCCGGATTCCTGAGATCCACCTGGAGTCAAAACCGAATTGTTTGAGGACTTGCGTGATGAATCCCCATTCGAGACGATCGTATGCCTTCTCCATGTCAACCTTGATAATCATGTTGCCGTCGAAAACCTTACGGTTGATCTCGTAGGCCATCTCTCTGGCCATAGATATGCTCTCGACAATGGACCTCCCTTTGACAAAAGCCCCCTGCTCTTCGGAAATTAGGTCGGGGAGGACGATCGCTAGCCTATTAGCCATGATTTTGGAAAAGATCTTCATGATACAGTTGCACAAGCTGATGGGTCTAAAGTCTGTGATGCGATCTGGATTTGCTTTTTTGGGATGCGGCATAAGAGGGTGCTTTGAAAGGCTCTGGGGATCGGCCCTCCCGTATAGAAATCTATGGTTGCTTCGAATAGGTCCTGCTCAATTATGTCCCAACAAGAAGAGTAAAACGCTCCTCTAAAACCATCGGGACCCGGAGCGCTGTCGATCGGAATGGAGAAAGCGGCTGCCTTGACCTCGTCACACGCAAGTGGCCTATTGAGATCAACGTTCATCTGACTAATCACGATACGGGGGAGGTAATTGATGATGTCTCCAAGCTGGTCGGAAGCCTTGGTCGTGAAGAGATCCTTGAAAAAGGAAACTGCTTCGTCCCCAATTTCATCTGCCGTCTTTAGAATCTCTCCAGAAGGACGTTTCAGCTTCATGATTTGCAATCTCCTGCGTCTGTCTAACACTGAATCATGGAAGAACCGGGTGTTCTTGTCTCCCTCCGAAAGCCATTTAATCCTAGACTTCTGTTTCCAGAAAATTTTCTCCTAAAGATAAGCCTTTTTCAGATTAGCTTGGGCTTGGTTGAAGTTGATGGAGTCCTGTTCCGATTGCGAGTTGATCAGAGATTGTTCCGCCTTGAGGACGTTCTTTTCCGCTTCCTGGACATTGCTGGTAACATCTCCAAACCTTGTTTTGTTCCAATTAATCAGCACCCTTTTCAGCCTTTTCAACTTTAAAAAGAACTTGAACATTGGCGTTGTCGCAATATCGTCATCCCAGGATTGGTTAACGGTTGAGAAGAATTCATCGTGGGTAGTCCACATTCGTTAGAATTTGAAAGGCCGGGGAAAGGACGATGGAGGAGCTTGAAAGGTGAGAAGGATGGGGGAATGATTTGAATGGGATCGCGTTAGATGCTCCACTTTACAGCTGGGAAAGTTGCGCAACCAAACTGGGTTGAAAAGAACCCTGTCGAGCCGCGCCCATCTCCTACTTCTCCCAGCTCGGTTGTTACACCACGTATACGGGGAACCTAAAAATCCCGCATCCAGCAGCCTTGAGTCACTAATAGTTTCCTGGAATTCTGACATAGCAGATGTCATTCGCTGAGTGCCCCCTAATCTCTCGTCAGGGCTAATGGTTGTGTTGAAGTCACCACAGACCATCCACGGACCCACTGTAGAGCGAGAAGTATTCCGAAGCTCGTCCCATAAAGCCTTACGGCAAATTTGGGAGCGGTTAGCATACACTACCGTAATGTAAAGAGGATGAGGGAGGCTTTCCTCTTCAGCCCTGAAAGTGAGGTATTGTCTATCAGCTCGGATAGTGTGAATTTGGATATGCCCCTTTGCCAGGACCCAGATTTTCCTTTCCACCGCTTCCTCATAAATCTGATTGTTAAAACCCAGCTTGGCTGCCACAGGTAGGCACTTAGACTCTCTGATCATCGGTTCCTACAAGACTAATATCCCAATGTTGTGTTTTGTAATCATCCGTTTCAAAAACCGGATCGTTAGAGAATTACCTATCCCCCGGACATTCCAAGAAAGCAGACTAGTCATCAGTGAACCATCCTTTAAGCCCGGCCCGTTGCTGCAAGGTCTGTAGTCTATGGCTTTTTCGTTTGCTAAATTTCTTTTTCTATCTGTTTTTTCGAAGTTTCTTACCCTTTATTTTGGAAACATCTTCCTCCTGAGAACTGGTGGAGCAATCTGAAAAATCTGTTACAGTAGCATTGGCTTCACCTCTTAAGTCCACCCACAGACTGATTGCCTCGTATGCTGGTCTGGTGCCCCTGTTCTGTTGGTGACCAAGGTGTTGTTCAACTGGCTGGGGTGGGTCCTGCGCTATTCGTAGATCTGGAGGACTTCCTGTCTGATGTTGAGCTTCTGATTCATCTCCCAATTCTCTTGCGTTGATCTGCTGGTCTCGGTCCGTGGTTCCTACGTGAGACTGCAACTGGTTGTCCACATGCTCGAATTGCAAATTACTGCCATTGGAGCCTGCTTGGAAGGAGAATGGATGGGCTGTATTGGAGTTACCCGCAGGGGTCCTTGTATTCGAGTTGAGGGTAAGATCGTGGACCCGGCTGTCAGTTTCTGATTTGTGGAGAGGGCTGTGGATGCTTGTCCTGTCTTCTGTGGAGGCATGCTCTATCTGTTGAGGTATAATGACTTCAGTTGTGCTTTGGTTCTTGGTGCTGCTTTCCTGAATTTCTCGTAATGGTCGCTGAATATCGGTAATCATTGTTGGCAATGTCAGTTGTTCCCCTATATCATAGACCTGATTTTCCATGGAAGCCGTAGAGCAAATTCTCTGCCACATGTCCGAGGTTTGGGGATTTGCCTTCTGCATCATGTTATCACTGAGGAGAACAAGTGTATGGTTTGCAACAGATTCCCCACTTTGGGATATTACCTTATCTCGCTCAACTGTCCGTGACGGGAGGTAGATACTAGGATCTGGGCTGTGGCGCCTATCCCCTACCCCATGGCTTGCCGCTAGCTGAAAGGATATCAGGCCGCTCAACATTTCTGCTTCTCCCTGGTTGATTGGCAAACTTAGATGATGCATTGCTCACATTGGTTGGAGGCTGAGGTGGCTGACCTCCGAGTTGGTGTTCTGCTGGAGGTCCACTGTTGTGTCAATGGATAAGTAGGGCCTATCGATTACGCTGGGAGCCTGGATGGTCGAATCCGGAGGTGCTATCTGCAGTTGCTTATCGGATGTGTCAATCATTCTTCTACTGTTATTAGGCGAGGCTTGGTTTCCTCCTTGCTCCCTTTCCGTTGCACTGCCCTTACTTGCAGCCTCCAGTGTCTCCAGGGAGTCAGCTCTATTCGAATCGTCCATTGCGGCATTTTGACAAACAATTCGACGACCATCCAAATTTTCACCCAGTATCCCAATCATTCCCGTTGGGGCATTATCACAAACACCTACCCCATTGCCGAGGGGGGCTTGGAATCTACGAATGACCCATTCCTTGGTGCTCTCCTTTGTTGATTGTTGGATGGATGGGGGCACACCATACCTGAATAGTGGTTCCAACTCTGCTATAATGGGGTAGTTCTTCTCCAGCACCTGCAGTCTCAAGACTTGGTGGAAGCTCACTCCTGGTCGGGGAATGATTTTGATTCGAGCGAATGCCTGGAAGGAACCGAATCTTGAGTTGGAGTCTATCTGGATGATTTTGCCGAAGTAGCTGGCCAGATCCAATATGACCGATTCAAACCAAGCCTGGGCTGGGATTCCAAAGAGGTGAATCCAGACTCCATCACACCCCAACACCTCGTCTGTGTTCCACATCGTCACAGATTGGAGCCCCATCTCCTTGTGCAGCTTTTCATCGCTTCAGAATGCCTCCATTTCCGTATTCGTTTTGAATGTTAACAAAAATTTCGAGGTTGAGATCCGAATGATCTCGACCCCTACCGATTTGAATCTCGAATTCCTGATAGCTTCAAACAACTGAACAATCCTAACTTCTGAATCTGCCGCTGTCCCAACAATGGCAAGAGACGGGAGACGCAGTCTATTCCCCACTGCTTGAGGATCAGCAATGGTTGTTACCGCCGCATGGTCTGCCATTGTTGGGGAAAGACGCTTCGACCACCCAGAGATCGCATCCGAGTAAGTCTGAACAGGCACCGAGTAAGTCGGAACTGGGGCTACTTTCTCTAGAGGACGGATGTGAGGGAGGGTTCGTATTGTACCCAGCTGATCGGATTGTTTTTTTCCCCAGGCAATGTGAGCCAGCCGTCCGTCAATCCTTCGTTGATGTAAGCAATGAATGGCATTGAGGGCGTCCTGTTCATATCTGAAGCGTATGAAAGCGTAGCCTCGCGAGCGATTAAGGTGGTGGTTCCATGGGAGGAACACATCTGTTAATTTCCCAAACTGACCAAAGATACGCTGTAGATCATCAACAGAAGTATCAAAGGTTAGGTTCGCCACAAAAATGGAGAACGAAGAGCTCCGAGATCGTCGAGGTTGAACCGTCTTCCACAGGGGAAGGGATTCAAATTCTTTTTCCCGCTCTCTCTCCTCCATCCTCGACACCCACCAACATGGAAGTTACCTGTTCGGAACGAGTAGGTAACTCTACCACTTAAAATAATTGCATATCACATATGCATTAGAAAGAAAAGAAAAGAAAGCAAAGTTATACTTAGCTGTCTAGTAAGAGAGCACATGCATGATAAGTAGAGTTCGCCGTTTTGATTCCCATGGTCCTCATATTATTATTATTATTTTAATTAAAATCCGGTTACATAGGGAGAGTGACTCGGCCTGAGTCTCCACAAGTTGTCTAGCTGATCAATTAATCCCACGAGTCTTCCTGAGTCAGGGCTGGGTCGGTGCCAGAACTGAGTTTCCTAAGGACTTGGCTCAAAATCTTGCCTAGTCATGTTGACTCGACCCAGTTTCTAGTTGAGTCGATGAGTTGATATTGATGGGAGCATATACACTTTGTGAAAGGAATGGTTGCGGGATTCTGATATATCTATACATCTTTTAGCAATTTCATTCGTGCAGAATCTGGTTCTGAGTATAGTAAAAAATGGGTTGTGTGTGGGCCTGTCAATTTTCAAATTTACTGCAAAAAGATGTTGTTTGAAACCATTTTTCATTGGTAAGGCCTGGATTAAGAGCTCAATAGTCATTACACCACCCGAAATGGTGGTCTGTTCAATCCCCATCATACAAGTGGCTTGCATATATAGAGAGAATTTATCAATGTTAGTTTGCTTGGAGATGCATTGAATTTTAATGAGCAAGATGAATGAAGTGGAAACTGTGGCCTTTGGCCCATGTTTGGTTAGTTCTCTAAATGCATGGGAATTGAAAACATGAGGTAAGTGCAAAGAAAATGGTTATATGGAGGCCCAACGATTGGGTTAACCTAGCTGGAGTCGGATGGTCATGTCAGAGGCTCTATGACCCCACTATGATGTATACGTTTGATCCATGTCCTTTTTTTTTTTGAAAATTTTATTTTCACATATCATTTTAGAGCATGAGCCCAAAAAAAGAAATAGATCTAAAACTCAAGTTGACCATACCACGTAAAGCAGCTGAGATTGAACTCTTACTATTAAAAACTTTTGAGAGATGTTTATTTACCATCCGACCTGTTTAGAAGATCACTGTATGAAAGGAAAACATAAATATCAGCTGGATCCAAAACTTTTTTGACCCCTAAGAAGTATTCAATGGTAGGTTTCAAGTCCCCGCTGCTTTATGTGGTGTGGTCCACTTGAACCTTCAATCAACCTCCTTTTTGGAATCATATCTTAAAATTACCTTTCAAAATAGACAAAACATGACATATAGATCATGTTAGGCTCCAGAGATATGGACACCTATTCCTCGAGATATGAAAGACTATATTGCAACTCCAAAACCTATTGGCTACCAAAGTCTTCATACCACTGTGATACCATTTCTGTACAAGAGCATGTTTCGACTAGAAGTTTGATTCCTTGATAATTATTATACGGACCGAATAGATGGATCTGATAGCTGAGCGAGGCATGGCTGCTCACTACAGTGGGAGGGGAACTGTTGCTGGTTTGGTAAGGCATGGCACATCTACTGGTAGAAATTCAAGAGGGAAATCAACCTGTCTGAACAATGCAAATATTGCTCTCAGGGGCAATTCCTGTTTTCTGTAGATTGGCTGGCTTAATGCTATTAGGGAGAAGCAAGAGGAGTTCGTTCGAAAAAAAAAAAAAAAAGAAAAAAAAAAGAAAAAAGGCTCCTGAGAGCCCCTAACATCACCACACCGGTGGTACCCAATCCGAGGCAGATCCAAATCTCGAAGTAGACAACACCATGGAAAGCGGTGGGAACAAGAAAATTTTCCTTCATCCCCAGTCTATATGACCTTATGAATAGGTTGGATGGCAAACGACAATGCAGTAGGCCCTAGGAAATTTTTAACCAGGGCTGTCATTGTCTCTACTGCTTTTTATGGTGTGGGCCACTTGAGATTTGGATTTAGCTACCTTATTTTTGAGCCCATGCCCTAAAATAACCTTACAAAATAGATTGGCAGTGTGGTAACACATATACACCATGGTGGGGTCCACACAACTTGGTGGTGTGTGGCACATCACGCGATTGGTTTCCCTTTTCTCAAATTTCTATTTCCCGGTGATATGTCATGGTGGTAGGTGCGGCATAAGACATGTCACATTCTAATGACTCATTGCCATTGAAATTCGTGTCTGGACGGTTGTCACCTAATGTCATATTAAGGGAATTTTAAGATCATTTTAGAGTATGGCCAAAAAAGGAACAAGATTGGGTATTACCTAGAGACCCACGGTTATATTAGGGGCTCTATGGAGCCTACTATGATCTATATGTTTTATCCCACCCTTCTATTTTGGCATATCATTTTAGGGATGAGCCGGAATATTGAAGGCTCAAGTGAACCATCCACATAAAGCAGCGGGGTTGAACTCTTACCATTGGAAACTTCCTAGGGCCTACCTCTTACTATTGGAAACTTCTACATGATGTTTATTTACTTTCTATGGCAAGGTCACATAGACCACTATGAAGGAAAAACATAAATATCAGTTTGATCCCAAACTTCTATGGCCCTCAAGAAGTATTCAATGGTAGACTTTAAGTCCCCACCGTTGTTGCAGCGGTTTGGTCCACTTGAGATTTCAATCTGCCTCCTCCTTTTTGGATTCACGCCTTAAAATGATCTTTTATTTTTATTTTTTCAAAAGGAGGGGGCACACCCCTATAGTTTTGATTAAATGAACGGAAGGTAAAACGAAAGGAAAAACAAAAGGCTAAAGCCAGTCTGACGCAAAGAATGCTCCAGACTGGCGTATCTTCCCAGCAAATGAGACAATTCCCTGCTCCACCACCGATCGGGGATCAAACAGATGTACCTTGAAATGATCTTTCAAAATGGACGGCATGGATAAAAAATATAGATCATGGTAGGCTTCATAGAGCCCCTAACATGATCATCCATCTTGAGCTTTTTTTTTTTTTCAAAAGCGGGCTCTTGCCACGATTCCATTAATCACTGAAATTATACAATACTTCGGGTGGGCCCCAACAAAATAAGAAGGGCCTCACCTATCATGTAACCTAACTGATATAAAATACGGAACAAACCAAAGAAAGGAGGAGACACAGTCCAAAGCTGCACTAGGCTAGCAAAGAAAGGTGAGTCTAAATCCCCCTCCTCACTGAACCTAAAGACAATCTTTCTAAGAAGAGCAGGCCCCGGACTGTCGGAGGGAGATCGGCGAGGAGTAAAATTAAGGTCGTCTTTTGACCTTCGCTCCCCACCTTGGCGAGGGCATCCGCTGGCCCGTTTCCTTCTCTAAAAGTATGAACAAATTTTACATTTCTAGAGTTGGAGAGGTGGTTTATTCTGTCTATCCAACATTTCCATTTCCAACCGGGAACAGCGAGGCCCAAAAGAAAGTTGATAACGAGGAGTGAATCAGACTCAACAAGGATATTGGTGTACCCCAACAAAATGCAATGTTGAAGCCCATCGTGAATTGCCCGAAGTTCTGCCCGAGTATTTGAGGCGATGCCATAGCCCGAGTGAAAAGCAAAAAGGAACTCGCTCCTCGCACCTCTGCAAACGCCTCCTCCCCCAGCTGCGCCAGGATTACCCCTAGCAGACCCATCAACGTTTAACTTTACCCAACCCGGCGAGGGCTTCCTCCAAAACACCACATGGGAAGAGTATCTTGGCTGAGCCGGCACGATAATGCCCATGGCCCCCAGCACCCTACTTGTTGAATCAGATCGGGAACGTGGGACACCCCATCTGTTGACGATACAATGAACCCAACTATAGATGCGGGAGATGATGATCCGTTGGTTCATAGGCACCTCTTCATAACGCGCCAAATTTCTGCTCTTCCAAAGCTCCCAAAGGATGAAACAAGGAATAATCTTCTTGAACGGGGCTGACGGACCATTCCCTGATCGAGAATCCCACCAATGGGCTAGACCGGCCTGAACTGAAGAAGAAAGGGGCATATGGACATCGTAAAGGGAAGCAAAGTGGGACCAAATGGCACGCGCCATCCCGCTCTGAAAGAAAAGATGGGGAATGGTCTCAATCTGCGGTCTGTGGCCTTCGCTACTGTCAACATTACAACAGCAGCAAATGGAAGCAAGGTGGATGCCACGAGCTTGCACCCTCGCATCTACCGGAAGAGCTCGCAAGATGATTCTCCACACCAGCACTGACACCTTCGGGGGGACCTTGACATGCCAGATTTTGGGGCCCCAGATCGAGGTGGGCCTACGCATCCTGATGACGTCCCACGCCGATGTAACAGAGAAGGCTCCTGTGGGATTTCTGGGCCAAATGGGAAGATCAGGGCCGTTCGAAAGACAAGTCCCTGCATGGAAGATGAAGTCTAAATCCCGTTGAGATAGAATCGTGAGAGCCGCCGAAGGCGGTAGAGGGCCAGAATTGCCCACAAAATCCTTAATTCTAAGGTCTCTGAGAGGGGGGCAATGTTGAAGGATACCCTGTTTTCCAAGGGGCCTAAACCAGTTCAATTAGCTGTCCATAAATTCTGATTTCCGTCGCCAATTTGCCATTGCATGTGGATATCTAGAAGCGGGAAGAGAAGTCTGATTCTCTTCCACAATGGAGAGAGATTGGAAAACGGTTGAGAATTGCCACCCGTCCGAAAGTCTTGGGCGTATTTGGATTGAACAAACCGACACCACAGCCCTTTGTGTGAACTAAATTTTGCACACTAGGCCATCTTTAGGCGGAACGCCACCATCACATCAAACAGACTTCTGATTCGAGGCCCCTTCCGATTTCGGGGCTGAAATGTGCTGCCAAGATTTCCAGTGCAACTTTTTCCTGCCGTCAGCCCAGCCCTAAAGAAAATCTGAAAATCTTTTTTCTAGCGATTTTAAAACTCCCGATGGGATATGCGTAGCAGCCAAAGAGTGAACTGGGATACTTGTCAGCACATGTTTGACCAGCGTGACTCTGCCAGCCATCGAGAGCCACCTGGCTTTCCAACCTTGAATGCGACCGTCCACTCGATCAACCAGATTCTGGAAATCACTATTTTTCCGTCTACCGACTGATATTGGGACCCCCAAATAGCTAACGCTGTTAGCTGAGTTTGTGATCCTCAGTTCCCTTTGGATAGTAGCGATTCTGGTAGAGTTCATGGTTTCTGCACATAGGAGGACACTCTTATGGAGGTTGATCTGTTGACCGGAGACCCGCTGATACATATCGAGAAAACCCTTTGCCGCTCGGATGGAAGACAGACCTCCATTAATGAAGAGAAGAGTGTCATCTGCAAAAAGGAGGTTAGACACCACCACATTATCCCTTCGGCCTTTAAAAGGAAGACAGGAACCAGAAGCCACGAGCTTGTTGAACCCTTGACTAAGAACCTCAGAGGCTAGGATGAATAAACTGGGGGAGAGTGGGTCGCCCTGGCGGAGACCTCGAGTGGACTTGAAGAAGCCACCCGATTCACCGTTTATGAGAACCGAGAACCAACAGTTGCTCCAACAGCGTTCCACCAGCTTGATCCAGTCTTGGGAGAAGCCAAAGCGGTCGAGCACTCTTTTGAGGAAAATCCAATCAACTCTATCATAAGCTTTTTCCATATCCAATTTAATGACGATATTCCCACCTCTGACTTTTCGATTTAAATCCCTAAGCAGCTCCTGTGCGAGGGCAATATTTTCTGAGATGGAGCGCCCCTTCACAAAAGCACCTTGCTCCAGGGAGATGAGGGAGGGAAGCAGTCCACTCAATCTGCTCGCAATAACCTTGGCAAAGATCTTATAAACCACGTTACAGAGACTAATGGGCCTGAAATCGGAGAATTTTTTTGGATCTGCCTTTTTGGGGATAAGGGCAATCAGAGAAGTAGTGAAGGCCCTAGGGAGAGACCCTCCTTCGAACAAATGAATGACTGCCTGGAGGAGGTCCTGCCCCACAATGTCCCAGCACCCGGCGAAGAAAGAAGCAGAAAAACCATCCGGACCTGCCGCCCCATCTACAGGATGGACAGGACAGCCTGATGCACTTCTTGAATCGTAGGCTTGGCCATCAGGCTCAGCGTTATCCTCTGCTGACACCGAAGAGGGAATGGAGGAGAGAAGATCAGCCCCCTGGTCCACCTCTCCAGCAGAAAAAAGGCGGTGGAAGTATCTGGCTGCCTCAATCTTAATGTCCTCTTGCGACTCCACAATCCGCCCAGAGTCCAGATGGATTACAGAGATAGCGGCTCTCCTGGCCCTTTCAGTTGCAGACGCATGGAAGAAAGCAGTGTTCCTATCTCCCTCCTGAAGCCAGTTGTTACGGGCTTTCTGTTTCCAGAAAGTTTCCTCCATCCGCTCCAAATTGGATAAGGTGGTCCTCGCCTCATGGAGCTGACGCAGGAGGGGGGCAGACTCTGGAACCGGCTCCTCGATTTGCTGAAAATTCTCCTCCAAGGTGGACAGCCTCTGCTCGGCTTCTTTGACTGCTGTGAAAATGTTCCCAAATTCAGCTTGATTCCAGCACTTCAGATGGGCTTGAACAGCCTTCAGTTTGGAGAGAATGTTGATCATGGGATTGGAGTCTTCAGTGGATGACCAGGCTTCCTTGACCTTGGGCAGGAAAGCGTCATGGAGGAGCCACATCCGCTGGAAACGAAATGGTTTGTGGCCAGAAAACTATTGCCTGGGGAAAACAATTAACAGCGGAGCATGATCGGAGTTATACCGAGGGAGGTGGCGTACCTGAAGAGAGGGAAAGGAGATGCTCCAAGCCGCATTGATCAGCACACGGTCCAATCTAGCCCAAACTCGGGCCATGCCTGCCTGGTTATTTGACCAGGTGAATTTACTGCCTCGGAAACCGGCATCCAGAAGGCCAGCGTTGTCAATGGTCTCCACAAAATCGCGGGAGCTCCCGCTTTCAAACCTCCTTCTGCTGTGCCTCTCCGAAGAGCTGATGACAGCGTTGAAATCACCACCCACTGCCCATGGGCCCTGAATAGAGCGGGATAGACTGGCCATCTCGTCCCAGAGGCCTCTGCGTTGGACCCTGGAACAGCTCGCGTACACCACCGACAGAGTGATTTGGTTGCTGAATTGTTGCAGCTTAAGTGATAAGGTGATCATTTAGTTTGATCTGGCAACAATAGAGACAGGGGACTGGAACTTGGAGAATATCCAAATCTTACCACCCTCATCAACATTAGAATAAGAATAATGAAACCCAAGGCGGAGACCGATTGTAATGCGTCTGGAGTCCCTGATCATAGGCTCTAAGATCGCTACTATCCAAGGATTGTGGGTCTTGATAAGCCGCTGTAAAGTCCTGATAGTTGGCTTGTTGCCAATTCCGCGAGCGTTCCACAATAGGATGTTATCCGTCATTGGATTCCTTACTTTTCTCGATCCTCCTCTGTAGACTCCTCAATCTGGATAACCAGACGTCCCTTGAGACTGCATTCAGGGGATTTTTAGGGGCCCTTTTGCCTCCTCTATTCCGAGTCCACTGCAACTGATTTGGTGGAGATTGGTTGCGAGGGGTGGGAGACACTTGGTTTGCTGTCGGTTCTTCTGATCCGTCCAATAACTGATTTAAATTAAGCTGCTCCAGGGGTGAACGCGGACTAGTGAGTAGATCAGTCTGTGAGCCTTGTTTCGCTGAGATGCTATCCCAAGCGTCCCCTGATGGAGAGAAGTAAGGGGAGAGATCCACGACAAGCCCTCTGCTACCCGGGGTTCCAACATTCATCCCATGACTGGGAGTCCGCGGAGTAGTAGGTGGGGAAGAGTCATCGGATCTGTAGGAAGAAGTATAGGACCGCAAGTCAGCATCCTTGTCTAAATTCAAGACTGTTGATGGATATGGCCCTGCTGAGCTACCCCGGTTGAAACCCCTGGAAGTCTTCCTTCGAACATATACGAGCAATTTACTGCGCCTCTGAGTAGCATCAGCCTCCTTGCACTGAAATCTGGTTGTGAGAAGTTCCTTGAAGCAGGTTCGATCTTTGTCTGGATCAGCCTCTTCGTTAGTTCGGTATCCAAACAACAACTGATGAGGCTCTGGGTTCCGAGGAACGTGTAGGGAGAGCATGCCATTTCCATGGGCGATGTTGACCCCAGGCCGAACATCAATCGGTTGGAACTCTTCCATGATAGTCAAAGCCTGCCTGAGAGAGTGATCATCAACATTGGGGTTTACCAAGGTAGCCTCTGATGGTTCGGGGGCAGGATCATGAGTATTCTGCTGGTTACTGCCGACATGAAGAATAGGCACAATCTCCTCAGCAACTGGTGTCATTTGCGCATATCCACAAATAGCTAATGAGCCATCAATTGGAACCTCAGAATCCGTTCCCAGTGGGCCAGGTTGCGGGCTCCCAGCGTCATCGTTATGGGATTTGAAATGGTCTTCCACCCACGCCTTGGTGCTGCAGTAGTACCGAGAAGTAGGTGGAGCTGAAACAGTTTCCATTTCCCTGCTTGCGTCAACCTTCTCTGTTTCCAACATGGCATGGATTGGATATTGTCTCCCTTCAACAACCAATCGCAGGACTCTGTGCAGATCGATACCCAGGTGGAGCTGAACTTTTATTCGAGCGAACACCTGAAATAAACCGAACCTACTGATAAAATCTATCATCAGAACTTTACCAAAGTAGTTCCCCAAGTCCAGTAGGATGGATTTGAACCAAGCATGTGCCGGGATCCCAAAGAGCCGTAACCATGTACCCCCGTCTTCTCCTATTGCCGGGGGTGTCCACGGGGTAATTTCGACTAGACCCATCTTCTGTTGGAGATCCGCATCAGCCAGGAACTGTTTCAAGTCATCAGCAGATTTCATTCTAATAAGGAATGAAAAATGGGACAAACGTACCACATCAACACCAGAGGAAACTAATCCAGAATCATTGATCGATCGGATTAGATGGAGGATCGAGATAAACGAGGATGTCCGCCCAATCAATCCTAGCTTCAGCTCCTGCTTCTTTCTCTGAACCGCTGCTAGGTCTGCAATGGTGGTGAAATCATCTAGTTGGTTCACCCGACTCTGGTGACCCTGTCTTGAGGTTCGATGCTTCCCCTGATTATTCGTCTCCATTGCTGCGTTGGTTACTGCGGCTGCATAGGATTTCAGTGTTGGGCCGGGATGCAAATTTGGGGATTTCGAAAAGGTTGGGGGGTTAATCGGTCTTGCCCTGGAGGGGTTTTGAGATGTGCCGGGATGTAGATTTGGAGTTTTTGAAAGGGGTGGGGGATTATTGGGTCTAGCCCTGGAGGGCTTAAGAGATCTAGGGTTGGCCCACTCCACTTTCGCTCGCCTGCCATCAATCCGCCTTCCACCCAGGATATCTTTAGCATTTTTTGCGTCCTGTTCGTAGAGAAACCGTACAAATGCGAATCCCCTAGGGAGATTGGTTGATGCCTGAAGCGGGATGTAGACGTCCTGGATTCTTCCATACCTACCGAAGATTTGATAAAGGTCCTGGTGGGAGCAGTCGTACGGTAAGTTTCCGACAAATAAGCTGAAGTCGTGAAGGGATGGAGGACGCGATCTGGGGATGGCTCCTCCTCTGGTAGACGAAAGGTGGGCAGCCGATCTCCTACGATGACGGAGGACGTCCCGGCCCGTAGGACGGGTCATTAGCAAAAGGGTTAGCGGAAAAGGGTTAGCAAAAGGGCTAGCAAAAGGGTTCCGTTTGCAGTCTACGTAGAGATGCGGTTGGTGCTATGTGCAGTTGTAAAAGCAGAGATTGAACACGCTCACTATTGAAAACTTCTCTCGAGCTTGGTCATGAGATAGTACCCAATTCTCGCTAGAAAAAATAAGGCAAATCCAAATCTCAAGTGAACAACCCAATATATAAAAGCAGAGATTGAACACGCTCACTATTGAAAACTTCTCAGGGCTACAAAAATTTTACCTTCGTCGTGGATAGGTAGGATGGCAAATAAACATTGTGGTGGGTCCGAAAAAGGTTTTAAATGTGGGTATCATTATCCCCACTGATTTTTATGGTGTAGTCTAGTTGAGAGCTTCATTTTAGGCCCATGCCTTAAAATGATCTCACAAAATGGATAGACAGTGTTAACACATATATTATGGTGGGTCCACACAAGTTAGTGACGTAAACACACCACTGAATATGATGGTGTGTGGCACATCACCGATCCGTCTTCTAAATAAGGAAATAAGGAAATAGGCAGCTAAAAGCTCTTAGTCATCTAATCTTTTTGCCATGACTATAATGAATATAACCATAGGATATTTTTCATCTAAAAATATGAGCCAAATGATAATTATCAGGTAACGGTACCATGAACTCATCTGACCTTACGTGTTAATTAAACTCCTAGTGATAAGAAGAAAAAAGAAGGAAAATTATACAAAAAAAAATAGGAATAATAAATTTGAATTTTTATTCGCACATGATTGCAGCAGTCATCTGCCCTAACCTCATCTTACCAAAAAAATAAATAAAATGTAATCCATTTACAATGATTTATTATTATTTTTTAAACATATGGTGTTTAAACCTGCATTTCTAAATAAAAAAAAAATTCCCTATTAAAATTAAGAATGGGCGCCATCAATCTAGCGAAGCCTTGGAGTGTAAAGGTGAATTTCCATTTCGTTGATTGGGTGTGTTGGTCTTGCATTCATCCCTGCATTCTCCAATAAGGAATGGTAAAAGTCATTAGCTTAAGCCATGCATCACAATCCTCGAATCTGAATCCAACTGCATAGGTAATATACTAAGGTGTGTTATTTCTGGGTCAGGGCGGAGTCAGTATCAGCCCTTAGGCTTAATTGAGCCTCGAAAGAAAATGTTGCAAAACTTAGGCCTGGGCTAATGCAGGAGGATGTGTTACAAGCTTGAGCTTGGCCACTGAAACTCAGAAGACCAGTCCAACTCGTAGCCTCCCACAAATCCTACTAAGGTCTTCTAGTTCTTGGAAAGAATATCAGAGACATGGCTCAAATTTTCAAGTCAATGTATGAGAAGAAATAATTTTGGCCATTGGTTTATATTTTAAAATTATGATTTAAATATGTTGATACTACAATCAATAATTAAATGAGTTTGTGACAAAGAATTTAAACATGGATGGAATTGACTTGAATATATTGGATTTATTTCTGCCTACCGCAACAACCAATCAGTAGTCATTTGCATAAGCTATACATCCTCCATCCACGGAAGAATTCTTGTGCGTGTTTGCCAATACATGTTAGGAAGTATTGTAACAGTGGAAGAAACTCACATCGTCAACTTCCATCCTTAGTAATCTCACTTGCTCTCTTGAAACAGTCCTCACCTGAAAGTCATAGTACTTGGGTGAAAACCTTATGATGAAGAGGCAGATATATGATCATAAAATTCCATAACTTAAGTGTACCCTTCCACAATTTAAGTGGTTTTAGGCATGATTTGACACTGTTTCAGTTTGCATGGTTCATTTAAGTTTAGATATGACTAGTTTTGAGAAATCTCAATTCTTTTTTTTTTTTTTTCACGTCTGCGATGCCTGGCTCAAATGTTTAGCATACATCAAGGTGAGCCTCACTGCGATGTGTATGTGAAATCCACCTTGACCATCAGATGTGTCAGCTCACATTAGGCCTTATATATTTTGGTAATTTCACACTTCCAAAATCACTGTTAGGTAATTTCCAATTGTACGGAGGCATTATTTGATTAAATCCAAATTAGGGAGTAATTTTTCCTTAAAAATCCCAGCGGGAAAAAAAAAAACAAAGTGTTTAAAGAATTTGTTTCCATTTAAAGTAATAGTTTCTGATAACCAAAATTTGAAAAATAAAAAACACTTCTAACATGCTTTTCCTTTATTTCAAATTTTCATCAACAAAAACAATGCTTCTCCTTTGTTTCAATTTTTTTTTTTTTTTTTTTTTTTTTTTTTTTTTTTTTTGATGAAAATACTATTTCCATTCCAGCTGAGAATTTACATCCATTCAGGAGGGTCCCGACAAAAAGGATAGGACCCCTCCCATCATATAAAAAAAAACTGCACAAAAGGATGTCACGGATAGGAAAAGGAAACCACGGGATAGGAGGAGATCCAGCTATTGCTGCCTAAAAGTTCCTATACCAATATTGTCAATTGCCATTAACCCGCGTACTGTCTTGGAAGGTTGGGACGAGACGTGAATATGTTATTTGGGCGTCCTTCACTAGCCAGCCTGGCTAAAGCGTCAGCAACCGATTCCCCTCGCGATAGATGTGGCTGAAATTGAGATTTAAGGATTGCTTATAGTGCTGAATCTCTCCCAAGATGTACCAAATGTTCCAGGGAGGAGGACAATGAGGATTTTTAACTGAATTTGCAATGGTTTCTGAGTCAGTCTCCACGAAAATGTTGGCAAGGCCTAAGGTGGAGCAAAGTTTGATGCCGTCTAACATGGCTCGAGCCTCTGAAATTGTGTTCGATGAATGGCCATAGTTTCTATGGAAGGCAAAGATGAGGTTGCCAAGGTGATCCCTGCAGATACCCCCTCCCCCGCTCGGGCCCGGGTTGCCCCTCGAGGAACCATCGACGTTCAATTTTAGGCTGCCTTCAGGGGGCAAAGACCAAGAAACTTTAGTGAACTTTGGAGGAGGATTTGTCTGAGCTTTGTTGATTCTGAGGGCTTGCAGGGTGATTTGGTCTGAAATGGAGTTCCTGTGAGGGGCCATGATGGTGGAGCCGAGATCAAAGAGCCAACGATACACCTTGAATTGGATGTTACGCACGGACATAGCATTACCTTCAAAGCGAGCCTGATTTCTGCTTAGCCAAATTTCCCAGATTATGATAGTAGGAACCAGACCAGTAAGATAAGATAATTTGTATTTCTTGCTAGCTTTGGACGTCCAGGAAGTGATCCGCTGGGAGATAGTCTGATTTGGCACTTCAGCAACACCAAAGAGCCTGCTGAAGTGGCTCCATATCTGCACTGCGATCCCACCCTGGCTGAAAAGATGATCCAGATTTTCGACATTTCCAGCTTGTGAAGCGTCAGTAAGACGTTGGCCCCTGTTTTGATCTGATTCAGGCAGGGGTCGGTCTGCGGGTGGTGATCCTGCTGCGGTAGAGCGGGAGGCATTTGTCGGGAAACGATGGGGCTAGAATTCCGTTGCTGCGTTGCGTCGGGAAGGGAAGGGCTGGTTCTTCGCTGCTGTTGCACTGTGTGGCGGTGCCCCCTGTTCTGCTCTGTTTCAGGCACGGCGGGCTGCAGTTGGCGATCCTGCTGCTGCCAATCTGGAAACTGCTGAGATCGCTGATGGCCTGGATTTCGATTGGTTATTGGTTGCTGACTGATGGAAGAGTGATCTGCCGGGGACTGGGGTCTGGGAGATATCGATCTGCAACACTCGCAGCTTGAAGCTAACTGAATGCCTCGTTTTTGAATTGCTTGGTCCACTGGGGCCGCGTTATGCATAACTTTCCAAGCAAAGATACTCAATTTTGGGGGGAGGGATTTGTTCCAGATCCAGTTGGCCCACCGGAGATAAGGATGATGGCACCGGATTCCGTTCCAGGCTGATTTAACTGAGAAGTTGCCTGTAGCGGATAGATCCCAAATAAGTTTGTCCTTTCTGTCCGTTAATACGATCGGGAGAGCCGTGATTGTCCGCATAGCTGTTGCGGGGATGAAAGGCTGAATGTCGCTGAGGTTTCGGGAGGCTGGATGAACATAGAAGTCTCTGACTGCCACTTCCGCGAGGTGAGGGGGAATAGAACTGACGGCCGCTCCTGATAGAAGGCCACTGCCCGTCCAGTTGTGGAGCCAGATGTTTAACTTCCCTTCCCCAATCAGCCATCTTGAGTGGAATATGGCGAATTGCAAAATTCTAAACATCTCTCGCCACAGGGAGGAGCTGGTTGAGCAGTTTTTTCCTTTTGCAGCAACAAGCTTCTGAAAGTATTTCGCAAAGAAAAACTTGGCCCATTGAGATTTACCTTGAAGTAGCCGCCATGCCATCTTGATTCTGAAAGCCTGCGTAGTCTCTTCGAAAGTCCTGATGCCAAGCCCACCTTCGTTAATGGGGGTGCAGAGGGTCTTCCAACTGACCCAATGCAGTTTATTGCCTCTCTCTGATGATCCCCAGAAGAAGTTAGCAATCGCTCCTTCAATCGTTTTGGATAGGGATCTGGGAATGGTTATGGCAGAAAGCATGTGGATGGGGATTGATGTCAAGACATGTTTAATCAGAATCAGTTTAGCTGCCTGGTTAAGGAGTTTAGCCTTCCATCCCTCAATTTTTCTGAGGATTTTCTGGGCTAACTGCTGCAAAAGAGGGGCCGGAACTCTTCCTTTGGAGAGGGGGACGCCTAGATACAAAGTGGGGAGCGACGCCTGTTTGAAGCCCGTCAGGTTCTGGATCTTCTGATTCCTGATTCTGGATGTTTTCACCGGGGTGATGAAGACTGTCTTGGAAGCATTCACTTTTTGACCTGAGGCGTTCTCGTATTGATTGATGAACTTGAGGAGAGTTCGGACATTGGATAACCTGCCATTTAGAAATAATATAGCATCGTCAGCGAAAAACAGGTGGGATATAGTTGGGCAATTTTGGGGCAGCTTGTAAGGATGACAAGAACCCGAAGAAAAGAGCTTGGATAATCCCCTACTAAACACTTCCGCAGCCAAGATAAATATCGAAGGAGATAGAGGGTCGCCCTGTCTCAAACCCCTGGAAGAGCTAAAGAAGCCAAAACTTCTGCCATTGATAAGGACGGAGAACCACATGTCTTCCCAGCAGCGCCGGATTCCAGAGATCCACCTGGAGTCAAAACCGAATTGATTGAGGACCTGCGTGATGAATCCCCATTCGAGACGATCGTATGCCTTCTCCATATCAACTTTGATAATCATGTTTCCGCCGAAAACCTTACGGTTGATCTCGTAGGCCATCTCTCTGGCCATTGATATGCTCTCGACAATGGACCTCCCTTTAACAAAAGCCCCCTGCTCTTCAGAAATTAGGTCGGGGAGGACGATCGCTAGCCTATTTGCCATGATTTTGGAAAAGATCTTCATGATACAGTTGCACAAGCTGATGGGTCTAAAGTCTGCAATGCGATCTGGATTTGCTTTTTTGGGGATGAGGCATAAGAGGGTCCTTTGTTTCAATTTTTTCATGAAAAAAAATTCAGAAAATATCTGGTGTAAAAATATATTTCCTTCGTTTGTAATTTTCATCAACAGAAAACACAATCACACTAAAAAATCGAGAAATAATTATAAAATATGTTTCCCTTTTTGTATTAAGAAAAATAATCTCTAAAAAAAGAAAATTTTATATTTTTTTGGTAAAGGAAAAGTTGATTCTTGGAAGAAATTTCTCGTAAATTCCAAATTTATCAAAGGGTTTCTTACATCAACATACTTGGAAAGTGCGCAATGCAGCTATTTTTGAGGGTAGTTCGGTGTCCTCTGATAGAGTAGTTGCAAAAATCAGATGGTGGGATGCCTCGATTACTGGTATTGACAATGGTGTAGGTGAGCCTATGCCGCCGTCGACTGTTTTCTCCCCTAGAGGTGTGCCAAGGCTGCCGTCGACAGTCTTCTCTACTAATGTCAATCCTGTTTGTAGACTGGAGGTGATTAGGTGGAGTAAACCAATGCCTGGTTGGGTAAAAATTAATGTAGATGGATCTGCGAGGGGGAATCCTGGACCTTCGGGTGGAGGGGGAATATGCAGGGGGGAGAAGGGGGATTTCATTTTTGCCTTTTAAAATGCTTATGATTTTGGGACTAACACCGTAGCCGAGCTACGAGCAGTGCATGATGGCTTGTTTTGCGGTATTCGCAGGGGCTTCCATCATATCGTCATCGAGTCAGATTCGAGACTGGTTGTGGATCTGATTGTTGGGCTGGGGAGGCCGGGTTGGAAATGGAGGGCATGGCTATATAGAATTAGCCACCGATGAGGCAGGGCACAATCAATGTGGTGCACGTTCAAAGAGAAGGGAACATACCGGCAGACTCTTTGGCTCGTTTGGGAAGTGCGTCTCGTCCCTGGTTTTTTTCACAAATCTCACAGATCTTCCTCGTCAGGTACGAGGTAATTTTTTTCTCGACAAAGTCGGTTTGGGTGCGATTAGGAGGGGTTGATTCCCGTTGGGTGGTTTTGTAATTATTTCCTCTCTTTTCCGGATGGATCTCCTGTTTTTATGAAGGAGCTCCCTCCTGTATACGTTTTTTGGGGGTGATTAATGAATACATTGATACGTTGACTTAAAAAAAAAAAAAAAAAAAAAAAAAGGTTGAAAATATGTTTATTTACAAAAAAAATAAATAAAAAAAATAAAAATAAAAATACTTGGTAGTACTTTTGCAAAGGGAAATTACCAAAGTACCCCTAGTGTGTGTGTGTATAATTTTATTTTGAAAGCAATGAAGTCAAAATTTTTGGACCCATAGACATACATATACAATAAAATATCACATGGATGAAAAATCTTTGTGACCGAATCGTCAAATCGACTGCACATGTATTTTAATGTTTTCAAATGGTTTACATTATTTTTTTTTTATAGGGTGGCTCACCTTATATTTAAATTGACCATTTTTTTGTTCTTCCAAACATCATTAGATAGGTTGGCTATAATAAAAATATCATATGGGCTCTATAATTCTCCACTTTATTACTTTCTAAAGGAAAAAGTGCATAGCGAATATTACGGTAATTTTATTGTTCAAAAAGCACTTCCCTAAAATCATTATTTGGTAAAATCATAACTTGTGGGAAGGTTTGTGGTAAATAAATAAATAAAATCAGCAAATATAGAGCTGAGGATCGTGAGGAAAATAAAATAAAGAAAAAGGAAAAAGGATAGTTCTCACTTCTTCTACCGGAAACATTAAAAAATAGATGGAGAGAGAGGTTTGCAGGCATCTTTTCATCCTAACCACATGAACCTAGAGAGAGAGAGATTTGCAGGCCTCTTTTCATCCTAACCACATGAACCTAGAGAGAGAAAGGTTTGCTGGCCTCTTTTCATCCTAACCACATGAACCTAGAGAGAGAAAGGTTTGCTGGCCTCTTTTCATCATATCCACATGAACCTTAGAGAGAGATATGGGGTAGGTAGGTAGGTTTGTAAGCCTTCTTCCATCCTAACCTCATGAAACATGTGGTCTATTTCACTGTGCATGTCATATTGTGGAAAAATCAGGCACATACTCTTTAGTAAGCAGGCTGCATGGGTAACGTTTTGGTTTTTCATATAGGTTTAATGTAGCAGTACTGCTATGGACCAAGAACGATGCAGGAAAGAAAGAATTTTCTGCTTGTGGTAAGCAGAAGATCCGGATTCCTTAGTATATGTGTTGCCTGCCTAGCTTGTGGGGTAGCCTGATCTTTGTAAAAAGTTGTTTAAATGGTCCAATGTGAAGTTAGCTAATCTCAGGACCGCAGAGATGGTCTAAGGAACACACCTTTTTAACCATTGTCCACATTACACCTTGTGTGCAAGGAGGGACGGTGAGAGATCCCATGTATCTATAATACTTCCTACTTCCCATCTTTAAGTGCCTTGGATCAACCACTCCCACATTTCTTTCCATTTCATGAGCATCTGCAGTAGATCTTATATGCTCCATCAACTGAGAAAGTAACAAACATACATGTCAGAGAGAGAGAGAGAGAGAGAGAGAGAGAGAGAGAGAGAGAGAGAGAGAGAGAGAGAGAGAGAGAGAGAGAGAGAGAGAGAGAGAGAGAGAGAGAGAGAGAGAGAGAGAGAGAGAGAGAGAGAGAGAGAGGTGCAAAGCATACTGAGGATTGAGGACCTTGGAAGAGTCATTTAAATAACATACCTCTGAGAGAAATGTGTCAGGTCGGCCAATTTTGTACATGATCCCAACCACGGCTGTCTGTTTGTCAGAGCTCTCGTGAACCATATGCACCTGAAGGGCGTAGCTAAAATAACCAATCATCATAAATCAGATGAGAAATGTATAAAGTGGAATTGGAAGAGAAATGTTAAGTGCATTTGTCACAAATAAGGTGTTTGTGTCTGCATAAGACAGGTAGCACCATACCTCTTCCCATTGATGGTGTGCTCTGAAGGTGAGTGCCAGTGGCACTGTTGTAATACATATTCAGTTCCATTCACATAAATTGATCCTGCCCCATTAACCCATTTCAACTGCATCCATCAATAACAAGAATTGAGAATTGACCGGGAAATAACGTCTTTTAACCTATCAAAATATCATACATTCTCTATTTAATCAACTTCAAGAAAAACAAGTTTTCCTCAATATGAGATTACAGAGAACTGTTTTGGTCTTGCATGAAGAAGAAAAGAGTTAATTTTGCTCTAGAAGATATGGTCCCATTAAGGCCACACTTAGAGATGATCTGATGATCAGAACGGTC
The DNA here is from genome assembly GCA_030180095.1 of Magnolia changhungtana. Taxonomy (NCBI): domain Eukaryota; kingdom Viridiplantae; phylum Streptophyta; class Magnoliopsida; order Magnoliales; family Magnoliaceae; genus Magnolia; species Magnolia changhungtana. The sequence continues at coordinate 16,582,686 of JASAUF010000676.1, forward strand.
CAAGTTCTGGGAACTAGTAAGATGGGCCACAATCAACAAATTCCTTGAAAGGATGATTTGTTCATTGGCAAGTATAGTTGAACATCGACATTAATTTATATAGTATGATTATGAGAGCCTGGCTGACCATCTGACCTTCTCCCATGTAGCAATACATGCCATTGAGCTTGATTCTAGAAAAAAGGCAGTAGGAACTACAAAATAAAGTGCTAGAGAATTCTATTCTAACATTACCATTATATCACGTCCTCTATTCTTGAGCGTCGCATTGGATGGCTTGTAATGCCTTTTTAATCTCCCTAAATGGGACACTACTTGAACTCTTTCATACAACAAATCGATTGGAGACTGCATATCTCCATTCTTACACATTGCCCATTCCTCATGTATATCTCCCCAATTTTCAGGCCCTTTACCACTCCCTTTTTTTTTTTTTTTTTCATGAAAATGACTTATATATTGATGAACCAAATGAGAATACAGCCATTCGGGCAGGCCCAAACAAAAAAAGAATCCGGGCCCTGCCTATCATATGGAGCAACTACACAAAGCTTTACAGAAACCAAACAGGGGACCGAAGGCAGCCCAACTACAGCAGCCTCCAAGCTTGCACGAATAGAACAGAGCAGAGGAAAAGGACAGAAAGAGAACCAAGCCGACCCAACAACAGAACACACAGCAAGCAGACAAACGACAGGCCCGAGGGGACAAACTCCCAACGAAGCCGCAACAAAGCAGGAACCCCCACTACAGCTTGAGCACGCCTAAACCAGCGTTGTCAAGCACCAAAGCACCCCTAACAGCCGTCAGCAAGGCTGAACGATTGAGGAAGAGGCGACTCCGTCGACCCTCACTTGCTAGCCTCGCCAGAGCGTCAGCAACCGAGTTCCCTTCCCGGAAGATATGATTGAAGGAGAGGTTCATAGACTGACTTCTATGAAGAATAGCCCCCATCCTGTACCAGATTGGCCAGGGAACAGGACCCTGCGGATCAGTTGCTGCATTTACAATAATTTTAGAGTCTGATTCGACAATAATGTTATCTAAACCAAGAGAAGAGCAAATGTTCAGGCCATCCAGGACTGCTTGAGCTTCGGCGATTGTGTTGGAACCAATCCCGTAGCGACGATGAAAGGCGAAAATCAATCTTCCATGGTGATCTCTACACACTCCACCTCCTCCGCTCTCGCCAGGGTTCCCTCGAGAGGAGCCATCAGTATTAAGCTTCAACCAGCCTCTGAGAGGTTTAGACCACTTGACCACTCTGGGGGTAACAACGGGGGTGAGAGAGGGAGCGTCAATCAGAAGGGCCTTGAGGGTAATGGTCTCTGCCATAGAATTTCTGTCGGGACCTGGGATGGCTGAGCCAACTTCTCTAAGCCAGTAGGAAACGGACGAGATTATGCGGGAAGTTAACATTGTTTGGCCCTCGAATCTAGCCGAATTCGGACTGAGCCACAGCTCCCATATGATAAAACTAGGGGCGGTTCCAATTAAGCATGAAAATCTGGATTTACGGCTGGCCCGGGAGAACCATTGCTGGAGGCGCTGAGCAATGGATTGATGGTGGATATAGGGAAGGCCAAACAGTTTGCTGAAGTGGCTCAAAATAGAGGATGCTGCCCTACCATAACAAAATAGGTGGTCAAGGCACTCCACCGAGGGTTGGATAGAGGGCTGAGAGAGGGCTGATTGCTCGAGACAAGCACACCAGGTAGGGAACTGGCACGGGGGCAAGCTGGCCCCATAGAAGTGGGATCACCCCCCTGACGAGCTGGACGGTGGGAGGGGAGCAAGGGACGAGAAGGGGATTGGTCCGAGAGGTGGCAACACTCACATTTGGAAGCTAGAGAGATGCCAAACCGCTGCACCGCTGCGTCGACCGAGACAGCCTTGTTTATGGTTTTCCAGACAAAAATGCCTACTTTAGGAGGCAGAAGATCGTTCCACACCCATTTCGTCCAGGGGAGGAGAGGATGGTGGGCCTTGATACCGTTCCAAGCAGACTTCAAGGAGAATTTGCCAGAAGAAGACAGGTCCCAAATTAACTTATCGGGCCTGGGAGAGAGATACACGACGCTGGATGCCATGGATTGGCATGCTGATTGAGGAATGAAGGGTTGAACCTCGGCCAAGGTCCTTGCACCATCAGGAGGGTAGAAATCTTTCACCTTGGTAGCCAACAAAGAGTTCAGAATATGCCCCGTCGCAATGGCGGCTAGAAACCCGCCCCCGGACCAATTCTGAGTCCAAAAGCTGAGATTGCCTTCCCCGACAAGCCATCTTGAGTGCTGCAAAACCAACTTTAAAACGTGAAAAATGCCCTTCCAATCATACGATGCGGAAGTCCCAATAGCCTTCTGTTTGCTAGAGATTTGTGGAAATATTTGGCCCCCATTAACTCAGCCCAAAGAGACGATCCCTGCAACATCAACCAGCCCATCTTTGCTCTGGAAGCTTTCATAGTATCATCAAAACTTCTGATTCCTAGGCCTCTCTCCTGGATGGGCGTACAGAGTCTCGACCACCTGACCCAGTGCCTTTTATGGCCTTCGACAGAGCTACCCCAAAAGAAATTGGCCATAGCTCTTTCCAGCTGCTTGATAACCACCCTAGGGATATTGATAGCTGACATTATGTGAATGGGAATACTGGTCAGCACGTGTTTGATAAGAATCAGCTTCGCTGCTGGGTTAAGGAGCCTGGCCTTCCAGCCGTCAATCCTGCGTAAGACTTTCTGGATGAGAGGTTGAAGAAGGGAGCTGTTGATTCGGCCTTTGGATAGGGGAACTCCAAGGTATACTGAAGGCAGGGACGACTGTCTGAAACCTGTGAGATTGATCAACCGTTGGATCTTGTTGTTAGCTGTCTTTCTCGGGGGGATGAATGAAGATTTGGAAGAATTGATCTTCTGGCCTGATGCACCCTCATACTTGGTAATGAATCTGAGAAGAGATCTCACGTTAGAATGCCTGCCATTTTGAAAAAGAATTGCATCGTCAGTAAAGAGCAAGTGAAAAATTCTGGGGCAAGATCGTGGGAGTTTAAACGAGTGGTAGGATCCTGAAGAGAACAAGTGGTGCACTCCTCGGCTAAAGACATCTGTTGCAAGGATGAATATGGCTGGCGATAGCGGATCCCCCTGCCTAAGGCCTCTGTTAGAGTGGAAGAAGCCAAAACTTCTTCCATTAATAAGTATAGAAAACCACACGTCCTGCCATCATCGTTGAGCTTGACTGATCCAAAGAGAATCGAAGCCAAACTTCAAGAGCACCTGGGCAATGAAGCCCCATTCCATTCGGTCATACGCCTTCTCCATATCAAGCTTGATAATTAATTTCCCCCAAAAACCTTGCGGTCGATCTCATGGGCCATCTCCCTAGCAATGGCGATGTTTTCAGCTATGGAACGCCCTTTAACAAAGGCACCCTGCTCCTTAGATATCAACTTAGGAAGAATAATCGCAAGCCTAAATGCGACAATTTTGGAGAAGATCTTCATAATGCAGTTGCATAAGCTGATTGGCCTATAGTCCGAGATACATTCCGGGTTCAGCTTCTTAGGGATGAGACAAATGAGAGTGCATTGATAGGCTCTAGGGATCGGCCCTCCCTGGAAAAAATCATTAGCAGCTGCAACTAAATCCTCCCCAATGATGTCCCAACAGGAAGAATAAAAGGCTCCACCAAAGCCGTCCGGGCCAGGAGCGCTATCTGGTAAGATGGAGGTGGCAGCATCTTTCACTTCATCCAAGGAAAGGGGCCTAAGCAGAGCAACATTCATCTGAGGAGTCACCAAGTGCGGAACACACTGCAGAAGGTCTTCAGCATTGGAAGAGCCCTCTGAAGTGAAAAGGGTCTTAAAATGTCTCACAGCCTCATTTCCGATGTCTTCAATACGATCAACAGTGTCTCCCATGGCTATCTTCATCTTCTGGATGGTCAATCTTCTATGGTTGTCTAAGACTGAATTGTGGAAGAATCTGGTATTTCTGTCGCCTTCCTTGAGCCATGTATTCCTGGATCTTTGCTTCCAAAAAAACTACTCTTGAAGATGGGCCTTCTTCAAATTCGCCAGGGCACAGTTAAGGGTGATAGAATCAGCTACTGATTGCGATTTGATGAGGTTGAAATCTGCTTTATTCACCTCGTCCTCAGCCTTTTGAACATTGGATTTGACATCGCCGAATACCTCTTTGTTCCAGATTTTGAGCGTAGCCCTAAGGGATTTCAGCTTAAGGAAGAACTTGTACATAGGGGAGGCTGCCACGTCTGTGTCCCAGCAGAGCTTTACAACTTGCATGAAGTCCTCATGAACTGTCCACATACGCTGAAATCTGAATGGATGGGGGACTCTCGCAGCATCATTTTGGGCGCTAAGAAGAATGGGAGAATGGTCGGAGTGAGCCCTCGTGAGATGATCGACTCTAGCAGCAGGCAGAGTTTGCATCCAATCAACATTGAATAAAATCCTATCTAATCTGGCCCACCGGCGCCCGCTACCTGCTCTATTGTTGCACCAAGTGTAGGGAGAACCTGAGAAACCCGCATCGATGAGGCCCGTATCATTGATCACATCCTAAAATTCAGACATCGCTCGGGTCAAGTTAGAGGGGCCACCAAGCCGTTCGCCTGGGCTGGTTGTGGAGTTGAAGTCTCTACATACCATCCACGGGCCTGAGATAGTGGTGTTGAGCCTCCGCAACTCCTCCCATAGGAGGATTCTTTGATCTCTGAAGCAACTCGCATAGACTGTGGTAATAAAGGCAGGGCACGGGAGATTATCCGATGAAATCTGGAAAGTAATGCACTGTCTAGTGGCCCAACGAGTTTGGAGATGGATATGATCCTTGGCAAGAATCCAAATTCTGTTTTCCACTATGTCTTCTACAATTTGCTTCTCAAAACCCAACTTGGCAGTGACTGCAGCTCTTCTCCACTCCCTGACCATGGGTTCCTGCAGAAGGAGGATACTATGTTGTGTTTTTTGATAAGACGTCTTAAGTAGCGGGTAGTTTGAGCATTACCTACCCCCCTCAAGTTCCATGAAAGAAGACTAGTCATCGGTAGCCCAACCCTTATGCTCAGCCCTTTTGTGTAAACTCTTTAATCTTTGACTCTGCCTGTGGGAGAAGTTGATTTTGGAACAGTTTTTCCATTTCTTTTTCACCTGTAATCTGTTAGGACCATCCTCCTCGGACCTGCAACTTGAGTCTGAAGAGGTAGCTACCTGCGAATTAGGTTCCCCTTGTATGTCCACCCATAAAGTCAGAGCTTCCCCCGTCTTCTTGTTCCTCCTCCTGTGATAGACCTGACTATCATGGTGAGTTGTTGGCAGCCCGTCATAGGGAACACGGTGGTGCGTATCTGCTGTTTCCAACGAATGACACCTGTTGAGAGAGGGGGTCTCCCTAATTTTGGGGGTAGGCGAGGAGGGGAACTGAATGGCCTGCATTGCATTAGGCTGGAACTGAAGCATTGAGTTGATACGGTTTGTACTGTCTGGCCCTTCTAGAGGCAACTGCGGCACTGTTGTAGGCTCTGTCTGAGCCATAGGATCCAAGAGGGCTAAACTGTTTGGACTTTCTTTGAATAGCTGTTGAACTCCAGATAACCACCCTTCCCAAGCCGCCATCACTTCTAGGGAGGGAGGAATCCAGAGATGTCTTGAAGGCTGATTAAAATGGTAATGGCTGGGGGTGATCAGATCTTGTAGATTGTCTTGACTGGAGCCCTGTTTTTCCTTGTCCTGCCCAGCTGGATGTCGCAGGTCCGGCTGACAATTGAGGTCTGCTTTAGCCCGTATACCGTCCCTGATAGTTGTAGCGTCGGGATGCTGCTTTAGTGTACTCTCCATTGGTCTACTCTCCATGGCAGAGGAGGTGGGCGTGACCCTAGTACGTGGCTGGATGCAGTGGTGGTCCTGTTGAGCGAGCAGATCCGGAGGGGGCAGCATATCCAATGTCTGGTGCTCTAGGGCTACAAGGGATGGCAGAGTATTTCTGGTCTGAGCCCCTGAAATGGTTTGAAGAAGGGTGTCTTGACATTCCCTAGGAGCATGGGGAGTATTGGCTGCTGGCGTTGTCTGTGCGGAAATTGGTCGAACAGGTAGCAGGCTTCTGCTTTGGCTGACGATTTGAGGATCGGTGCGTGGCACACTTGCTGGGAGTTCCTCGAAGCTCACATTTTGGGGATTAACAAAAGATCGGGCAACCCACTGCTTAGTGGTTTCTATTGCGTTGGCTGCAGGGACAACCCCTGAGGCAGTCGATGCTTCTGATTGGCCAGTCATCTCAAAGTGCTCCCGAATGGGAAAAGATCTCCCATCGACCAGCAAAGTGGTGGTATTGAGGAGAGGGGTGTCCTGATGGGGGATGATTTTGGCCCTGGCAAACCAGTGATTAGGGCCATCCATTAGACTCCGGTCTAATTCAATGACTGAGCCCATACGTTCTGCTATGCTACCCACTGTGTGTTCGCTCCAAGCATGAATAGGGATACCTTCTATTCGAATCCAGGTGCTCCTGCTCGACAGCATCATTGTGGGACTCCAAGGTCGAGTATTTTGTAGCCCCATTTTGTGATGGAGGGTCTTGTCTCTAGAGAAAGCGAGGAGTTCTTCCCTGGATCTGAAAGCCAGGAGGTATGCTGAAAGAGAAATCCTAAAGATGTCCACCTAGGAGAGGTTGAATGGGGATGACCTGAGGATGTCTCGAATGACAATGATAGCATCACTTGAGCCTGCTATTTCCCCAACCAGGGCATTGGATAGAGCTACCCTGCCCTGGTCGGAGATCCATTTCGGAACAATGATCGACTGGGAGGGAGATGGAGGTCTGGGGGGGTGAAGGGCCTCCATATAAGAAGATGGTGCTGAACGGTTAGAAGAGTACATGGGTTGCTGTGGCCTCTGATCTTGAGAGTTCAGAGGTCCTGGAATGGGATGGATTTGGGAAGGTCGAGGAGGAGCTGGTTGTTTACTCTGTAGGGGAGCCTTGGAGATTAGGGCCATTTTTCTTGCCGGAGGGTTGTTGGACGAAATTCTCTGGTTAGCTTCCTTCACTGACATTCTGCGTCTGGCCAGGAACCGGTCGTTGAGCATTTGCTTGGCCTCAGCAGCATCCTCCTTTCGACGGAACCTCACGAATGCAAATCCTCGTCCGCGTCCTGAAGCCGGGAAGGTCGGAATGTATACATCCGAGATTTACCCAAACTGCCCGAATCTGGTTTGAAGATCTTCCTTAGTGATTGAGAAGGACAGATTTCTGATGAACAAGCTGTAGCCTCCAGTTTTTGGACGACGCCGACGAGCTGCTTGCCATTCGTCGTCCATCGCGCCGACCACTCCCTTTCACATTATCAAATTCCTTCTCATCCTCTGCACCATAAAATGAAAAAAAAGAGATCATTAAAACCATAGATTAGTAAAACATGAAAGAGAAACATAAAGACAGTAGCTTTTATGTTGTTTTGAAAATCAATTACCAACTTCTTGGGATGTTGTTGGGATTGAATGAAAGATAAGTAGGAAAAGGAAAGCACAAAAGAAGAAGAAATGGGTGCTGAGTTCTTCATATTTCTCTTTCAAAACTCAACAAAAACCAAAATAAAAAAGAAAGAGCAAGTGGGCTTTTCTTCTTTTCTTTTTCTATTTCTGTTTGCTTGGAAACATGGGAGGGAAATGATAGCTTATATAGAACACAGATGTTGAAATTTCACAAGAATATCTGGCTATGGTTGCTGATTTTCAAGTCACACGTGTGAATGGTTGGGACAATTCAACCATGTGTAATTTTAAATTTGGCGCCCGTCAAACAAATGACTCTACCTAGTTATTATAGTGACGACCATTACTGCATATAGTCCAGCCTACCACACGTACATATGATGTCTTGTTTGAAAGAAGGGGAGCCGATTAGGTGCAGCCCCCTCACCTAAGACGGTACGGCGCCCTTATATGTAGGGCCGACCTTGATGTATGTATTTTATATCCACGCGGACCTCCAATTTTGCCAGATCATTTTAGGGCGCAGGTCCCACAAATGAAGAAGATCGAAATCTCTGGTGAACCATTCTATAGGAAACAGTGGTAATTGAATGTGGGCCCCACCGTAATGCTTTCATAATGTTTATTTGCCATCTAACCTGTAACACAAACTTGGATGAAGGACCAATAAAAACTTATTTCGACTACAATAGTTTTAGATGAAGCTAATATTTGTGTTTTTCCTTTGTCCAGGTTTGTGTGACTTTATTAATAAATTCGTGGGAAAATAAACACTACCTAAAAACTAGGTGGGTCTGAAGAAATTTTTAATGGCCGAGCGTTCAATCAACTCTATTTCATATAAAATGCTTATCCTGGGATTTTGATAAGAATTATTTTTGGGCACATGCCCTACAATGGTATGAAAAAACAGAACAACAATGGGGATATATAATAGATACATTAAGGTGTGCACCATGGTTGAGGCTGCACCTAATCTGCTCTGAAAAGAAAGGCAGGACAAGGGTCTAAGGAAGTTCACATGCTTGAAGTTAGGTGGGGCCTACCAAGATGCTTGTGAGAAATCTACCCTGTCCATTTATTTTCCAGCTTACATTAGGACATGAGAGAAAAAATGAGAGCCGATCTACGACTCGAGTTGGCCACAAAGGAGAAAACAATGAGGATGGAACAACTACTTTTGAAACATTCATAGGGCAATAGAAGTTTTGTATCAGGCTAAGATTTTGTTTTTGGGCTTATCCTACTTACTGTGGGGCCCACCTTAATATATTTATTCTATATCCACGCCATCCATCTATTTTTTCATAACATTTTCGGCCATGCATGAGCCAAAAAATAAAGGAGATTCAAATCTCAAGTGGACCATACTAATAGAAAACTGTGGGGATTGAAAGCCATACCATTAAAAATGTCCTAGGCCCACCCTAATGATTCCGTAATGTTTATTTTCATCTGTTGATAATGTCATCAATGTTTCCTATGATATGGTCCACTTGAGAATTGGTTCTGCTTCATTTCAGGCTCATACCATAAAATGGTATATAAGAATAGATGAACGGTGTAGATATAGAATAAATACAGCAAAGCGGCCCCACAGTAATGGCCGCAGCTAATCGGCTCCCCTTTCAAAAGTGCTTTGCATGAACATTTTGACCGAGACACCTGCGCAATTCAAACTCGCCGCAGCATTCGCTCCCTTTCTGCCGGATGATGTAGAAACAACTGCATACGTATTACATGACGAGTTCTTGTTGAATAGACCGCTAAAGTATAAACAGGTTCTCTCTAGAATACATCCCCACATAGTGGAATCGGATACAGAGGACTCTAATAGTTGAATATGGTACTTTTATTTATTTATTTATGTATAATAATAATCCAAACCGTTTATCTGATAGCAATCCGTTGGAGGAGATGCTAGAAAAACTTTCATATTCAATATTTTACCAAGCATATGCTGACTGTCCGTCTTCAAAAGGCAACATAACCAGATTATCAAAGGATTGGAATAATCCAATTAATAGCTTTTATTTGTTGTCTACCTACCGTACAAAGTGAGACTTATCATATGAACGGTTTGAATAATCTAAAGATGACCCAAATTCAAAGGTTATGCCCTGCTTCATATGAACGGGTGGATCTTTGCAAGATGACCCATATTCAAATTAGCGACGCATTGTACTGTAGTAGGTTGGGATGTGTTATAGGAAACCTCAAGTGTAAATATCGTCTTAGTTCGTTGTTGGTCTTCTGTACACATCGTTGTAGGTGTAGTGCATCTGGACCATCCATCATGTCGATCTACTGTAGATGGCCATTGTTAATTTTTTTTTAAAAAAAAAAAAAAAAAAAAAAAACACTACTGACTTTCAAACCTCCAGTCCTTTTCTTTCTGCTGTTGAACTTGAAACGGACAATGGCAACCTAGCTTCAATGGTCAAGACTTCGAATGTGAAAGAACAATAGATCTGATGGCTAGGAGTACTATCCACGTAAAGGCCAACAAGATTGATGGTCTGAATTCTTCAATCATGAAACCCAAATCGATCACTATGGACCGCTGACGTATCAAAATTGGTACGTTCCAGGATGGAAAAAAACTCTCCTCCATTTTCAACGCTGGGGTTGATATGTTTTACTTTGTTTTCAACATTCTTTCGGTTGATCTTTGCCGGCCCACCTTATAAGACGTGTCACACTCTAATTGCTCATCCTCTTTGATATTTTATGTTTTCTAACCTTGACCGTGGCCGCCTAGTGACGTCATAATAACTTTATATCAGTGTGTGGTCAGGAACAGACCATCAATCCACATCGGCCATTACAACTGAAGATGGTAAAGTAATTGAGCTGTCACCCCCTTTTATATTTATCAAATAATTAAAGTTATGTATAACAATACGGTAGACTATTGAAAAATATATACTAACGTGCTAATATTCTCACTCAACTAAACTGTAAGTGTCAATCATGGATATCTTGGAAACAATAAAAGACTGATTAGACGAGAATTAATCTCTAGTTTGATCATAACTTTTGATCTATTAAGATTTAGGAGTTGCGCTCAACGTGAAAATGACTTAGAAAAATTAGGAAAACAACGTGGTTAGGCCAAATTGGACTCATACTATTTTTGGCTGAAAGCCTTGAAGTCTAGTAGAAATCAAGACCGTCTATAAATAGTAAGTTTATTATTTATAGTAAGTCACGATTTTAGAGAGTTTGAGTTGGAGTTTGATTCTAAAACTTCTTCATAGGTTTAGTATCACTATTGAAAATATTCTAAATTCAATTTTATGATCAATCAAATTATTTTTGATTTTTATTAGAATTTATTTCTTTCCCTCGTGGATTCGAGGAATCTCTACGAGGAGTTAAGAGAAACTCCGTGGATTTGAAGTAGTTATCATTGAGGAAGACGGTGCTCGACCTCATCATGTCCATCCTTGCCTCATTGCATTAACGCAAAATACGTCTTGAGGCAATGTTTATAGTGGCTTAGATATCACAATATAATGGAATAAGGCCGATCGGCAGTGCTGAGATAGAATAAAAGAAGCGTGCCGGGCTAGAGAATTTTGTTAGTGTTGTGACCCATGGACTACTACTCAGCCTTTGGGGATGAACAAGCAACAATGGATTATTTCTTACTTCTCTAAGAAATAACATTTCCAGCAACAAATGTGTAGAAGCCATTGGTAGGGCGATGATCCCCAGAGGGAGTTAACACATTCCACATCACAATATGCATGAATGTCAAGATGACCATTTTTTTTTCTCAAAATGATACTATATTCATTCCAAAAAAGAACTTTATAAGAGCTAGACAGACTTTTGGGCTCCCACCCAAAAAATAGGGGAGCCTATCGTATGACTAGGCAACAAACTAGCCCACTAACCAACCCTTACAGTTTCTCCCTAACAGTCCCTAACCCTATTTTATCTAACAAAATTAACCCTATGATTTCACTAGGGAGATCGAACATGACAAAATAAGTCGAGTTACCTTGAGAGCCACTGCCTAACTGAGCTAAGCCATTTGCTCGACCATTTTCATTCCTAGGAATATGACAAAATTGGAAAATGAACCACCGTTTTTGAGATCTTCAATCCTCTTAAGCCAATGATTCCAAACCCAACTCGGATGCGAGCCTCTATTCACGATATCAACCACAAATCTCGAATCAGATTCTACGTCAACCCTGGAGAGCCCTAGACTCCTACGCATGAAGAGGTCATTCCATACAGTGCGTAATTCCGCTCTATTACTGGAACCAACCCCTAACCCCACCGAGAAAGCAAAGATGAGGTTCCTGCCTGAGTTCCTACAAATCCCACCACCACTGGATGGGCCCGGGTTGCCTCTCGCCGACCCATCAATTTTCAGCTTGGCCCAACTAACGTGCGGCTTGATGTTACTAAGGACGACCATAATTAGTACAAAGAATGCTCTTTCTAGGTGCACATTTAATGTTACTAAGGATGTGAAACACAACTTCAAGATAATGTGGGGAATCTTTAAAAGTTGTTTGACCACACTCATAGTATAGGTAATGTTAGACCGAGTGATGGACAAATAAAGTAACTTGCGCCCACTAAATGTTGATACATTGACGATCATTAAAAGGATCACTATGAATGGTAAAAACCGGTGATCGACTTCAATTACGATCCAACCAACAGAGACTCAAGCATTCTAGTAAGCTTCATGAGGCCAAAGTATACTTATGTTGAGATATGAAGATTTCCAGTCACAATGAAGTATTGGAGTTCCCTAGGCCTTTCATCTCAAAATTCTTCGTCAATGACGACCAAGATATTAGCATCATTACCCACTGAAGTTGACTCATTGAATTGTGAGTCGAGTCATCGAGAAGATGTGTTTAGAGCTAGAGAACAGGAGAAATGTGTGCTTCTAATGCTGATGAAATGATCCCGACATGCCTTGCTTATATAGGCACATGGGGTTGGGGGTTATGGCTCAGGTTATAAATAAAATAATCATTGGAAAACCAACTGTTTATGACCATTTTTGACTGTTTATTGTTCCATGGTCATAACCATTGCATGCTTACTGTTTAATACAACAATTTTCGTATGGTTATGACCGTTGTAGGACTGTTTCATGCACAATGGTCATCTCTGCAACAATAAAAAAAACTATTATTACATATAAGGCTCTCGTGATGGTTTGATTACTCTTGTGACATGACGCGCATGTACGTGTGAAGTGCTAAGTACGTCAACTAGTGCTACGACAATCATACTACCTCACTGCCCACGCTCTCATCTGTGCCTATGCTTTGGAGCACACAAGCCTTCAAGCTCCAGAGAGCAGGGTATGAGGTGGTCAGGTGGATTAAGCTGCATGCCGGTTGGACCAAGTTGAACTTAGATGGGTCGGCGCATGGCAACCTGGGCCCATCGGGTGGTGGTGGAATTTGTAGGAACTCATATGGGAAACTTATTTTTGCGTTCTCGATGGGGTTTGGAGTTGGATCTAGTAATAGAGTCGGATTGTGCACAGTTTGGAATGGGCTCTTTATGTGTTTAATTCTAGGGCTCTCCAGCGTGGAAGTGGAGTTAGATTTGAGATTTGTGATCGATCTTGTGAATAGAGGCTCGCATCTGAGTTGGGTTTGGAATCATCGGTTAAAGAGGATTGAAACCCTTAAAAATAGTGGCTCGTTCTCCTTTCGTCATATTCCAAGGAGGAAAATGGTCCTGCAGATGGATTGGCTCGTTTAGGCAGCAATTCTCAAGAGAACTTAGTTTATTTTATCATGTCTGATATCCCAATTGAGATTAGAGGGTTGATTTTGTTAGATAAATCTTGGCTGGGGACCATTAAGAAGAAATTTTAGGATTTAGTGTGAGGGCTAGTTAGAGGCCTAGTCATATGATAGGCTGTCCTACTTTTTGGGTGGGAGCCCGAATTTCTGTCTAGTTCATGTAAAGGTAGCTTTTTTTTGGAATGAATATATTATCTTTCTTTTTTTTTTTTTTAAAAAAAAAAAAGGAAGAAGAATCTCCCTCAAGTTTATCCTACTAGTAAGGTACACCACACCCCACTTGTACTATCCTTTCTTCTCTGTTCCCACAAGTAATGTGGGACAAAAAGAAAAAGCGTTTTTTTTCTTTTTTCCAAATCATTTTGAAAAACATTTTTCTTTTATATTTTAGTTTTATTAAAAACCAAACTCAACACAATGTCGGGTCATAGGTTAGTCGGCTTTGATCGACCCTCACTTGCTGGGGTATATGATAGGTAGACCCAAGGGAATTTTAGTGTCTTCGGTTGGCCCGAATGTTAAGAGTTCTTGTACTGTCCCCCTATCAATGATGTTTCCTTTTCTCTCATGAAAAGAAAAAAAAAAAAAAAAAAACATGCTGTACATGTGAGGTGATGGACGGTGACACATTTGGAATCTTTGAAAAATTCATTTTCTCATTTCTTAGGGGTAGAGGTGGAAAAATATAAATTTATTTATTTTTCAATAAAAATAAAAAATGAAAATAATGTTTCTCACAAATTTTCACAAAGAAAAACTTCGTAAACTATGGAAAGTAAATTACAAAAGAAAAAAAACTATGGAAAGTAAATTTCATAGGCAAATAATTATTAGTCCTTACCTTTCCATGAATCCAAACAAGTCACAAGGTGGTTCATGGGAAAATAATGTCCTTTCCTTTCATAAATCCAAACAGGTCATAAGATCTGCCCTCATTTTTCTATTTTCCTGTGATTGAATGTAGGTATCACATAACACGTGTCAGTCTAATTTATCATCCGCATTCAAAGTCTTTTCCAATTCCTAAGGTGAACTGTGGGCCGCCTAATCTCATATTAACAATATTAAAACATTAAAGAAGCTGGAGAGTTCAAGGACTGTGGGCCACCTTTTTTTTTTTTTTCTTTTTTCTTTTTTCAAAAAAAGTTGGTTGGTGACACGTCCTTTTACAACAACTCATGGTCGAGTCCCACCACTCCAATGAAGAAAATGACATGGCAGTCATGTGATAGTTAACCACCGTATAGAAATTGGTGGTGACTCGTTCTCCTTACATTCTACAGTCAATGCGTCCATCAGGACCATCCAACACATATTGTAGATGGAGAATGCCACTAAAATTATGCTGTCCAAAAAATCAGTTGGTTGCTTATCAGTGATATGACGGTCTGGATTGTTGCAAGTCTGTTATATACACACACAATTAAAGAGATGCTACTGCCTGTCAGTTCACTTGTTTCTTTCTGTTCTGCCCAACATGATAGGCGGGCCCAGTCCTTTTTCTCAGGCCTCCCTGAATTGTAAATCCTCTTTTTGATATGAATAGATCCAGGGCCACCATATGAACTTCTTTTGGAAAAAAAAAAAAAAAGTTAAAGAGATGCTACTATTTCTAAGGTAGTGGTGACTGGTGAACCATCATAAAAGTATGCAAAATGATCTAAAATGCTACCTGCATCTTGTGTAGGTACGACATAAAATACCGCTAAGAATAGTAAAAACCTATGTATCTTAATTTCCAAGAAATCAAATGGATGTCTTGTCTTTTAAGATTTGAAAAATCTACCTTGAAATCATTTTATTTTTTATTGTGTTGCATGAGAAATCCAATGACCCAGGTCCAAACTTCTCGCATTTTCATGGCATGTTACATATTTTATGTTACATACACGAGATATATATATATATATATATATATATATATATATATATATAGAGAGAGAGAGAGAGAGAGAGAGAGAGAGAGAGAGAGAGAGAGAGAGAGAGAGAGAGAGAGAGAGAGAGAGAGAGAGAGAGAGAGAGAGCATGTCAGTGAGATCCTGGACTTTCATTTTTGGTGCGTGTGTTGTTGAATTTGTCCTTGCTAAAAATGGACCATTGGTTGTGTTTTTTCTAACCGTGGTACTCTCTCTCTCTCTCTCTCTCTCTCTCTCTCTCTCTCTCTCTCTTCACATCCATGAGCTGCTTACAGATTTTTATTATTTATTTATTTATTATTATTATTATAATTTTTAATATACTATTATACACCTTTGTATTCCAGTGCACATGGGGCACACGTAGAGCATGGAGATGCTGGTTCCAAATAGTATTTGCCCATGTTTTTCTTTCTGTGAGCACAATTTTCAATTATTCTCATGTTGATGAATTTTAGGTCCATTGCTTCTATTTATGGGGTGAGATTGTGAGGCCATTCTATGGACCAATGAATGTAGTAAATCTTGAATAACACTTCTTTCAAATTTAACAAAGTTACAAGTGGCATACTTCCACCTTTTTTAAAAAGAAAACTTAAACAATGACCTGAAAAAATCTTACTATTAAAACACATAATATAGTATTAATTAAATTCCTAGGGAAAGGAAGACAAAAAAGAAAATTATTTCAAGAATAGTGAAATTAATTTTTGATTTATGTTAGCAAATGATTGTAGCGGTATGCTCCAACCCCATCTCACATAAAATTTTTAAAAAAGTGTAGTACTTTTACAATGATTATCGTGGTCTACTCTTACCCCATCTCACATACAAAAAATACAATTTTGAGTGGGTGACCAGAAAAAAAAAAAAAGAAATAAAAAATTACAAAAAAGTCATACTACCTATCATATGCCTAGAACCCTCTACAAGGAAAAAAGAAATAAAGAAGCTATCCTTATTATTTGAAATATAAAAAAGGAACATATGCTCACTGAAACAATGATGGTAAATTATATTTATAATATTGGAGTTATGCCCTGAAAAATCGATGTGCGCCTTAATCCCAATAGTTTTGTTGGTGTGATATGGCTTGATAACCATAGGTCCTTTGGGACAATGTTATATGCCTCAGTTGATATCTAATGTCACCTTAATCTTATTATATTGACATGGGTTTGTGAGGAATGTTTCTTCTGTGGTTATTGGGAACTTGATATTGGACAATAGTCATTGATCAACAAGAGTTGTGATCTATGGATCTTAATATCCTTATTGTGCCATGACTGTCATAGATACTTTAAAAAAAAAAACGTTTGCAAACGTCGTTTTATGAAATATACGATCATCTTATGTGAGGGGACTAATGTAAGTTAGGATTGATGGTGTCTATCATTTGAAGTCAACTTGGTGTTGGTTATAGCTTTGCCATTATCCTACATGAGAATACAAGTTTGCAACGGATATGGGATCCTGATATTGGACATTTGGATACTCACATTTGGATCGAGTTGAAATCAATAGTTTATACCCCATTAACCTAAATTACAATATATGTGATGAATGAATTGATATTTCATGAAAGATGATTAATCCTTAAACATGTGTATGTGAAGGGTTATAATATTAGATGGCTTCGACTCACTTTACGAGACTGCTTAGAGGCTATTGAAAGTGGGTTATGTTGCATGCATACGTCCATCAAAAATCATTGATTCTTGTTCAGGATAATATGAAATCCACTGCGTTCACCGTAGAACTTATTTATGATAAGATTTGATGAGCTACGCAATCTTAAACCTATGTAATGTGTTTACAACAAGGTATACAAATCCATGTTTGTTATTGAAATACAAGAAGGAGCATATGATGATTAAACCTATGATGGTAAACCACATTTCTAAGTCATAAATCTTTTCCCCATTCAAGTCATAAACCAATGTAATGCTTTTACAATGAGATATAAAAATCCAACCATTTTATTGAAATACAAAAAAGAACATATAATGTTTAAACCTATGATGGTAAAGAATATTTCTAAGTCATAAATCTTTTCCCCATTGAAGTCAATAATGTACGCCGTCAATAATGTACGCCATCAATATAGCGAAGCCTTGGAGTGTAGAGGTGAATTTCCCTTTTGTTGATTGGTTGTGTTGGTCTTGCGTTCATCTCTGCATTCTACAACTAGGAATTAAAAGTCATCAGCATAGGCCATGTATCACAATCCACAAATCTCAATCCAACCACCAAGGTAACCCTCATAAGGTGTGTTAATTCTAGGTTGGGGCCGAGTTGGCGTCATGCCTTAGCCCAACCCAATATTAACCAGCCTAAAAGTCCAACTCGTACATGGGCAGTTTAACAGTTGAGCCTTTGATTTTGGACTCAAGCTCATCCTCCATTCACATCTTAAGAAGGCCTGTTCTAAGGCTTGCTAACGCCTTAGAAGAAAATTTTGCAAAACCTATGCCTAAAATAATCTGGGGAGCTGTGTTACAAGGTTTAGTTTTTATTTATTTATTATAAATAAAGGTGGGAGCACAACCTGATCATGATATATAGAACCAAACTTGATAGACCAGCTCAACTTGTAGCCTCCAGCACACCCTACTACAGTTTGTTCGGGAGATTGTAGCTTTTGTTTTTTTTTTTTTTTTTTCTACACATGCACTCACACCCTACACTCACCCACACACTCACACCACGGTAGGATTTCACCATAATGAGTACTTGAACCAATAACCTTGTGTTGAAACTCTTGTGAGTTACCACCGAGGCATGAGTAAGGTCCCAAGGGAGATTGTAGCTAGTTCTTGGAAAGGAAATAGGTCAATGTGTAAGGAGAGATAATTTCCACTGTTTACTTATTTTTTTAAAAATATGATTTAAATAAAACAATGCTACGACCAAGAATTCAAGTATGGATGTAGAATTGATTTGAATAGGTTAGATTTATTTCTGCCCACTTAGCAACCAATCAGTAGTCGTTTGTATAACCTATGCATCCACCATCCATACAAGAATTCTTGTGCGATATGTTTGCCAATGTATATTAGCAAGTATAGTAACAGCAGTAGAAA
Source organism: Magnolia changhungtana (assembly GCA_030180095.1). Classification (NCBI taxonomy): domain Eukaryota; kingdom Viridiplantae; phylum Streptophyta; class Magnoliopsida; order Magnoliales; family Magnoliaceae; genus Magnolia; species Magnolia changhungtana. The sequence continues at coordinate 16,600,986 of JASAUF010000676.1, forward strand.
CTCACATCGTTGACGGCCTTCCTTAGTAACTTCACTTGCTCTCTGGAAACAGTCCTCACCTGAAAATCATGGTACTGAGTATGAAAACCTTATAATAGAACTTTCAATATATGTGTGTGAGTTTTGAACCAACAGGGTAAACCCTACTATAAGCTGTGGCAAAATCGGCCTTAATTTGTGTGGCCCACTGAGTGATGCAGACATGCAAAATGTCATCACTTGCATATCCTGGTTTTATGCCCAGTCATTAAAAAAAATCTGTAACTTAGATGTGCCGCAGCACAGGAAACAGTGTAAGTGGACACGCCCTTTGTTGGTGTATGAGGGGCAGACCACCCAAATGTTTATATACCATCTGGCCCATTGGGTGACAAACTATCGTACCATTCCAAAGCTCAGGTGTGACCCACCTCATGATTTTAATAATTATAGGCATGATTTAATACTGTTAGAGATGGTGTGGCCACCTAAGATTCAGATCTGACTAATTTTGGGACATCTCATTTTTGGAGGGGCAGATGTTTGACACACATGATGGTGGGTCCAACATAGATTTGGTTGTATGTAATACTCAACTCTATGGCCTGATCATAATGTGTTAGATATCCACACAATCAATCAGATACAGCCTTCCATGGTGGATGATGGGCCTAAAAGTCAGACTAATTCATGACTTAGGTAGGCCACATCATAGACAACAGCTGAGAACATATGTGCACCCGTTGAAACTTAAAAAATAAAAAAATAAAAAATTGTTAATAGGGCCCATAGAGATGTCGTTCAGACATCCGTCCCATCCATTGTGTATGTTTCACTTGGATGAGGTGTTACACCAAATTTTTGGCTATTCCCAAACTCATGTTGGCCTCATCAAGTGCTTTTAGATGGTCTAGGCAAAATTTCACATGGTTTCAAATGCTGTGGCCCACTTCCGGAAATGGCTGATTTCATGGACACATCACGGTGGGCCCACAAAGCTCAACCTCACCTATATATATATATATATATATATATATATATATATATATATATATATATATATATATATATATAGGGGAAATGGTTCTATGCCTTCGAGCTTATGGGCACTTCCCATGAGGTCGAGCTGAGTGGGTCCCACCGTGATGTGTGTCGAACATCTACTCCATCAGTCAGATGCGCCATCCCATGCTGGGCCACAATTAAAAAATCACGTTAATCCATGGCCACATACAAAAGTTGAGAGGGGTTACCCTCCCATTAAAACATTCATAATCATTTGTTGGGTCCACCGAGATGTGATTCACAAATCCAGCCCATCCATTATGTGTGTCTCACTTGGATGTGGGGTCAGACCAAGTTTCAGATTCATACAAATTTTAGGTGGGCCCCACCAAGTGATTTTATATGTTTTAGGTATGTCTTCACATGATTTTAGATGGTATGGACCACCTGAGTTCCGTATACGGCTGATTTTTGGGATATCCCATAATTTAAAGGGGACCCGTCAAATACACGGTGTTGATGTTTGAGACGCATCACAGTGGGGCCCACACAGCTCGACCTCGTATATATATATATATATATATATATATATATATATATATATATATATATATATATATATATATATATATATATATATATAGTGTACACGTGCCCACCTAATAGTGCATTTTTCCTATTAAATGTGTGTGCCCGTGTCTACATGAGAAATACTCCAGTGCTCTTTGATCACTATGCGAGTGATAGTGCTTTTAGTTGCAATGAGACACTTGGGCATTCTGATTATATAAACCATGCATATATCATCCCAATCTAATTATATAAACCATGTTAACCTTTGTACAGGCACGTGTACTCTTATCAAGCAGGCCGTATTGTTAGGTTTAATGCATTGATATATGTGTAGCCTGCTTGATTAGTGTTGCATCCTGATTTTCACCAAACTCTAATATTATATGGTTAGGCTCACCATCACAAATCTCATTTTGGCGCTGTACAAAGGAATTATTATTATTATTATTATTTTTTGGAGTTAGCTGAGCTCACGACCGTACAAATATTATAAGACTGTACAAATATTATAAGGAACAAACCTTTTTAACCATTGTCCAAACTACGCCTTGTGTACAGGGAGGGGTAGTGAGAGATCCTATGTATCTGTGATTAGAGCTGTACACGAGTCGAGTCGAGTCGAGTATCGCCCTACTCGTACTCGACTCTTAACGACCGACCGCTGCTCGTACTCGTGCTCTACTCGGCCGAGTAGCATGACCCCCTGCTCGTACTCTACTCGCCCGAGTACGAGTCGAGTACGAGTAGTAAACGAGTCGAGTCGAGTCCAAGTTTTCGAGGCGAGTTCGAGTACGAGCACACGAGTTGAGTACCGAGTGCGAGTTTTCAAGTCGAGTCCGAGTACGAGCACACGAGTTGAGTACCGAGTGCCAGTTTTCGAGGCGAGTTTGAGTCCGAGTCTGAATTTGAGCCCAATTCGAGTAGGGTTTTCGAGTAACGAGTTCGAGCTTTGAGCCAAGTTCAAGTTATAAATTGAAATTAATTTTTACATTGTTCAAAATGACAATTTATAACTAATAACCTCTATAAGATGAGTGTCTTCCTGTTCCTGTATTGTCATCTGATCCATCGGAACTGCTATCTATTTTTTCATATACAAATTGATTCACTTCTCTCGAGTCGGAAAGGCGAAGAGATTTTTCCTTCGTGCTCTTCTACACTTTTAACTAGATTTTTCAAACTTGCTTTATGTGAAGAATTGTATGTAGTACCCAATGCCCTATAAAATTCACCGAGACGAGTTAAGAATTTCAATTTGTTACTCTTTTTCTTCTTCTTATTTGTCGTACTCGACGAGTAACTTGACCCTGCTTCAACATCGTGTTGTCTTTGACTCGAATATCGCTGAAGTCTAGAAGCATCTTCCATGCTGCGTTTTATGGCGATTTGGAATTGTTCTTCCTCCAAAGCTTTTAATCTGACTTCCTCCTCTACATCTTTTGTGGATGTCATTTGTGTACCAGATCCAGAAGCAGAAGGTTTGGATGGAGTGGAAGGCTTTCTATTCGAATCTAACAGGGCTCGAAAAAGAATTTGGACATCCTTAGGGGCATTGGGGCATGGTTTTGCATCACCACCTCGACATGACAAGTGTAGGCGAAAGCGATTAGTCTTGTGCACAAACTTTGCGCCACACAAACCACACTTAATCTTTATTTTTCCAGACCGTGGCGGTGATTCAACTAGGGAAGCATAGTCCCAAATGTTTGACGATGGCTCAGATGACAACATATCTACATTCAATTTTAATAAAAAAATCAGAATATTGATAAATAAATTGAACTTGATATAGCAATAAAAGAAAACAATATAAATGTATCAAAATTCAAAAATAAAAGCAAATGAACAGGCATATGTAAATAAATATCAATGATTCAAAGTCTTCCAAACCACATTCCAAAAGGACCAACACTTTCGTGTTTGCAATTGCTGATGAAATAATATTACAGATCATTCAACATTCACCAAAAAATTTGAAAAACCGAAAATAATTACGACCAGTAGGTAGAGACGCGTCATGAATCTCAATCTCCTCTTCTTCATCATCATCATTCATATCTCCTCCCCATATCGGTATGCAACCAATCTTGCGTACAAATCAACGTTTCAATCTGTGTTTGGCGAAAGTGAGCTTCGATACTTGCTCACAACCCGCTCCCTGTCTTTGAATGCGGATTCGATGCCACCGTTGAAACCGGTATTGATAATATGTCCCGTGCCATCACAGATAATGTAGGGTATTTTGATTCACTAACCCTCATCTTCCACCATTCCAACACATCAAATTCAGCTCGCACTACGATTGGCTCCTTGAGATACATTTCTAACTCTGATTCCTTAGTATCAACTCCCATTCGTGCTTGTGCCAAATATGATATGTATTCATTTAGCACATCCGGATTACCAGGTACAGAAATATTCGCATCTCTACTTTCTTCAACAACACCGCATGTGCAGAGTAAAGTATTAACATACGATTTATATAGATCTTCAAGGGCTTCACGAACCTTAGACGTCTCTGCTGCCGCTCTTTCAGTAGTATAAAGCTTCATGAAAATAAAGCTAACCAATCCCATATTACAACGGGGATCAAGAACAACTGCCAAGGACATCAACAGATGACATTCGTCCCAGTATTTATCGAACTTCGTCTTCATACCAACTGTCATCTGGCGTATGAAATCTGGACCCGCACTGACATTTTTCCGCAGAGCATCCTTAATCCTCCAAAGAGACGGAAGAAACAGATTCGCGGTTGGATACTGATTCCCAGAAAAAATCTTCGTGCAATCGTAGAAAACTTGGAGAAATGTGTGAACTTGTTGTGCTTTGGCCCAATCATCTGTGCTCGGCAACCAAGAATACGTTCTATCACACGCCGCATATTCAGGAAATGCAAGTTGTAATTCCATTGCCGCATCTAACATTTCATAGGTCGAGTTCCAACGTGTACAGACATCCAACTTCAACGTTTTTTTAGATGGCACATTCAAACGTTGGATGATGTCATTCCATACACTCAGTCTCGATGGCGACCCCCTTATATATTTCATACTTTCTCTTATGTTTTCTATAGTGTCATCGATTGCTTTCAGCCCTTCTTGTACAATTAAATTTACAATATGGGCACAACATCTAACCTGAAATATTTTTCTTTCAAAAAATAAATTTCCTATAGCCCTGAATTGGTTACGTAAGCATGAAATGACACTGTCATTTGCTGAAGCATTGTCTAAAGTTATTGCTGAAATTTTCTTCTCAATGCCCCAGCCTTCTAGACAACTGTAGATGCAATCTGAAATAAGTAAACCAGTATGTGGAGGAGGAAGGTGTTTGAAGTTTAAAATTCTCTTGCATAGTTTTCAATCCTTATCAACATAGTGAGCGGTTAATGAAATGTATCATTTTCTTTGATTGGACGCCGTCCATAAATCAGAAGTCAAAGCTATTCTGGTCACTGAAGCTAAAACTTCTTTCAGTTTCATCTTCTCCTTTGCGTACATCTTCATACTTTCTCTCTGCACTGTGACGCGGGAGACATTCTCGGCCCGAGGGTTAAGGAATTGACAGAAAACCCTAAACCCTTTACTTTCAATCATTCTGAAAGGTTTTTCTTCCAAAATCACTAATCTAGCAAACTACTCATTCAGCTTCTCCTTCTCAAACTTATGAGTCGACACTACGCCTTGGGAGTCGTCCCCTTCTGACTTCGTAAATGACAAATCGTTGGCTGTGGAGGAGGGAGTTTTGCTTTCTTAGGACACGTCTTCAAATGTCTAATTAGATGTGTCGTAGATCCTCCCTGGAATCTTCTTTGAATAACCCTTTAGGTTATTACACTTTATCTTCTGTACACCGTTAACTGTCACATCTTCGAAATCATCCCACACTGCTGATCTCTTCTTCTTCCCTTTGCATGCGGTTGACGTGTCTGTGTCTCCCTCTACTATTAGAGGAGATGTGGCCGATGCACCCATTCCAGGGGTATTTGGGCTTTCGTCTTGACTAGCCATCTATAAAATAAAGTTCTCGATATGTTATACGGCTATACGGCTATACCTAGGGTCCTAGATGGCTAGACCGCTAGACGGGCATAATTACTTAACTGTCTAAATCAGTCACCCATTCAAAGTTAGATGGATTGTAATGCTTCATTTTTCAATTTAAATGCTACGCCGAAATTCCGGCAGCATCTCCCCTTATCTCTCCAGAATATATTAATCTTGTATTTGATTCTCATGTCAATCATCAACACAAAGTGTGGACATTTGACGACGGAAATAAATACATGAAATATATCCAGAGAGAAAAAGGAGAGACGAAACCAGAAACAGTATACATATGCATTTAAATTGGAATAAATGAAGACATTACAATCTATCTAACCCGAATCGTCAAAAAGGGACAATTTGAGCAATTTCTATGCATCCAAGAATACACTGAATCTATGTCTGGCAACATAGAAATCCTCAAATGGGCAACTGATTATCCTATACTACAAGTCTTCAAGTAGAATAATACAAATAATTCATATATATGCCAAATATTTAGGGAAAACACAAATATCAGGTTAATTCTAAAATTATATTAAACAAATTCTATATTAACAACTGATATCAGGTTAACACAAATATATTAACACAAATATCAGGTTAACACAAATATATTAACAAATATCAGGTTAACACAAATATATTAACAAATATCAGGTTAACACAAATATATTAACAACTATATTAACAAATATCAGGTTAACACAAATATATTAACACAAATGTATTAACAAATATCAAGTTAACACAAATATATTAACAACTGATTAACAAATTCTCTATTAACACAAATATGAAATATATTAACAATTGATTAACAAAATTATAGTAAACAAATTCTATATTAACAACTAATTATCCACCGAATATTTAGGGAAAACACAAACCTGAGGTTAATCTCAAAATTATGTTAAACAAATTCTATATTAATATATGTTAAACAATTTCTAAAAATAAAAAATAAAAAATAAAAATCCACACATTACCCAGGCGAGCAAGGCGAGAACGAAAGCGATGGCGATGACGAGTGGCGACAGCGAGCAGGGACGATTTTAAACCGGACGACTGACAGGGACGAGCTCCATCACTGGATAGGCCGCAGAGACGAGCGGTAGGGTCTAGCACCGCCGGACAGGGGACAGGGGCGAGTGTGAGAGAGAGAGACGGAAGAAGAGGGACGGTCGGAGTCCGGACGAGCGCTGGAAGAGGGAGGGGAGAGGAAGAGGGGGGTTTTTTTTTTCAAACGGGCGGGAAGAAGGGTTTGGGTGCCCTCTGGTTGAAAATGACGGTGGGTGGGGTAGGGGTTTTTTGGGGACGGGGCGACGGCGAGTGAGAGAGAGAGAGAGGGGGAAGAAGAGGGACGGCCGGAGTCCGGACGAGCGTTGGAGGGGTGAGAGGGTTTTTTTTTTTCGGGCGGGAAAAAGGGTTTGGGCGCTCACTACTCGGCCGGTTGAAAAAGACGGGTGGGTGGGTAGGGTTTTTGGGCGCTCGGCTACTCGCTGGTTGAAAAACGGGTGGGTGGGTAGGGACGTAGGGTTTTTTGGGGCGGGCTTATATACAGAGGAACGAGTCGAGTACGAGTCGAGTTACGAGTCGATGTACCGAGTCGAGTACCTCTAGACTCGAACTCTACTCGTTATGTAAACGAGTCGTGGAAACCCGCTCGTACACGGCTCTAACTCAGACGAGTCGAGTACGAGTCGAGTATTCCGAGTCGAGTCGAGCGAGTACTCGAGCCTTAGTCTGCTCGTGTACAACTCTATCTGTAATACTTCCTACTTCCCATCTTTAAATGCTTTGGATTAACCACTCCCACGTTTCTCTCCATTTCATGCATATCCGCAACAGATTTTATATGTCCCATCAGCTGAAAAAATAACAAACACACACGAGAGAGACGTTCAAAGCATGGTAAGGAATTAGGACCTTCAAGATGCATATATACGATTAGTTACCTCTGAGAGAAATGAGTCTGGTCGGCCGATTTTATACACGATTCCAACTACGGCTATTTGTCCATTAGAGCTCGCATGAACCATGTGCACCTCTAGATCATAGCTACAACAACCATTCATCAAAAACAAAATTAAAGAAGATAAGTACGAGGTGTATATATATATATATATATATATATATATATATATATATATATATATAGAGAGAGAGAGAGAGAGAGAGAGAGAGAGAGAGAGAGAGAGAGAGAGAGAGAGTCATGCTCCCCTACGCACCTATGGGCGTGCGTTCCTTTGCACACATGCCATGGGTGTCCAATCTGAACGGTCCATGTGATGCGGAATCCCATGAAACCCCATATGACAAATTTTCACCCCGATTTAAAATTCTAGTGGCCCATAGCAAAGAGAATCGCAAATCAAGGAGGAAACTGTGTTAATTTTTCATGGCCCATCAAAGTTTTTGATCAAAGTAAAACTTGGGCGTGGAGGGTTTCATGAGGTGCCGCTTCACATGAACGGTTCGGATTTTGGATCCACATCACGTATGATGGGTTTTCAAAAAAGTTTGTATGTAAGAACTGGTTCAAAAAAATGGATGGGTTGGATTTCTAAACCACATCACGGTGGGCCCAAAAAAATGATAATTAATGTTTTAATGGTGCACGGCCCCTCTCAACTTCTGTATGTGGTGTGGCCCACAAAAGTCACATATTGACTTGATTTTTGAGACCTAGGCCCATGATGGAATGGTGCATTTGACTGATGGGGTAGATGTTCAAAATGCATCACGGTGGGGCCCACACAGCTCGACCTCATGGGACCTTCCCATCAGCTCGAGCGCATAGTACCTTTTTCTATATATATATATATATATATATATATATATATATATATATATATATATATATATATATATATATAAAGGTGTAGATGCATAAGACAGGTAGCACAATACCTCTTGCCATTGATGGTGTGTTCTGAAGGAGAGTGCCAGTGGCACTGTTGTAATACATATTCGGTGCCATTGACGTAAATTGATCCTGCCCCATTAACCCATTCCATCTGCATCCATCAATAATAAAAATAGAGAATTACATGAGAAATAATATCTTTTAACCTATCAAAATAACATATATTTCCTATTTAGTGAACTTCTAAGAAAACAACTATTCCCCAGTATTGGAGATTTAGAGAACTAGTTTGGTCTTGCTTGGGAAACAATGAGTTATTCTTGCGTAAGGAAAGACTGATGCATTCTAATATTACCATTATATCATGTCCCCTATTCTTGAGCGTTGCATTGGATGGCTTATAACGCCTTCTTAATCTCCCTAAATGGGACACTACTTGTACTCTTTCATGCAGCAAATCAATCGGAGACTGCATATCTCCATTGTTACACATCGCCCATTCCTCATGTATATCTCCCCAATTTTCAGGCCCCTTACCACTCCCTTTCACATAATCAAACTCCCTTTCATCCTCTGCACCATAAAAAAAAAACAAAAAAAAAAAAAAAATAGTTAAAACCATAGATTAGTAAAACATGAAAGAGAAGCATAAAGATATTCAAATCCATTACCAACTTCTTGTGATGTTGTTGGGACTGAATGAAAGGTAAGTAGGAAAAGGAAAGCACAAAAGAAGATGAAATGGGTGCTTGGGTTCTTCATCTTTTCCTCTCAAGACTCAGTAATTAAAAACCAAAAAAAAAAAAAAAAAAGGAGCAAGTGGGCTTCTTTGGTTTTCTATTTATTTTTGTTAGGAAATGTTGGAGGGGAATGATAGCTTATAAAGGATACAGAAGTTAGAATTTTCTCAAGAATTTCAAGTCCTATGTGTGAATAAGAGAAATGATTAATAAGAGTCAATCATGTCTTATATTTAGATGGTCAACCGTCAAACAAATGGCCCAACAAGGCACCTGGTGAGGAGTATCATATGACCTAGCCATCAGCCCTTTTTTTTTTCAGCCGTCCATTATTTGCGTAGTGTTGCTCAGCCGATGAGATATTATCACTGCCCAAAATTATGGAAGAGGTCATCTACAAAGTATGGCCCATTTAGAAAGTAGGGAATGCTCAGCGGATGGTGGTTGTGGTCACGTGCTTGCAAGAAATGATCAGCTGTGACCTTCCCTTCCGTATACTCCAGATTTTCACCACATGTGCATATTTTTCCATGTGTAGGACATCCGAACCATTAGAATATTTGACTTCATCACTAAAATCATCAACATCAGAAAAAACCCAAGAGGTGGGCAAAAACTGTATTCAAGTCGAGATGACCGGTCATTCTTTGATTTTGTTGGTGTGTCCCACAGAATAAATATTTGGGCCTGATGTTCAAATCACTTAATTTTCATGATGGGGATATTGTATTCAACCGCTCGGATGTCCTCAAAATATAGCATGATGTCAGTACGGAAGGTGCAGTACAGCTAGCTTAAGGTACATGTAGAAGCACCGGATAATCTCTCGAAACTTTGTGAATGAATTGTCAAAATGGTGACGGAGATTCGTCGAATAATGTTTTGAAAACCACTGTCTTTAATGCGTAAGCGACGATGAATGGGATTCGGAATCCTCTGCAACACCCGATCAACTCACGCAATGCTTAAAACTCCCTAATTTGTGGGGTCTACCATACTGTAAATGTCTAATCCACTCCGTCCATCACGTTCTATCCTTAACGTTAGCCTTGTTGAAGAAACAGCTTCTTGGAAAATTCATAGGAGCCACATCACATGAAACAATAGAGATGGGATGCCGACCAGAGCTTCGTGTGCGGTGCAACGAACAAAAGCGATGGTGTGGCCCATAAGAGCTATTAATCAGACCTATCATTTTTATTTACTGTTCAAATACTGTTCCACACCTGATGGAGGAAGTGGATTTTACATATAGGACATTGTGGACCTTAAAAAGCTTGACTGTTTTAGCCGTGCGTAGAACACGTGTTGGAGATTATCGCAACAAGAAATGCTTGTTGAATTGAATGCTGCTTCTAATCACCGAGACGAACTCCAACTTAGTGCGTTGTTGCTCATGGAAATATATGGATCTACCGCTTCTACATCTAGACCACCCGATTGGTCGTTGGTGGAAAATATCCATACCAACATGCTATGCTCGTTTTCAATTTTGGAACTTTCAACAGACAACTGGAACCTACTTTGGATGGTTGAAATTTAGAACAAACAATTCAGAAGATTCTATGTAATAGTGAAATTTCGACAAGAGATAAATGAAAAATCTTTTTAAGTGCTGTGACAGCTAAATATGATCTCACCATCTATGCCACATACGTTTGTGTTGGGGATTTTTGGTCTGCGGAATCACACAGATCTAGATCTAGTATAGCAATCCAATGGCACCAAGCATACAAGAGAATACACAAATTTAACATGGAAAACCCTTTTGGAAAAAAACCACGGCCCAAAGCGACAGAATTCCACTATGAAAGCATCAATTACAAAGAGAGAGGACTTATCCGATTCGAACAACCTCAAATCTCATCCTTGCTACACCCTTTGATAACCCTAGAACTCTTTAGAATACCTTTAGGAAGCCTTAGCATGCCCTAAAATAACCATAGGGACCCCTATTTATAGTTTAGGAAACTTCTCTTTCGCACCATTGCGAAAGGCAACACCAAAATCCGCAGTCCGCATCGGATTCGGAAATGAATCTGCGTAACCTACGACTAGTCATAGCTCTTCTACGACTGGTCGTACTACGACTGGTTGTATCTCACCTACGACTAATCGTAGACCTCGGAGAAAAACAGCATAATGTCGCTGTACTTTGAGTCGTGCCAGGACTTGAACCTACGACTGGTCGAGCGCCTCCCACAACCGGTCGAACGACCTAAAAAACTTCAGATTAAAGACTTCTCTTAACAATCTCCACCAAGTCTTCAATCTTCAACCGTGTAACTCTTGACATCTTCTCTTATCTCTGCATTACATCATAGCTTCTCGTATACACTCCGTCTTTCTACCATCACCAATCCTAGAGAAGTTACACAGAACTTGAACTTCTTTGTAGGAACATTCTTGTTGATCATGTCTGTCGGATCTAAATCCACATGCCCAACAACCTTTGCTCCTGTCTTCCCAAAAGAAAGAGAGACGTAGTCTTCTTACCTTCTCACCGCTACTCAATATTGCTTGCCGAGGTACTTGCTCACAACACTGATAACCTGTGAAATAACTGGTCTAATCCATACCATGGCATACACTGCCAACCGCATTCGAATAAGACTCATGAGATATCCTACTTTTCCTCATCTGTTTTGGGACATGTCCTGAGGAAAACTTAAGGAGAGATGCATAGGGAACGCTCTTCAGCTTTACTTGGCCCATCACATACTTGATCAATACCTACACACAAGGTATTCCTCCTATGATTACCAAAGCCTACTCCTCCTTCAGTCTCAATGCCGAGAACCATCTTTGCTGCCCCCCGATCCTTCATCCTGAACGTCCCAGTTAACCGAGTCTTCATTACACTGAATTTAGACATGTCATAATTGGCGATCTACATGTCATCAATTCTTGACTCACCATGAAGGAATCAAACCATTGCCTAGGCGACACGTCGAACCACGACCTCCTGCAAAGTCTTTTCTCAGCCCCTTTAACTTCGAACTGCTCTGGTTGTTTCATGTAAGTCTGCTCTTCACTTTCTCTTACAGAAGTGTAGACTCCATATCCATCCTTTCAACTCAAGATCACTTTGGCCAACCAGCGCCAATCACGGATCTAATAGACACCTACTATACCGTCGGCGTGAATATCTCTGAGAAGTCGATTCCTTCTCTCTGAGCATAACCCTTCACTACCAACATTGCCTTGTATTTATGTTGTATCCTCCTGAAGATCCACCTGCATCCAACCACTCACCGACTCACTAGAAGCTCCACCAGCTCCCATATGTCGGTTTGGTACAACGAATCCATTACATCACCCATAGTCACCTTTCACTTCTCAGCACTAGGCTCACCTAGAGCCATCTGAATAGAAGATGAATCTCCTGTAATATTGGAGTCGTCCATGTACCTTGCCGATATCCTACGATCATGCCGTATGATTCTTCTCACAGGTGGCTACTCCACCTGCTCTGTATCCCTGTCCGCACGTCTCAGCCTTCCTGCTCTGCCCGCTCATGTGGCCATGCCTATCATGCCACACACGTGCAGAGGTGGAATCCACTAAATATACTATAGCTCCACTGTTTGAAGTGCTCACGATCAACTTGTACAAGTTACCGAGTCGTTGTACTTTCATGATTACCCACGCCCCATTGGATACTGTAAGAGCATCATCAATACCTGTGTACTTACATCCTTTTGCCTCAAGCACACCAAGAGAAATCAGATTCTGCTTCAAATCAGGAACGTGCCTGACATCAGTCAAGGTACGCTGCACCCCATCAAACATCCTGATGCGCACCGTACCAACAGCCACAACATTACAGGCAATGCCATTGCCCATAAATACCTATCTACCATTGCACTTCCTGTAGCTGGTGAACCAACTCCGATGAGGAGTAATGTGAAAAGATGCCCCTATGTCTAGCATCCACTCGTTCTTACGATCATCGTATGACCGTCTGAGCGAAGACACAGATAAAACATCACCATCACATCCATTCGATCCATCTGACGTGGCAACATTTGCCTCCTTGTACGAAGCCTCAGAATCTTATCTCTTCAATTTAGGATTTCCACAATCCTTCTTCACATGTCCTTCATTCCCACAGTTCCAACACTTTACCTTTCCTTTGCCCTTGCCCTTGGATTTAGATTTAGAACCTGAAGAACCTGTACCTTATCCAGAATTACTACCCACTGTAAACAGTGTATCAGAAGACGTCCTCATGTCGCTGTTTAGTTGTTTCATAGCCTTCCCTTGAAGAGCCGAGATAACGGTATCGACACTCAGGGTTTCGTTTGTGCTGCATATAGTGTCCTTGAATGCCTCAAAAGATGCTGGGAGAGAATTCAGCAACATACATGCCTGTTCTTCATCTTTCATCACTTCCTCCATATCCAGAATTTACAAACCAATTTATTAAAGTTACTGATGTGAGCCTCCAGATCTTCACCTTCTGCCATCTTGAAGTTATACCACTGTCGCTTTAAGTGCAGGCGATTTTCAGAGATTTTTTCACATAGACATTCTCTAACTTCGCCCATAACTTAGTCGCAGTTTTCTCCCTCATGACGTTGTAGAGAACCTCATCGGTGAGACATAAATGGATCAATGATAATGCCTTCTTATCAAGAGTATTTGTAACACCCTGTACTTTTCACTACTCGGGTGTTACTCGATAGCCTAACTTATGGAATTACTCATCTTCATTTTGACTAAATCTAATGGTTAGAAGTAACCTTCATCTATGGATCAAGACATCCATCTGTGAATTTTCAAGCTAAACCGTCACATCATCAGGTTCACCGTTTATTAGACCTAAAATATCTTAATCTAAACAAGACTTTGCATGACGCCTTGTTACGAAGGATGCACCTTTCACTTTCATCATCAAGACATATACCATCTCATCAACTATACGTTTACAAATTCAGCTTTCGATTCATAAGTTCACTGTTTATTGAACCCAAAACTTCCTAAAAGAAGCATTAAAACTTAATGGCCAAATTTATAGAAATAATAGTTAAAAGTCCACCTAGATTAATGAGGAGGTAGTTATAACATCGGCGATCAAGTCAGGAGACGATCCAACTATAGAATTGTTGGTAATCTCTAGTTAGACTCGCTAGACAAGTGGTATGACCCACCTAGGACAAGACCTACCCTTCATTCCGTCTTTAATTAGTCTAATGGTAAACCCACACCCAAATTGCACGATCTAGTCAATCAATACTCAAGCGCCTACCTATACCCACCTAAAAGGCCCTTAGAAACCATTGTGGGCAGATGATCGGATCCGGAAATGATCCGACCACTAAATTGTTGGGAATCAATGATTATGATGAGTTTCACTTGGTATGGCCCACCCAAGCCTTAAATCTGCCTGGATTTTGGTCAGAGACCCTGATGGTGACCCCTAAACTGAATGGATAGTGCAGATCCGTGATCACCTCATTGTGGACCCCACATGAGGGTGCATGTACATCAGATCCCATGTGGGGTCCTGTGTACATGCACCCTCCTGTGTGCACCCTCATGTACACAGGGTCACCATCAGATCTCATTGTGGCTCACCTACGCACCTACGCACGTGTGCACCTTTGCACACGTGTCATGGGTGTCGAATCCGAACAGTCCATAAGATGCAGAATCCATAAAACTTTAGAGGGTGAAGTTTCACCTTAATCTAAGATTCTGGTGGGCTATTGCAAAGAAAAATTTAAATCAAGGGAATAAACTGTTTGCATTTTTCATAGCCCACTGAAGCTTTGGTTCAAAGTAAAAATTCGTACCAGAGGGTTCCATGAGGTTCTGCTTCATATAGACCGTTCAGATTTTCAAGACTCATCAGATATGATGAGTTCTCAAAAAAGTTTGTATGTAGTACGCACTAACTGGTTCGTAGTGAGCATTTCCGTGTTTCCGTGTGTGTATATATATATATATATATATATATATATATATATATATATATATATACACACACACACACATGCTTTTTCATAATATGATTTTTGCAACTGCTTTCCGTTGAATGGCTTGAAAATTACGACCAACAATGGAAAGTCCGCACGAAAGAGAAATGCTCTGGTGCTCTCAGAGCAATATAAGTTAATATAATTCTCCTAATTTCATTGAGACACATGCAATTCAATCAATTCATCTTAACTGTCCAATTAGATCCAATAAGATTTCATGGGATGCCATTCAGGCATAGCAGCAATCTACTATCGTAACAATCTAATCATCAGCTTGAAATATGGACGGTCAAGATCATTTACACAAAAATAGTTGCATACAGTTCAACTAGTCACCATGACGTATGCGTTTTATCCATGCTGTCCATCTGTTTTTTCCAACTCATTTTATTCTAGAAATGAGGCAGATTAGAAGCTCAAGTAGACCACATCACATTTAATAGCGAGGATTAAATGACTACTATTGAAAACTTTCTGGAACACAAAAGTTTTGGATCGAGCTAATTATGTGTTTTCCCCTCATCCAGGTCTGTGTAACCTTATGCATAATTTGGTTGACAAATAAACATCATGGGCGTGGGAAGTTTTCACCGATGGGTATCATTATCCTCACTGTTTTCTGTGATGTGGTCTAGTTAAGCTTTGGATCTGCGTTGTTTTTGGGCTCATGTCCTAAAATGAGTAGGAAAAATAGATGGTCGGCATGGATACAACATATACATCATAGTAGGACCCACACAGTCAGGCCACCAGGGATATCCCTAGTGATTGGATCTCTAAAGGAATCTGCGTCCCATTGTTGGACTATTAGCTGCGTAATGTCATATCAATACTATTAGATATTAAAGTAGCTTGAGAGGTTTATTAGCAGGGCTTAAAGCCGGGCGGGTTGGGTTGGTGCTCAACCCTAGCCCTGCCTCAAACCTAACCCAATCCAACCCAACCCAACCTTGGGTTAGGAATTCTCAACCCAAGCCCAACCTAAGCAGGCTCGGTCCAGTTGGCCGGATGGATATATGCGAATATTTTTGTTATTCTAGTATGATTTAATACACGTCTTATTTTTTTAATACTTATGATTTTATTAATTATATATGTAGTTATTTACCATAGAGAATTTCATTTTTTCTCAACAACCAAGGTAAAGATAGCTACTCTTTCAAAAGTCATGTTGAGTAGCATGTAATCTATTTGGGAGAGAGCAGTCAGCAGGGATTTAGCTTGAGTCATCAAAAATGCCGTGGACCAATAAGATCCGACAACATTGGAATTTCTTGTGCCTTCAACACAAATGATCCACACTCAATTATAATTTACAAATAACTTATGGTTCGGGTTGGGTCAGGCAACCCAAGATCTCAACCCAAGCTCGACCCAAGTTTTATTGGGTTGGTGTTTGTGTAGCCCAAGCTCAAGACTGAACCCAATGCATCCTACTCGAGCCCAACCCAATGTTGGGATGGTCATGGGTCGGCCAGGTTGAACCCGCCCGACCTTCAGCCCTATTTGTTAGTGTGTCCTTCTACACGGAAGAGACACGATACATCCTCACCGGTCTGGTGATTAAAAACATGACTTGGCAATGCTCCCGCCATAGTTGACCACATTGACTTGGCATCCTCACCCTGCATGCCGAATTCACTACGGCCGTTTGGACCATCCAAATTGTAGCACATATTGTGAGTGGAGAATATCTATAAAATTATGATGATCATCAAGAAATCCTGACCACCAAATTATTTGATAAAAAAATGGGTGGTTAGGATAAAATATTAATCAATTTGTTGGTGATGCTCCATCATAATTTAGTCATCAATGTCATTGCTAATTTGGTTAGCGATATTAATGGCCTGGATTGTCATACATTTATATTATATGTATGGTTAAAGAGTCACAAAAAAGTAGTGGTAAACCAAGGTGAAAGTAGGCAAAATGATGTAGAAAGTGTTGAAGTGGTATGCATCTTGTGCAGAACAGAGAAAATACCCCTAAGCAAGATTAGTAAAATCCCATATATCTTAGTTTTCAAGAAATCATATTTATGTTTTGACTTTTAAATTTGAAAATTTCACCTTGAAATAATTTCATTGTGGTGCTTAACAACTAATCGCAACATTTTCCTTATCTAATGAAAGGTGTGAGCACACCTCCTGTAAGTTTATCCGTTTGGGCGACGCCAACCAAACAGAAAGAAAATTTGTGCGTCGCCTATCATATAATACCATTGATTATAAAACCAACATGTGCCCTATAATGGTATATACGATACGTGTGACCTGTTTTCTTTTTCTGTGGGTTCTTCTAAATTATTGTACATTTATATTTTAACATATCAACAAAATTATAAGTGGTGTGCTCTTTCCTTTCTTAAAAAGGAAAGCCCAAGGCGCACACACAATAGAGTTTGTTTCCATCTACATTACCATCAATTTGCACCCTAATAAAATCTTATCATTTGAAAAAAAAAATAAAAATAAAAATTTGCACCCTAATGCTCCCTTTTTCAAGGACCCTGTCATAAACCAAATTTATTTTCTAGTAAAGATAGAAAGTAAGAAATGGTATTTCTGACAAATTCTCACAAAGGAAGACCCAATAAACAATAGAAGATGTGTTTCATGAGACTAATGTTTCTTTTCCTTTCCATGAATCCAAATAGGTCTTAAGGTCTGCCATCATTTTTCTATTTCCTTGTCATAACATGTGTCAGTCTAATTAATCATTCACATACAATTTCTTTTCTAATCTGAAGGTGGATTTTGGGCCACCTAATCTCATATTAACAGTATTAAACATGAAAGTAGCTTGAGAAGCTCAGGACTGTGAACCACCTAATTTTTTAAAGAGATTTTTACCATAAAATTCATCTAAGAATGAAAATTTACTAAATAGTGTCTTCACAAACCAATATTATTGGGGAGTGCTTTTCCAAAGGTGAATTTACATTATCACCCTTATTTATATTTTCTTCACAAAAAAGGGATTAAGAATCGTGCGTGGGGCCAATATGGTATGTGTCTAACATCCAACCTTCACGAGATACAAACTAGCATTATTATGAGATGAAGCAAAATTATAAAAGATCGAATCATAAAGTGGGTCAATCCATGAAAACACCATCAAAACATTCAAATTCAATTGCAGCCCATTTGATGATTTAATCGACCTGATAATTAGTTCGTGTGATCACCATTGTGGAGTCCATATGTCAGATGAGTAAATAAAATTTTCACTACTTTCAATTTCACACATACTGTGTTGGCCCCACAAGTCTCGCTTTTCACTACTTTCTAAAAAATAAAATAAAATTAGATGAGTAAATTTTGGTAATTTTCTCTGTCCAAAAGCACCTCCCTGTAATTCCTAATAGGAGGCACTATTAGGTAAAATGTTGATTCTGGGGGAGTTCTGTGTTAAAATCCCATTTTTTATTAAAAAAATATCGGTTGGCGGTGCGTCCTTGTACACGAAAACTCATGGTCGAGTCCCACCACTCCTGTAACGAAAAAATGACATGGCAGTGCTCTGGTGATGGTTCACCACCATGTAGAAATTGGTGGTGACTCATTATCCTTTCACGTCGACCATCAGGACCATCCAAATTATTTTGATAAAAGATGAATGGTTAGAATAAAATAGTGAGCAAAATCAGTTGGTTGATTTAATATTCTATCAGAAATTTAGTCAGTCATGTTATTGGTAATTTTTATACTTCATTAATATTTTAGTCAGAGATGTTATTTGTAAATTTTTCAGTGATATCAGCAGTCTGAATTGTTGCATACCTATAGGATATTAACGGTTAAAGAGTTGCTGCTATTTTTATAATGGTAAACCATCCTAAGAGTGGGTTAGATGATCTAAAATGCATTGAAGTGGTGTGCATCTTCGGTAGGTATGCATAAAATACTGCTAAGTAAGATTAGTGAAAACCCATATATCTTAATTTCCAAAAAATCATTTAAATTTCTTGACTTTCAAGATTTGAAAAATCAACCTTGAAATCATTTTATTGTTGATCTTAACAAATTTTTTTTTTTTTTTTTGTTTTTTTGTTTTTGGTTGATTAAGAAATTCTATATACTAGGGGCAAAAGAACTGCATCCTCATGGCTTCTGACACATATGAGGAAAGTCATTTGGAAGGCACAAAATACATAGACTCCATAGAAACTAACATAGAACGCATCGATGGGATATTGGATGAGTTCTCAAAAGTTCTACCAATTCACGTGAGAACTTGTGCGCAAGTGAGCATATCACTATATATATATATATATATATATATATATATATATATATATATATATATATATATATATATATATATTTGCATTATGATGGATATATTTTTAGTGTGTAGTTTGGTCTTTGGTCTCATTTTGGGACCATAAGCTTCTTGTATATGGTAACGAGCAATCTCTCTCTCTCTCTCTCTCTCTCTCTAAAAATAAATAAATAATTAATTATAAAATGTAGACATCAAAGACAAAAAAAAAAAGAAGAAGAAAGATATGATAATCCTAACTGTCAAATCAATAATCAAGATATAGACAGCCCACATTATTATTATTATTTTCAAAACAGATGGACTAGAACCATCTTTGTTAAAGAGAAAATGATATACAAACAAACTATTCGGGAGGGCTCCACAAAAAAATGCCCAGGTCTTGCATATCATATCTCCCTCTTACATCCTTGACAAACAGATCAACTAACCCTACGCAGAATAGACCTACAAGAAGCAAATACACCTTGTATGGCAACCTCCTAATCAGCTACCCTCCATAAGGAGAAATCCCAATACAAATTTCCACTTCCTAAGAGCTCCCATTCCAGCATTAAAAAAAAAAAAAAAAAAAAAAAAAAAAAAAGAGTAATAAGACCCCTAATGGGAGCTGGGAGGTCCGATCGAGAAAGGTATCATCTATTCTGCCAACCTCCACTCCCCAGTCTCGCAAGTGCATCCGCCACTGCATTCCCCTCCCTTTAAAAACTCTTAGTCAGCCAATCTTCTTGCCATAATTAACAATGTGGAATATAATCATCAGGTAATTTTCATTTGTGTGCAGTTATCAAGTAACAACACCATGCACTCATTTGATCTGACTGATTTGTTAAATTCCTAATGGTAATAAGAAAAAAAGAAGGTAAAGTTATTCAAAGAATGAGAACAATAATTTTATAGAAGAGGGATTGACAATCAAATTCCGTAAGCAAATTCTTAATTGGGAATGGATAAGGAAATACAAGCAGGAAGGATAATAAAAGAGGAAAATAATAAAAATGAGAATGGGAAATACAACATTTACTAATACTATCATATAAAAAAAGGAAAAAGAAAAAGAAAAAAAGTAATGCTCTAAAATTTTTTTCCAAAAGGAAATTGAAAAAAAGTAATGCTCTAAAAAAAAAAAGATAAAGAAAAAAAAGTAATGCATGTTCCAAGGCTCACTCAAGCTTTGAAATAAAATTTTGCAAAACCTAGGCCTGGTATAATCCGGGGGGCTGTTACAAGCTTGAGATCAGCCCGGTGGTGCTAGGATCAAACTTGATATAGCAGCCCAACTCCTAGCCTCTTGCAAATCCTACAACAGTTTGCTAGGGATATTGTAGGTAGTTCTTGGAAAGGAAACAGGACAGGAATTTCCAACTCAATGTGGTAGGAGAAACAGTATCGGCCGTTCCCTTATTTTTAAAAACTATATATGATTTAAATATAATGATGCTACAATCATGAATTATATGGGTTTGTGATGAAGAATTTCAGCATGAATGGAATGGATTTGCTTTGATTGGATTTATTTTTGCCACTGTAGCAACCAAACAACTGTTATTTGTATAAGCTATGCATCCACCATCCATATAAGAATTCTTGTGTGTTTGCCAATACATATTAAGCAAGAACAGAAACAATTGTAGAAACTCACATTGTTAACGGCCATCCTTAGTATCCTCATTTGCTCTTTGGAAACAGTCCTCACCTGAAAATCATGGTACTTGGGCGAAAACCTTATAATAAAACTTCCCATGTGTGTGTGAGTTTTGATCCAATACAGTAAACCCTACTGTAAGCTGTGGTAGAATTGGCCTTTGTGGGCCCCACTATGCGTCGCAGACATCCAAGCTGTCATCACTTGCATCTCTAGGTTTTATGCCCAGTTATTAAAAAATCTGTAACTTAGGTGTGCCGCAACCTAGGAGACAGTATGTCGAGGGGACATGCCGGGTGTTGGTTTTTGAGTGGGCCCCGCCCTAATGTTTGGACACCATCTGCCTGTGGGGCGGGAAAATATCATGCCATTCCAAAACTCAGGTATGCCCCATCTCATGACCTTTTAATAGTTTTAGGCATGATTAGATACTCTAGGAGAAATTGTGGCCATCTAAAATTCAGATCTGATCACTAAATTTGGGACATCTCAGTTTTGGAGTGGATGTGTTAGATTTGGTTGTATGTAATACTCAACTCTATAGCTCCACCAGTATGTTTGTGGATCATGGGCTTAAAAACCAGGATAATCCATGACTTAGGTGGGACACACCACGGGCAACAGCTGAGAGCAGATGCTCACCCATTGAAACCTTCTTAATTGTTTATAGGGCTCAGTGAGATGTGGTTCTGAAATTCAGCCCATTCATTGGGTGTCCCACTTGAATGACGGATTACACTAAAATTCAGGTGATTGCAAAATACAGGTGGGTCTCATCAAGTGCTTTTAAATGCTCTAGGTATGATTTCACATGGTTTTAGATGGTGTGGCACAAATGAGTTCCAGATAGGGTTGGTTTCTTGGAAATCCTATAAACTAGAGGAGACCCACCAAATGCACGGTTTGAATGTCTAACGCATATCATAGTGGGGCCCACAAAGCTCGACCTCGAAGGAAACTCCCACGAGGTCACTCATATTAATGCCTTTTTTCCTATATATGCGTGTCTACATTTGTGCTTCACTTTAAAAAAAAAAAAAAAAAAAAAAAAAAAAAACGAAGATGTCATTTCTCCAGAAAAATACAAACATTCAGGAGGTTCCATACAAAAAAAGGCGTGGACCCCTCCTATCATATAAGCCTAACTGCATATCTAAGAAAGCCTAATGTTCCCTATACCGACTTTATCTAAGGCAAGGGACCCACGAACAAGCCTCGGAAGGGCAGTCCGAGAGTTATATAATCTATTTGGGCATCCCTCACTGGCCATTCTGGCCAAGGCATCCGCAACCGAATTCCCTTCGCGAAAAATGTGTTTGAAATGAAGGTTAAGGGGTCTCCGAAAGTGCTGAATTTTACCCAGCTTGTACCAAATGTTCCATGAGCTGGGGTGTGAAGGATCTTCAACCGAACTTGCAATGACCCTCGAATCCGTTTCCACAATTATATTGGATAGGCCCAGCTTGGTGCATATCGTGATGCCATCAAGCATGGCTTGGGCCACAGCGATTGTGTTAGTAGTATGGCCATAGTTCCTGTGAAAAGCAAAAAGGATGTTGCCCATGTGATCCCGGCAAAATCCTCCCCCACCGCTCGGACCTGGATTACCCCGGGAGGAGCCATCGACGTTCAACTTCAACCAGCCTCGGGAGGGCCTATACCAAACGACTTTGATGAAATTTGTAGCGGGATGAAGGCGGGCTGAATCAATCTTGAGGGCCTGAAGAGTGATGGTTTCTGTCATGGAGTTCCTATCCGGAATTGGAATGTTTGATCCGATTTCATTCAACCATCGATGTACCTTAAACTGAATCTGACTAACCGACATCGTATTGCCTTCAAATCGAGCTTGATTTCTACTCAGCCAAATCTCCCAGATGATGATGCTAGGGACAAGCCCCGTGAGATACATGATTCTGGATTTCTTACTAGCTTTGGCAGTCCAGATTCGAATTTGCTGAGTAATCGACTGACCTGAGGAGTTGTCAACATAAAAAATCTGACTGAAGTGGCTCCAAATACGGGTAGCAATCTGACTCTGACTAAAGAGATGATCCTGAGTTTCCACCCCACCATCCTCAGGAACAGATGGGTGTTGCCGTCCCCTGTTCAGCCTTCTCTGAAGAGGGGCTGACGGCAGGTTGAACAGGGACTGAGTCAGCGCAAGTGGCCTGTTCAACCTGCAACACTCACAGCGAGAGGCCAGAGCAATGCCTGGTCCACTAGTATTGCTTCATGCATGATTTTCCACGTGAGAATGCTCATTTTGGGGGGGGGGGGGGTGTATTTGTTCCAGATCCATTTGGTCCAATGGAGGGTGGGCTGATGATGCCTGATGACATTCCATGCCGAATTGACTGAGAACTTGCCTGATGAAGATTGGTCCCAAATGAGTCGATCAGACCTGTCTGATATTGCTATTGGGAGAGCTGAGATTGTCTGCATTGCTGATGAGGGGATATACGTCGGATTTCAGTCATTTCAAAACGGGATACGCGAAATAGTCTCTGACGATAGCATCCTTGAGTTGTTCGGGGATAGTCCTGACAGCCGCACCAGCTAGAAGCCCTTTGCCTGTCCAGTTCTGGGACCAGACGTTGATTTTCCCCTCCCCTATCAACCATCTTGAGTGATGAATAGCGTACTGGAGAGATCTAAATATCTCCTTCCAAGCTGGTGAAGAGGCTGAGGCATTTGCTCCTTTAGCTGCAATAATCTTCTTAAAATATTTTGCTGCATAAAAATTGGCCCATAGTGAATTCCCCTGAAGGAGCCGCCATCCCATCTTAATCCTGAATGCCTGCGTGGTGTCACGAAAAGATCTGATGCCGAGCCCTCCTTCCTGAATAGGGGTGCACAAGGTCGACCATTTAATCCAATGCATCTTGTTACCGCTCTCAGAAGAGCCCCAAAAGAAGTTGGCAATCGCCCGTTCGATGATTTTGGAGACGGATTTTGGAATGGTAATAGCCGCGAGCATGTGGATTGGGATACTGTTGAGGACGTGTTTAATCAAAATCAACTTGGCTGCCTGATTGAGCAATTTGGCCTTCCAACCATCTATTTTGCTTGGTAATCTTCCGCGTAAGTTCATGCAAAAGAGGGGCTGGAGTTCTTCCTTTCGAAAGAGGAACTCCGAGATACATAGTAGGGAGCAACGTCTGCCTGAATCCCGTTAAGTTGCGAAGCTTCTGGATCTTACTTCTTGTAGCATTCTTCGGAGATATGAAGGATGTCTTGGAGGTGTTCACTTTTTGGCCTGAAGCGTTCTCATATTCGGAGATGAATTTGAGAAGAGATCGAACGTTTGATATCCTGCCATTAAGAAACAAAATAGCATCATCAGCGAAAAAAAGGTGGGTGATTGTTGGCCAATTTCGGGGCAATTTGAACGGCTGGCAGCTTCCTAAGGAGAATAGCTTGGACAGTCCTCTCTTTGAAGACCTCGGCCGCCAGGATGAAGATGGAAGGGGATAGCGGGTCTCCCTGCCTCAAACCCCTTGATGATTTGAAAAAACCAAAGCTTCTACCATTGATGATTACTGAAAACCACATGTCTTCCCAACACCGCTGGACTCCCAATATCCAATGAGGGTCAAAACCGAAATTTTTGAGAACCTGCACGATGAACCCCCATTCTAGACGATCGTAAGCCTTTTCCATGTCGACTTTGATGATCAAGTTACCACCGAACACCTTGCGGTCAATTTCATAAGCCATCTCTCTAGCAATTGAGATATTCTCGATTATGGATCTTCCTTTCACAAAGGCACCCTGCTCCTCGGAAATCAAGATTGGGAGAATGTTAGCAAGCCTCACCGCCATGATCTTGGAGAAAATCTTCATTATGCAGTTGCACAAGCTGATGGGTCTGAAGTCTGTGATAAACTCGGGATTTTGTGCTTCACTTGGTAGACCTTTTTACCTGTTATGTGTGTGCCTGCGCCCACACATATATATGAGAAATACTCCAATGCTCTTTTATCATGGTTAAGTGATAGTGCTTTTAGTTGCAATGGGACACTTGGGTGTTCTGATTGATTGATTGATCTAGATTTTTCATTAGGTCTATCATACATTTCAATTGCTACCGTGAGTATATCACCCCACTCTAATAATCTTAACTGTCTAATTAATAATATCTAAAATGGTCCAGTTAGGCAATTGTAACCATGAGTCTGACTCCATAAATTAGTGGTAGATAAACTTTGTTTCAAAACGGAGATCATGGGATTGAATACTTATGTGGTGTGGGTGTATGTGTGAGTGTGAGTGTGTGGTGCAGGTGTCTGTAAAAAAAATTAAAATTTTTTTTTTAAAAAGAAAAAGAAGTAAAAAAAAAAAACCGCAATCCTAACTATATATGATTTGAAAACCCTAAAACTGGACTTGACCCAATGCCTGGCTGGGTTCAATCAACTTGAAGACTCATCGAGTCTTTAATCAACCAAATTTGATGTTTTTCTAATTAACTTTATATGACTTAATGCATTTAAAATGGCACTGTGTAGTTCGTCAGTCGTTACCGTAACCTAATAGATGAGATTGCCTTGAGCCAATCCACGAGTTTTTAAACTATCATTCTATGATTCCAGTGGGTTAGAAAAAAAAAAAGAAGAAGAAGAAGAACGATAACTATAAATAATATGCCCAGTTCAATGAATGATTGCATTGTCCAATTAGTGTCATTTTTACATGGTTGCCTGTGGAAATTGTTGTTATCATAATGAGCCATTGAAATCTAATTAGCGTGTTCAAATGATCTGATGTATGATGGATCATTATGTTAAAGTTCCTTGATATACATTGATACATTTTCTTCTAATGGCTCGAGCTCTTAGATCAAGTGATTGTTTGACATGTTATCAAAGCAAAAGGCCAAATGTTCAAATTCGAAAGTAGCAAATATACCACCGAAATATATTTTTAAGTTTAATGCCTTGGTATATGTGTAGCCTGATTGATTAGTGATATGCAGCTTAGTTTTCCCAAAATGCTATTTGCATGGTTAGGTTCACCATCACAAATATCATTTTGGCTCTGTATAAAGATTCAATTTGAAGTTATCCAAGTTAATGACCATACAAACATTCTAAGGCACACATGCCTTTTTAACCATTGTCCATACCACCCCTTGCGTGCAGGGAGGGGTAGTGAGAGATCCCATGTATCTGTAATACTTCCTACTTCCCATCTTTAAATGCTTTGGATTAACCACTCCCACATTTCTCTCCATTTGATGCATATCCGCAACAGATTTTATATGTCCCATTAGCTGAAAAAAATAACAAACACACACGAGAGAGACGTTCAAAGCATGGTAAGGAATTAGGACCTTAGAAGAGGCATATCTCTAATTAGTTACCTCTAAGAGAAATGAGTCCGGTCGGCCAATTTTATACATGATTCCTATTGGGGGCTTTGCACAAAACCTTAAGATCTAGCCTCCCGAAGCAAACTAGAATTATAGATAATAAAGTAATGAAATAAATCAAAGCATAAACCACACATCACACAAGAGATTTTATGTGGAAAACCCTCAAAGAGGTAAAAACCAGGGGACCTCGTCTAGATCAACAATCCACTATGAAGTAGAACGTTACAACCTTCTTCACTCATGCAGAAGTAGATATACAATAAGAGAAATAAATAAAACGGAGAGATCTCACTGATTACGAGGACATAGAAGTGCTGAGATATATATTGCGTAGTAGATAATCTCCATGAGCATAATCTCCCTTCTATAAGCTTCCTCTCTCTCTTTTCCTCTCTCTCCTCTCACCTTTGATAGCCCTAAACACTTTAGCAAATCCCTTGTAAAGCTTAAGGAAACCCTCTTGTCATACCTAGAAAGCCTTAGGTACCTGCTATTTAAAGTTTTAGGAAACTCTTTTCCGTATCCTAGTTGCGAAAGGACTTGTGACACGAAATCTGCGTAAAATCGCGGAACGAATCTGTGTAACCTCGACTGGTCGTACCGAGTCCACGACCGGTCGAGCACCACCCACGACTGGTCGAGATCCTCCTTCGACTAGTCAAGCACCCCGGAGAAAAATAGTCCATAGTCGCTGGACTTTGAGTAGTGCCATGACTCGACTCCACGACTGGTCATGCACTAGCCCTCGACTGGTCGAGCGAGGCTCACGACCGGTCGAGCACGATTCCATCAAAACTCCCCCCTTTTGTCTCAGGAGGGATTCACCTTCTTCAAGCCAGGCAGGTTTCTACAAACCTTAAATTTTCCCTTGAGCAAAGCCTTGGTCATCATGTCTGACCCATTATCATCCGTATGGACCTTCTCAAGCTGTAACACCTTTTGTTCTAAAGTATCCTTGATCTGTGTGCTTCGACTTGGAATGCTGACTTGGAATGCTTTGATCCAGTGATACCGAATCTCTATGTGCTTCGACTTGGAATGCTGACTTGGCTTCTTGCTTAAGTGTATAGCACTCTTACTATCACAATAGACCACGTGCTCCTCTTGCTTTAGGCTAAGTTCCTGTAGGAACCTTTTCATCCAAAGCATCTCTTTACATGTCTCTGTGATTGCAATGTACTCGGCCTCTGTCATCGACAATGTTACGACCTTTTGTAGCTTGCTCTGCCAAGAAACTGCTCCTCCTGTAAACGTGAACATGAACCCCTATGTAGACTTCCTATAAACTGTAGTCTATGTCGCCTGCCATATTTGCATTTGTGTAGCCCTCTAACATAGGTTTACCGTCACCATAGTATAGGCTCAATCTGGATGAGCCTCTTAGATACCGCAGTATCCATTTCACCGCTGCCCAATGCTCTTTGCTAGGATTGATAAGATACTGGTTGACAACACCAACCGCATATGCTATGTCTGGTCGTGTACACACCATAACATATATCAAACTTTCTATAGCTGACGCGTAGGGTATCTTCTATATCTCTTCTACTTCTGCTTTCATCTTGGGACACTGCATGTCGCTCAATATGAAGTGACCATCCAGTGGAGTGCTAACCAGCTTTACTCTATTCATATTGAACCGCTCTATGACTTTCTCAATATACCGCTCTTATGACAGCCAAAGCTTCCTGCTGCTTCTGTGACGGGTTATCTGCATTCCTAGGATCTGTCTAGCCAGGCCCAAGCCTTTCATCGCAAAGGACTTGTCCAATTCCTATTTCGGCCTGTCGATCTTTTTGATGTCTTTTCCTATGATGAGCATGTCATCAATGTATAACAGCAGAACTAAGAAATCATCATCTGAGAACTTGCGCGTAAACACACAGTGGTCCGACTCTGTTTGGTCATATCTATGTTTCAATATAAATGAGTCAAACTTCTTGTACCATTGTTGTGGAGCTTATTTTAGCCCATATAAGCTCTTCCTCATCCTACACACCATATACTCATTGCCCTTGACTTCGAACCCCTCTGGTTGGTGCATGTAGATCTCTTCTTTCAGGTCACCATGGAAAAAGGTAGTTTTAACATCTAACTGCTCTATCTCTAGATCCATGCTAGCCGCCAACCCAAGCAACACCCATATGGATATGTCATCTTCACCACTGGTGAGAATATCTCCTCGAAGTCTATACCTTTCCTCTAACCGAACCCTTTCACTCCAAGTCTGGCCTTGAACCTCGTCTGTGAATTCTTCTGCTTAACCTTCTTTTTGAACACCCACTTATTGCTCAGTGCTTTCTTGCCCTTAGGCAGTTTCACCATATCATATGTGGGGTTCTTATATAAGGATTCCATCTCCTCTTGCATAGCTTTCAACCACTCCTCCTTATGCTCATCGGCTAGGGCCTCAGAACAATCTTCTGGCTCTCCCCCATCAGTCAACATAATGTACTCACATGGCAAGTACATCTTATACGACTGTCTGTACCTAGATGACCTCCTCACCTGTGGCTCAACAGGTGGATCAAGTGGGGATTGCTCACCTGGTCTATCTTCTGAAAGAACTCCCTCGTCCACTGCACCTTACCATACTCCCCCGTCATCAGGTACCACGGGAGGAATAATAGGATCCATGTCCTCTAGCTCACCTGAACTAGGCTGGTTCTTTTCTGGCTTACCAATGTCTTCTATACACTGATCTTTAAAGAAAACCACATCTCTGCTCCTGACAAGCTTTCTCTCGGTCGAATCCCATAATCTGTAACCAAATTTTTCATCACCGTACCCCAAGAACACACTTCTTGATCTTCATATCGATCTTGGACCTCTCGTTCTTTGATACGTGAACGGATGTCCTGCATCCAAACGCCCTGAGATGACTATACGATGGATCATGTCCAGTCCACACCTTCTCAGGCACTTCTCCATTCAAAAGGGCTGATGGAGACCTGTTTATCAAATACACCACCGTGTGCATTGTTTCGCCCCAGAAAGTCTTGGGCAACTTCGCATGGGATAACATGAATCTGATTCTCTCAACAATGATGCGATTTATTCGCTCAGCTACATCATTATGCTGGGGGCCTTGGGAACCGTCTGTTCATGCCGTATACCCAGGGACTTGCAGTACTCATAAAAGTCGCCAGTGTATTCACCACCATTATCAGTGCGGATGCACTTCAATGATCTACCTGTCTATCTCTCGACCATAGCATGAAACAATTTAAACACACCAAAGACCTCGTCCTTGGATTTCAAAGCATAAACCCAAACCCTCCTAGATGCATCATCTATAAAAGTAGCAAAATACAATGCCCCACCTAAGGTTTTTATCCTCATAGGACCACAAACATCAGAATAAACTAAATTTAATGCATGCACTTTATTAACATAAGAAGCAGATTTAATAAATGAAACTCTATGTTGTTTCCCTGATAAACAATTAAGACAGGTTTTGAGAGGTGTACCTGTCACGTCTGGAAGGAGCCGCTTCTTTGCTAGTAGCTGAAACCCTTTTTTACTTATGTGTCCTAGACGCCTGTGCCACATGTTAATAGCTGAATCTTTCGCTGTGTTCAACGCACACACTGACACTTGCCTTGTAAAGGGTGCAACACTTCTTTCCTCTGGCTGTGATCAACGAACCCTTGATGAGCTTTCAGTGGCCACCAGCAAACCGTCTTTCATAGCCATCATCATCTAACTTTTTCGTCAACATCAAGTTGAGGCGAAGGTCTGGGATATGCGTCACATCCCTAGAAATCAATGTGCAGCCCACATCGCTCTTCACACAAATATCACCGACCCCTACAATTTTCGATATGCCAGAATTTCCCATCTTCACAGTCTCATAGTCACCTGACTTGTAGCTTGTGAAGAAGTCTCTGCGTGGAGTCGCATGAAAAGAAGCTCCTGAGTTTATCACCCAGTCGGTGTCCTGACTCGTAGCCGTGAGACATACATCATGATCTGCTAAAAGAATAACTACAATATCGCCATCTGAAGCGACCACAGTAGAATCTGATTCATCTTCCTTCCTTTTTCCTTTCTTACCGTTTTTAGCCTTACGACATTCATGCTTATAATGGCCGTTCTTGCCACAATTTCAGCATTCAACATCTTTTCTGTTACTCGACTTGTCTCTTGATATATCTCGGGCCTTCCTGCCCTTCCTGTTCTTTCCTCTCCCCCATTCCTCTGTCACAAGAGCCTCTTGCTGAGTAGACCCCTGAGACTCCTCCTTGTCTCCTCATTGAAGAGACAACTAATTACCTGTTCCATGGATATCTTTTTGTCTGGCGCGGAGTTACTTAAAGACACCACCAATGTCTCCCAATTGTCAGGCAATGAACTAAGCAATAGTAAAGCCTGTAATTTATCATCCAGGACCATCTTCATTGAGGAGAGTTGGTTCACTATATTGTTGACTTCATTTATGTGCTCAGCCACAGAACCACCATCCTTGAACTTGAGGTTCACATGTCACCTTATCAGAAATTTTTTATTACCGGCTGTCTTCCTCTCATACAACCCTTCTAATTTCAGATATAGGCTAGCGGCTGAGGTTTCCGTAGACACATGGTGGAACAAAGAATCATCCAACCATTGTCTAATAAACCCCACAACCTTTCGGTCCATCTTCTTCTAATCGTCATCAGACATATCCTTGAATTTTGTTGATATGCCTAAAATTGGAGAATATGCAATAAAGCAAGTCCTCCATCTTAACCTTCCATATGGTGCAGTTAGAACCATTGAGGCTGATCATCCTTGATGAGCCACCTTCCATAATTCAAAACTGATCTTACCCGTTCAATGAACTTAACTCTGGTACCACTTTGTTGGGAGCCTTACACAAAACCTTAGGATCTAGACTCCCGAAACAAACCAGAATTATGGATAATAAAGCAATGAAATAAATCAAAGCATAAACCATACACCACACAAGAGATTTTACGTGCACGACTCGACTCCACAACTCGTTGAGCATAGGACAAAAATCTCATCAATTCCAACCACGGTTATTTGTCCGTTGGAGCTCTCATGAACCATGTGCACCTCTAGATCATTACAACAACCATTATTCATCATGAATAAAACAAAAGAAGATAAATATCAATTGTACTTATATCAAATGATGTAGGTGCATAACACATGCAAGTAGTACCATACCTCTTGCCATTGATGGTGTGTTCTGAAGGAGAGTGCCAGTGGCACTGTTGTAATACATATTTAATTCCATTGACATAAATTGATCCCGCCCCATTAACCCATTCCAACTGCATCCAGCAATAACAAGTATTGAGAATTACACGAGAAATAACAACTTTTAATGTATCAAAATGTCACATATTAATTCCCTATTTAATGAACTTCTAAAAAAATAAAATTATTCCTCAATATTGGAGATTTCAGAGAACTGTTTTGTTCGATCATGGAAAACAAAGAGTTAATGTTGCATAAGGCATAACTCATTCCTACATAATCATATGGTCCCATTGAGGGCACACTAAGAGATGGTCTAATAATTAGAACTGTCCATTTTCGAGGAGCTAGTGAGATGGGCCACAATTAGCAAATTGTTGAAAGGATGATTTGTTCATTGTCAAGTATGGTTGAACGTCCACATTAAGATCCATGAATCAATAGTTATGATCATTATTTAGTATTATTATGAGACCATGGCCTATGGAAATAATACTGACAAGATGGATGGTTAGGACCACCTGACCTTCTTCACACGCCATGATACATGTTGATTAGGGTGACTCTATGAAAATGCAATGGGAGAACCAAAACAAATGTTAGACAATTATATTCTAATATTACCATTATATCATGTCCCCTGTTCTTAAGCGTCGTGTTGGATGGCTTGTAATGCCTTCTTAATCTTCCTAAATGGGACACTACTTGCACTCTTTCATGCAATAAATCAATTGGAGACTGCATATCTCCATTCTTACACATTGCCCACTCCTCATGTATATCTCCCCAATTTTCAGGCCCCTTGCCACTCCCTTTCACATAATCAAATTCCCTCTCATCCTCTGCACCATAAAATGAAAGAAAAAGAAGAAGAAGAAGAAGAAGAAGAAGAAGAAGAAGAAGAAGAAGGTTAAGACCGTATATTAGAGAAACATGAAAGAGAGAAACATAAAAACAATAGATTTTATGTTGTTCTAAAAATCCATTACCAAATTCTTGTGATGTTGTTGGGGCTGAATGAAAGATAAGTAAGAAAATGAAAGCACAAAAGAAGATGAAATGGGTGCTTGTGTTCTCCATATTTCTCTATAAAAACTCAGCAAAAATCGAAATAAAAAAGAAAGAAAAAGCAAGTGGGCTTCTTCTTATTTTCTTTTTCTGTTTCCCTTTGTTTGAAAATTTTTGGGGGGAATGATAGCTTATATATGCTGAAAATTTTACAAAATAATATTTTTTCTATAAAATATGGAATCCGAAAAATGCAAGTTGATCCGAAATAAGAACAGGCTAAAGCATTTCTAAGACGCTGTCCTTAAAGCGTTATTTGCCCTTACTCAAGTGAATTAAGTATACTAATAGGTTACAGGTGTTCACTCCCCAAGTATAGGGTTGTGATGTAGTAATAAACTCGGTAAGATCGAGGTCGAATCCCACGAGGACTGGTTGTCACAACTCAAATCTAAGATTCTTCTTAACTAATCCAATGAATAATGAACTAAACCACTAAGCATAATTTTAAGAAAAACAATTAAGAAACAGGGAATAAAATTCAATCAGAGAGAAAGCACTAGGACTTTCGAATCCACCCCTAATTATCCTAACCCTTGTTTTGTCTGTTGATTCACTTAAACCTTGATTGATACCACTTAAATAGAGAAAGCACAATCTGTGTCCTAAATCGGGCATACAGACTGTCTAATTCCTTTAAGCAATGCCATGAACAATACATCCCATGTCCTTGGTCGGGCACATGGTATGCAAAATTCATTAAAGCACCATGTTCCTTCCTCTATAGGAAACTTGTTCTTGATCAGACCCAAGCACCTGTAATAAGCATCCAAACAACATCCATCTATACTTTGGTCAAGTTCATAGATGGAGAAGTATGGAATTTAAACCCATAAAGCCCACTCGAGAGAAAAAACAAATTAATTAAAATTCAAAGTAAATCAACCAATACAAGAGTGATCAAATTAGGGGCTTCATCTCGGCCCTAGCTGAGAGATTAGTGACCCAAAAAAATCCATAAAAAATATTAAATAAAATTCATAAACTAAAACTCCAAACCGAACAATCTCTCTCTCTTTCTCCTTCTCTTTCTTCTCTCCCTGGCTCTGGATCTCAAACTCCTTGGATCTGAATGCCTTCCCCACGTCCAAAACTTTCCTTTATATAGGTTGTTGGATGGTGGAATCGGTGGTGGCAGTCGTGAAGACGGACTCGAAGTGTAATTTTTGCATCCGTGATCGGTGGGCCCCACGAGAGGTATTTTCTGGAAAATCCACCCCGTCCATTGGATTCGGGACGAAATTTCGATCAAGAATGGATGGTTTTGAAGGTCCATTGGCGTGGCCCACGTGAAGAAATCTCGAAAAGATCGGTTTTGAAACGTCAGCCGACGCTTTGTTTGTGGCCTCCGTATCTCGCACGTGTGTACGCATGGGAGTGGAATCTCGGCATAATTTTGTAGTTCTCATAGCCCTCTACACGATGGACGGATCGATTGTCCGGAGGGTTGACGGGTGGGGCCCCTTGTCTTCGCAAAACGGCCGGCGCGAGTGCGTTACGCTGCGGGCGAACGACGGAGATTTTCCTTCATTGCGAAGATGGTGGGGTCCACTGTGTGATGTAATTTTGGGAAATCCACTCGTCCATTGGATGGATGACGAAGATCCGGTCGGGAGTACACATTTTACTTGATTTAGGTGTGGTCCACCGGGAGATTTGAACTTACCGTCCATTGCATGTTTGAACGGTTGGGATCTGACATCTGCTTTCATTTTGATTTTTGCCACCTAGGCGTGGGCACGACCACCCAGGAAGTGGATGGACGGTTTGGATCACTAATTTGGACAATGCGTGGGGTCCACAACTTCATCTTCTCCATCGGTTCCGCGGACGCTGGAAACGGCGTTTCTGCCTTTTGAAGCGGGCGCGGGTTAGCGCCCGCGCTGACCGAACTTTTCATTCGGTGCACTTCTAGTGCACGTGTGCTGTGCACACTCATGCCTGATAAATGGGTCCCACCGTGATGTTTCGAGAAATCTGCGCCGTCCATCCCTTTTCCCATGTTATTTAACCCGTCCAGGTGATTTTTGGAGAGGTTCCAGATATCAGGTGGGCCTTAAATCAATGATTTATGGGCTGATTTGTCATTTCGGACACTTCCATTGTGATCCGACGGCTGAAATTTGAAACGTACGGTTAATTTACGGCCCCCATCATATGTATGAAGTTTCGAGTTGATCGGATGGCGGAAAATACGTGATCTTGCATTCTGGACCCTTTTCGGATCCCTTTGGCTTGCTTTCCTCAAATTCCAGGCGCGTAAAATCTTCACTATTGGTTTTCTGGAGTCCATCCCGTGCTCTGGTAATTTTGGAGTGTCAAATCCATGTTTTTAACATCATTTTGCTATACACGCTCCTAATTTCCTCCTGTAACGAAAATATAATTAAAATCCGATGTTAGGCCTTATCATGCATATAAAATAGGGCAATAATCGGGGTCTGATATGCAATATTTGACCCTGATCACAACCCCCAACCAGCATTTTGCTAGTCCCGAGCAAAACATGCGAAAAATAATTTCAGAAATAAAAGACAATTCCTGTAAACTTAAGTGACTTGTGGACAGATAGCTGAGATGTGAAAATTCTAAGATCCATGATTGAAGTGTGGAATTTTTCTCTTGGAATCAAGCTTACAGTAAACTTCATAATCAAGTTTAAAATATTAATCCATCAATTAGAACATTCCTAACCATTGAGTTCCACGAGTGTAAAGTATAATCTCGACTTACAATCAGTAAAAGATTCAATTGTCAATTTCATGATATCATTAGTAATTCGTGACAACCAAGCTTGAAACCAACACTTATCTCCCAGATTAACTTTTCATTTTACCAGCTTTTGGTTTTCTTTATGAGCGGTAACGCAAATGAGGGGAATCAAATTCTCACCTATAGGGAGCAAACCTATGGCGAAAACTTGTCGCTTAACTCTTTTTTTTTTTTTTTTTTTTTTTTATAGGTTAATAATGAGGAATCGAATCTTCATCTATAGGGAGCAAACCT
Organism: Magnolia changhungtana; assembly: GCA_030180095.1. NCBI lineage: Eukaryota > Viridiplantae > Streptophyta > Magnoliopsida > Magnoliales > Magnoliaceae > Magnolia > Magnolia changhungtana. The sequence continues at coordinate 16,636,776 of JASAUF010000676.1, forward strand.
ATGATGACGATTATGTGACTTAGCCTTTTGATTTTTCTTTTTACCAAGTTAATCATTCAGTTATCAAACCGAAAAACTTAATGTGTAAGCGAGATGTGATATGTGACATCATGGCTCAATCAATGTTTACAACTTCTAATCATGGATTAACAATTTAAAATTAACTGTGAAATCAAGCAAATGTCTGAATCCAAGAGTCATACGTTACCAATCACGTATCTTATAATGTTAGAATCACAATTATCCTTCAAAATCACTTAAATTCAATAGAAATTACAGAAAAAATTTTAAAATTTTCACAAATTTTGCTCAAGACCAAGAAAATACTGATTAGGTAACTAATCTCTCACCCCCAACCTAAAATCTACATTGTCCTCAATGAAAAAGAAATAAGCAAGCAATGCACATGGGACAACGAGAATAAAAGAGGAGTGATGGAAAGACAATACCTGGATGGAGAATCAAGAAGCTTTCTCAAGAATATCAACATAAAAGCGAGTTAGCACAGGAGAGATATCAACAAAAACAAAATAAAAATAAAAATAAATAAAATCTCAAAAAGAAAATCCTACCTATACCACTTTCGCAGGTGCTCTCGATTGCATTTAGCGTATGCAACAAGCCTTTAAACCCCTACGTTACCCCTAGTGGACGAGTTGTAGTCTCGTGAGGGTTTGCAGTAATGTTACCCACAAACATTGAAATAACTAAGAAAAAGCAATACAAGAAAGCAAAAGGCTGGGTTGCCTCCCAGGAGCTCTAAGTTTAACGTCTAACCTAAAATAGCATAAAGGAAACTACCCTAGTCCTAAGAAAGCAGGGGAAAACTACTCAGTCATGCTGCAAGGTTTCTCTTCCGGCCAGTATCTTGATAAGTTTCTCAGTAGATTTCTCAACAAGATCATCCAAAAGCCATTTTTGCAATAGGCTTGGACGCCCTGGAGCTTGACCTTCCAAAGAAACTCATGTACCTCGTCAAAAATTTTTCGTTGATTCGCCTGAGGTATCCAGAGTATATATGATTCACCTGCGACAGAAGAAGTTTTGAAGTTAGTATCCCATGGTGAATTGGAGACTACACATAGATGAAAGTCAGAAAAATTCTCAGAAAGTGACGTAGTCTCAACACATTCCGAAGTAGCAGACTTCGGTTCAATTTTTAGCTCCTCCTCCCTTAATAGTAAATAGTGAGGATCTGGGGAGGGAGGGGCGTCAGAGTAAGGGTTCTCTCGGTCAGTGATGACTACCGAGATATTGTTTTGCAAGGCATTCACTATGTCTCTTATCATGGGATCATTTGAATCTGCAAAGTGTGCCAAGCAATCATCCAAAGAGTTGGGACATTCAGCTGAGAGTGAATCATTTTCCACAATAGAGCTCGTGATGATCTGCCCAAGGAATCCATCATTTTTTAAAGTAAACGGAGGTGTGCTCTCTTGCTCCAGCCCTGCACAGACAGATTGAAGATCAGTATACGAAGCATTGATGTATGGACTCTGTTCATCGATATTACTCAGAAGAGGCGATGAATCGTCATTATTTAACAGTTCAGATGGTGGCCTCAACTGGGTGGTTTCAAATTCAAGAGTCATATCGAGTAGCTCGTCCATCTCCCGAATCATATCATCATGTAATTCAGAGGAGTGGTCCAAATACGTTTCACAAGAGTTAGAAGGGTCAGTTGTAAAGGGCCCGTCCTCTACCTTAAAATCAGACATGTTAGGTGAGGGGAGTGGCTCATTATGACCGACCACTTCGTGTACGTCTTGATCATTGACTTGGACCAAATTTGAGATTGATTCAAAGGGAATTGGGGCTGAACATCCATGATCATCATCCCAATACGCATCATTGTCTAATTCTGTGCAGTGCACACTTGGGATGCAATCGCTTTCCTCACATTCTATTTCCAGATTGGGTTGAGGTTCGTATAAACTAACCTCTTCCTCTTTATTGAACTCAAGTGTGTCATGTGAGTGGGGTGTGTCATCATCATTATATTTGAAAGACAACCATGTTTCTTCCCCATCCTTTTGAACAGTCATTGAGATCGACTCATCGGGGAATTGAACCGTGTGCTCATTCATGGAATCCAACTCCTCATTCCAAATTCCAGATTTCATCAAAAGCAAGTGAGGATCACTTTCCTCGCATTGTATTTCTGGATTGGATTGTAGTTGGGATGAGCGAGCTTCCTCTATCCTTTCAATGCGCGAATTGAGTGCTTCTAATGATTTCATCAATTTCGCAACATACTGGTTTACTTGTTCTGGATCAACACATGAATCCTCTTGGATCGTTTCTGATTGGATCTCAAAGGTATGGGATCCAAGAGAATAATTATTACAATATGTTATTGGTTCAACTTCCCATTTTTGATGGTTCCACTGGTTATAGTCATACTGATCATACATGGGAGAATATGATGATTGATAATAGTCCTCATTCCCATAATTATGATCGTATACGGCCCTATTAACCGATGAAACATAACGTTCTAGTCAGTTCTCAATGTCTGTTCTCGATGGAGAGAAATCTTGAGGTATATGTTGGATTCCACAACCTTCAGGCATTTCCCAATAAAACCTATCCAACTCAGCATATGCATCTACCCACGATTCCATGGTCGAACCTTAACTCTGAGTCTAATCCTAGAAGAAATCAAAATCCTACAGCAATACAGAAAGTAAAGGAGAAGTTAGAGAGATGTTACCAGAGTAGAAGTTCCTATGTTAAAAACCTGCAAAACAAAACAAAACAAGTTAGTTTTTAAGAATAGTAAGTCTAAGGTTAGAAAAAAAATAAAACCCTAATTCTAAAAATAAATAAATAAAAATAAAGAAATTAGGAAGATATTACCAAATTAGAAGTTTCTATCTCAGAATCCTACACAACAAGAAATAGGTTAGTTTCTAAAAATAAAATAAAAACTTTAACCTAAAGTTAGTAAAATCCTAAGACTATGAATTATGATAAGAGAGAATCCTAAATTCAATTTGAAACGAATCAGTCCCCGGCAACGGCGCCAAAAACTTGTTCACTCCCCAAGTATAGGGTTGTGATGTAGTAATAAACTCGGTAAGATCGAGGTCGAATCCCACGAGGACTGGTTGTCACAACTCAAATCTAAGATTCTTCTTAACTAATCCAATGAATAATGAACTAAACCACTAAGCATAATTTTAAGAAAAACAATTAAGAAACAGGGAATAAAATTCAATCAGAGAGAAAGCACTAGGACTTTCGAATCCACCCCTAATTATCCTAACCCTTGTTTTGTCTGTTGATTCACTTAGACCTTGATTGATACCACTTAAATAGAGAAAGCACAATCTGTGTCCTAAATCGGGCATACAGACTGTCTAATTCCTTTAAGCAATGCCATGAACAATACATCCCATGTCCTTGGTCGGGCACATGGTATGCAAAATTCATTAAAGCACCATGTTCCTTCCTCTATAGGAAACTTGTTCTTGATCAGACCCAAGCACCTATAATAAGCATCCAAACAACATCCATCTATACTTTGGTCAAGTTCATAGATGGAGAAGTATGGAATTTAAACCCATAAAGCCCACTCAGAGAAAGAAACAAATTAATTAAAATTCAAAGTAAATCAACCAATACAAGAGCTGATCAAATTTGAGGCTTCATCTCAGCCCTAGCTGAGAGATTAGTGACCCATAAAATCCATAAAAAATATTAAATAAAATTCATAAACTAAAACTCCAAACCGAACAATCTCTCTCTCTTTCTCCTTCTCTTTCTTCTCTCCCTGGCTCTGGATCTCAAACTCCTTGGATCTGAATGCCTTCCCCACGTCCAAAACTTCCCTTTTATAGCTGCTGGATGGCTGGAATCGGTGGCAGAGTCGTAGACGGACTCGAAGTGTAATTTTTCGCATCCGTGATCGGTGGGCCCCACAGAGGTATTTTCTGGAAAATCCACCCCGTCCATTGGATTCAGGACGAAATTTCAGTCAAGAATGGGTGGTTTTGAAGGTCCATTGGCGTGGCCCACAGAAGAAATCTCGAAAAGATCAGTTTTGAACGTCGCCGAGCAGCCTGTTTGTGGCCTCCGTATCTCGCACGTGTGTACGCATGGGAGTGGAATCTCAGCATGGTTTTGTAGTTCTCATAGCCCTCTACACGATGGACGGATCAGATTGTCCGGAGGGTTGACGGGTGGGGCCCACTGTCTTCCGCAAAAACGGCCAGCGCCGTGCGTTACGCGGGCGAACGACGGAGATTTTCCTTCCGCTGCGAAGATGGTGGGGTCCACTGTGATGTAATTTTGGGAAATCCACTCCGTCCATTGGATGGATGACGAAGATCCGGTCGGGAGTACACATTTTTACTTGATTTAGGTGTGGTCCACCAGAGATTTGAACTTACCGTCCATTGCATGTTTGAACGGTTGGGATCTGACATCTGCTTTCATTTTGATTTTTGCCACCTAGGCGTGGGCAACAGCCACCCCAGGAAGTGGATGGACGGTTTGGATCACTAATTTGGACAATGCGTGGGGTCCACAACTTCATCTTCTCCATCGGTTCCGCGGACGCTGGAAACGGCGTTTCTGCCTTTTGAAGCGGGCGCGGGTCAGCGCCCGCGCTGACCGAACTTTTCATTCGGTGCACTTCCAGTGCACGTGTGCTGTGCACACTCATGCCTGATAAATGGGTCCCACCGTGATGTTTCGAGAAATCTGCGCCGTCCATCCCTTTTCCCATGTTATTTAACCCGTCCAGGTGATTTTTGGAGAGGTTCCAGATATCAGGTGGGCCTTAAATCAATGATTTATGGGCTGATTTGTCATTTCGGACACTTCCATTGTGATCCGACGGCTGAAATTTGAAACGTACGGTTAATTTACGGCCCCCATCATATGTATGAAGTTTCGAGTTGATCGGATGGCGGAAAATACGTGATCTTGCATTCTGGACCCTTTTCGGATCCCTTTGGCTTGCTTTCCTCAAATTCCAGGCGCGTAAAATCTTCACTATTGGTTTTCTGGAGTCCATCCCGTGCTCTGGTAATTTTGGAGTGTCAAATCCATGTTTTTAACATCATTTTGCTATACACGCTCCTAATTTCCTCCTGTAACGAAAATATAATTAAAATCCGATGTTAGGCCTTATCATGCATATAAAATAGGGTAATAATCGGGGTCTGATATGCAATATTTGACCCTGATCAACAGGCAAACCACTTTTAGGATAGGACGGGCCTGATGTGGGTCTGCGTTCAGCAAATACGAAGACTCACTACTAGAACTCTGTTACACATAGTTTAACAGAAATACAAAAAAGAAAATCCCAAAAAGAAAAGAGAGAAGAAGATGTCTGTAAGTAAGACCACTACACTGGTCTATTCTTCTTGTTCTTCAGCTATTGGTTCAATTAAACTGTTCTAGACCACACCGCTGGTCTGTTCTTCAAGCAATGGTTCAACCTTGCTGTCTTGCTAGAGTCACTGGAGTATAGGAGAGGAGTGGCTGTCTCAGTTCGTATGGATTTGTTGGAGTGGGTTGAGAGATGGTTTAGAAACCCATCCAGGCCCTGTTGATGTTATGGTTCAGGGAAATAAATCCCATTGATCGTTTTCTAGCTGTTTGAGAAAACTAGCCGTTTATGGCCCTTTTCTGACTGTTGTGTATAAGCCATAACCACTGTTGCATGCCTCACATGCCCACGCCCTGGCATCGAACCCGTGACTGAGACCGAGAACGAGCCCGAGCCCGAGTGTGAACGGGTGCGCACGGGTGTTCCAGCGCTATGTACTAGAACACGTAAGTCCCACGATCCATGAACTATGTGGGCAAATAATAAGGTACTCCACTGTTGTTCACTCCTCAAGTATAAGGTTGTGATGTAGTAAAAACTCGGTAAGACCGAGGTCGAATCCACAGGGATTGAAACCTGTACGTTATCTGAAAATAACCAGATCTAGAACTAGGCTAAGATGAAATCCAAACCAATTGTGATTTGAGGAATAATGGTGAACTAATTATCTAAAACTTAAGAATTCAGAGAGAAGGAAACTAGGGATTCAGAGGATCCACTTGTAGAGATCAGGGAGATCTATAGTCGATTCATGAGCTCAACTGGACTTCGAGTCCCATCTTCATCCAATTGGAAGATATAACCTGAAAATCAATGTGAACTTCCTTTTGATCTAGTCTTCAAATAGATGAAAGGTAGAAGAATTAGATATGATTCTATCACAAATCCATGCCTATGAGACAAGGTAAACAACAGAACTCAAACCAAACTACAACCAATCAAAAGACGTATGAATGTTAGGAAGGATTCCGTCATCCAACCATGCCTAGGAGACGATGGTGAACAACAGGGCTTCCTAACCCCATAATCAGAAGAAGGAAAAGGAAAACTCAAGCCATCACAGATCTAATGTAATATTAGTCACAAAAAATCATTAAAAACCAGAAGTATTCCCATTGATCTAGCTGCAATCAATCAACAATTCAGTCTAACATGAATCATAATCATAAAAACAGACCCATCAAGCTACAAGCTTCACCCCTTAGCCCTAGCTAAGGGGTTTAGCCAACCATGCTGGCTAGATCTCTCAACAGCAAAGGAAGAAAAGAAAAAACATAAAAGAAGAGTTCTCTCTCTTCCCTGTCTCTCTCTCTCTCTCTCTGTCCGTCAATGATCTTTTCTTCTCTCTCTCTCTTTTTTTTTTATTATATATATCTTTTGCTGAAGATTGGCTGAGACGTGGAGATGTGCAAACGGTGGAGAGTCCGTTTGTATTTAAATGGCTGAGATCCCTAAAATCGTGATGTCTTCAATTTCTTCCAGCTAGGTGTGGGTTGTAGCTGCCCCAGAGAATGAATCAACGGTCTGGATTGTCCGTTTGGACGATGGGTGGGGCCCACAACAGAAACCGATGGTTTCGGTTGCGAAACCGCAAATGGCAATTGCCGTTTTCGATTTTTTAAAAAGGGAAGTCGGTCAGCGGCGCTGACCGACTTTTGAATGGTTAGGTGCACACCCGGTGCACTTGTGCACCGTACACACGTGCTGTACATGTGGGTCCCACAGAGATGTTTTTGAGACATCTGCTCCGTCCATCCGCTTTCCCATCAAATATAAGGGGTTGAGACCAACTTTCTGGCATATCCAGATATCAGGTGGGCCGCAAATCATGATACTAGGGGCTGATCTGTCTGTTGCACCACTTTCTCAGTGATCCAATGGATGAAATTTAATGTGTACGGTTAATTTATAGTCTTCAGGCCGTGTATGAAGTTTTGGGCTGAACGGATGGTGGAAACCCCGTGATCTTGCATTCTGGATGACTGTGTGGCCTCTTTAACGTGAACGGCTTGATTTTCTCTGATCTCGGGCATGTAAATTCATCGTTCTTGGTCCCCTGGGGTCCGTCCCTTGCTGTGGTGATTTCAGAGCATCAAATATACACTTTTAGCACCTTTTTGTAGCCCACACTTGCAAATGTACCTTGCATCACAAACACGATTAAATTAGGCTTTTAAACGATGGTATGTTCATAAATTCGGTAATAAATGGAGTCTAATATGTAATATTTGACCCTCAACACAACCCCCAACCAACATTTTGCTAGTCCCGAGCAAAATATGCGAAGAATAAGTTGAGAATTACAGGGTAATTTCCATGAAACCGAGTGATATTTTTGAAGAACGATTCAGATATGAGAAATCTAAGATTCATGAACGTTGGGCATTATTCTCTCCTAGACTAAAGCACATGGTAAACTTCATAATCAAGTTCAAAGTATTCATCCATCAATCAGAAAGAAAATTCTAAACATTGAGATCCATGAGTGTATAGTGTAATCTCGGCTTATCGATTATTAAGATTCAATCCGTTATTTCTTGATATCATTGGTTAATAAATAAGAAAACTCATGACAATCCAAACCTAAACCAAAACCTGCCTCGTAGATCAACATTCCACCCATTGATTTTTCCATAAAAATTAATGCTAATGAAAGGAATCAAATCCTCACCTATAGGGAGCAAACCTATAGTGAAGATCAATTGCCCAAAAATCTTGTATTTTCTACATTTTTTTTTCAACCATGGGGAATTGACTCTACACCTATGGGGAGCAAACCCATGGTGAAGTCCATTCGCCCAACCCTTCCGCAAGCAGCTATCCTGTAGCTGGGTTTTCTCATTTTCTTTCATTCTTCTTATTGAACATGATGGACAAATTCCCCAGGCTGGTTCCTTTCATTCTTACTGATCACCAAGTCAATCCTTCAATATTGAACTGAAACCTCAATGCATAAGAGAGATGTGATATGTGAAATCATGACTCCATCAATGTTTTAAAGCTTCTAATCATGAATTGATAATTCGAACTCAACTATGAAATCTAACAACTAACGGAATCCAAGAGTCATAAATTACTCACATTCTGTATCTTGTAATTTCAAAATCACAACTATCCTTCAAAATCACTTTGAATTCAACAGAAATTCTAGAAAAATTTTAAAAATTTTCACAATTTTTGCTCAAGACCAAGAAAACACTGATTAGGAAACCTAATCTCCCACCCCCAACCGAAAATCTACATTGTCCTCAATGTAAAAGATGTAAGCATGCAATGCACATGGGACAACGAAAGTAAATGAGAAGTGATTGGAAGATAGTACCTGGGTAACGAGTCGAGAGAGACTTTTCCATAGAGATCTCAACATGAAAGCGGGTCAGCACAAGAGTGAAACCAATCGAAAGTAAAACAAAAATAACAAAAATAAATTCCTACCTATACCACTTTCGCAGGTGCTCTCGATTGCATTTAGCGTATGCAACAAGCCTTTAAACCCCTAGGTTGCCCTTAGTGGATGAGTTGTAATCTCGTGAGGGTTTGCAGTAATGTTACCCACAAACATTAAACTAACCAACTAGGAGAACGAAATGAAATAAAATGAAAGGCTGGGTTGCCTCCCAGGAGCGCTAAGTGTAACGTCTATCCTAAAATAACATAAAACAAACTACTCTAGTCCTATGAAAGTAGGTAAAAGCTACTCGATCATGCCATAAGGTTCCTCTTCCGGCCAATATCTTGATAAGTTTCTCAGTAAGTTCCTCAATAGGATCATCCAAAAGCCTTTTTTGCAATAGGCTTTGATGCCCTGGAGCATGAATGGCCAGGGAAACTTACGTACTTTAGTAAAAATTTGTCGTTGATTCGCCTTAGGTATCCAAAGTATATATGATTCACCTGTGTCAGAAAAAGTTTCAAAGTTAGTATCCCATGGTAAATCAGAGATTACAGGTAAATAAAATTTAGAAAAATTTTCAGAAAGTAATGTAGTCTCAATGCATTCCGAAGTTCCAGACTTCGATTCAATTTTCAGCTCCTCTTCCTTTAGTGGTAAACATTCAGGGTTTGGGGAAGAAAGGGATTCAGAGTAAGGGTGCGCTTGGTCCGTGACAACCACCGAGGTAGTGTCATGTAAGGAATCCACCTTTTCTTGTAGCATGAGGTCGTTGGGATCCACAAGGTGTGCCAATCATGAGTTCAAAGATGTGGGAAAGTCAGCTGGGAGTGACTCGTCTCCTGTATCGAAATCTGTGATGATGAGTCCAAGGATTCTATCGTCTTTTGAAGTAGATGGATGCATGCTCGCTTGCTCTTGCTCTTCACAGACAGATGGACAATCAATAGGTAAAGAATTGATTTGAAGACTCTGGTCATTGAATCTTTTCAGTGGAGGCATTGAATCGTCTAAAGTGCTTACCTCAGATTGTAGCCTTAACTGGGTAGTTTCAAATTCCAGAGTTATATCAAGCAAATCGTCCATCACCCGAATCATATCATCATTCAATTCAGGGGAGTGGTCTAAACATGCATCACAAGGGTTGGAAGGGTTAGTTGAAATTGGTTCATTCTCCACATTCAAATCAGTCATGTCAGACAGGTGGAGTAAATCATTATGGTTGACAACTTTCTGAACCTCTTGATCATTGGCAGGGGCCACACTTGAGATTGAATCCCAATACTCATCATCGTCAAGTTCTGTGCAGTGTGCACTTGGGATGGGATCACATTCCTTACATTCTATTCCTTGATTGGGTTGAGGTTTGAATAAACTAACCGCTACCTCATCAGTGAAATCATGTGTGTCATGTGAGTGAAGTGTGTCACTATCATTATATTTGAAAGATACCTACGTCTCTTGATCATTCCTTTGGACAGTCATCGAGATCGACTCATCGGGAAATTGAACCATCTGCTCATTAATGGAATCCAATTCCTCATTCATAATTTCAGTTTCTGCCACAAGCGAGTTATGATCACTTTCTTCACATTCTGCTTCTAGATTAGGATGAGGCTGGGATAACCTAGCCTCTTCCTTCTCCATAAGTTGTGACTGAATGATTGGAATTGAGGCTGTGAGCAATTCACATGATTGTATGACAAGTTGATTGAACTGCTCTTGTGCTTTCATGAGCTTCTGAAGTGAATCCTCTTGGATTGTTTCTGATTGGGTGTCAAAGGTAGAGGACACAAGAGAATTATCACTATGATATATAGCTGATTCAGCTTCCTTACATTGATGTTTCCATTGATTATAGTCATACGGATCATAGGTGGGACAATCTGATGGTTGGTAATACTTATTATCACTCGTAATATAATCACGCATTGTTTTCTTTTTCTCAGATGGGTGATAATAATTCTCACTCCCATAGTTATGATAACCCCAACACTCACGTACTGTCCGTGGGGTGGAATTGTTCTCCCATATATGATCGCGTAAGGACTTCTTAACTGATGGAGTGTTATGCTTAGGTCGGTTCTTGATGATTGTTTCAGAAAAATTTTGAGACATAGGTGGATGTCTATCATCATTATCATACATCCCTTCGCACTGTTTCGCATGCTCAAAAGCTATCTTAGCATATTGACGTTCCCACTCGTGCATATACATGGTAAAACCTTCAATCCAAATCTAATCCTAAAAAATAGAAGAAAAGATCCTACAGCAGTATGGAAAGTAAAAGGAGGAGAAATTAGAAGGAAGGTACCAAATAGAAGTTCCTATGTTAAGATCCTGCAAAAGAAAACAAAAGAGATTAGTTTCTAAAATAGAAAGTCTAAAGTAGAAAGTTCTTACAATTGAAATAAAAAGTTAGTTTCTAAAAAGGAAAGTTCCCTAAACCTAGAAGCTAAGTTAGTTTCTAAAAAACAAAAGAGGAAAGTTTCTAAACCTAAAGTTAGAAAGTTTTGAATTAGAAATCCTAATCCTAAAATAGAAAGTAATGTTAGTTTCTAAAAAGGAAAAAAAAAATTCTAAAAATAAATGAAAGCCTAGAAATAGAAAAGTTCTAAAAATAGAAAGTACAGAAATTCTAACCTAAAATTAGAAAATCCTAAGAAGAGAAATAGCAGTAAACTAGTTTCCAATTTGGAAAAAGAGAAATTCCTAAGAGAGTATAAAATTTCTAAAACAAAAGAGGAAAGTTCTTAAACTAGAAAGTAAGTTAGTAACAGAAATTCTAAAAATAGAAAGTAGAATTTAGTAAGAGCTCACTGAATTAGAAAGTTCTAAAAGGCCTACAAAACAGGAAAGTTAGTTTCTAAATAGAATAAAATAGGAAACAAAATTAGATTCTAAAAGAGTTAGAATTAGAAACTTACTAAAAAGGAATCCTAATCTAGAAATAGCAAGGAAAAAAAAAATAAGAGAGAAATTACCAATTTAGAAACCTATCTCAGAATCCTACAAAACAAGAAAGTTGGGTTAGTTTCTAAAAAAGGAAAAACTATCAAAAAAATAGAAAGTTACTTGAAAGAAAATTTCTAAAAATTAACGGAAAACCTAAATTAGAAAATTCTAAAAATAAAACCTAAAAATCAAAAAGGTCCTAATCTTAAACTAATCCTAAAACCAGTTATCTTCAGAAAACGTAGCCATCAGTCCCCGGGAACGGCGCCAAAAACTTGTTCACTCCCCAAGTATAGGGTTGTGATGTAGTAAAAACTCGGTAAGACCGAGGTCGAATCCACAGGGATTGAAACCTGTACGTTATCTGAAAATAACCAGATCTAGAACTAGGCTAAGATGAAATCCAAACCAATTGTGATTTGAGGAATAATGGTGAACTAATTATCTAAAACTTAAGAATTCAGAGAGAAGGAAGGGATTCAGAGGATCCACTTGTAGAGATCAGGGAGATCTATGGTCGATTCATGAGCTCAACTGGACTTCGAGTCCCATCTTCATCCAGTTGGAAGATATAACCTGAAAATCAATGTGAACTTCCTTTTGATCTAGTCTTCAAATAGATGAAAGGTAGAAGAATTAGATATGATTCTATCGCAAATCCATGCCTATGAGACAAGGTAAACAACAGAACTCAAACCAAGCTACAACCAATCAAAAGACGTATGAATGTTAGGAAGGATTCCGTCATCCAACCATGCCTAGGAGACGATGGTGAACAACAGGGCTTCCTAACCCCATAATCAGAAGAAGGAAAAGGAAAACTCAAGCCATCACAGATCTAATGTAATATTAGTCACAAAAAATCATTAAAAACCAGAAGTATTCCCATTGATCTAGCTGCAATCAATCAACAATTCAGTATAACATGAATCATAGTCATAAAAACAGACCCATCAAGCTACAAGCTTCATCCCTTAGCCCTAGCTGAGGGGTTTAGCCAACCATGCTGGCTAGATCTCTCAACAACAAAGGAAGAAAAGCAAAAACATAAAAGAAGAATTCTCTCTCTTCCCTGTCTCTCTCTCTCTCTGTCCGTCAATGATCTTTTCTTCTCTCTCTTTTTTTTTTTTTTTTTTTTTTTTTAATATCTGTTGCTGAAGATTGGCTGAGACGTGGAGATGTGCGAACGGTGGAGAGTCCGTTTGTATTTAAATGGCTGAGATCCCTAAAATCGTGATGTCTTCAATTTCTTCTAGCTAGGTGTGCGTTGTGGCTGCCCCAGAGAATGAATCAACGGTCTGGATTGTCCGTTTGGACGATGGGTGGGGCCCACAACAGAAACCGATGGTTTCGGTTATGAAACAGCAAACGGCAATTGCCGTTTTCGATTTTTTTAAAAGGGAAGTCGGTCAGCGGCGCTGACCAACTTTTGAATGGTTAGGTGCACACCCAGTGCACTTGTGCACCGTACACACGTGCTGTACATGTGGGTCCCACAGAGATGTTTTTGAGACATCTGCTCCGTCCATCCGCTTTTCCATCAAATATAAGGGGTTGAGAACAACTTTCTGGCATATCCAGATATCAGGTGGGCCGCAAATCATGATACTAGGGGCTGATCTGTCTGTTGCACCACTTTCTCAGTGATCCAATGGATGAAATTTAATGTGTACGGTTAATTTATGGTCTTCAGGCCGTGTATGAAGTTTCGGGCTGAACGGATGGTGGAAACCCCGTGATCTTGCATTCTGGATGACTGTGTGGCCTCTTTAACGTGAACGGCTTGATTTTCTCTGATCTCGGGCATGTAAATTCATCGTTCTTGGTCCCCTGGGGTCCGTCCCTTGCTGTGGTGATTTCAGAGCATCAAATATACACTTTTAGCACCTTTTTGTAGCCCACACTTGCAAATGTACCTTGCATCACAAACACGATTAAATTAGGCTTTTAAACGATGGTATGTTCATAAATTCGGTAATAAATGGGGTCTAATATGCAATATTTGACCCTCAACAACTGTCCCATTTTTCTGATTTATTTGAACGTCCCTATTTCCAACAATACAATAATGTTCATCATAACTTAGATAAACTTTTTCGAGATTACCCGATGCATAGTTATGAAGAACATCCTTTCTTGAAATAACATGAAATGAGGTACCAGAAACTATTACCTGAGATTCATTACGAGTATCGAAAGACAAAATTAGGGCATAAAAAATATTTTATTCAGATATGTTTACAGAATCTTTATCTCCATAATTATTATTTTTTTAATGTTTTTTAGAACTCTATAATCCCGCTCCATGTGCTCCTTTTTGCAGAAATTCCAACAACCATTACCCTTTCCATGCGAAGGCTCAGATGATCCCTTCTTCATTGATCTTGATCGACCATGATTTTTATTTCCCCTATTTAGTGTCCTTCCCCATTTTTCAGTATTCAGAGCATTCCTTGATATTTCACTTGAAGATTTGGATACTTTCCTTCGAGATTTCTCACTTAGAATGAGGCTCACAATATCATAATACTTTAACTTTGCTGATCTAGTAGAATTGCCCACGACTACCACAAAACCATCCTAACTGTCTGGTAACACTGATAAGATTATAATAGCTTTGATTTCATCATCAAAATTAAGTTGTACGAAATCCAATTGGCTTGTGACTATGTTTAACTCATTAAGATGTTCAACCACATTTTCGTCATTAGACATTTTCAAATTGAACAACCTTTTCATCAGAAAAACCTTGTTGGAAGCATATGGTTTTTCATACATCCTTGATAGGGCTGCCATCAGATCCTTAGTGGTCTTTTCCTAATTTGAGATGTTGAACACAACAAATTTTGCCTAAGAAAGTCAAATTATTTCCAAAGCCTCTTTATTGAGCACCTCCCATTTACTATATGACATTTTTTTGTTTTTTGTTTTTTGTTTTTTCCAAGAGGAAGATAGAGATCTTTCTAATAGAGGTAACTTCTATCTACATTCTTTAGAATCTAAAGTTCAAACCATCGAACTTTTCAATCCTTACCTTTTATTCTTTTTAATTATATTGCTCTCATTCAAACCAAGAGCTCTGATACCAGTTATTGGGTGAAGAGATTTTTCTCAACCACATACTAAGCAATATCAATGAAAAGAAAAATAGAAAATATGAAAACTACAAAACAAAGATTTACATCGTTCCCTTTCAGTATGTTCACCGATTCACGCCGATCCACTATGCTGAAAGGTAAAAAAACGAAGTACCATATCTCAATACAATTCTCTCTCTCTCTCTCTCTCTCTCTCTCTCTCTCACACACACACACACACACACGTATGACCAAATATATATTATCATAAATGAACTAATGTTTACATAAAAATTTCATGTGAAATTACGAAATTGCTATGTAGGCCCGAATCCCCCTTATAAAGGGGCACTACCCCTATGACCTCCAGTAAGCTCGCCCACAAAAATAATGGCTGAATGAACAATACACCTCTAGTTATCTGGCTCCACAAATCCTAACACCATAAGCCATCACCTGTAGGTGCATGTAATGCTATGTAGCCAAAGATGAAGACCCTTTGTAGGGGTGCAGTGGTGGTGGATTCAGATCCATTGAGGTGGGTGGATCCTTGATTGTGGGGCCAACTTAATATATGTGCCTTACATCCATTTCGTTCATTCATTTGGACAACTCACTTTAGGACAAGATCCAAATCTCAGTTGGACCACACCACAAGAAAAAAATGGTGATTAGCCATTATAAATTTCCTAAAGGCCTCAAAAGCTTTAGATCAAGCTAATATTTGTCTGCTCCCTTCATCCAGGTCTTTGTTACCTTATCAGCGGGTTTGGATGGTGAATAAACATTCCGGTGGCCCCATGAAGTTTTTAATGGTGGGTATTCAATCACTACTGTTTCCTGTGGTGTGGTTCACCTAAGATTGGATTTGCTTCATTTTTGCCAAGAAGTTTTTAATGGTGGGTATTCAATCACTACTGTTTCCTGTGATGTGGTTCACCTAAGATTGGATTTGCTTCATTTTTGGGATCAAGCCCGAACATGAGCAGTCAAAACAGGTGAACAGCATGGATGTAAGTCACATACATCAAGGTGGGCTCCACAGTCTAGGATCCACCCACCTCGGTGGATCCGGGGATCCACCAAACTCGCCCCCGCCCCTTTGATGAATAAAAAATCTAAGCCTTTGAGCGGTTCGATCACAGGCCATACAGAAATCAACAATAGAGAATGGTTTGGCCCGTTAGGTTGCCATTTTGAATTTTTGCTACGTTAGATCCTGTCCAATAATTTAAGCCCTTCGATCATATATGCCAAGCTTTTATAGGCCGTCCTTTCTATTAATTTTCATCCGTGTCCTGACCGACGGTTGAAAGGCCTAGTTTTTGTTTACGTCAGATATGCAGTGGATCCGACCTGGCGGATGGTGGGAGCAGATTAGGTGTGGCCTCTGCCTAAGCAAACATGGTGGGGTCCTGACCTTGGGTCCACATTGATGTATTTATAGTATATCCATGTCGTCCATTTATTTTGGCAGCTCATTTTAGTACATAAGACCAAAAACGAAGTAGAGAAAAATCTCAGGTGGACCACACCACAGAAAAAGTGGTGATTGACCATTAAAAACTTATTTGTATCTTCTTTAGTTTTGGGCCCTTGATCTAAAATGATCTGGAAAAACATATGGATGACGTGGATATAAAATACATGCATCAAAGTGGGCCCCACGGTCAGGGCCGCAACGTGTAGGGTGGACAGGGGCCGCACCTAATCCGCTCCCATCCTAACCTGGCTCTCGCAACCACGTCCGCCATCTGACAATCTTTTAACCCTCGTCGCATGTTAGCTTCCAACCATATGATAGGATTCAAACCTAAGCGTCCCATCACAAATGTTCGTTTTAGGGGGCCATCTGAAGATCCAACACATTTACTAAAAACCCCCGAAACCACACAAATCCCAACATCCAACGGTCAAGAGGCTCCAACCATTTCTCTATTGAGGAAATGCTCTCAATTGAGAGAACTGAAATCTGCCCATGCCACCATGATCAAGAACAACGCCCACCAAGACCCTTTCTTAATAAATCAATTCATTGGCGCTTGCTCGGCATTTCGTCGAATGGATTACGTGCTTCTTGTCTTCCACTGCATGGAAGATCCCAACGTCTATGTAAACAATGCCATGATAGGTTTTTTGACCCGTAGTTGACCAGTCGTGAGCCCTGCTCGACCGGTCGAAAACTGGTCTCAACCAGTCGTAGTAGTTGAGCTGTGGCACGACTCAAAGTCTAGCGACTTTGGGTTATTTTTCTCTGGGGTGCTAGACCAGTGCTCGACCGGTCGTGGGTGGCTCTTGACTGGTCGAAGGCTCGTCACGACCAGTCGTAGTTACGCAGATTTGTTCCGCGATTTTGCGTGCATTTTGTGTCGCAAGTCCTTTCGCAACTGGGATGCGGAAAGGAGTTTCCCAAAACCTTAAACAGGAGGTACCTAGGGTTTTCTAGGGACGACAAGAGGGTTTCTTAAATCTTTACAAGGGATTATCTAAAGGATTTAGGGCTATTAATGGTGAGAGAGAGAGGATGCTTATAGCTGGGAGGTTCTGCTCGTGGAGGTTATCTAGTGTGCAATCTATATCTCAACGCTTCTATGTCGTCGTAATCGATGAGATCTCTCTGTTTTCTTTCTTTTATTCTCTTACTGTTTATCCACTCCTGCGTGAGTGAAGAAAGTTGTAACGTTCTACTTCATAATGGATTGTTGATCTGGACGAGATCCCGTGGTTTTTACCTCTTTGAAGGTTTTCCATGTAAAAATCTCTTATGTGGTGTGTGATTGATGCATTGATTATTTTCATTGCTTTATTATCCATAATTCTGGTTTGTTCTGGAGGGCTAGATCCTAAGGTTTTGTGCAAGGCCCCCAACAAAGTGGTATCAGAGCTAAATTCATTGAACGGGTAGGATCAGTTTTAAATTATATATGCAAGGTGGCTCATCAAGGATGATCAACCTCAATGGTTCTAATTGGACCATATGGAAGGCTAAGATGGAGGACTTGCTTTATTGCAAGGACCTATATTCTCCAATTTTAGGCATATCAGCAAAATTCAAGGATATGACTGATGATGATTAGAAGAAGATGGATTGAAAGGTGGTGGGTTTATTAGGCAATGGTGAGATGATTATGTGTTCCACCATTTGTCTACAGAAACCTCAGCCGCTAGCCTATGACTGAAATTACAAGGGCTGTATGAGAGGAAGACAGCCGGTAATACAATTTTTCTGATAAGAAGACTTGTGAATCTCAAGTTCAAGGATGGTAGTTCTGTGGCCAAGCACATGAATGAGGTCATCAATATAGTGAACCAACTCTCCTCTATAAAGATGGTCCTGGATGATGAATTGCAGGCTTTACTTTTGCTTAGTTTATTGTCTGACAGTTGGGAGTCATTAGTAGTGTCTCTAAGTAAATCTGTGCCAGACAGAAGGATATTCATGGAACAGGTAACTAGCTGTCTCTTCAATCAAGAGATAAGGAGGAAGTCTCAGGGGTCTACTCAGCAAGAGGCTCTTGTGACACAGGAATGAGGAAGAGGAAAGAACATGGAGGGCGGGAAGGTCCGAGATAAATCAAGAGGCAAGTCGAGCAACAGAAAGGATGTTGATTGCTGGAATTGTGGCAAGAAGGGTCACTATAAGTATGAATGTCGTGGTAAGAAGAACGACAAGAAAGGAAAAGGGAAGATGAATCGGATTCCACTGCGGTCACTTCAGATGGCGACGTTGTAGTTATTCTGTCTGCAGATCATGATGTATATCTCACGGCTATGAGTCAGGACACTGACTGGGTGATAAACTAGGGAGCTTCTTTTTATGCGACTCCACGCAGGGACTTCTTCATAAGCTACAAGTCAGGTGACTATGAAACTGTGAAGATGGGAAATTTTGATGTATCAAAAATCGTGGGAGTCGGTGATATTTATGTGAAAATCGATGTGGGCTGCACATTGGTTCTCAGGGATGTGAGGCATATCCCAAACCTTTGCCTTAACTTGATGTCGACGGGAAGGTTGGATGATGATGACTATAAAAGCCGGTTTGCTGGTGGGTGAAGCTCATCAAGGGTTCATTGATCGTGGCTAGAGGAAAGAATTATTGCACCCTTTACAAGGCAAGTGTCAGTATGTGCAAGGGTGAGTTGAACGCAGCGGAAGATTCAGCTATTGACATGTGGCACAGGCGTTTAGGCCATATGAGTGAAAAAGGGCTTCAGCTACTAGCAAGGAAGCGGCTCCTTCTAGATGTGACAGTACACCACTTAAAACTTATCTTGATTGTTTATCAGGGAAATAATATAGAGTTTCATTTATTAAATCTGCTTCTCATGTTAATAAAGTGCATGTATTAGATTTGGTTTATTCTGATGTTTGTGGTCCTATGAGGATAAAAACCTTTGGTGGCGCATTGTATTTTCTTACTTTTATAGATGATGCATCTAGGAGGGTTTGGGTTTATGCTTTGAAATCCAAGGATGAGGTCTTTGGTGTGTTTAAATTGTTTCATGCTATGGTCGAGAGAGAGACAGGTAGATCATTGAAGTACATCTGCACTGACAATGGTGGTGAATACATTGGTGACTTTCATGAGTACTGCAAGTCCCTGGGTATACGACATGAACAGACGATTTTCCAAGACCCCCAGCATAATGGTGTAGCTGAGCGAATGAATCGCACTATTGTTGAGAGAATCATATGCATGTTATCTTATGCGAAATTGCCCAAGACGTTCTGGGGAGAAGTAATGCACATGGCAGTGTATTTGATAAATAGGTCTCCATCAGCCCCGTTGAATGGAGAAGTGCCTGAGAAGGTGTGGACTGGACATGATCCATCGTACAGTCATCTCAGAGTGTTTGGACGCAGGGCATCTGTTCATGTACCAAAGGACGAGAGGTCCAAACTTGATATGAAGCTCAGGCAGTGCGTATTCTAGGGGTGTGGTGATGAAAAATTCGGTTACAGATTGTGGGATCCGACCGAGAGGAAACTCATCAGGAGCAGAGATGTGGTTTTCTTTGAAGATCGGTGTATAGAAGACATTGGTAAGCTAGAGAAGAACCATCCTAGTTCAAGTGAGCTAGAGGACATGGATCCGGTTACTCCTCCCGTGGTGCCTGATGACAGAGGAATATAACAAGGTGCAGAGGACGAAGGAGTTCCTTCAGAAGATGGACCAGGGGAACAGCCTCCACTTGATCCATCTGTTGAGCCACATGTGAGGAAGTCATTTAGAGACAAACAGCCGTCCAAAAGGTACTCGCCGCATGAGTACATTATGCTGACTGATGGGAGAGAGCCAGAAGATTATTCTGAGACCCTAGCTGATGAGCATAAGGAGGAGTAGTTGAAAGCTATGCAAGAGGAGATGAAATCCTTGCATAAGAATCACACCTATGACATGGTGAAACTGCCTAAGGGTAAGAAATCTTTAAGCAACAAGTGGGTGTTTAGAAAGAATATTGAGCAGAAGAATTCATAGACGAGGTTCAAGGCTAGACTTGTGGTGAAAGGGTTTGGTCAGAGGAAATGCATAGACTTCGAGGAGATACTCTCACCAGTGGTAAAGATGACATCCATATGGGTGTTGCTTGGCTTAGCAGCTAGTATGGATATGGAGATAGAGCAGTTAGATGTCAAAACTGCCTTTCTCCATGGTAACCTGGAAGAAGAGATCTACATGCACCAATCAGAGGGGTTCGAAGTCAAAGGCAAAGAGCATATGGTGTGTAGTCTGAGGAAGAGCTTGTACGGGCTGAAACAAGGTCCACGACAATGGTATAAGAAGTTTGACTCGTTTATGTTAAAGCATAGATATGATAGAATGGATTCGGACCACTGTGTGTTCATGCGCAAGTTCTTAGATGGTGATTTCTTAGTTTTGTTATTATACGTTGATGACATGCTCATCATGGAAAAAGACATCAAGAAGATCGACAGGCTGAAACAGGAGTTGGGTAAGTCTTTTGTGATGAAAGACTTGGGTCGGCTAGACGGATCCTAGGAATGGAGATAACCCGTGACAGAAGCAGTAAGAAGCTTTGGCAATCACAAGAGCGGTATATTGAGAAAGTCTTAGAGCGGTTCAATATGAATGCAGCGAAATCGGTCAGTACTTCACTAGATGATCACTTCAGATTGAGCGACAGACAGTGTCCCAAGACAAAGGCAGATGTGGAAGAGATGTAGAAGATACCTTACGCGTCAGCGGTAGGAAGTTTGATGTATGCTATGGTGTGTACACGCCTAGACATAGCATATACGGTAGGTGTTGTCAGCCAGTATCTTACCAATCCTGGTAAAGAGCATTGGGTAGCGGTGAAATGGATACTGCGGTACCTAAGAGGCTCATCCAAGTTGAGCCTATGCTTGGTGACGGTAAACTTTAGTTAGAGGGCTACATAGATGCAGATATGACAAGTGACATAGACTACAGGAAGTCTACATCAGGGTTCATGTTCACATTTGCAGGGAGAGTGGTTTCTTAGTAGAGTAAGCTACAGAAGGTCGTAACATTGTCGATGACATAGGCCGAGTACATGGCAGTCACAAAGGCATGTAAAGAGATACTTTGAATGAAGAGGTTCTTACAGAAACTTAGCCTGAAGCAGGAGGAGCACGTGGTCTATTGCTATAGTGAGAGTGCTATACACTTGAGCAAGAATCCAAGTCAGCATTTTAAGTCAAAGCACATAGAGATTCGGTATCACTGGATCAGGGATACTTTGGAACAGAAGGTGTTACAGCTTGAGAAGGTCCACACAGACGATAATGGGTCAGACATGATGACCAAGGCTTTGCTCAAGGGCAAGTTTGAGGTTTGTAGAAACCTGGCTGGCTTGAAGAAGGTGGATCCCTCCTTAGTCAAAAGGTGGAGATTCGATGGGTTTTTTTTTTTACTCGTCGTGAGCCCTACTTGACCGGTCGAAGGCTGGTCTCGACCAGTCGTTGGAGTCGAGCCGTGACACGACTTAAAGTCCAGCGACTTTGGGTTATTTTTCTCCGGGGTGCTCGACCGGTCGTGGGAGGTGCTCGACCGATCGTGGGTGGCTCTCAACTAGTCGAAGGCTCGTAACGACCAGTCGTAGTTATGCAGATTCGTTTTACGATTTTGTGCAGATTTTGTATCGCAAGTCTTTTCGCAACTGAGATGCGGAAATGAGTTTCCTAAAACCTTAAATAGGAGGTACCTAGAGTTTTCTAGGGATGACAAGAGGGTTTCCTAAAGCTTTACAAGGGATTTGCTAAAGGGTTTAGGGCTATCAAAGGTGGGAGAGAGAGAGAGAGAGAGAGAGAGAGAGAGAGAGAGAGAGAGAGGAAAAGAGAGAGAGGAAGCTTATAGAAGGGAGGTTCTGCTTGTGGAGGTTATCTACTGTGCAATCTATATCTCAGCGCTTCTATGTCCTCGTAATCGGTGAGATCTCTCCATTTTCTTTCTTTTATTCTTTTACTGTTTATCCACTCCTGCGTAAGTGAAGAAAGTTGTAACGTTCTACTTCATAGTAGATTGTTGATCTGGACGAGGTCACGTGGTTTTTACCTCTCTGAGGGTTTTCCACATAAAAATCTCTTGTGCGGTGTGTGATTGATGCATTGATTATTTTCATTGCTTTATTATCCATAATTCTGGTTTATTTTGGAGGGCTAGATCCTAATGTTTTGTGCAAGGCCCCCAACATGCCATGATTCGAGGATTCATTCATTGCTCTTCTCCAATTCAGGCCCTCCGATGCTACGTTGGAATGTCATGGTCTCGAGTCTCGCCCACGAGTTTTACGTTCTCGACGTTGGTGAAGGCATGTACTCAAGCACTGTCCACGAAATTCGGTGAATCGATTCATGGTCGGATTTGGAAGAGTGGGTACCAATCTCAAGTGTTTGTTCAGACGTCGTTGATTGATTTCTACTCGAATTGTTTTAAAATTGTCGAATCACGGAGGGTGTTTGATGGAATGACTGAGAGAGATGTTGTCTCGTGGACTACAATGATTTTTGGGTATGCCCGGGCGGGAGATTTGGATGCTGTTGGGAGGTTGTTTGAAGATATGCCAGAGAGGAGTACCGTGTCTTGGAACCCAATGATCGCTGGTTTTGCGAGGTCGAGGGATGTAGAGTACACTGCACGTTTGTTTGACCAAATGCCTTCCAAGGATTTGGTGTCGTGGACTACCATGATCTCGTCTTATTCTCAGAACAAGTGGTTTAGAGAAGCCCTTGAAGTCTTCCAAGCAATGAGGGTTGCTGGGGTTAGCCCTGATGAATTTTTACGCATTGCAAAATGGTTTTGATCTCGATGCTTATATCAGGTCTGCGTTGGTTGATTTGTATGCGAAATGTGGCAATAGAGAGATCCCTGGTGGTTTTCTTCAATCTGCGGGAGAAGAATTTGTTTTGCTGGAATTCCATGATCGAAGGGCTTGCAATTCATGGCCATGCCGGAGATGCATTGGGTATGTTCGATAGAATGGAAAGGCAGAAGGTGAAGCCCAATGGGGTTACCTTTGTTAGTGTTCTTAGTGCTTGTACTCATGCAGGATTGGTCGAAGAAGGTCGTTGGAGGTTTTCAAGCATGACCCATGGTTACTTGATCTCTCCTGAGATCGAACACTATGGATGTGTGGTTGATCTTCTAGGCCGGGCCGGCCTACTCAAAGAAGCATATGATTTGATAATGACAATGTCAATAGAGCCGAATGCTGTTGTTTGAGGGGTTCTCTTGGGTGGTTGTAAACTTCATGGGAATTTGGAAATCGGCAAAATAGCAGTGGAGGAACTGATGATTTTGGAGCTTGAAAATAGCGGGTATTATGTTCTTTTGGTAAACATGTATGTTGAAGTGAATTGATGCAGTGAGGTGGCAAAGATTAGAGCGGCAATGAGGGGGAGAGGAGTGCAAAAGAAGAGCCCAGGGAGCAGTTGGATCGAAGTTGGAGGCAAGGTTCATGAGTTTGCAGTGGATGACCGATCCCACCCGTTATGTGACAAGATTTTCATGTTGTTGGTTGAATTAGATGGGCAGCTAAAGATGGCAGGGTATGTACAGAACTTGGGATTGAATTCATGAGAAGTGTAGTTTAAAAATACGAAAGCTCGACTTGACTCGATGCTCATTCAGGTTGGGTTGGGTCGAGTCCCTAACTCGATAGTTAATAAATGTAAATTAAAACTTCTAGGAGTAGAGAATATTTAAAATAACAGGCTGAGTTCTGCATTCTTTCTGAACAGAACATAGTATGGATGGACCATTCGCCCGAAATCTCCCAAACTGGAAGATCCAAGCCATTGAATCTTGGGTTTTTCCTCCATCCAGTGTGGTTTGTTCGTGCATTTCTTTTTACCCATGCAATTGCATGTCAGCAACGGGAAGCTTCAAATTGACCAATTGTGAGGATATTATGGGGGAATTGTCCATCCATGATGGGGCCCATCAGATCAATATTGGCTTGGCTAGACCAACCGTGGGCCCCACATCTACAAACTAAGTTCTGAACACGGAAGTTACCTGTTCGGAACGAGTAGGTAACTCTACCACTTAAAATAATTGCATGTCACATATGCATAATTGCATATCACATATGCATTAGAAAGAAAAGAAAAGAAAGCAAAGTCATACTTAGCTGTCTAGTAAGAGAGTATATGCTTGGTGAGTAGAGACGCCGTTTTGATTCCCATGGTCCTCATATTATTATTATTATTTTAATTAAAATCCGGTTACATAGGGTGAGTGACTCGGCCTGAGTCTCAACAAGTTGTCTAGTTGACCAATTAATCCGACGAGTCTTCCTGAGTCAGGGCTGGGTCGGTGTCAGAACTGAGTTTCCTAAAGACTTGGCTCAAA
Source organism: Magnolia changhungtana (assembly GCA_030180095.1). Taxonomy (NCBI): domain Eukaryota; kingdom Viridiplantae; phylum Streptophyta; class Magnoliopsida; order Magnoliales; family Magnoliaceae; genus Magnolia; species Magnolia changhungtana. Next base: position 16,661,381 of record JASAUF010000676.1, read on the forward strand.
ATCTTGCCCAGTCATGTTGACTCGACCCAGTTTCTAGTTGAGTCGATGAGTTGATATTGATGGGAGCATATACACTTTGTGAAAGGAATGGTTGCGGGATTCTGATATATCTATACATCTTTTAGCAATTTCATTGGTGCGGAATCTGGTTCTGAGTATAGTAAAAAATGGGTTGTGTGTGGGCCTGTCAATTTTTAAATTTACTGCAAAAAGATGTTGTTTGAAACCATTTTTCATTGGTAAGGCCCGGATTAAGAGCTCAATAATCATTACACCACCCGAAATGGTGGTCTGTTCAATCTCCATTATTATACAAGTGGCTTGCATATATAGAGAGAATTTATCAATGTTAGTTTGCTTGGAGATGCATTGAATTTTAATGAGCAAGATGAATGAAGTGGAAACTGTGGCCTTTGGCCATGTTTGGTCAGTTCTCTAAATGCATGGGAATTGAAAACATGAGGTAAGTGCAAAGAAAATGGTTATATGGAGGCCCAACGATTGGGTTAACCTATCTGGAGTGGGATGGTCATGTCAGAGGCTCTGTGACCCCACTATAATGTATACGATTTGATCCATGTTCTTTTTTTTTTATTTTTTTATTTTTTTATTTTTGAAAATTTTATTTTCACATATCATTTTAGAGCATGAGCCCAAAAAAAGAAGTAGATCTAAAACTCAAGTCGACCATACCAGGTAAAGCAGCTGAGATTGAACTCTTACAATTGAAAACTTTTTAGAGATGTTTATTTACCATCGGATCTGTTTAGAAGGTCACTGTATGAATGGAAAACATACATATCGGCTGGATCCAAAACTTCTGTGACTCCTAAGAAGTATTCAATGGTAGGTTTCAAGTCCCCACTGCTTTATGGTGTGGTCCACTTGAACCTTCAATCAACCTCCTTTTTGGAATCATATCTTAAAATTACCTATCAAAATAGACAAAACATGACATATAGATCATGTTAGGCTCCATAGAGCCCCTAACATCACCACACCAGTTGTACCCAATCCGAGGTAGATCCAAATCTCAAGTAGACAACACCATGGAAAGCGGTGGGAACAAGAAAATTTTCCTTCATCCCCAGTCTATCTGACCTTATGAACAGGTTGGATGGCAAACAACAATGCAGTAGGCCCTAGGAAATTTTTAACCAGGGCTGTCATTCTCTGCTGCTTTTTATGGCGTGGGCCACTTGAGATTTGGATTTAGCTACCTTATTTTTGAGCCCATGCCCTAAAATAACCTTACAAAATAGATTGGCAGTATGGTAACACATATACACCATGGTGGGGTCCACACATCTTGGTGGTGTGTGGCACATCGCGCGATTGGTTTCCCTTTTCTCAAATTTCTATTTCCCAGTGATATGTCATGGTGGTAGGTGCGGCATAAGACATGTCACATTCTAATGAGTCATTGCCATTGAAATTCGTGTCTATTTCCTGAGGTGGACGGTTGTCACCTAACGTCATATCACATTTGAATGAATCATTTCATTGAAAGTTGTGTCTATTTCCTATGGTGGATTGTTGTCACCTAATGTCATATTAATAAGGGCATGTTTGGACACGCCCATCTGATGTAGAGCTGGTCGCGGACAGTTTCATGGCCAAGATGGATCAGAAAAGGCCCGGTTGGTGACAGAAGTAATCCAGACCATCAGACCTTAAATCGAGCGTATCTCACAATCCGGAATGAGTTACCTGACGTAAAATATATGATTTTAGAACGAGCTACTTTATCCAACCAACCCAGCTATGCAGGATTGCGACGCCCGGAATTGCGAAAAACCTCTAGATCGACAATCGTTCCCTGTTTTAATTTCGTTTTTACTATAAATAGTAAGTTTTAGTTTGATTATAACTCTTCATCCGTCGTGCTTTAGGAGTTGCGCCCAACGTGAAAAGAGCTTAGAATAATTAAGAGAACAGTTTGGTGAAGCAAAATAGGACACTTACTATTTTTGGCCGAAAACCTTGCGCACTAGTAGACATCACGACCGTCTATAAATAGTAAGTTTACTATTTATAGTAAGTCCCGATTTCTAGGAGTTTTAGTTGTAGTTGGATTCTGATTTCTTTCTCATTGCTTGGTACCCCTATTTAAAGGGTTGTGAACTCGTTTTTATTAATTAATCAATCAGTTTGGAATTTATTAGAATTTATTTCTATTTTCTGCTTTCTTTCCTCGTGGATTCGAGAAGTCTCTGTGAGGAGTCCAAAGAAGCTCTGTGGATTCGGAGTATTTATCCTCATCACATTCATCCCTGCGTCACCATCCCATGGGATTAGATTGTATTAGGGTGGATGGCAGGTAATGATGGTTGCGTCAGTGGATTGCTGGCAATCCCATAGGATTGTTATATCCAGGGAATCTACGACCGAATATGTTTGGCCCGCCTGGCCATTCCCGGGATTACCGCCTGGCCAATCCCTTCCAATCCGTCCACCCAAACATGTCACAGGCAAAATAGATGGGATTAGGAGGGATTGGGTGGATTTCAAGGTAATGATGGTGATGTCAATGGATTGCTTGCAATCCCATGGGATTGTTCCAATCTAGGCAGAAGTTTAACATGCCTGTTTGGCACGCGCGGCCAATCTGAGATTGCTGCTTCCAATCCCTTCCAATACAATCTAATCCCATCCAGTCTGCCCGGCCAAACAGGCCCTAAGGGAATTTTAAGATCATTTTAGAGTATGGCCAAAAAAGGAATAAGATCGGGTAGACCTACCTAGAGAACGACAGTTATATGGAGGCTACGATGATCAATATGTTTTATCCCGCCCTTCTTCTATTTTGACATATCATTTTAGGGATGAGCCGGAATATTGAAGGCTCAAGTGAACCATCCACATAAAGCAGCGGGGTTGAACTCTTACCATCAGAAACTTCCTAGGGCCCACCTCTTACCATTGGAAACTTCTACATGATGTTTATTTACTTTCTATCGCAAGGTCACATAGACCACTATGAAGGGAAAACATAAATAACAGTTTGATCCAAACTTCTATGGCCCTCAAGAAGTATTCAATGGTAGGCTTTAAGTCCCCACCGTTGCAGTGGTTTGGTCCACTTGAGATTTCAATCTGCCTCCTTTTTGGATTCACACTTTAAAATGATATTTTATTTTTATTTTTTCAAAAGGAGGGGGCACACCCCTATATTTTTTATTAAATGAACCGAAGGAAAAACAAAAGGAAAAACAAAAGGGTAAAGCCACTCCGACGTAAAGAATGCTCCACACTGGCGTATCTTCCCAGCATATGAGACAATTCCCTGCTCCACCACCAATCGGGGATCAAACAGACGTACCTTGAAATTATCTTTCAAAATGGACGGCATGGATAAAAAATATAGATCATGGTAGGCTTCATAGAGCCCCTAACATGACCATCCGTCTCTTGCTTGGTCATGAGATAGTACCCAATTCCCGCTAGAAAAAAATAAGGCAAAGCCAAATCTCAAGTGAACAACACAATATATAAAAGCAGAAATTGAACACACTCACTATTGAAAACTTCTCGGGGCTACAAAATTTTTGCCTTCGTCATGGAAAGGTAGGATGGCAAATAAACATTGTGGTGGGTCTTAAAAAGGTTTTAAATGTGGGTATCATTATCCCCACTGATTTTTGTGGTGTAGGCTAGTTGAGAGCCTCATTTTAGGCCCATGCCTTAAAATGATCTCACAAAATGGATAGACAGTGTTAACACATATTATGGTGGGTCCACACAACTTAGTGACGTAAACACAACACTGAATATGATGGTGTGGGGCACATCACCAATCTGGCTTCTAAATAAGGAAATAATGAAATAGGCAGCTAAATGCTCTTAGTCATCTAATCTTTTTGCTATGACTATAATGTATACAACCATAAGATATTTTTCATCTAAAAATATGAGCCAAATGATAATTATCAGGTAACAGTACCATGAACTCATCTGATCTTATGTATTAATTAAATTCCTGGTGATAAGAAGAAAAAAGAAGGAAAATTATACAAAAAAATAGGAATAATAAATTTGAATTTTTATTTGCACATGATTGCAGCCATCTGCCCTAACCTCATCTTACCCAAAAAAAAAAAAAATGTAATCCATTTACAATGATTTTTTATTGTTTTTTTAACATATGGTGTTTAAACCTGCATTTCTAAATAAATAAAAATTCCCTATTAAAATTAAGAATGGGCGCCATCAATCTAGTGAAGCCTTGGAGTGTACAGGTGAATTTCCCTTTCGTTGATTGGGAGTGTTGGTCTTGCATTCATCTCTGCATTCTGCAATCAGGAATGGTAAAAGTCATTAGCTTAAGCCATGCAATCCTTGAATCTGAATCCAACTGCATAGGTAATCTACTAAGGTGTGTTATTTCAGGGTCAGGGCGGAGTCAAAAAAAAAAAAAAAAAAAAAAAAAAAAAAAAAAAAAAAAAGGGTCAGGGCGGAGTCAGTATCAGCCCTTAGGCATAATTGAGCCTCGAAAGAAAATGTTGCAACACTTAAGCCTGGGCTAATTTAGGAGAATGTGTTACAAGCTTGAGCTTGGCCAATGAAACTCAGTAGACCAGTCCAACTCGTAGCCTCCCACAAATCCTACTTAAGGTCTTCTAGTTCTTGGAAAGAAAATCAGAGACATGGCTCAAATTTTCAAGTCAATGTATGAGAAGAAATAATTTTGGCCATTGGTTTATTTTTTAAAATTATGATTTGAATACGTTGATACTACAATCAAGAATTAAATGAGTTTGTGACAAAGAATTTAAGCATGGATGGAATTGACTTGAATATATTGGATTTATTTCTGCCTACTGCAACAACCAATCAGTAGTCATTTGCATAAGCTATGCATCCACCATCCATGCAAAAATTCTTGTGCATTTTTGCCAATACATGTTAGGAAGTATGGTAACAGTAGAAGAAACTCACATCGGCAACTGCCATCCTTAGTAATCTCACTTGCTCTCTTGAAACAGTCCTCACCTGAAAGTCATGGTACTTGGGTGAAAACCTTATAATAATAATAATAATAATAATAACAACAACAACAACAACGATCTCATATGCGTCTGTCTATGTGAGTTTTGATCTAAAACAATCAACTCTGCTGTAAGTTATGGTTAAGTCGACTTCCATAGCCCCACCATCATCATGTGTTGTAGAAATCAAATTTATCATTATAAGAGCCTCAAGCATAAATATCAACCATATCCATGAATTACCCGTAACTTATGATGAAGGGGCAGATATATTATAATAAAATTTCATAACTTAAGTTTAACCTTCCACAATTTAAGTGGTTTTAGGCATGATTTGACACTGTTTCAGTTGGCATGGTTCATTTAAGTTTAGATATGACTAGTTTTGAGAAATCTCAATTCTTTTTTTCACGTCTGTGATGCCTGGCTCAAATGTTTAAAAGGGGAGCCTCACTGTGATGTGTATGTGAAATCCACCTTTTTTTTTTTTTTTTTTAAACTGTAGAGGATGGGCTGTGGTTGTGGGGCCCCCAGACTACTACCACGCAGGTTCTATCTTATCATCCCTAAGCCATCTATATTAAGATTACAAATCCCCAGCCGGGGGTTTCAATTCCATTTTGAGGTTGAGGGTGGCCAACAGTGCCACAGTAACACTGCAGAAAGAATTCAAGACCAAGCATGTCATCCTTTTTTTATCTTCTTTTTTTTTTTTTTTTTTCCGGAAATGGAGACAACGGATATTTTGACCATCACAGACCCTGACACCCACCAGTTACTCGATCGGTTAGGTTCTCGATTCAGTTGCAATGGGATGCAGATATCCAACTGCCAATGTCTTTCACCCTCGCTTCACCGGCCTCTGAACATAGGACTTGTTGGGATCTTCTGTTTTCAGCTTCGGTGGTCGAATCTCCCCTTTCTTACCCTTCTTTCCTGTCTTCATGAAATCTCTCCAGCTAGAAACCCTCTTCTCTCTCGTTCCTTCCCACTGCTCCTCATGTTCACGCTTCCTTTTCCACATCTCCTTCGTTTCTTCTTCATCCTTCTTCAACCGTCCTTCCTCTTCTGAAATCCTCATTTGCATTTTCCTCCGACGCCATTCTTGTTCTGTTAAAATCTCTCGCACTTTCAGCTTTAATTGCTGTTGGTACTCTTCAGTTTGCTCATACTGCTGCTCATATTTTCCCTCGTCAACCAATGATTTTATCTTGGAGGCATTGTCTTTCTTCAACTGTTTCTTCCTCTTTGCTCTGAGTTCCTCTTTCGCCGAGTTAACTTGACTGAGAACGTATTCTCTTTCTTGTGGATCAAGCAATTGTTGGGCCTTTGCCAATGCTCCAAACGCCTCCTTCGCTTGTGGATGCTTGCATTTGTCTGGGTGAACCAGCAATGATAACTTTCGATATTGCCTCTTCACATCATCTGGTGATGAATCAAATGACAGTTTTAGATGCTCGAAAGGATTTAATTTGAAGCATGAAAGTATCCTTTCGACCTCGTTATCCCTCTCGACTTCGCTGACTTCCGCGAAGAAGCTCTTGAGAAGGAGATCGTCTTCCGTTTCGCCCATTCTCCTTCCCTTCTTTTCCACAAACACCTTAAGCCCCTCCCTCTCTTCCTCAATTTCTCAAATTGGAACTGCTAGGGCGATTCGTGCACAAAGGTGAGAACGCGGCACACGGGTGCTATGTGTGTGAAATCCACCTTGACCGTTAGATGTGTCAGCTCACATTAGGCCTAATGTATTTTGGTAATTTCACACTTCCAAAATCACTGTTAGGTAATTTCCAACTGTACAGAGGCATTATATGATAAAATCCAAAGTAGGGAGTAATTTTTCCTCAAAAATCCCAACAGGGAAAAAAAACAAAGCGTTTAAAGAATTTGTTTCCATTTAAAGTAATATTTCTGTTAACCAAAATTTGAAAAATAAAAAACGGTTTTAACATGCTTTTGCTTTATTTCAAATTTTCATCGACAAAAACAATGCTTCTCCTTTGTTTCAATCTTTCCATGAAAAAAAATTCAGAAAATATCTGGTGTAAAAATATATTTCCTTCGTTTGTATTTTTCATCAGCAGGAAACACAATCACACTAAAAATTCGAGAAATAATTGTAAAATATGTTTCCGTTTTTGTATCAAGAAAAATAATCTCCGGAAAACGAAAATTTTATATTTTTTTGGTAAAGGAAAAGTGGATTTTTATAAGAAAATATCCATAAATTCCAAATTTATCAAAGGATTTCTTACATCAACATACTTGGTGGTACTTCTGCGAAGGGAAATTACCAAAGTACCCTAGTCTCTCTCTCTCTCTCTCTCTCTCTCTCTCTCTCTCTCTCTCTCTCTCTCTCTCTCTCTCTCTATATATATATATATATATATATATTTTGAAAGCAATGAAGTAAAAAATTTTGGACCATAGACATACGTATACATAAAATATCACATGGATAAAAAATCTTTGAGACCGAATCATCAAATGGGCTGCACATGTATTTTAATGTTTTCAACTGGTTTTTATATATATATATATATATATATATATATATATATATATATATATATATATATATATATTACGGGGTGGCTCACCTTATATTTAAATTGAACATTTTTTTGTTCTTCCAAACATCATGGCAGATTACATCATTAGATATTGGCTATAATAAAAATATCATATGCCTTGTACTTTCTCCAAACATCATGGATCGAGGCTTTATCTTTTTGCTAGCCTCGGGTCTTCCCGAATTATGTGCCTTGTATTTTCTCCTCATTATATGATAGTTCCTTTTTGAAAAAAAAAAAAAAAAAACAGTTTGGAGTAGCATCAATAGGTAATCATAAGAGGAAAATTTGACTTAAGTGGTTTTGCCATGTGTAATTGATCAGGGTCGAATATTGCATATCAGACCCCAGCAATTGCCTAATTTTACATACATGATGGTGTTTAATGCCAGATTTTACCCGTGTTTTTATTACAGGATGAAATCAGGAGCGTTGATTGAAAATTGATGTTAAAAGTGTGGATTTTACACTCCGAAGACACCAGAGCAAGGAACAGACCCTAGAGAACCAATAATAAAGATTTTACACGCCTGGGATCTAAGGAAAGCATGCCAAAGGGGCCCGAAAAGGGTCCAGAATACAAGATCACATGTTTTCCGCTATCCGATCAGTTCAAAACTTCATACATGTGATGGGGGCCGGAAATTAACCGTACATATTAAATTTCAACCATTGAAGATCTCGGGAAGTGGTCCAACGGACGGATCAGCCCAGTAATCTTCAGTATTGGGACCCACCTGATAATTGGAACTGCCTAAAAATTGGTTTTGATGGGTTAAATAATATGGGAAAAGGGATGGGCGGCGCAGATTTATCATAAACATTGAAGTGGACCCCACACCGTGATGAATGTACATCATGTACATTAATGCACGCCGTGCACCGAACGGCCAAAGGGTCAGCGCTTGCGCTGACCCGACTCCTCTTTCAAAACACGTTACAGCGTTTCACCGTCCGACTGCGGTCTTCCGCTGTGGGTCCCACCCTTCATCTAAAACACTGATCCTTACCGTCCATCCATTTTCTGGGGCGTGCATTACCACTGCCTAGATGGCAGAATCTTAGAATATAGCAGAAGATGGTGTTCCAACCGTTCAAACGCCACACGAACGGTCGGGCAGAAAGTCAGGCGGATCCCATCAAAAAAGGGCAGAATTCTGCATTCCCGACCGGTTTTTCGTCCTCCACGCAATGGACGGAGTGGATTTCCCAAAATAACTACATCGTGGGCCCCACCATTTTCGCAGCAATCCACGTCCCTGTTTCCAGCGTCAGCGAACGACCGGCCGCTGGCCGTTTTTGCGAAGACAGTGGGCCCCGTACGTCAACCCTCCGGAAGATCCGAGCCGTCCATCGTGTAGAGGGCTGCGAATTCTACAAACCCATATTGAGAGTTTGGACCCATGCATACACACGTGCGTGGTACAGAGGCCACAAAAGGGCTACCCGGCGACGTTTAAATCTGATCTTTTTGAGATTTCTACTGTGGGCCGCGCTAATGGACCTTCAAAACCACCCTTTCTTAACTGAAATTTCGTCCTGAATCCAATGGACGGGGTGGATTTTCCAGAAAACACCTCTGTGGGGCCCACCGATCAACGTTGCGAAAAACTACACTTCGAGTCCGTCTACGACTCTGCCACCGATTCCAGCCATCCAGCAGCTATAAAAAGGAAGTTTTGGACGTGGGAAAGCTATTCAGATCCAGAGAATTGGAGATCCAGAGCCAGGGAGAGAAGAAAGAGAAGGAGAAAAGAGAGAGATTTTTCGGTTTGGTGTTTAGTTTTATGAATTTTATTTTTTATTTATGGATTTTATGGGTCACTAATCTCTCAGCTAGAAAGTTGAGATGAAGCCCCTAATTTGATCGCTCTTGTATTGGTTGATTTACTTTGAATTTTAATTAATTTGTTTCTTTCTCTGAGTGGGCTTTATGGGTTTAAATTCCATATTTCTCCATCTATGAACTTGACCAAAGTATAGATGGATGTTGTTTGGATGCTTATTACAGGTGCTTGGGTCTGATCAAGAACAAGTTTCCTATAGAGGAAGGAACAGGGTGCTTTAATGAATTTTGCATACCATGTGCCCGACCAAGGACATGGGATGTATTGTTCATGGCATTGCTTAAAGGAATTAGACAGTCAGTATGCCGATTTAGGATGATTGTTGCTTTTGCTCTATTTAAGTGGTATCAATCAAGGTCAAGGTGAATCAACAGACAAAACAAGGGTTAGGATAATTAGGGGTGGATTCGAAAGTCCTAGTGCTTTCTCTCTGATTGAATTTTATTCCCTGTTTCTTAATTGTTTTTCCTAAAATTATGCTTAGTGGTTTAGTTCATTATTTGTTGGATTAGTTAAGAAGAATCTTAGATTTGAGTTGTGACGACCAGTCCTCGTGGGATTCGACCTCGATCTTACCGAGTTTATTACTACATCACAACCCTATACTTGGGGAGTGAACAGTAATGGAGACCAACCTGTACATGTCAATAGATCAGCCTACTGCTGAGAGTTATAGTAGTTTTAGTCAGATTGAGGAGGATTGGAAAAAAAAAATAAATTTTTAGAACGAGATGGATTGGAAAAAAAAAAAATTTATTCAGATTGAGGATGATTGGAAAAAAAAATATTTCTCAAGATGATTCGAAGCCATATTCAGATTGTAGGATGTTTGTCAACACCGTGAAAAAGTTGTATATCATTAGTGGCTCTAGGGCACGACTACCTGATTTTCCTTTTATTAAAGCTTGCTGCAAGTGAAGTTAAATTTAAAAAAAATAATAAAAAATATCATATGGGCTCTATAATTCTCCACTTTATTACTTTCTAAAGAAAAAAAAGTGCACAGTGAATATTATGGTAATTTTATCATTCAAAGAACACTTCCCTAAAATCATTATTTGGTAAAATTATAACTTGTGAGAAAGTTTGTGGTAAATAAATAAATAAAATCAGCAAATAATAGAGCTGAGTACTGTGAGGAAAATAAAATAAAGAAAAAGGAAAAAGTATAGTTCTCACTTCTTCCACCGTAAACATTAAAAAATAGATGGAGAGAGAGGTTTGCAGGCATCTTTTCATCCTAACCACAAAAACCTAGAGAGAGAAAGGTTAATTTGCAGGCCTCTTTTCATCCTAACCACATGAACCTAGAGAGAGAAAGGTTTGCAGGCCTCTTTTCATCATATCCACGTGAACCTTAGAGAGATAGGGGGTAGGTAGGTAGGTTTGTAGGCCTTCTTCCATCCTAACCACATGAACCTTCATATAGAAATCCCAGCCATCCATGTGGTCTATTTCACTGTGGATGTGATATTGTGGAAAAATCAGGCACATCCTCTTTAGCAAGCAGGCTGCATGGGTAACCTTTTGCTTTTTAGTATAGGTTTAATGTAGCAGTCCTGATAATGTCGAAAGCAAGAGTTATCGGCTTTTTTTCTTTTTTTTTTGGAGTAACATAGACGCCCCAAAAATGCAAATTTTTTATTTTTTATTTTTTATTTAACCTGAGATTCCATTCATATCAAACAGCAAGGATACAGAGGAACCCACATTCGGCGCGCACAGGCTAACAAAAAGGATGCCCGAACTACCTATCATGTGACTATACAAATAAAATGAAAAGGAAAGGGGATTAAGATTCCCTTAGCGCACCAATGCCCACTTTGTCGAGAAAATAGAGGCCCCTAAATAGCCTAGGGAGAGCGGCCTTCGCATTCGCCGTGAAGAAATCCCACTTGGCCGCTCCCATTCGAGCAAGGCCATCCGCTGGCCCGTTGATTTCACGGGGAATGAGAGAGATGAGAAAATTTCATTTCTTTTGAAGATTTTTAATTCGTGATATCCAATAATCCCATTTCCAATGTAAGTGATAAGCAGAAATCCTGCTTGGCCGCTCCCAAGAGTTTTCTGCTTGTGATAAGCAGAAGATCCAGATTCCTTAGTATTCGTGTTGCCTGCCCAACTAGTGGAGCAGCCTAAACTTTGTAAAAAGTTGTTTAAATGGTCCAATGTGAAGTTAGCTAATCTCACGACCGCAGAGATGGTCTAAGGAACACACCTTTTTAACCAATGTCCACATTACACCTTCCGTGCAAGGAGGGACAGTGAGAGATCCCATGTATCTATAATACTTCCTACTTCCCATCTTTAAGTGCCTTGGATCAACCACTCCCACAATTCTCTCCATTTCATGAGCATCTGCAATAGATCTTATATGCTCCATCAACTGAGAAAGTAACAAACATACATGAGAGAGAGAGAGAGAGAGAGAGAGAGAGAGAGAGAGAGAGGTGCAAAGCATATTGAGGAATGAGGACCTTGGAAGATATATATATATATATATATATATATATATATATATATATATATATATATATATATATATATATAACATACCTCTGAGAGAAATGTGTCAGGTCGGCCAATTTTGTACATGATCCCAACCACGGCTGTCTGTTTGTCAGAGCTCTCGTGAACCATATGCACCTCAAGGGCGTAGCTAAAATAACCACTCGTCATAAATCAGATGAGAAATGTATAAAGTGGAATTGGAAGAGAAATGTTAAGTGCATTTATGACAAATAAGGTGTTTGTGTCTGCATAAGACAGGTAGCACTATACCCCTTCCCATTGATGGTGTGCTCTGAAGGTGAGTGCCAGTGGCACTGTTGTAATACATATTCAGTTCCATTCACATAAATTGATCCTGCCCCATTAACCCATTTCAACTGCATCCATCAATAACAAGAATTGAGAATTGACCGGGAAATAATGTCTTTTAACCTATCAAAATATCATACATTCTCTATTTAATCAACTTCAAGAAAAACAAGTTTTCCTCAATATGAGAGATTGTAGAGAACTGTTTTGCTCTTGCATGAAGAAGAAAATAGTTAATTTTGTGCTAGAAGATATAGTCCCATTAAGGCCACGCTTAGAGATGATCTGATGATCAGAACGGTCCAAGTTCTGGGAACTATAACATGGGCCACAATTGACAAATTCTTTAAAGGATGATCTGTTCATTGGTAATTATAGTTGAACATCGACATTAATTTATTTAGTATGATTATGAGAGCCTGGCTGACCATCTGACCTTCTCCCTTGTAGCAATACATGCCATTGAGCTCGATTCTAGAAAAAAAGGGCAGTAGGAACTACAAAACAAAGTGCTAGAGAATTCTATTCTAACATACCATTATATCATGTCCTCTATTCTTGAGTGTCGCATTGGATGGCTTGTAATGCCTTTTTAATCTCCCTAAATGGGACACTACTTGAACTCTTTCATGCAACAAATCGATTGGAGACTGCATATCTCCATTCTTACACATTGCCCATTCCTCATGTATATCTCCCCAATTTTCAGGCCCTTTACCGCTCCCTTTCACATAATCAAATTCCTTCTCATCCTCTGCACCATAAAATGAAAAAAAAAAAAAAAGAGATCATTAAAACCATAGATTAGTGAAACATGAAAGAGAGAAACATAAAGACAGTAGCTTTTATGTTTTGAAAATCAATTACCAACTTCTTGGGATGTTGTTGGGATTGAATGAAAGATAAGTAGGAAAAGGAAAGCACAAAAGAAGAAGAAATGGGTGCTTGAGTTCTTCATGTTTCTCTTTCAAAACTCAACAAAAACCAAAATAAAAAAGAATGAGCAAGTGGGCTTTTCTTCTTTTCTTCTATTTCTGTTTGCTTGGAAACATGGGAGGGAAATGATAGCTTATATAGAACACAGATGTTGAAATTTCACAAGAATATCTGGCTATGGTTGCTGATTTTCAAGTCACACGTGTGAATGGTTGGGACAATTCAACCATGTGTAATTTTAAATTTGGCGCCCGTCAAACAAGTGACTAACTAGTTATTGTAGTGACGACCATTACTGCATATAGTCTAGTCTACCACACGTAGGTATGATGTCTTGTTTGAAAGAAGAGGAACCGATTAGGTGCAGCCCCCTCACCTAAGACGGTACGCCCTTATCCGTGGGGCCGACCTTGATGTATGTATTTTATATCCACGCGGACCTTCAATTTTGCCAGATCATTTTAGAGCAGGTCCCACAAATGAAGAAGATCGAAATCTCGGGTGAACCATTCTATAAGAAACAGTGGTAATTGAATGTGGGGCCCACCGTAATGCTTTCATAATGTTTATTTGCCATCTAACCAGTCACACAAACTTGGATGAAGGACCAATAAAAACTTATTTCGACTACCATAGTTTTAGATGAAGCTAATATTTGTGTTTTTACTTTGTCCAGGTTTGTCTGACTTTATTATAAATTCGTGGGAAAATAAACGCTACGCAAAAACTAGGTGGGTCCGAAGAAATTTTTAATGGCCAAGCGTTCAATCAACTCTATTTCATATAAAATGCTCAACCTGGGATTTTGATCAGATTTAATTTTGGGCACATGCCCTACAATGGTATGAAAAAACAGAACAACAATGGGAATATATAATAGATACATTAAGGTGTGCGCCATGGTTGAGGCTGCACCTAATCTTCTCTGAAAAGAAAGCCAGGACAAGGGTCTAAGGAAGTTCACATGCTTGAAGTTAGGTGGGGCCTACCAAGATGCTTGTGAGAAATCTACCCTGTCCATTTATTTTCCAGCTTACATTAGGACATGAGAGAAAAAATGAGAGCCGATCGAAGACTCGAGTTGGCCACACAGGAGAAAACAATGAGGATTGAACAACTACTTTTGAAACATTCATAGGGCAATGGAAGTTTTGTATCAGGCTAAGATTTTGTTTTTGGGCTTATCCCACTTACTGAGTGGCCCGCCTTTATATATTTATTCTATATCCATGCCATCCATATATTTTTTCATATCATTTTTGGGCATGCATGAGCCAAAAAATAAAGGAGATTCAAATCTCAAGTGGACCATACTAATAGAAAACTGTGGGGATTGAAAGCAATACCATTAAAAATGTCCTGGGCCCACCCTAATGATTCCGTATTGTTTATTTTTCATTCAAATTGTTGATAATGTCATCAATGTTTCCTATGATATGGTCCACTTGAGAATTGGTTCTGCTTCATTTCGGGCTCATACCATAAAATGATATATAAGAATAGTTGAACGGTGTATATATAGAATAAATACAACAAGGTGGCCCCACGGTAATGGCCGACCTAATCGGCTCCCCTTTCAAACGTGCTTTGCATGGACATTTTGACTGGGACACCTGGCGCAATTCAGCCGCTCCCTCTCTGCAGGATGATGTAGAAAAACTGCATACGTAGTACATGACGATTTCTTGTTGAATAGACCGCGTAAGTATAAACAGGTTTTTTCTAGAATACATCCCCACATAGTGGAATCGGATACAGAGGACTCTAATAGTTGAATATGGGACTTTTATTTATTTATTTATAATAATAATAAACCAAACCGTTTATCTGATAGCAATCCGTTGGAGGAGATGCTAGAAAAACTTTCATATTCAATATTTTACCATGCATATGCTGACTGTCCGTCTTCAAAAGGCAACATAACCAGATTATCAAAGGATTGAAATAATCCAATTAATAGCTTTTATTTGTTGTCTACCTACCGTACAAAGTGAGACTCATCATATGAACGGTTTGGATAATCTAAAGATATATGAGACAAATTCAAAGGTTATGCCCTGCTTCATATGAACGGTTGGATCTTTGCAAGATGACCCATATTCAAATTAGCGACGCATTGTACTGTGGTAAGTTGGGATGTGTTATAGAAAACCTCAAGTGTAAATATCGTCTTAGTTCGTTGTTGGTCCTCTGTACACATCGTTGTAGGTGTAGTGCATCTGGACCATCCATCTTGTGGATCTACGGTAGATGGCCATTGTTTTAAAAAAAAAAAAAACTGACTTTCAAATCTCCAATCCTTTTCTTTCGTCTGTTGAACTTGAAACGGACAATGGTGATCAAGATTTTGAATGTGAAAGAACGATAGATCTAATGGCTAGTAGTACTATCCACATACAGGCCAGCAAGATTGATGGTCTGAATTCTTCAATCATAAAACCCAAATCGATCACTATGGACCGCTGACGAATCAAAATTGGTACGTTCCAGGATGAAAAAGAACTCTCCTCCATTTTCAACGCTGGGGTTGATATGTTTTACTTTGTTTTCAACATTCTTTCGGTTGATCGTTGCCGGCCCACCCTATAAGACGTGTCACAGTCTAATTGTTCATCCTCTTTCATATTTTATGTTTTCTAACCTTGACCATGGCCGCCTAGTGACGTCATAATAACTTTATATCAGTGTGTGGTGAGGGACAGACCATCAATCCACATCGGCCATTACAACCGGAGATCGTGTAATTGAGCTGTCACTCCCTGGCCTATTATATTTATCAAATAATAAAAGTTATGTATAATAATACAGTAAACTATTGAAAAATATATACTAACATGCTAATATTCTCACTCAACTAACTATAAGTGTCAATCATGGATATCTTAGAAACAATAAAAGATTGATTAGATGAGAATTAATCTTTAGTTCGATCATAACTTTTGATCTATTAAGATTTAGGAGTTGTGCCCAACGTGAAAATGACTTAGAAAAATTAGAAAAATAATGTGGTTAGACCAAATTGGACACTTACTATTTTTGGCTGAAACCTTGAAGTCTAGTAGAAATCATGACTGTCTATAAATAGTAAGTTTATTATTTATAGTAAGTCATGATTTTAGAGAGTTTGAGTTGGAGTTTGATTCTAAAACTTCTTCCTAGGTTTGGTATCACTATTGAAAATATTCTAAATTCAATTTTATGATCAATTAAATTATTTTTGATTTTTATTAGAATTTATTTCTTTCCCTCGTGGATTCAAGAAATCTTTATGAGGAGTGAAGAGAAACTCCATGGATTTGAAGTAGTTATCATTGACGAAGATGTTGCTCGACCTCATCATGTCCATCCCTGCCTCATTGCATTAACGCAAAATACGTCTCGAGGCAATGTGTATAGTGGCTTAGTTATCACAATATAATGGAATAAGGCCGATCGACAGTGCTGAGATTAAAAAAAAAAGAAAAAGAAAAAAGAAAAAAAAGAAGCGTGTCGGGCTAAAGAATTTCATTAGTGTTGTGACCCATGGACCACTACTCAGCCTTTGGGGAAGAACAAGCAATAATGGACTATTTCTTACTTCTCTAAGAAATGACATTTCCACTAACAAATGTGCAGAAGCCATTGGTAGGGTGGTGATCCCCAGAGGGAGTTAACACATTCCACATCACAATATGCATGAATGTCAAGATGACCATTTTTTTTTTCTCAAAATGATACTATATTCATTCCAAAAAAGAACTTTACAGGAACTAGATAGACTTTCGGGCTCCCACCAAAAAAATAGGGGAGCCTATCATATGACTAGGCAACAAACTAGCCCACTAACCAACCCTTACGGTTTCTCCCTTACAATCCCTAACCCTGTTTTATCTAACAAAATTAACCCTATGATTTCACTAGGGAGATTGAACATGACAAAATAAGTCGAGTTACCTTGAGACCCGCTACCTAACTGAGCCAAGCCATTTGTTCGGCCATTTTCCTCCCTAGGAATATGACAAAATTGGAAAACGAATCACTGGTTTTGAGATCTTCAATCCTCTTAAGCCAATGATTCCAAACCCAACTCGGATGCAAGCCTCTATTCACGAGATCAGCCACAAATCTTGAATCGGATTCTCACTACAACAAAGTGCGGCATTGCCGACCGATTTTTTCAGCCGCCCAACGTGTACTGCCGGCAAAGGGGGCCGAATATATCAATAACCCTAACCGGCCCCCTCATTTGCTCTCTCTCTCTCTCTCTCTCTCTCTCTCTTCACCCCTGTTCCCCTCTCTCCCGATTCTCCTCTTTCCCTCTCTCTCTCCCGATCTCCGCTCCCGATTCTCCTCTTTCCTTCTCTTTCTCTCTCCCGATCTCCATTTCTCTCTCCTCTCTCTCTCTCACCTGCTCCATCTCTCTCATTCGCCTCCCTCTCTCTCTGTCCAACGCATCTCCACCATCTCTTTTATCTTGTGTCATCTTTTTTACTAGGATCTCCATTGAAGCAGTCGCCCGAAGGAGGCGTTTGAGGGTGAGATTCTTTTCAGATCTCTCTCTCTCTCTCTCTCTCTCTCTCTCTCTCTCTCTCTCTCATTTTCCCTACTCTGCATTTCATATTTTAAGGTCCGATTCTTTTCAGACATTTATCTCTCTCTCATTTTCCCTACTCTGCATTTTGTATTTCAAGATCCGATTCTTTTTAGATCTCTCTCTCTCTCTCTCTCTCTCTCTCTCTCTCTCTCAGATCATCCAAATGCACGATTTCATCAAACTACACAACCGTCCCAAGGTAAAAGAAAGATCTCTCCTTCCATCTATCCCTTTTCTGTAGTTATCATTTTTTTCATCATCAACATCATCATAATCACTCAGAAAGATCTACTGGACATGTTGAACTCAGTCTGGTATTTTGGTTATTTTTATTCTCTTATTGACACAGTTACCCCATTTGTGCGCAGGTGGATATCAGCTCTCTTCTCTTTTCTGGTTTCCGCGACTTTCTCCCTCGAAGGGTAAAATCCTCTCTAAAAGCCCTAAATTTCACTTTTTTGAATCCCTAGATCCATTATCTTGGATCTTCTTCTAAAGTTTCGAACCTTACAATCATCAGTCTTCGATACTCTGTGCTTGAATTCATGTTTAATCTTATGGTAACTTGATGAAATTTGTGCTTCTTTTCGTTTGATTGTCGCATGCACTCATTTTCAAGTGGAATTTTGATAGAAGTGTTATCCAGATGATCGATGAAATGTCAGATGATGATTCAGAGCCCCTAACTGCCCCCTCCAATGCAGTTAGGGGCTTTATTTCATCCCTTGATTACAGGATAAAATGTGCGGATGCGATCTTGAATAAAGATCTAGACTTGGTATTTTTTTGGGGATTCTATGTGAAACTATTGCAAAACCTCTGGAGTTTTCCTCTCAGAAAACATTGTGAAGAGGAGATCCAGATGACTTGAATTTGATCTCTTCCTACATTGAGTGCTCTCAAAGCTGCATTCTGATGATTTAAGTTTTAATTTGGCACAACATGCAGGCATTGGGATATTTTACATGAAAAGGTGTATTTAATACATGTATCTGTATTACTTGTTTTCTACTTTTCTCTTGACTGATAAATTGTTGATTTGTGGCAGCACTACATTAAATTTTGCAAATTGGTAAAAAACCGCAAGTTGAATGATCTCCTAGATGCCTTGGACTTTAATCAGGTTGTCATCTTTGTCAAAAGTGTAAGCAGGGCAACTGAGCTGAACAAGCTACTTGTGGAATGTAACTTCCCATCTATCTGCATCCACTCTGGAATGTCACAGGAGGAAAGGTTAGGAGCAACATCTCCCCAAACCTTATATTTGCAAGCACCTAGCTTTCGCAGCTTTGCAGATAAAACTCTTATAAAATAAGAGTTAAAGATCCAAGATATGGATTCGACTGTAGTCATATCAATCAATATCTCTTATAAAATTATTTTACCAAAATGGAAGCCATTTTATTTTGTCTATCATTTTATATGGATTTTCTTCCTTTATTTTCAATTAGAATACACTGAAACCATCTCTTCTTAGTGAATTTGACATTGTATTGATTGATATGACTGCAGTCGAATCCAGTTCTTGAAGCATTTGGCAACACTAAAATATTACAAATAACAATTCTAGGTCAAATACTGTTCCAAGCATTTATTTCTTTTTGATGTATGTTGCTCTTTGAATCCAATGAGGTGTTCAATAGATTAGTACTTAACACAATGAACTTCCCATCATTTGTATTGATCATTCCTAATAATCGTTTTAGTTTGTAGATTCTAATATTCAAAGGAATCAATGCATTCTTTTTTAAATATGATTCAAATTTATTGCCCTGAATGTCATCTGGGTCTAATATTGACCAAAGACAAGCTGATCATCACTATATAACTGTTAGTAGTAAAAAAAAGAAAGAACAAGAAAGCGTTTATAGATTGCTATGCATAAAAAAATATATATATATTTTTTGTTTTCTTATAAAAACTTAAAATAAAAAATATAATTTTTTTAGTGAATTAACAAAAAAATTTAGTTTTATAGCCAATGGATAATGAACATGTGGATGGCATGTCTCCTAAGGAAACTCTAAAATAGCTTTTAGGTGAAGGGTACAATGTGGAATTTTAACTTCTTTTTTCCAAAAGTTGAAAATGATGGTTTGCATCTCTTCACTTTCAAGGAAAGAATCTGGAAAAGCATGAAAAGAGTGCCATTTCTTGAGTTGTTGAATTTTCACTTATTAGAATTCAGCAAATGAATGGAAACATCACAATGTGGCTGATTCTACAGCTTTTTTCTTTCCTGAGACAAAATTTATCCAAACATGACCTAAAATATAACCAGAAATTCAATATATATATATATATATATATATATATATATATATATATATATATATATATATATATATATATAAAAACCAGAAAATCGAATTCAAGGAAAAGCATGGATACTCACCTTCCAACACGCTGAAAATATATATAGAGCATTAACTATATAATATGTTTCCATCTTCTCTGGATAATTCAAGCCATTGATAGTAGATATAATGGTCAATAGCTACAATGACAGAGCAAACAAAGAAATCTTAACAAGCTTTCCATTGATTCACAAGCAGATAAATGGAATGTAAGGTTTTAGAGCAAACATGTTTAGATACAAATATCCATATTTAGGTGAGAAACTCAATACCAAATGTCCTCGTTTACAAAAAAGAATAAACAAAGGCATGTTCAGAACTACAAAAGAAAGAAAGAAAGAAAGAAAGAAAAAAAAAACGGTTCAAAATTTTCTATCAAGATTCACAAGCCAATGCTAATTGCTATGAACCACCTTTGAAAAAAAGCATCATAAAACACAGCAACATTGATGTTCCTTGATTTCCTCCAAACCAATTTGGAATCCTAATGCAGGGCTAAATCCATGACAGGTTTTAAGATAGCAACTAACAAGGGCACAACATTTTATCTAAAGAAATGACATGTCGAGCACATGCATCTGCCACGTGGATACACATTAGAATACCAGTCTCTCTCTCTCTCTCTCTCTTTTTTTAATCTCAGCTATATCTATCTACTGTTCACCCCCAATGTTAATTTTGACATATAAATCTAAATAACTAGATATGGTTTTTCATATTCTATACTTGCATAATATGAATCATTATTTGATAAGGACAAACACTTCAATATTACCAATGAACTACTTGGATGGGTCAGTGTATCTAGTTTTATTGGGTCATTGTAGCTGACAATTAGATTCCATGTTGACATTCCCAAATCCTCCTTTGCTAATTTAAAATCAAGGATACAGTATACCTGGTTTTCAATTTTGTAAAAGTTGCATGTTTCAGTGGGACTGTTGGCTTGATGTATGGTGTGTCATAACAGCCATTACATAAAGGTAACAGTGGCAACTGTCACATAATGGCCGTCATGGAAAAAAAAATGACTTGTAAGTGCTGTTACAGCTCCCTGTAAAGGCCTACCTTGTTGAAATAACTCCTTCAGTTGTTCTACCCTAGAGTTCCGCGCATCTAATTTAATGATATGATATTTATGTTGTGCTATTTTTTTTTTCTTTCTCACAGGCATTTAGAGAGGATTTCTTAGAAGACAAGCTGAAGCCTTTCTTCAAGTCAAACCCAATGCCTGAGACCATATATAAGTTGTAACATTTTACTTCCAAAGTTTTTTTTTTTTTTTTTTTTTGGTACCATGTGTTATGTTATTCAAATTTGGCAGATCTAATTGTTCGATCCATGAAGTGAAAGATGGGGGCTAGAAGATGGAACATGATGATGGTAGGCTTATTACTATATTTTCTGTTCTGAACTACTGTGACTAGGTAATCAAATTGCATGTAGGTATCTCTTAATTATGAATTACATTTGATTGTTGTGTGAACATTTTCTGGAATGTGCTTGACTTCTTTTGTCAAATTCCCTTGGGGTTATTATTTACATCGTTCTATATCAGTACATTCTTAATGATTTTTAAACTTTATTAGATGCTTTAGTTTCTAGGCACTTGAAATATATGCTTATTACTGCTATTTTTTATGTTTCTTGTGCCTAGCAAAAAAATAATATAGCTTTACCTTTGTGTGTTTTTTTTTGAAAGGCAATGAAGAAGCTTTACCTTTGTGCGTTAGTCCTTCATATACTTTGTCTTTGAAGAAATGTGCTAGTTTGGAGACTCTTGACCTCAGACACAACAATTTCTCAGGTTATATTCCTACTTGGATTGGCGAATGCTTTCCAACCTTATGAATTCATGAGTTTCTAATCCAATATGTTTTCTGGCAACATCCCATCACAATCACAAATTCACAATTGCTACTTCATTCTTTCATGATTTATAGTGGTATTTATTCCTTTTGTTTCTTTTCCTCTGTCATTTGTTTCATGATCTCTAATATGTTGCGTAGGGGATGTTCACTTGTGTGTATGTCTGCGTGTTTGTAGGATTTTCTGTTGAGATATTTGGTGACTATGCGTAATCTCTTTTAAACCTTTTTACTTCTTAATTATGCATTTAGTTGTATTTGAAGATGCATTTAACATCGGTTTTCTAGAGATTTATCATTCTTTATTTATCTATGTAGCTTAGATCATTAGCCCTTCCATTCACAGTATTGGAGTGGATGCTTCCAAATGCACCTCAGTCACTTCAAATGGGCCTTTTAGACAATCATCATTATTCTAGGTGCCCCTGTTTTTTGTCCCAGGGGCACCCAAAATTCCTGTGCTGTATAGGTCGTTCTTAATGAAAGTTCCTGTTTTGGAAAAAAAAAAAAAAACTATTGTTCGTTCACTTTGATTATCGATTGGTGGTTTCACTGAATTCAAGCCTTGTTTCTGAGCATCTTTGAGCCTATAATCATTTTATAATGCTTCTTCTTTGAATTTGTTTCCTGATTAAAGTCATCTTTGTGCTAGGATGGCATTCTTTTAGCACTTCTTTCGCTTCATTTTTCTGCTCTGCTCTGCTCTGCTCTCTCTCTCTCTCTCATAATTGTTGAATGTTATTAATCAGGCTAAAGACAATTGCAAAAAAAAAAAAAAAATTTAAATTAAATAAGAGGCAAAGTAGACTTGGAACATCTCTATCTGTCTGTTGAGGACAGAAAGTCTGGGAAGTGATCCCCAAATTGGAGTTCTTGTTTGGGCTCTGCTATTTTATTGACTACTGCTAATTTATATTTTCATTCTTATAGGAAAAATTTTCCTTAAAATGAAGGCAGCAAAGGCAAAGGGGGCTACAAAGAAGGAAACCAAGGAAGCTTTGAAGCCGGTTGAAGATTGGTTGATTGAAAGCTCATGTTTATTGTTGTTAATCCTTTTTTTTTTTTTCGATATGCTTTGAGACAGGATTAAGTGGGCCTGGGTTGTATTATTATAGTTCTTTCACATGCAACATTGTAAATAAGGTGGTGTAGAGAGATCTTTCTACACTTTTTCTTTTGCTTTAACACACTAGGTTCTAGCAGTTCATCAGATGAAAACTAAGGATTGCTTACAATTATTCTATACCAAAAAAAAGATTTTGAATTAAGTTCTTGTGTGCTTTATACATTTATATTTGTCCACATTACTGATTTACTTGCAATTGTTGTTTTTTTTTTTCCCAGTGGTGAAAGTGGGCAGGGAAAATTGAAACAACAAAAATTGCAATGGCTACGGATTGTTGGTAACCATAGGTTCTATGGCTACGAATTTTATTTGTAGCTACTAACAATTTAGGGGCGGCCTGCAAAACTGCCAGTAAAAGGTGCTGGTCGTCGGCAACACTTTTACCTACCGAGCCTTTACCGGCAGTTGCCAGACCGCCAGTGAACCATTTACCGACGGTTTTTAGGACCATTGCCAGCGGTTTTGACCGCCGGGAAAGGCCCATTTTGTTGTAGTGTCTACGTCAACCCTGGAGAGCCCTAGACTCCTATGCATGAAGAGGCCATTCCATACAGAGTGTAATTCCTTTCTGTTGCTGGAACCAACCCTGAACCCCACCGAGAAAGCAAAGATGAGGTTCCTGCCTGAGTTCCTATAAATCCCACCACCATTGGATGGGCCTGGGTTGCCTCTCGCCGACCCATCAATTTTCAGCTTGGCCCAACCAACCTGCGGCTTGATGTTACCAAGGACGACCATAATTAGTACAAAGAATGCTCTTTCTAGGTGCAAATTTAATGTTACTAAGGATGTGAAACACAACTTCAAGATTATGTGAGCAGGGAATCTTTAAAAGTTGTTTGACCACACTCATAGTATAGGTAATGTCAGACCGAGTGATGGACAAATAAAGTAACTTACGCCCACTAAATGTTGATACATTGATGATCATTAAAAGGATCACTATGAATGGTAAAAACCGGTGATCGACTTCAATTATGATCCAACCAACAGAGACTCAAGCATTCTAGTAAGCTTCATGAGGCCAAAGTATATTTATGTTGAGATATGAAGATTTCCAGTCACAATGAAGTAGTGAAGTTCCCTAGGCCTTTCATCTCAAAATTCTTCATCAATGATGACCAACCATGGAGATATTAGCATCATTACCAGCTGAAGTTGACTCACTGAATCGTGAGTCAAGTCATCGAGAAGATGTGTTTAGAGCTAGAGAGAAGAGGAGAAATGTTTGCTTCTACTGCTGATGAAATGATCTTGACAAGCCTTGCTTATATAGGCACATGGGGTTGGAGGTTGTGGCTCAGGTTATAAATAATATAATCATTGGAAAACTAACTGTTTATGACCATTTTTGACCGTTTATTGTTGCATGGTCATAACCATTGCATGCTTACTGTTTAATACAACAATTTTCGTATGGTTATGACCGTTGTAGGACTGTTTCATGCACAATGGTCATCTCTGCAACAATAAAAAAACCATTATTATATATAAGGCTCTCTTTGACGGTTTGATTACTCTTGTGACATGACGCGCATGTATGTGTGAAGTGCAAAGTACGCCAACTAGCGCTACTACAACCATACTACGCTCTGGTCTGTGCCTATGTTTGGAGCACACAAGCCTTCAAGCTCCAGAGAGCAGGGTATGAGGTGGTCGGGTGGATTAAGCCGCATGCCGGTTGGACCAAGTTGAACTTAGATGGGTCGGCGCAAGGCAACTTGGGCCCATCGGGTGGTGGTGGAATTTGTAGGAACTCAAATGGGAACCTTATCTTTGCGTTCTCGATGGGGTTTAGAGTTGGATCTAGTAATAGAGTAGAATTGTGCACAGTTTGGAATGGGCTCTTCATGTGTTTTAGTCTGGGGCTCTCTAGCGTGGAAGTGGAGTTAGATTCGAGATTTGTGATTGATCTCATGAATAGAGGCTCGCATCCGAGTTGGGTTTGGAATCATTGGTTAAAGAGGATTGAAACCCTTAAAAATAGTGGCTCGATCTCCTTTCGTCATATTCCAAGGGAAGAAAATGGCCCCGCAGATGGATTGGCTCGTTTAGGCAGCAATTCTCAAGGGAACTTAGTTTATTTTATCATGTCTGATCTCCCGATTGAGATTAGAGGGTTGATTTTGTTAGATAAATCTGGGCTGGGGGCCATTAAGAAGAAATTTAAGGATTTAGTGTGAGGGCTAGTTAGAGGCCTAGTCATATGATAGGCTCTCCTACTTTTTGGGTGGGAGCCCGAATTTCTGTCTAGCTCCTGGAAAGATGGCTTTTTTTTGGAATGAATATATCATCTTTCTGTAAAAAAAAGAAAAAAAAAAGGAAAAAAAGAAGAAGAAGCTCCCTCAAGTTTACCCTACTAGTAAGGTACACCACACCCCACTTATACTATCCTTTCTTCTCTATTCCCAAAGTAATGTGGGACAAAAAGAAAAAGAGTTTTTTTTTTTTTTTTTTTCTTTTTTCCAAATCATTTTGAAAAACATTTTTCTTTTATATTTTATTTTTATTAAAAACCAAATACAACACAATGTCAGGTCATAGGTTAGTCGGCCTTGACCGTCACTTGCTGGGGTATACCGTATATGATAGGTAGAACCAAGGGAATTTTAGTGTCTTGGGTTGGCCCGAATGTTAAGAGTTCTTTTACTGTCCCCCTATATCAATGATGTTTCCTTTTCTCTGAAAAAAAAAAAAAAAAAACATGCCTCACATGTGAGGTGATGGACGGTGACACATTTGGAATCTTTGAAAAATTCATTTTCTCATTTCTTAGGGATAGAGGTGGGAAAATATAAATTTATTTATTTTTCAATTAAAAAAAAAATGAAAATAATGTTTCTCACAAATTTTCACAAAGAAAGGCTTAGTAAACTATGGAAAGTAAATTAAAAAAAAAAAAAAAAAACTATGGAAAGTAAATTAAAAAAAAAAAAAAACTATGGAAAGTAAATTTCATGGGCAAATAATTATTAGTCCTTACCTTTCCATGAATCCAAACAAGTCACAAGGTGGTTCATGGGAAAATAATGTCCTTTCCTTTCATAAATCCAAACAGGTCATAAGATCTGCCCTCATTTTTCTATTTTCCTGTGATTGAATGTAGGTATCACATAACATGTGTCAGTCTAATTTATCATACGCATTCAAAGTCTTTTCTAATTCCTAAGGTGAACTGTGGGCCACCTAATCTCATATTAACAATATTAATAAAACATTAAAGAAGCTGGAGAGTTTAAGGACTGTGGGCCACCTTTTTTTCTATTTTCAAAAAAAGTTGGTTGGTGACGCGTCCTTTTACAAGAACTCGTGGTCGAGTCCCACCACTGCGATGAAGAAAATGACATGGCAGTCATGTGATAGTTAACCACCATATAGAAACTGGTGGTGACTCGTTCTCCTTACATTCCACAGTGAATGCGTCCATCAGGACCATCCAACACATATTGTAGATGGAGAATGCCACTAAAATTATGCTGTCCAAAAAATCAGTTGGTTGCTTATCAGTGATATGACGGTCTCGATTGTTGCAAGTCTGTTATATATATATATATATATATATATATATATATATATATATATATATACACACACACACACACACAATTAAAGAGATGCTACTGCCTGTCAGTTCGCATGTCTCTTTCTAGGCCGGTCCAGTCCTTTTTCTCTGGGCCTCCCCGAATTGTAAATTCTCTTTTTGATATGAATAGATCCAGGCCGCCATATGGCCTTTCTTTTGAAATAAAAAATAAAAATAAAATTAAAGAGATGCTACTATTTCTAAAGTAGTGGTGACTAGTGAACCATCATAAAAGTATGCAAGATGATCTAAAATGCAACCCTAAAAAAAAAAAAAAAAAAAAAAAAAAAAAAAAAAACCAAGCATTTCGATTGTCATTAATAATACTCAATTCTCCAAAAAATGGAAGTAGTCTATAGCTATTGAGTAAAACTCATCAAACAAAGATCCAAAACTAAGTTTCTAGAATTCATGCAAATTAAATAAAAACAGAGTGCCAAGATTACACCCGAAACACCTGTTTTAATGCATTAAAACGAAGCAGCAGCAGCGCTCTTCCTTGGAGCTGCTTGGGTACCTTCTCTGAAATTGCTCTTGAATCTGCGAGGCAAGTGACGGAGATACCTCATCCTTCCGGTTCCAGTAGTCTTGCGCCGGATCGCCTTCACGCTCCAGTTATATTTGCGGATCCTGGCAGCAGGATGGCCGCAAGCGGCGCATCTGCTCTTCTGTAGATGGAAGCTACGGCGGCCGCATCTGCTCTAAAATGCTACCTACATCTTGTGTAGGTACGACATAAAATACCGCTAAGCAAGAGTACTAAAAACCCATGTACCTTAATTTCCAAAAAATCAAATGGATGTCTTGACTTTTAAGATTTGAAAATTTTACCTTGAAATCATTTTATTTTTTATTGTGTTGCATGAGCAATCCAATGACCCAGGTCCAAACTTCTCGCATTTTCATGGCATGTTATGTATGCGAGGAATTAAAATCGTTTGCAAGACATACACGATATATATATATATATATATATATATATATATATATATATATATATATATATATATATATATATATATATATATATATATATATATATATATAGAGAGAGAGAGAGAGAGAGAGAGAGAGAGAGAGAGAGAGAGAGAGAGAGATGGAAAATGTCAGTGAGATCTTGGACATTCATTTGGCACGTTTGTTGTTGAATTTGTCCTAACAAGGAATAGGCCAACTACTTGGTTGTTAAAAATGGACCATTGGTTGTAGAGGTGTGCATTTGTGACTCGATCCGGCGTATTCGACCCGATCTGACCTGATCCGGCCCGTTCCGAACAGAACCGACGGCCAAGATCGGGCCTGATCGGGTTGTGGTTTCTAGATCCGATTTTTTTTTTTTTTTTTTTGGGGGTCGGGTCTGAATAGACCTCTGTCCGGACCGACTCGACCCGGATACCCGAACCGATGGAACCCGAACCGCACCGAACAGACCCGGACCGATAGGCCGGCGGGTAGTATAAAATATATTTTTTATTTTTTACCTTAAATTTCCTAAAAATTGATGTACGGTGTGGATAAAATACATAGATTGCATAAAATATGTTGATCAAGTCATGAGGGCCTAGATGAAGGGAAAAAAATAAATATCAGCTTGATCGAAAACTTTTATGGTCTACATAACGTTTTTAATGGTCAAAATTCATTCAACACTGTTTTCTATAATGTGGTCCACTGGAGATTTTAATATACCTCATTTTTTTTTCTAATGACTTAAAATGATCTATAAAAATAGATGGAGGGCATGGATGAAACACATACATCATGGTGGGGCCCATAAAGCACAGACGTCCGGTGATAAGGGGAGTACCCAGTCCGTTTCTAGTACAGTGTACAGCTCTACTAGGTCTGGCAACTCTGGCCTCCTCGAGTTGCAGGCGCTCATCGAGCTCCATGCTGTATGGATGGTTCAAAGGAGATCAAAGTTATGGGCCCCACAGTGATGTATTTATCATATCTACACCGTTCATATACTTTTAGAGATAATTATAGAGTATTATTCAAAAAATAAATAATATCCAAAGATCATGTGGCCCACACCACAAATAGTAGCAGAGAATGATTTTCACTGTTAAACCATTCGTGTGGTCCACGCGATAGTTAGATTCATCTTATTTTTCGTCTCAAGCCTTAAGATGAGCTTGGAAAATGGATGAACAGTTTTGATATAACACATACCCTATGATTAGATCTACAAACCTCGCTCACTTTGGATTAAGAAATCACCCTGTACACCTTTGCTTGCGTGAAAGGCAAGGAGTTTGGTTTTGTGCACTGCACGTCAAAGATTCAGTAAAAACGCTATAGACGGTAGATTGAAAGTTCTTTTTTAGCCATGTGGGGCCCACCTTCATGTGTATGTTTTATCTAAGCCGTTCATCAATTTTTACATATTATTTTAGCCATTGAGTACAAAAATTAGGTATATTAAATGTTAAAGTAGACCACACCACATGAAACAATTTAATTAAATTTATATATTAGAATTCTACCCAACCCGATCCGACTCCGTTTTCCTAACCGGGTCGGACACTGTTCGAGTCACAAAAACCATGCATTGAATCTGTCCGAATCATGTGACCTAGATCCGGGCACGGGTCGGATCGGATTCGGGTCAAGCCTGTGGAATTTCGGATCAGGTCGAGTTGAACTTAATCCGATCCGATCAGGACTGATACCCAGCTCTAATTGGTTGTGGTTTTTCTAACTGCGGTAATCTTTCTTCTTTTTTACTTTTTTTTTTCCCCACATCCATGTGCTGCTTACAAATTTTTATTTTATTATTTTATTATTTATTTATTATTATTATTTTAATATACTATTATACACCTTTGTATTCCCCAAATTGATATCTCTGATAGTGCACATGAGGCACATGTAAGGCATGGAGATGCTGGTTCCAAATAGTATTTGCCCACGTTTTTCTTTATGTGAGCACAATTTTCATTTATTCTCATGTTGATGAATTTTAGGTCCATTGCTTCTATTTATGGGGTGAGATTGTGAGGCCATTCTATGGACCAATGAATGTAGTAAATCTTGAATAGCACTTCTTTCAAATTTAACAAAGTTACAAGTGGCATACTCCCACCTTTTTTAAAAAGAAAACTTAAACAATGACCGGAAAATTTTTTACTATTAAAACACATAATATAGTATTAATTAAATTCCTAGGGAAAGGAAGACAAAAAAGAAAATTATTTCAAGAATAGGGAAATTAATTTTTGATTTATGTTAGCAAATGATTGTAGCGGTATGCTCCAACCCCATCTCACATTTTTTTTTTAAAAAAAAGTGTAGTACTTTTACAATGATTATCGTGGTCTGCTCTTACCGCATCTCACATACAAAAGATACAATTTTGAGTGGGTGACAAAAAAAAAAAAAATAAATAAAAAATTACAAAAAAGGCATACTACCTATCATATGCCTAGAACCCTCTACAAGGAAAAAAAGAAATAAAGAAGCTATCCTTATTATTTGAAATATAAAAAAGGAACATATGCTCACTGAAACAATGACGGTAAATTATATTTATAATATTGGAGTTATGCCCTGAAAAATCAATGTGCGCCTTAATCCCAATAGTTTTGTGGATGTGATATGGCTTGATAACCATAGGTCCTTTGGGATAATGTTATATGCCTTAGTTGATATCTAATGTCACCTTAATCTTATTATATTGACATGGGTTTGTGAGGAATGTTTCTTCTATGGTTATTGGGAACTTGATATTGGACAATAGTCATTGATCAACGAGAGTTGTGATCTATGGATCTTAATATCCTTATTGTGCCATGACTGTCATAGATACTTAAAAAAAAAAAAAAACATCTGTAAACATTATTTTATGAAATATACGATCATTTTATGTGAGGGGACTAACTTAAGTTAGGATTGATGGTGTCTATCATTTGAAGTCGACTTGGTGTTGGTTATAATTTTGCCATTATCCTACATAAGAATACAATTTTGCAATGGATATGGGATCCTGATATTGGACATTTGGATACTCACATTTGGATCGAGTTGAAATCAATAGTTTATACCCCATTAACCTAAATTACGATATATATGATCAATGAATTGATATTTCATGAAAGATGATTAATCCTTAAACATGTGTATGTGTAAGGGTTATAATATTAGATGGCTTCGACTCACTTTACGAGACTGCTAAGAGGCTACTGAAAGTGGGTTATGTTGCATACGCATCCATCAAAAATCATTGATTCTTGTTCAGGATAATATGATATCCACTATGTTCACCGTAGAATTTATTTATGCTAAGATTTGATGAGGTACGCAATCTTAAACCTATGTAATGTGTTTACAATGAGGTATACAAATCCATGTTTGTTATTGAAATACAAGAAGGAGCATATGATGATTAAACCTATGATGGTGAACCACATTTCTAAGTCATAAATCTTTTCCCCATTCAAGTCATAAACCAATGTAATGCTTTTACAATGAGATATAAAAATCCATCCCTTTTATTGAAATACAAAAAAGAACATATAATGTTTAAACCTATGATGGTATAGAATATTTCTATGTCATAAATCTTTTCCCCATTGAAGTCAATAATGTACGCCGTCAATAATGTACGCCATCA
Source organism: Magnolia changhungtana (assembly GCA_030180095.1). Taxonomy (NCBI): domain Eukaryota; kingdom Viridiplantae; phylum Streptophyta; class Magnoliopsida; order Magnoliales; family Magnoliaceae; genus Magnolia; species Magnolia changhungtana. The sequence goes on from JASAUF010000676.1 coordinate 16,692,667, forward strand.
ATATAGCGAAGCCTTGGAGTGTAGAGGTGAATTTCCCTTTCGTTGATTGGTTGTGTTGGTCTTGCATTCATCTCTGCATTCTAAAACAAGGAATTAAAAGTCATCAGCATAGGCCATGTATCACAATCCACAAATCTCAATCCAACCACCAAGGTAATCTTCATAAGGTGTGTTAATTCTGGGTTGGGGCCGAGTCAGCGTCAGGCCTTAGCCCAACCCAATATTAACCAGCCTAAAAGTCCAACTCGTACATGGACAGTTTAACAGTTGAGCCTTTGATTTCAAACTCAAGCTCATCCTCCATTCACATCTTAAGAAGGCATGTTCTAAGGCTTGCTTAGGCCTTAGAAGAAAATTTTGCAAAACCTATGCCTAAAATAATCTGGGGAGCTATTTTACAAGCTTGAGTTTTTATTTATTTATTATAAATAAAGGTGGGAGCACACAACCTGATCATGATATATAGAACCAAACATGATAGACCAGCTCAACTCGTAGCCTCCAGCACACCCTTCTACAGTTTGTTCGGGAGATTGTAGCTTTTTTTTTTTTTTTTTTTTTTTTTTTTTTTACACATGCACTCACACCCTACACTCACCCACACACTCACCCCACAGTAGGATTTCACCATACTTGAACCAATAACCTTGTGTTGAAACTCCTGTGAGTTACCACCAAGGCATGAGTAAGGTCCCAAGGGAGATTGTAGCTAGTTCTTGGAAAGGTAATAGGTCAATGTGTAAGGAGAGATAATTTCCACTGTTTACTTATTTTTAAAAAATATGATTTAAATAAAACAATGCTACAACCAAGAATTTAAGTATGGATGTAGAATTGATTTGAATAGGTTAGATTTATTTCTGCCCATTTAGCAACCAATCAGTAGTCGTTTGTATAAGCTATGCATCCACCATCCATACAAGAATTCTTGTGCAATATGTTTGCCAATGTATATTAGCAAGTACAGTAACAGCAATAGAAACTCACATCGTTGACGGCCATCCTTAGTAACTTCACTTGCTCTCTGGAAACAGTCCTCACCTGAAAATCATGGTATTGAGTATGAAAACCTTATAATAAAACTTTTTATATATGTGTGTGAGTTTTGAACCAACAGAGTAAACCCTACTGTAAGCTGTGGCAGAATCGGCCTTAATTTGTGTGGCCCACTGAGTGATGCAGACATGCAAATTGTCATCACTTGCATATCCTGGTTTTATGCCCAGTCATTAAAAAAAATCTGTAACTTAGATGTGAAGCAGCACAGGAAACAGTGTAAGTGGACACGCCCTTTGTTGGTGTATGAGGGGCAGACCACCCAAATGTTTATATACCATCTGGCCCATTGGGTGACAAACTATCGTACCATTCCAAAGCTCAGGTGTGACCCACCTCATGATTTTAATAGTTTTAGGCATGATTTAATACTGTTAGAGATGGTGTGGCCACCTAAGATTCAGATCTGACTAATTTTGGGACATCTCATTTTTGGAGGGGTGGATGTTTGACACACATGATGGTGGGTCCAGCATAGATTTGGTTGTATGTAATACTCAACTCTATGGCCCCATCATGATGTGTTAGATATCCACACAATCAATCAGATACAGCCTTCTATGGCGGATCATGGGCCTAAAAGTCAGACTAATTCATGACTTAGGTGGGCCACATCATAGACAACAGCTGTGAACAGATGTGCAACCATTGAAACTTAAAAGAAAAATAAAAATAAAAATTTGTTAATAGGGGCCATAGAGATGTAGTTCAGACATCCATCCCATCCATTGCGTATGTTCCACTTGAATAAGGTGTTACACCAAATTTTTGGCTATTCCAAAACTCATGTTGGCCTCATCAAGTGCTTTTAGATGGTCTACGCAAAATTTAACATGGTTTCAAATGCTGTGGCCCACTTCCGGAAATGGCTGATTTCATGGACACATCACGGTGGGCCCACAAAGCTCAACCTCTTATGCTATATATATATATATATAGGAAATGGTTCTATGCGTCCAGCTTACCGGAACTTCCCATGAGGTGGAGCTGAGTGGGTCCCACCATGATGTGTGTCGAACATCTACGCCAGTCAGATGCACCATCCCATGGTGGGCCACAACCTTAAAAAATCAAGTTAATCCATGACTTGGGTGGGCCACACCACATACAAAAGTTGAGAGGGGTTATCCTCCCGTTAAAACATTTATAATCATTTGTTGGGTCCACCGAGGTGTGGTTCACAAATCCAGCCCATCCATTATGTGTGTCCCACTTGGATGAGGGGTCAAACCAAGTTTCAGATGCATACAAAATTTAGGTGGGCCCCACCAAGTGATTTTATATGTTTTAGGCATGTCTTCACATGATTTTAGATGATATGGACCACCTGAGTTCCGTATACGGCTGATTTTTGGGATATCCCATAATTTAAAGGGGACCCATCAAATACACGGTGTTGATGTTCGAGATACATCACGGTAGGGCCCACACAGCTCGACCTCGTGGGAAGTTCCCATGAGCTCGACCGCATAGAACCATTTCCATATATATATATATATATATATATATATATATATATATATATATATATATATATATATATATATATATATATATATATAGTGTACACGTGCCCACCTCATAGTGCATTTTTCCTATTAAATGTGTGTGCCCGTGTCTACATTAGAAATACTCCAGTGCTCTTTGATCACTATGCGGCTGATAGTGCTTTTAGTTGCAATGAGGCACTTGGGCATTCTGATTATATAAACCATGCATATATCATCCCAATCTAATTATATAAACCCTGTTAACCTTTGTACAGGCACGTATACTGTTATCAAGCAGGCCGTATTGTTAGGTTTAATGCATTGATATATGTGTAGCCTGCTTGATTAGTGATGCATCCTGATTTTCACCAAACTCTAATATTATATGGTTAGGCTCACCATCACAAATGTCATTTTGGTGCTGTATAAAGGGGTTTTTTTTTTTTTTCTTTTGGGAGTTAGCTGAGCTCACGACCGTATAAATATCATAAGGAACAAACCTTTTTAACCATTGTCCAAACTACGCCTTGTGTACAGGGAGGGGTAGTGAGAGATCCTATGTATCGGTAATACTTTCTACTTCCCATCTTTAAATGCTTTGGATTAACCACTCCCACGTTTCTCTCCATTTCATGCATATCGGCAACAGATTTTATATGTCCCATCAGCTGAAAAAAAAACACACACGAGAGCGACATTCAAAGCATGGTAAGGAATTAGGACCCTCAAAGACGATGCATATATACGATTGGTTACCTCTGAGAGAAATGAGTCTGGTCGGCCAATTTTATACACAATTCCAACTACGGCTATTTGTCTGTTCGAGCTCTCATGAACCATGTGCACCTCTAGATCATAGCTACAACAATCATTCATCAAGAAGAAAATTAAAGAAGATAAGTACGAGGTATATATATATATATATATATATATATATATATATGAAGGTGTAGATGCATAAGACAGGTAGCACAATACCTCTTGCCATTGATGGTGTGTTCTGAAGGAGAGTGCCAGTGGCACTGTTGTAATACGTATTCAGTTCCATTGATGTAAATTGATCCTGCCCCATTAACCCATTCCATCTGCATCCATCAATAATAAAAATAGAGAATTACATGAGAAATAATATCTTTTAACCTATCAAAATAACATATATTCCCTATTTAGTGAACTTCTAAGAAAACAACTATTCCCCAGTATTGGAGATTTAGAGAACTAGTTTGGTCTTGCTTGGAAAACAAAGAGTTATTTTTGCACAAGGAAAGACTGATGCATTCTAATATTACCATTATATCATGTCCCCTATTCTTGAGCGTTGCATTGGATGGCTTGTAACGCCTTCTTAATCTCCCTAAATGGGACACTACTTGTACTCTTTCATGCAGCAAATCGATCGGAGACTGCATATCTCCATTCTTACACATCGCCCATTCCTCATGTATATCTCCCCAATTTTCAGGGCCCTTACCACTCCCTTTCACATAATCAAACTCCCTTTCATCCTCTGCACCATTTAAAAAAAAAAAAAAAAAAAAAAAAAGTTAAAACCATAGATTCGTAAAACATGAAAGATCGAAGCATAAAGATATTCAAATCCATTACCAACTTCTTGTGATGTTGTTGGGACTGAATGAAAGTTAAGTAGGAAAAGGAAAGCACAAAAGAAGATGAAATGGGTGCTTGGGTTCTTCATCTTTTCCTCTCAAGACTCAGTAATTAAAAACCAAAAAAAAAAGAAAAAAAAGGAGCAAGTGGGCTTCTTTGGTTTTCTATTTATTTTTGTTAGGAAATGTTGGAGGGGAATGATAGCTTATATAGGACACAGAAGTTAGAATTTTCTCAAGAATTTCAAGTCCTAGGTGTGAATAAGAGAAATGATTAATAAGAGTCAATCATGTCTTATATTTAGATGGTCAACCGTCAAACAAATGGCCCAACAAGGCACCTGGTGAGGAGTATCATGTGGATGACCTAGCCATCAGCCCATTTTTTTTCAGCCGTCCATTATTTGCGTAGTGTTGCTCAGCCGGTGAGATATTATCACTGCCCTAAATTATGGAAGAGGTCATCTACAAAGTATGGCCCATTTAGAAAGTAGGGAATGCTCAACGGATGGTGGATGTGGTCACGTGCTTGCAAGAAATGATCAGCTGTGACCTTCCCTTCCGTATACTCCAGATTTTCACCATATGTGCATATTTTCCCATGTGTAGGACATCCGAACCATTAAAATATTTGACTTCATCACTAAAATCATCAACACCAGAAAAAACCCGAGAGGTGGGCAAAAACTGTATTCAAGTCGAGATCACCGGTCATTCTTTGATTTTGTTGGTGTGTCCCACAGAATGAATATTTGGCCCTGATGTTCAAATCACTTATTTTTCATGATGGGGATATTGTATTCAACCGCTCGGATGTCCTCAATATATAGCATGGTGTCAGTACGGAAGGTGCAGTACAGCTAGCTTAAGGTACATGTAGAAGCACCAGATAATCTCTCGAATCTTTGTGAATGAATTGTCAAAGTGGTGACGGAGATCCGTCGAAGTATGTTTTGAAAACCACTGTCTTTAATGCGTAAGCGACGATGAACGGGATTCGGAATCCTCTGCAACACCTGATCTACTCACGCAATGCTTAAAACTCCCTAATTTGTAGGGTCTACCATACTGTAAATGTCTAATCCACTCCGTCCATCATGTTCTATCCTTGATGTTAGCCTTGTTGAAGAAACAGCTTCTTGGAAAATTCATAGGATCGAGCCACATCACATGAAACAATAGAGATGGGATGCCGACCATAGCTTTGTGTGTGGTGCAACGAACAAAAGCGATGATGTGGTCCATAAGAGCTATTAATCAGACCTATTATTTTATATTTACTGTTCAAATACTGTTCCACACCTGATGGAGGAAGTGGATTTTACATATAGGACGTTGTGGACCTTAAAAAGCTTGAGTGTTTTACCCGTGCGTAGAACACGTGTTGGAGATTATGACAACAAGAAATGCTTCTTGAATTGATTGCTGCTTCTAATCACCGAGACGAACTCCAACTTAGTGCGTTGTTGCCCGTGGAAATATATGGATGTACCGCTTCTACATCTAGACCACCCGACTGGTCGTTGTTGCTATGCTCATTTTCAATTTTGGAACTCTAAACAGACAACTGTAACCTACTTTGGATGGTTGAAATTTAGAACAAGCAATTCAGAAGACTTTATGTAATAGTGAAACTTTAACAAGAGATAAATGGAAAATCTTTTTAAGTGCTTTGACAACTAAATATGATCTTATTACCATCTATGCCACATACGTTGGGTCACTTAGGAATATTTTATTTTAATTTATACAGTTGAGTTTATTATACTTTTATATTAATTGAGTTCTCTCGACTTTTATAGGGAGATATATATGTGTGTGTGTGTGTGTATTTTAAGACTGAAATGTAAAAGAACTTATTAGAAGAATGAATCTTCCTTTTTACAAATCGCTTAATTTCATTCACATGTGGTTGAATAACTTCATTTCTTTGTCATAGATGATTGCTCATGGTCTCTATATCTATCTTGATGCTTGGTGTCATGAGTGTTTGTCTTGGATCTAAATATAAAAAGTTCAGGCACAACTAATATCATACACACATATCAACAACTAAATTTTAATCAAAACACAGATGGATATGATTATTTAGTTTTTCGTAATATGACCATCCATGTAAAAGCTACCAATGGTTTGGCTATTTCGATGATACAATCAACAACATAAAAGACCCGCGACGTCATCGGCAAAGCAAAACAGATCTGTTCCACGATGAACCCAATTCTCCCCTCACATGGAAGAATTTCGCAAAAGTTCAAGAAAAATTAGGAGTTGATCCGTTTTAGTGGGTCTTGTCATCATCTGTTTTAGTGGGAGTCAATCTTCTCTCTCTCCTAACACTTTCTTATGGTTGACTGTGGCCCACCATCACAAAACGTGTCATGATATGACTGTTCGTCCTCATTCAAAATCTAGAATAATTATATTTCTATTGCCTAATCTTGACCATGGGCCACCTGATGACAGCATAAGTACATCATATTCGCATGTGATTAAGGCTTCGGACAACAAATGTACGTCAGCTAGCAAGGAAGCTTTTGGGATGTGAATACTTGAAATGAAGAACGGTTCGGTACATCTCTCCTATACGGATAGACAACATATTTCTATAACGTTTCCTCGCATCCACACAGCGATCTTGTGATATATATCTATCTATATATATATATATATATATATATATATATATATATATATATATATATATATATATATATATTCTTTTTCATAATATGATTCTTGCAACTGCTTTCCATTGAATGGCCTGAAAATTACAATCAACGATGGAAAGGAAGAGAAATGCTCTGGTGCTCTCAGAGCAATATAAGTTAATATAATTCTCCTAATTTCATTGGGACACATGCAATTCAATCAATTCATCTAAACTGTCCAATTAAGTCCAATACAGATTTCAGGGGATGCCATTCAGGCATCGCAGCAATCTACTATCGTAACAATCCAATCATCAGCTCGTAAAATGGATGGTCAAGATCATTTACAGGAAAATAGGTGCATACTGTTGAACTGGTCACCATGATGTATGTGTTTTATCCACGCCGTCCATCTGTTTTTTCCAACTCATTTTATCCTAGAAATGAGGCAGATTAGAAGCTCAAGTAGACCACATCACATGAAATAGTGAGGATTAAATGCCTATTGAAAACTCTCTGGAACACAGAAGTTTTGGATCAAGCTAATCATGTATTTTCTCCTCATCCAGGTCTGTGTAACCTTATGCATAATTTGGTTGACAAATAAACATCATGGGCCTTAGGAAGTTTTCACCGATGGGTGTCATTATCCTCACTGTTTTCTGTGATGTGGTCTAGTTAAGCTTTGGATCTGCCTCGTTTTTGGGCTCATGTCCTAAAATGAGTAGGAAAAATAGATGGTCCGCATGGATACAACATATACATCATAGTAGGACCCACACAGTCAGGCCACCAGGGATATCCCTGGTAATTCGATCTCTAAAGGAATCCGCGTCCCATTGTTGGACTATTAGCTGCCTAATGTCATATCAATAATATTAGATATTAAAGTAGCTTGAGACTCAGGTTTATTAGTAGGGCTTAAAGTCGGGCGGGTTGGGTTGGTGCTCAACCCTAGCCCAACCGAGGTTCCTATACTTCAAACTTAACCCAATCCAAACTAACCTCGGGTTAGGAATTCTCAACCCAAGCCCAACCTAAGCAGGCTCGGTCCAGTTGGCCGGATGGATATATGCTAATATTTTTGTTATTCTAGTATGCTTTACTACATGTCTTATTATTATTTTTTTTAATACCTATGATTTTATTAATTATATATGTAGTTTTTTACTGTAGAGAACTTCATTTTTTCTCAACAACCAAGCTAAAGATAGCTACTCTTTCAAAAGTCGTGTTGAGTAGCATGTAATCTATTTGGGAGAGAGAAGTCAGCAGGGATTAGCTTCAGTCATAAAAAATGCCGTGGAGCAATAAGACCCGACAACATTGGAATTTCTTGTGTCTTCAACACAAATGATCCACACTCAAATTATAATTTACAAATAACTTATGGTTTGGGTTGGGTCAGGCAACCCGAGACCCAAAGCTCGACCCAAGTTTTATTGGGTTGGCGTTTGTGTAGCCCAAGCTCAAGACTAAACCCAATGCATCCGCTACTCGAGCCCAACCCAATGTTGGGTCGGTCATGGGTCGGTCGGGTCGAACCCACCTGACTTTCAGCCCTATTTGTTAGCCTGTCCTTCTACACGGAAGAGACACGGTACATCCTCACCCGTCTAGTGATGAAAAACATGACTTGGCAATGCTCCTGCCATAGCTGACCACATTGACTTGGCATCCTCACCCTGCATGCCGCATTCACTATGGCCGTTTAGACCATCCAAATTGTAGCACATATTGTGAGTGGAGAATATCTGTAAAATTATGATGATCAAGAAATCCTGACCACCAAATTATTTGATAAAAAATGGGTGGTTAGGATAAAATATTAATCAATTTGTTGGTTATGCTCCATCATAATTTAGTCATCAATGTCATTGCTAATTTGGTTAGCGATATTAACGGCCTAGATTGTCATACATTTATATTATATGTATGGTTAAAGAGTCACAAAAAAGTAGTGGTAAACCAAGGTGAAAGTAGGCAAAATGATGTAGAAAGTGTTGAAGTGGTATGCATCTTGTGCAGAACAGACAAAATACCCCTAAGCAAGATTAGTAAAATCCCATATATCTTAGTTTTCAAGAAATCATATTTATGTTTTGACTTTTAAATTTGAAATTTTCACCTTGAAATAATTTCATTGTGGTGCTTAACAACTAATCGCATCATTTTCCTTATCTAATGAAAGGTATGAGCACACCTCCTGTAATTTTATCCATTTGGGCGGCGCCAACCAAACAGAAAGAAAATTTGTGCATCGCCTATCATATAAGACCATTGATTATAAAACCAACACGTGCCCTATAGTGGTATATACGATACGTGTGATCTGTTTTCTTTTTCCGTGTGTTCTTCTGAATTATTGTACATTTATATTTTAACATATCAACAAAATTATAGGTGGTGTGCTCTTGCCTTTCTTAAAAAGGAAAGCCCGAGGCGCACACACAATAGAGTTTGTTTCCATCTACATTACCATCAATTTGCACCCTAATAAAATCTTATCATTTGAGAAAAAAAAAAAAAAATTTGCACCGTAATGCTCCCTTTTTCAAGGGCCCTCTCATTTTTTTTTTTTTTTTTGAAACATTCAAGGACCTGTCATAAACTAATTTTATTTTCTAGTAAAGATAGAAAGTAAGAAATAGTATTTCTGACAAATTCTCACAAAGAAAGACTCAATAAACAATAGAAGATGTGTTTCATGAGACTAATGTTTCTTTTCCTTTCCATGAATCCAAATAGGTCCTAAGGACCGCCATCATTTTTCTATTTCCTTGTTATAACATGTGTCAGTCTAATTAATCATTCACATACAATTTCTTTTCTAATCTGAAGGTGGATTTTGGGCCACCTAATCTCATATTAACAGTATTAAACATGAAAGTAGCTTGAGAAGCTAAGGACTGTGAGCCACCTAATTTTTTAAAGGGATTTTTACCATAAACTGCATCTAAGAATGAAAATTTAGTAAATAGTGTCTTCACAAATCAATATTATTGGGGAGTGCTTTTCCAAAGGTGAATTTACATTATCACCCTTATTTATATTTTCTTCACAAAAAAGGGATTAAGAATTGTGCGTGGGGCCAATATGGTATGTGTCTAACATCCAACCTATCACGAGATACAAACTAGCATTATTATGAGATGAAGCAAAATTATAAAGGATCCAATCATAAAGTGGATCAATCCATGAAAACACCATCAAAACATTCAAATTCAATTTGCAGCCCATTTGATGATTTAATCGACCTGATAATTAGTTCGTGTGATCACCATTGTGGAGTCCATATGTCAGATGCGTAAATAAAATTTTCACTACTTTCAATTTCACACACACCCCACGGAGTGCATGTGTGGGGTGTGTGTGTGGTGTGAGTGTGTGGGGGTGTGTGTGCGGGTGTAAAAAAAAAATAATAATAAAAAAATTCACACATACTGTGTTGGCCCCACAAGTCTCGCTTTTCACTACTTTCTAAAAAATAAAAATAAAAATTAGATGAGCAAATTTTGGTAATTTTCTCTGTCCAAAAGCACCTCCTTGTAATTCCTAAGATAAGGCACTATTAGGTAAAATGTTGATTCTGGAGGAGTTCTGTGTTAAAATCCCATTTTTTATTAAAAAAATATCGGTTGGTGATGCGTCCTTGTAGACGAAAACTCGTGGTCGAGTCTCACCACTCTTGTGACGAAAAAATGACATGGCAGTGCTCCGGTGATGGTCACCACCATGTAGAAATTGGTGGTGACTCATTCTCCTTGCACGTCGACCATCAGGACCATCCAAATTATTTTGATAAAAGATGAATGGTTAGAATAAAATAGTGAGCAAAATCAGTTGGTTGATATAATATTCTATCAGAAATTTAGTCAGTCATGTTATTGGTAATTTTTATACTTCATTAATATTTTAGTCAGAGATGTTATTTGTAAATTTTTCAGTGATATCAGCAGTCTGAATTGTTGCACACCTATAAGATATTAACGGTTAAAGAGTTGCTGCTATGTTTATAATGGTAAACCATCCTAAGATTGGGTTAGATGATCTAAAATGCATTGAAGTGGTGTGCATCTTCGGTAGGTATGCATAAAATACTGCTAAGTAAGATTAGTGAAAACCCATATATCTTAATTTCCAAAAAATCATTTAAATTTCTTGACTTTCAAGATTTGAAAAATCAACCTTGAAATCATTTTATTGTTGATCTTAACAATTTTTTTTTTTTTTTTTTTTTTTTTTTTGTTTTTGGTTGATTAAGAAATTCTATATACTAGGGGCAAAAGAACTGCATCCTCATGGCTTCTGACACATATGAGGAAAGTCATTTGGAAGGCACAAAATACATAGACTCCATAGAAACTAACATAGAACGCATTGATGGGATATTGGATGAGTTCTCAAAAGTTCTACCAATTCACGTGAGAACTTGTGCGCAAGTGAGCATATCACTATATATATATATATATATATATATATATATATATATATATATATATATATATATATATATATATATATATATATATATATATATATATATAGATGGTCACCTGCACCTTTCCACGTGAGCACCAATGAGCACCTTTGCACACATGTCATGTGCACAAAATCTGAACGGTCCAAGTGATGCCGCACCGCTTAAAATACTATAGGCCCAATTTTCAGCCTGATACAAAACTCTGGTGGGCCATGGCAAAAGGAAACAGTTTTCTCCCTTGATTTGCATTTCTCTTTGCCATGGCCCACCAGAGTTTTGTATCAGGCTGAAAATTGGGCCTATGATATTTCAAGCGGTGCGGCATCACTTGGACCGTTCAGATTTTGTGCACATGACATGTGTGCAAAGGTGCTCATTGGTGCTCACGTGAAAAGGTGCGCAGGTGACCATCTCCCATATATATATATATATATATATATATATATATATATATATATATATATATATATATATATATATATATATATATATATATATATATTTGCATTATGATGGATATATTTTTATTGTGTAGTTTGGTCTTTGGTCTCATTTTGGGACCATAAGCTTCTTGTATATGGTAATGAGCAATCTCTCTCTCTCTCTCTCTCTCTAAAAATAAATAATTAATTAATTATAAAATGTAGACATCAAAGACAAAAAAAAAAAAGAAGAAAGATATGATAATCCTAACTGTCAAATCAATAATCAAGATATAGACAGCCCACATTATTATTATTATTTTCAAAACAGATGGACTAGAGCCATCTTTGTTAAAGAGAAAATGATATACAAACAAACTATTCGGGAGGGCTCCACAAAAAAATGCCCAGGTCTTGCATATCATATCTCCCTCTTACATCCTTGACAAACAGATCAACTAACCCTACACAGAATAGACCTACAAGAAGCAAATACACCTTGTATGGCAACCTCCTAATCAGCTACCCTCCATAAGGAGAAATCCCAATACAAATTTCCACTTCCTAAGAGCTCCCATTCCAGCATTAAAAAAAAAAGAAAAAAGAAAAAAAAAGAGAGTAATAAGACCCCTAATGGGAGCTGGGAGGTCCGATCAAGAAAGGTATCATCTATTCTGCCAACCTCCACTCCCCGGTCTCGCAAGTGCATCCGCCACCGCATTCCCCTCCCTTTAAAAACTCTTAGTCAGCCAATCTTCTTGCCATAATTAACAATGTGGAATATAATCATCAGGTAATTTTCATTTGTGTGCAGTTATCAAGTAACAACACCATGCACTAGCTCATTTGATCTGACATATTTGTTAAATTCCTAATGGTAATAATAAAAAAAGAAGGCAAAGTTATTCAAAGAATGAGAACAATAATTTTATAGAAGAGGGATTGACAATCAAATTCTTAATTGGGAATGGATAAGGATATACAAGCAGGAAGGATAATAAAAGAGGAAAATAATAAAAATGAGAATGGGAAATACAACATTTACTAATACTATCATATAAAAAAAGGAAAAAGAAAAAGAAAAAAAGTAATGCTCTAAAATTTTTTTCCAAAAAGAAATTGAAAAAAAGTAATGCGCTAAAAAAAAAAAGATAAAGAAAAAAAAGTAATGCATGTTCCAAGGCTCACTCAAGCTTTGAAATAAAATTTTGCAAAACCTAGGCCTGGTATAATCCGGGGGGCTGTTACAAGCTTGAGATCAGCCCGGTGGTGCTAGGATCAAACTTGATATAGCAGCCCAACTCCTAGCCTCTTGTAAATCCTACAACAGTTTGCTAGGGATATTGTAGGTAGTTCTTGGAAAGGAAACAGGACAGGAATTTCCAACTCAATGTGGTAGGAGAAACAATATCGGCCGTTCCCTTATTTTTAAAAACTATATATGATTTAAATATAATGATGCTACAATCATGAATTAAATGGGTTTGTGATGAAGAATTTCAGCATGAATGGAATGGATTTGCATTGATTGGATTTATTTTTGCCTACTGTAGCAACCAAACAACTGTTATTTGTATAAGCTATGCAACCACCATCCATATAAGAATTCTTGTGTGTTTGCCAATACATATTAAGCAAGAACAGAAACGATTGTAGAAACTCACATTGTTAACGGCCATCCTTAGTATCCTCATTTGCTCTTTGGAAACAGTCCTCACCTGAAAATCATGGTACTTGGGCGAAAACCTTATAATCAAACTTCCCATGTGTGTGTGAGTTTTGATCCAATACAGTAAACCCTACTGTAAGCTGTGGTAGAATTGGCCTTTGTGGGCCCCACTATGCGTCGCAGACATCCAAGTTGTCATCACTTGCATCTCTAGGTTTTATGCCCAGTTATTAAAAAATCTGTAACTTAGGTGTGCCGCAACCTAGGAGACAGTATGTCGAGGGGACATGCCGGGTGTTGGTTTTTGAGTGGGCCCCGCCCTAATGTTTGGACACCATCTGCCTGTGGGGCGGGAAAATATCATGCCATTCCAAAACTCAGGTATGCCCCATCTCATGACCTTTTAATAGTTTTAGGCATGATTAGATACTCTAGGAGAAATTGTGGCCATCTAAAATTCAGATCTGATCACTAAATTTGGGACATCTCAGTTTTGGAGTGGATGTGTTAGATTTGGTTGTATGTAATACTCAACTCTATAGCTCCACCAGTATGTTTGTGGATCATGGGCTTAAAAACCAGGATAATCCATGACTTAGGTGGGACACACCACGGGCAACAGCTGAGAGCAGATGCTCACCCATTGAAACCTTCTTAATTGTTTATAGAGCTCAGTGAGATGTGGTTCTGAAATTCAGCCCATTCATTGGGTGTCCCACTTGAATGACGGATTACACAAAAATTCAGGTGATTGCAAAATACAGGTGGGTCTCATCAAGTGCTTTTAAATGCTCTAGGTATGATTTCACATGGTTTCAGATGGTGTGGCACAAATGAGTTCCAGATAGGGTTGGTTTCTTGGAAATCCCATAAACTAGAGGAGACCCACCAAATGCACGGTTTGAATGTCTAACACATATCATAGTGGGGCCCACAAAGCTCGACCTTCAAGGAAACTCCCACGAGGTCACTCATATTAATGCCTTTTTTCCTATATATGCGTGTCTACATTTGTGCTTCACTTGGTATACCTTTTTACCTGTTATGTGTGTGCCTGCGCCCACACATATATATGAGAAATACTCCAATGCTCTTTTATCATGGTTAAGTGATAGTGCTTTTAGTTGCAATGGGACACTTGGGTGTTCTGATTGATTGATTGATCTAGATTTTTCATTAGGTCTATCATACATTTCAATTGCTACCGTGAGTATATCACCCCACTCTAATAATCTTAACTGTCTAATCAATAATATCTAAAATGGTCCAGTTAGGCAATTGTAACCATGAGTCTGACTCCATAAATTAGTGGTAGATAAACTTTGTTTCAATACTGAGATCATGGGATTGATCATACTTATGTGGTGTGGGTGTATGTGTGAGTGTGAGTGTGTGGTGCAGGTGTCTGTAAAAAAAAATTAATTTTTTTTTTTTTAAAAAGAAAAAGAAAAGAAAAGAAAAAACCGCAATCCTAACTATATATGATTTGAAAACCCTAAAACTGGACTTGACCCAATGCCTGGCTGGGTTCAATCAACTTGAAGACTCATCCGAGTCTTTAATCAACCAAATTTGATGTTTTTCTAATTAACTTTATATGACTTAATGCATTTAAAGTTGTTGGAAATTTGGCACTGTGTAGTTCGTCAGTCGTTACCGTAACCTAATAGATGAGATTGCCTTGAGCCAATCCACGAGTTTTTAAACTATCATTCTATGATTCCAGTGGGTTAGAGACAAAAAAAAAAGAAGAAGAAGAAGAACGATAACTATAAATAATATGCCCAGTTCAATGAATGATTGCATTGTCCAATTAGTGACATTTTTACATGGTTGCCTGTGGAAATTGTTGTTATCATAATGAGCCATTGAAATCTAATTAGCGTGTTCAAATGATCTGATGTATGACGGATCATTATGTTAAAGTCCCTTGATATACATTGATACATTTTCTTCTAATGGCTCGAGCTCTTAGATCAAGTGATTGTTTGACATGTTATCAAAGCAAAAGGCCAAATGTTCAAATTCGAAAGTAGCAAATATACCACCGAAATATATTTTTAAGTTTAATGCCTTGGTATATGTGTAGCCTGATTGATTAGTGATATGCAGCTTAGTTTTCCCAAAATGCTATTTGCATGGTTAGGTTCACCATCACAAATATCATTTTGGCTCTGTATAAAGATTCAATTTGAAGTTATCCAAGTTAATGACCATACAAACATTCTAAGGCACACACACCTTTTTAACCATTGTCCATACCACCCCTTGCGTGCAGGGAGGGGTAGTGAGAGATCCCATGTATCTGTAATACTTCCTACTTCCCATCTTTAAATGCTTTGGATTAACCACTCCTACATTTCTCTCCATTTGATGTATATCCGCAACAGATTTTATATGTCCCATCAGCTGAAAAAAATAACAAACACACACGAGAGAGACGTTCAAAGCATGGTAAGGAATTAGGACCTTAGAAGAGGCATATCTCTAATTAGTTACCTCTAAGAGAAATGAGTCCGGTCGGCCAATTTTATACATGATTCCTATTGGGGGCTTTGCACAAAACCTTAGGATCTAGCCTCCCGAAGCAAACTAGGATTATAGATAATAAAGTAATGAAATAAATCAAAGCATAAACCACACATCACATAAGAGATTTTATGTGGAAAACCCTCAAAGAGGTAAAAACTAGGGGACCTCGTCTAGATCAACAATCCACTATGAAGTAGAACGTTACAACCTTCTTCACTCATGCAGGAGTAGATAAACAATAAGAGAAATAAATAAAACGGAGAGATTTCACTGATTACGAGGACATAGAAGCGCTGAGATATAGATTGCGTAGTAGATAATCTCCATGAGCATAATCTCCCTTCTATAAGCTTCCTCTCTCTCCTCTCACCTTTGATAGCCCTAAACACTTTAGCAAATCCCTTGTAAAGCTTAAGGAAACCCTCTTGTCATACCTAGAAAGCCTTAAGTACCTCCTATTTAAAGTTTTAGAAAACTCTTTTTCGTATCCCAGTTGCGAAAGGACTTGCGACACGAAATCCGCGTAAAATCGCGGAACGAATCTGCATAACCTCGACTGGTCGTACCGAGTCCACGACCGGTCGAGCACCACCCACGACCGGTCGAGATCCTCCTTCGACTAGTCAAGCACCCCGGAGAAAAATAGTCCATAGTCGCTGGACTTTGAGTCGTGCCACGACTCGACTCCACGACTGGTCATGCACCAGCCCTCGACTGGTCGAACGAGGCTCACGACCGGTCGAGCACGGGACAAAAATTCCATCAAAACTTCCCCCTTTTGTCTCAGGAGGGATTCACCTTCTTCAAGCCAGGCAGGTTTCTATAAACCTTAAATTTTCCCTTGAGCAAAGCCTTAGTCATCATGTCTGACCCATTATCATCCGTATGGACCTTCTTAAGCTGTAACACCTTCTGTTCCAAAGTATCCTTGATCTATGTGCTTCGACTTGGAATGTTGACTTGGAATGCTTTGATCCAGTGTTACCGAATCTCTATGTGCTTCGACTTGGAATGCTGACTTGTTGACTTGCTTAAGTGTATAACACTCTTACTATTGCAATAGACCACGTACTCCTCCTGCTTCAGGCTAAGTTCCTGTAGGAACCTTTTCATCCAAAGCATCTCTTTACATGCCTCTGTGATTGCAATGTACTCGACCTCTGTCATCGACAATGCTACGACCTTTTGTAGCTTGCTCTGCCAAGAAACTGCTCCTCCTGTAAACGTGAACATGAACCCCTATGTAGACTTCCTATAGACTGTAGTCTATGTCGCCTGCTATATTTGCATTTGTGTAGCCCTCTAACATAGGTTTACCGTCACCATAGTATAAGCTCAATCTGGATGAGCCTCTTAGATACTGTAGTATCCATTTCACCGCTGCCTAATGCTCTTTGCTAGGATTGATAAGATACTGGTTGACAACACCAACCGCATATGCTATGTCTGGTCGTGTACACACCATAACATACATCAAACTTTTTATAGCTGACGTGTAGGGTATCTTCTATATCTCTTCTACTTCTGCTTTCATCTTAGGACATTGCATGTCGCTCAATTTGAAGTGACCATCCAGTGGAGTGCTAACCGGCTTTACTCTATTCATATTGAACCGCTCTAAGACTTTCTCAATATACCGCTCTTATGACAGCCAAAGCTTCCTGCTGCTTCTGTGACGGGTTATTTGCATTCCTAGGATCTGTCTAGCCAGGCCCAAGCCTTTCATCGCAAAGGACTTGTCCAATTCCTATTTCAGCCTGTCGATCTTTTTGATGTCTTTTCCTATGATGAGCATGTCATTAACGGATAACAACAGAACTAAGAAATCACCATCTGAGAACTTGCGCGTAAACACACAGTGGTCCGACTCTGTTCGGTCATATCTATGTTTCAATATAAATGAGTCAAACTTCTTGTACCATTGTTGTGGAGCTTATTTTAGCCCATATAAGCTCTTCCTCATCCTACACACCATATGCTCATTGCCCTTGACTTCGAACCCCTCTGGTTGGTGCATGTAAATCTCTTCTTTCAGGTCACCATGGAAAAAGGTAGTTTTAACATCTAACTGCTCTATCTCTAGATCCATGCTAGCCGCCAACCCAAGCAACACCCATATGGATGTCATCTTCACTACTGGTGAGAATATCTCCTCGAAGTTTATACCTTTCCTCTAACCGAACCCTTTCACTCCAAGTCTGGCCTTGAACCTCGTCTGTGAATTCTTCTGCTCAACCTTCTTTTTGAATAGCCACTTATTGCTCAGTGCTTTCTTGCCCTTAGGCAGTTTCACCATATCATATGTGGGGTTCTTATATAAGGATTCCATCTCCTCTTGTATAGCTTTCAACCACTCCTCCTTATGCTCGTCGGCTAGGGCCTCAGAATAATCTTCTGGCTCTCCCCCATCAGTCAACATAATGTACTCACATGGCAAGTACATCTTGTACGACTGTTTGTACCTAGATGACCTCCTCACCTGTGGCTCAACAGGTGGATCAAGTGGGGATTGCTCACCTGGTCCATCTTCTAAAAGAACTCCCTCATCCACTGCACCTTATCGTACTCCCCCATCATCAGGCACCACAGGAGGAATAATAGGATTTATGTCCTCTAGCTCACCTGAACTAGGATGGTTCTTTTCTGGCTTACCAATGTCTTCTATACACTGATCTTTAAAGAAAACCACATCTCTGCTCCTGACAAGCTTCCTCTCGGTCAAATCCCATAATATGTAACCGAATTTTTCATCATCGTACCCCAAGAACACACTTCCTGATCTTCATATCGAGCTTGGACTTCTCGTCCTTTGGTACGTGAACGGATGTCCTGCATCCAAACACCCTGAGATGACTATATGATGGATCATGTCCAGTCTACACCTTCTCAGGCACTTCTCCATTCAAAAGGGCTGATGGAGACCTGTTTATCAAATACACCACCGTGTGCATTGCTTCGCCCCAGAAAGTCTTGGGCAACTTCGCATGAGATAACATGCATCTGATTCTCTCAACAATGATGCGATTTATTCACTCAGCTACATCATTATGCTGGGGGCCTTGGGAACCGTCTGTTCATGCCGTATACCCAGGGACTTGCAGTACTCATAAAAGTCACCAGTTATTCACCACCATTATCAGTGCGGATACACTTCAATGATCTATCTGTCTATCTCTCGACCATAGCATGAAATAATTTAAACACACCAAAGACCTCATCCTTGGATTTTAAAGCATAAACCTAAACCCTCCTAGATGCATCATCTATAAAAGTAACAAAATACAATGCCCCACCCAAAGTTTTTATCCTCATAGGACCACAAACATCAGAATAAACTAAATTTAATGCATGCACTTTATTAACATAAGAAGCAGATTTAATAAATGAAACTCTATGTTGTTTCCCTAATAAACAATTAAGACAGGTTTTGAGAGGTGTACCTGTCACGTCTGGAAGGAGCCGCTTCTTTGCTAGTAGCTGAAACCCTTTTTTACTTATGTGTCCTAGACGCCTGTGCCACATGTTAATAGCTGAACCTTCCGCTGTGTTCAACGCACACACTGACACTTGCCTTGTAAAGGGTGCAACACTTCTTTCCTCTGGCTGTGATTAACGAACCCTTGATGAGCTTTCAGTGGCCACCAGCAAACTGGCTTTCATAGCCATCATCATCTAACTTTTTTATCAACATCAAGTTGAGGCGAAGGTCTGGGATATGTGTCACATCCCTGAAAATTAATGTGCAGCCCACATCGCTCTTCACACAAATATCACCGACCCCTACAATTTTTGATATGCCAAAATTTTCCATCTTCACAATCTCATAGTCACCTGACTTGTAGCTTGTGAAGAAGTCTCTGTGTGGAGTCGCATGAAAAGAAGCTCCTGAGTTTATCACACAGTCGGTGTCCTGACTCGTAGCCGTGAGACATACATCATGATCTGTTAAAAGAATAACTACAACATCGCCATCTGAAGCGACCACAGTAGAATCTGATTCATCTTCCTTCCTTTTTCCTTTCTTACCGTTTTTAGCCTTACGACATTCATGCTTATAGTGGCCGTTCTTGCCACAATTTCAGTATTCAACATCTTTTCTGTTACTCGACTTGCCTCTTGATATATCTCGGGCCTTCCCGCCCTTCCTGTTCTTTCCTCTCCCCCATTTCTCTGTCACAAGAGCCTCTTGCTGAGTAGACCCCTGAGACTTCCTTCTTATCTCCTCATTGAAGAGACAACTAATTACCTGTTCCATGGATATCTTTTCGTTTGGCGCGGAGTTACATAGAGACACCACCAATGTCTCCCAATTGTCAAGCAATGAACTAAGCAATAACAAAGCCTGTAATTCATCATCCAGGACCATTTTCATTGAGGAGAGTTGGTTCACTATATTGTTGACTTCATTTATGTGCTCGGCCACAGAACCACCATCCTTGAACTTGAGGTTCACAAGTCACCTTATCAGAAATTTTTTATTACCAGCTGTCTTCCTCTCATACAACCATTCTAATTTCAGTTATAGGCTAGCGGTTGAGGTTTCCGTAGACACATGGTGGAACACAGAATCATCCAACCATTGTCTAATAAACCCCACAACCTTTCGGTCCATATTCTTCTAATCATCATCAGACATATCCTTGAATTTTGTTGATATGCCTAAAATTGGAGAATATGCAATAAAGTAAGTCCTCCATCTTAACCTTCCATATGGTCCAGTTAAAACCATTGAGGCTGATCATCCTTGATGAGCCACCTTCCATAATTCAAAACTGATCTTACCCGTTCAATGAACTTAACTCTGGTACCACTTTGTTGGGGGCCTTACACAAAACCTTAGGATCTAGAATCCCGAAACAAACCAGAATTATGGATAATAAAGCAATGAAATAAATCAAAGCATAAACCATACATCACACAAGAGATTTTACGTGGAAAACCCTCAAAGAGGTAAAAACCACGAGACCTCGTCCAAATCAACAATTCACTATGAAGTAGAATGTTACAACCTTCTCCACTCACGCAGGAGTGGATAAACAATAAGAGAAACAAAGAAAATGGAGAGATCTCACCGATTACGAGGACATAGAAGCGCTGAGATATAGATTGCATAGTAGATAATCTCCATGAGCATAATCTCCCTTCTATAAGCTTCATCTCTCTCTTTTCTTCTCTCTCTCTCACCTTTGATAGCCCTAAACACTTTAGCAAATCCCTTGTAAAGCTTTAAGAAACCCTCTTGTCATACTTAGAAAGCCCTAGGTACCTAAACTCCTTTTCGCATCCCAATTGCGAAAGGACTTGCGACACGAAATCCGTGCAAAATCGCGGAACAAATCTGCATAATCTTGACTGGTCGTACCATGTCCACGATCGGTCGAGCGCCACCCACGACCGGTTGAGATCCTCCTTCGACTAGTCGAGCACCCTAGAGAAAAATAGTCCACAGTCACTGGACTTTGAGTAGTGCCACGACTTGACTCCACGACTGGTTGAGCACGGGACAAAAATCTCATCAATTCCAACCATGGTTATTTGTCCGTTGGAGCTCTCATGAACCATGTGCACCTCTAGATCATAGCTACAACAACCATTATTCATCATGAATAAAACGAAAGAAGATAAATATCAAGTGTACTTATATCGAACGATGTAGGTGCATAACACATGCAAGTAGTACCATACCTCTTGCCATTGATGGTGTGCTCTGAAGGAGAGTGCCAGTGGCACTGTTGTAATACATATTTAATTCCATTGACATAAATTGATCCCGCCCCATTAACCCATTCCAACTGCATCTAGCAATAACAAGTATTGAGAATTACACGAGAAATAACAACTTTTAACGTATCAAAATGCCACATATTAATTCCCTATTTAATGAACTTCTAAAAAAATAAAATTATTCCTCAATATTGGAGATTTCAGAGAACTGTTTTGTTCGATCATGGCAAACAAAGAGTTAATTTGCATAAGGCATAACTCATTCCTACATAATCATATGGTCCCATTGAGGCCACACTAAGAGATGGTCTAATAATCAGAACTGTCCATTTTTGAGGAGCTAGTGAGATGGGCCACAATTAGCAAATTGTTGAAAGGATGATTTGTTCATTGTCAAGTATGGTTGAACGTCCACATTAAGATCCATAAATCAATAGTTATGATCATTATTTAGTATTATTATGAGACCATGGCCTATGGAAATAATACTGACAAGATGGATGGTTGGGACCACCTGACCTTCTTCACACGTCATGATACATGTTGATTAGGGTGACTCTATGAAAATGCAATGGGAGAACAAAAAAAAATGTTAGACAATTATATTCTAATATTACCATTATATCATGCCCCCTGTTCTTAAGCGTCGTGTTGGATGGCTTGTAATGCCTTCTTAATCTTCCTAAATGGGACACTACTTGCACTCTTTCATGCAATAAATCAATTGGAGACTGCATATCTCCATTCTTACACATTGCCCACTCCTCATGTATATCTCCCCAATTTTCAGGCCCCTTGCCACTCCCTTTCACATAATCAAATTCCCTTTCATCCTCTGCACCATAAAATGAAAGAAAAAGAAGAAGAAGAAGAAGAAGAAGAAGAAGAAGAAGAAGAAGAAGAAGGTTAAGACCGTATATTAGAGAAACATGAAAGAGAGAAACATAAAAACAATAGATTTTATGTTGTTCTAAAAATCCATTCTATAGCTGAAAATATTTCTATAGCTATTTGTTCAAGGCCGTTTAAGGCTGAAAATATTTCTTTATCTCAAGAGCTGTTCAGGGATTTGAACAGGCCGGTTCGTGGGGGAAATATTATATTGAAGCTTGACATGGATAAAGCATATGACAGAGTTAATTGGGATTTTCTGAAGCAGTTTGGTTTTAGTAGGTCTTGGATAGAGATGGTAGAGAAGTGTTGGGCGAACAGTTGGTTTTCAATTCTTTTAAATGGTGAGATGGCGGGCTTTTTTAAATCCTCAAGGGGTCTCCGGCAGGGGGATCCCATCTCTCCAAGCTTGTTTATTCTTTCAGCTGAGGTCCTTAGTAGAGGTCTCAAAAGCTTGTTATATATTCGGGGCAACCGGCCATATGCGTTGGGAAGAGGATGCCTTACAGTCACACATCTGCTATATGCAGACGATACTTTAATTTTCACAAATGGGAGTAAGTCCTCACTGCGAGTACTCAAAAATTTCCTGGATTCCTTCCAATCATCCTCGGGCCAAAGCATTAATTTGAGAAAAAGTTCCTTTTATTGTACATCAAATTTGGCAAGGGCGAGAGTAAGCATGATTGAATCTATTCTCGATTTTGGAGAATCGTCAACTTCCTTCCCTTATCTGGGAGTTCCGATGGCGGATGGTAGGCTCAAAGCTTCAACCTTCAATCCATTGGTTGATAGAATGGTAGGACGTATTAATGGGTGGAAGGCCCATATTTTATCCCAGTTTGGGAGAGTGGTTCTAGTGAAACACGTCTTATCAAGTATTCCTATTCACTCAATGGCGGCTGTCCATATTCCATCTCAGGTGCTTAAATCAATTGAGAGACATATGGCAAATTTTTTCTGGGGCTGGTCAGAAGAGAAACAAAAGTGTCATTGGAAGAAGTGGAATCTGCTAGCCACACCAAAGGATGAGGGGGGTATTGGCTTTCGAAAACTCGCAGATATTATGAAAGCTTTTCGTTTGAAAATGGCCTGGGCTATTATTTTTGGTCAGAAGGTCAGCGTTTGGAGCTCATTCATGACAGCTAAGTATCGCCAAGATTTGTCTTCAGGTTGTTTGGCTCCTTCAAGGCGTCCATCTTCCCCCCTCTGGAAGAGAATCAGGGAGCTCTTTCCTTTAGTGGAAGCACGAGCTCAATGGCATATTGGTGCCGGTCTCTGCAACTTTTGGAAGTCGAATTGGTCTGGGCTCGGTTCGCTCGAGCGGCTAGTGGAGGCAGAAGTGCAAGTTGGATTACTGGATGTTCAGGTGCGACAGGTGATTGGCCCTAGTGGTCCCCTTCCACCCTCAGCGGCTTTCCTTTATCTCCCTCAGGGTGTCATTGACCACGTATTTCAGGCAGGGTACTGTACCTCTGAGGGCGCTGACGTGCCATTCTGGCCTCTCATAGTTTCAGGAGTTTTTTCGGTTAAATCAGCGTGGGTGATGGTCAGAGCTCCTAATCCGGGTCGGAACTGGTCTAGATGGGTGTGGCATGCTAAGTTGCCACCCAAAATCTCCCTTCTTCTCTGGAAGGTGCTGCAAAAAGAGCTCCCTGTGGACATCGCGGTCCAATCCCGGGGTGTTCATTTAGCGTCCAGATGTGTCTGCTGTGCTGTAGATGATTCCAATCCACATGACATTGAGACTCCGTTACATCTCTTCGTAAATAGCAATTTAGCTCAGGTGGTATGGCAAGCGGTAGGTGGTTGGTATGGAATTACTGTCGGGGCAGCTTCCTCGGTTGAAATGAGGCTTCTTCAGTGGTGGGCGGCGATCCGTTCAAAGCGGGATAAATCGTTGAATCAGATGATTATTCCTTGTATTGTTATATGGGAAATTTGGAAAGCTCGGAATGCGGCAGTATTTGAGGATGCCCCAGTGTCTTCCGTCCGTGTTCTTTCAAAAATCAGATGGTGGGTCGAACTTCTATGTAGCTCGTCTGACCAGGAATGAGGTTAGGAAGTTTGTTTTCTTCTACGGTAGGTGTAGTCAATTCTTGCTTCAATACTACACGCGGTCAGACAGGATTGATCAAATGGGCCGGGAGAGGCCACCGCCCGGATGGGTCAAAATAAATGTTGATGGGTCGGCGAGAGGCAATCCGGGCAGATCGGGAGGGGGTGGAATTTGCAGA
Source organism: Magnolia changhungtana (assembly GCA_030180095.1). NCBI lineage: Eukaryota > Viridiplantae > Streptophyta > Magnoliopsida > Magnoliales > Magnoliaceae > Magnolia > Magnolia changhungtana. Next base: position 16,717,429 of record JASAUF010000676.1, read on the forward strand.
GGGGAGAGAGGCAACTTTCTCTATGCTTTTTCGGGCGGTTATGGGGTTGGTACTAATACCTTTGCCGAATTGAGAGCGGTGCATGATGGACTTCTTCTCGGTATTCAAAGGGGTTATAGCCAAATCATCTTAGAATCGGACTCTAGCCTGGTAATCGATTTGCTCAATGGAATGGCAACGCTGGGATGGAAATGGAAGATGTGGTTGCATAGGATTCATTAGTTAAAGCGTAGGGGGCGAATCAAGTTTGTGCATGTTCTAAGGGAAGGGAACTCGCCGACGGATTTCTTGGCTCGACTAGGTAGCGCTTCTCAAACTTGTGCTCGGTTCGATCATCTCTCAGAGCTTCCTCATCAGGTTAGAGGTTCCATTTTTCTCGATAAGGTTGGTTTGGGTAGTATTCGGATGAGGTAACCCTCTCGTTCTGGAATTGCCCCTTTTTTTGTTAGTAGATTATCGTTTCTGTTTTACGATAGGCCTTCGCCGGGGTATCTTTTTGTCGACCTGGCTTAGGCCCGAATGAGCTGTATATGTCCCCAATGAATATATGAATGGTGGTTTTTTTTTTTTTTTTTTAAAAAAAAAACAATACAACAATGTTCATCATAACTTAGATAAACTTTTTCGAGATTACCCGATGCATAGTTATGAAGAACATCCTTGCTTGAAATAACATGAAATGAGGTACCAGAAACTATTACCCAAGATTCATTACGAGTATCGAAAGGCAAAATTAGGGCATAAAAAATATTTTATTCAGATATGTTTACAGAATCTTTATCTCCATAATTATTATTTTTTAATGTTTTTTAGAACTTTATAATCCCGCTCCCTATGCTCCTTTTTGCAGCAATTCTAACAACCATTACCCTTTCCATGCAAAGGCTTGGATGATCCCTTCTTCATTGATCTTGATCGACCATGATTTTTATTTCCCCTATTTAGTGTCATTCCCCATTTTTCAGTATTCAGAGCATTCCTTGATATTTCACTTGAAGATTTGGATACTTTCCTTCGAGATTTCTCACTTAGAATGAGGCTCACAATATCATAATACTTTAACTTTACTGATCTAGTAGAATTGCCCACGACTACCACAAAACCATCCTAACCGTCTGGTAACACTAATAAGATTATAATAGCTTTGATTTCATCATCAAAATTAAGTTGTACGAAATCCAATTGGCTTGTGACTATGTTTAACTCATTAAGATGTTCAACCACATTTTCGTCATTAGACATTTTCAAATTGAACAACCTTTTCATCAGAAAAACCTTGTTGGAAGCATATGGTTTTTCATTCATCCTTGATAAGGCTGCCATCAGATCCTTAGTGGTCTTTTCCTAATTTGAGATGTTGAACACAACAAATTTTGCCAAAGAAATTGCTATGTAGGCCCGAATCCCCCTTATAAAGGGGCACAACCCCTATGACCTCCAGTAAGCTCGCCTACAAAAATAATGGCTGAATGAACAATACACCTCTAGTTATCTGGCTCCACAAATCCTAACACCCTAAGCCATCACCTGTAGGTGCATGTAATGCTACGTAGCCAAAGATGAAGATCCTTTGTAGGGGTGCAGTGGTGGTGGATTCAGATCCATTGAGGTGGGTGGATCCTTGATTGTGGGGCCAACTTGATATATGTGCCTTACATCCATTTCGTTCATTCATTTGGACAACTCACTTTAGGACAAGATCCAAATCTCAGTTGGACCACACCACAAGAAAAAAATGGTGATTAGCCATTATAAATTTCCTAAAGGCCTCAAAAGCTTTAGATCAAGCTAATATTTGTCTGGTCCCTTCATCCAGGTCTTTGTTACCTTATCAGCGGGTTTGGATGGTGAATAAACATTCCGGTGGCCCCAAGAAGTTTTTAATGGTGGGTATTCAATCACTACTGTTTCCTGTGGTGTGGTTCACCTAAGATTGGATTTGCTTCATTTTTGGGATCAAGCCCGAAAATGAGTAGTCAAAACAGGTGAACAACATGGATGTAAGTCACATACATCAAGGTGGGCCCCACAGTCTAGGATCCACCCACCTCGGTGGATCCGGGGATCCACCAAACTCGCCCCCGCCCCTTTGATGAATAAAAATTCTAAGCGTTTGAGCGGTTCGATCACAGGCCATACAAAAATCAACAATAGAGAATGGTTTGGCCCGTTAGGTTGCCATTTTGAATTTTTGCTAGGTTAGATCCTGTCCAATAATTTAAGCCCTTCGATCATATATGCCAAGCTTTTATAGGCCGTCCTTTCTATTAATTTTCATCTGTGTCCTAACCGACGGTTGAAAGGCCTAGTTTTTGTCTACGTCAGATATGCAGTGGATCCGACCTGGCAGATGGTGGGAGCAGATTAGGTGTGTCCTCTGCCTAAGCAAACATGGTGGGGTCCTGACCTTGGGCCCACATTGATGTATTTATAGTATATCCATGTCGTCCATTTATTTTGGCAGCTCATTTTAGTACATAAGACCAAAAACGAAGTAGAGAAAAATCTCAGGTGGACCACACCACAGAAAAAGTGGTGATTGACCATTAAAAACTTATTTGTATCTTCTTTA